>JBAMJR010000124.1:1587500-2217500 GCA_038501785.1 Myoxocephalus aenaeus | reverse complement strand
CCAAAATGAAGCGACAGCTCAGGGACATGTTTCCAGTCCTGTCACATCTAAGAATAACAATGGCCTATCAAGCTTGTTTGCTTACATGATACAGCAGAATTACAGTGCACTGACCCGACCGGCTACAGAAATAGCAACTCTGCTTCAGGACAGGGTAAGCCAGAGGAGAGGAGGCATGGGAAAACAGTGCCTCAGTCAGGCTTCGCTCTGTATGGATGTAAATATGTCTAAGGAGAGTAAGTAGAGTGAAGAGTTAACATGAGAAAACAGATAAAAGATGAGTGAGAGAGGATAGAGAAAGAAAAGACAGATGTGGGAGAATTCAAGTGATGTGTGAAGAAAGAGGAAAAGAGAAAGTTTGGTCCTCTGACATTTATCACACTAATCCCTCAATGGCACACTGACAGTATCTTGCAGAGAGAAGGACATGTTCTCAAGCTGAAGTGAAAAGAGAAATACAGAGAGGCAAACTCTAGTACTCCCTGACCTTCCTCCTTCATTTCTCCTGACAGGCTGCAGGATGTGAATTATGTACCTTTTATTTTAAAGGTGATTCATGCCAAAGATATTTGTACCTGGTACTAAAATCTGGTAGAAAAGAGGCATTATAATTCTGCAGTGTAATAGTTATGGCCTTGCAAATGTTGAATATTTAACTTTTAAATACTCATATTGATCTAGTAGGTAAAAGACTACAAACAGGTCTGTGTGCAAGATATGAAAATACATAATAGATATTTAACATTTTAGTGCCCAATATCAGTTTACTTGTTATTGGCATAACTCACTAGTTGTGAGATGTCTTTGACATCCAAATAAAATTTGACCATTACTTTTGATGCTTTTTATTATTAAATCTGTCTTTTGCAAGTTCCTAAACTTAATGATGGTTCAATACTGGCAAGTCCCTTTTTCTGAATCTGGAAGCAGGACCTCGAATAACGGAGCAAAAAAATCTAGAAAAACAGCCGTTGCTTTCTGGCAGCTCGCGACGTCAATACTTTACACACAGTGATCTACCCACTATTGGAAGAT
The DNA here is from genome assembly GCA_038501785.1 of Myoxocephalus aenaeus. Taxonomy (NCBI): domain Eukaryota; kingdom Metazoa; phylum Chordata; class Actinopteri; order Perciformes; family Cottidae; genus Myoxocephalus; species Myoxocephalus aenaeus. The sequence goes on along the minus strand of JBAMJR010000124.1, from coordinate 2,216,465 downwards.
TCGTACAGTCTCTACGGTTACATACGTGGTACTTTGAAGGTTTATAGTACTTTAGCGTTTAAATTTATTAAATCGGACCTGTGGTTGATGATTTAGAAGCATTTGAGTATTTAAAACCCACTTCCTCATTATCGAAAAATCTGTAAAAAAAAAAAAAAAGCTCCGGGCGGATCAGATTAAGTATAAGAAATGTTGGCTTCTTTTCAAAATTCAAGCTACTGGTCTTGACAATCAAATACAGCAGATCATGTCTCCTGGAAGACTAAGATTCTTCATAGACATATTTGAGAGATGGGTAGACGCAGCCAAATTCTTCTCCACCCTGCATGGACCCATCGCCAGAACAGAAGCCCCACTTAGTTTGGGACAACTCGGCTCGGCTAAATGGTGGAAAAGAATGTTATGAGAAACTCTTAAAAACCTATACACTAAAGGCCTTGTCGCATGTTCATCAATCAAATCAGTCCAGTGACGCACCCCAAGGCATTTTAACACACCCCACACAGGGCTCTTGACTTTAATCAGGCTCTCAGAACGAAAAGGACTCTCAGTGACTCATGAATCCCCTAAACAGCTCCTGGCACAGCAGACACATCAATCCATAAACTCAACATGCAGCCGGGTTTATAATGCCATGTATGAGCCACGCAAATAAAAGAACCACAGATTGTTATGCACTAGAGAAAGTAATACATATGCATGATATTATGCAGTCATTTCAATATACAATACATATTTTGTTACGACATTTTTAAAGAACCAGCTCACAATCCTGTCTGCAGTAATTCTGCAGCTGCACAGTGCACGGTGGTGTTGTTAGGGATCTTTCCAACCCCTCCCACACCAGGCTCTTTCACCAAAGTGTGTTTTACTCTTTCTTCATAAATATGCATGCTTATTTAATCCTATTTGCTTGCATTAGCAGCTTTCTTTTATTAATGAGGCGTCTGGTGACCTTACTAACGTTGTATCAAGAGGAGACGTTTCTAAAACTAGTCTTGTTGCTGCGACCTTGGACTGGCTGAATGGCTGTATTCCCGCTATGTTGGCTGCACACAGTAACTCATGAAGTGGAGAGGACTGGCCAGCAGCTCCAAATAGAAATAGCTGCTAGAAACTAGACTCTGAGGAATTACAGGAGTTGCAGGTGTGAATGGATCAAGATAGGATGAGTGCAGATTAGTAAACCAGATGTAGTTGATCAGTGTCCAATTACATGTTTACTATTTAATGTTCATGGTAAATTAATCTGAGCATCCACAACTTTAATGGATATTGTCAGTGCTGAAATGTAAAAAGTAAATTGATTGATTGGTTTAAACAATTAATTGAAAATGAAATTGCAACAAAAAGTGTGTTTAACAAAATGTCAAACACATAGTTTCACTTTCTCAAAATTAGGGTATCAAAGAAAAATCATTGGATGCGACCCCAAAACATTGTACAGTTGGAAGTGCAGGACGCTGCTCTGCATGAGGCCTGTGTGGAGTTCAGGTGATGTTTAATTGCTGTGTGCGGGGACAATGAGATGGACAGTGGCAGCTGCAGCAACCAAACTGCACATTCCCACGATGCCTGCAAGAAAACAAGGTCAACTTGTCACAGTGACCTGCCAGACACTTTCCCTAACACACACTCACTGATCCCCAGGGCGCTGGAGCCGAATGCTGGCAGTGTCCACTCAACATGCCACCAGAATTAACGATTTCCAAAAGGCAGAGCACACGAAAGCGACAAAGAATGTAAACACAGAGGAGAGGAGAGTGGACCACACAACAGGGAAGATAGGGAGGGCGTAACATCGCTCTCTGATTTCTCCTGGTGATCCAACGCTATATTCCATTTCAACAGACCACCTGTTGTACAGATCAGACCTGACTCGGTTCCTCAGCATGCCAGTCCATCTTTCAGGGGGGCTCTGCTGAATCACAACTGTTACAACAACATGGCAATTAAGTTGTGGACGGGTCTCTTATAAGGTAATTATGTTTGCTTTCTCCCATAGCATCACAGCAGTAACACTCTGGATAACCAACAGAACACATGGTCTCTCTGAAAACTGATGATCAATACCGTCAGTAGAAAGTAACTCCTATGAAAACCGTTCCAATTAAATGTCATACACCTCCATTGTATTGGCATGTAGGATTCATTTTAATGGACAAATCTCTTATAAATAAAGTAAGAACTGCCAGGCTGGGTCAGGGTAAGTGAGAGAAGTATCTATTCTGCTCTGTTGCAGCAATAATACGAATGTTATTAGTTACACCTGTGTTCAACAAGTCAAAACATCTTAAGGGACAAAGGTCTATTCAACTTAACTTTTCACTCCATAATTTGGGCACTTAATGCCATTTCCGGTATATGAGCTTTCTTTCTGGATGAATGCTGGATGAGCATCAAGATACTTTGAGGGGTTGGGCTCGGTATCCTTGGTCTTCCCTCAGCAGTTACACTCCAAAGAGAGTTCACTCTGTTCCCCACCCTTTGATATCTACTTGGCAACAAGACTTACACTTCTTAAGTTTCCACACTCAGCTATTTTAAAATGCCCACCCACACAAACACACAGACGTATATAAAATGTGTGTTGAATATGACTTCTGACATCATGTGGGATGCGGTCAACTTCCCATGTCCAAAGCCATGACTCCCTTCATATAAAAAAATAAAAAATCTCACACATCTATGCCAACTTGCATTTGTTTTCCTGTGTGTGTGAGTGTGTGTTTGATTGAATCTCAGTGGACCATTTCCTCCTGCCTGCTCCCATAGTGGTACAAACGCCCCCTCCATCCTCTTTCCCACGTCCCAGACGACAAAATGGTCTCAATATCAGCAACCCTGTGAGCAGGCAGGAGTAAAATAACACAAGCTGCTTTGGAAGTATGGGAAAGGCCAACAGGGATGGTATTTCTTCTTTTTTTTTACAATGCTGGATGTGATGGTACAGAAACTCAGAGAGAGAGAGAGAGAGAGAGAGAGAGAGAGAGAGAGAGAGAGAGAGAGGTCCCATGACATGGCTTCACAAGTTTGAGATGTACGTTGCTTGCTGCTGGCATATTATGGCTAAAGATAGATTGCAGATAAACACGCACACACACTGAAAGCTTTTTACCCATTGACTCATGGGATAAAGTACTCAGCCGCAGCTCTTTCCTTTTTTGGTGGACATTGCCAGTGGTAATAGGGGGCGACTGTGGCTCAGTGGTTAGCATGCCTGTCTTTCAATCAGAGGGTCAGTGGTTCGAGCCCCAGCTGCACTAGTCCTTGTCCTTGAGCAAGACACTTAACCCCAAATTGCTCCCTGTTGCTGTGTCCACGGTGTATAGAGCAAACATGTAAGTCGCTTTGGATAAAAGCATCAGCTAAATGTAATGAATCACAAAATCTCTTACTGCTCTTTCATGACAAGACATATATTTGCTACCTGTGTGAATGTGTACAGGTGAGAGTTGGTAAAAATATGTGTTTGTTTGATACAGAAGTAGCTGCACCACAATCGTATATATATCACATGCAAACGTGCATTTTCAATTAAAAACTCTGACAACCATCAGTGCATTCCCATGTATGTCATATACATATACGTTAAAGATCCCATAAACTGTGCACTTTAACGTGATGGGAATGATATAGATGCACAAATTAAATCCCCCCCCCAAAAAAATTAAAGAGGATCCACATGTCAGAATTAAACTGATAATGTGTGCAATCTGCTCATAGAACTCATCTCTTGCTCACATGCTTTACTTTCCAAAAACATTGCCTCGTTATTACAGGACAAATAATAGGATCGATTCAAAATATCTCACATGTTGTGATCTGAGGTCCCGGGTGTGTGCAGCATGATGAAGCAAGCGATGCAGCAATGAAAACAAAGGTCCCTTTTGACTGCATCAGATGTTTCTACTTGGAGAAGGTTGACTATTAATAACTAAAAACCATATCAAATCATACCAAAATTACTTTTTACTGAATGTATGGTGTGACCTAGATAGAAAATATATATTTTAGTAAATCGCAGTTTCATCAGAAGAGAAAGAACTAGATACACAAAAAGAAAATATCAAACTTATGTATTAGTAAACCTTTGCGATATACTTGAGCGCTTTAAATTCAGACACTAATAACCCTATATACATACACTAGGGCCAAAAAGGAGAGCAACAATTCAAAGTTAACTGCTAACAGCGACCGAGTGTAACTAAACACTGTGCAGCCACAGCAAACACATCAGTGCTCTGTGGAGTCAGCGGCACAGTGTCATGGCTGAGGCCTGACAGGTTGCATTAGGTTTAAAAGGATCCTAATGTGCATTAGATCAGCATGGAGCATTATTTCAGGAAAACAACATCCATTATTAAGCAGGGTGTTGAACTATCAGAGAATAGACAGAGATCCTGACAGGCCTCTTGTCTCCACTTGTGCCTGTGAAGCTCCCAGAGGACAACTTCAGATCCAAGGATCAGCTCCAGCTTTGTAGTCCTCGAGCTCAAATCTCTGATAGTTCTCTTTCTAGCATCTACCTCCAGTCGCACTGAGAGCTCAACACAATGCAACTTAAGAAAACACAAGAATAGAGACAAACACATGAGACAAAAATGGTTTGACATCGTAGCCCTATCAGACCATCATTCCACTTCAACTGAACCTCTAGCCACAGATGGGAAGGAGAAGATGTATTAGTTTATTAGTAATATAACTTTCACTTGACAGAAGCCCAGCAGCTAGCGCTTTCCAGTAATTAGTAGAGGGGGAAATTGATACTTAAATGCATTGTGATTCTCTCTTGAATGAGTATGACTTGATGCAGAAAGCTCCATTCTCAACGTTATGATCGCCTGAAACAATTCCGTGACACCGGGCTTTCCATTCTTAACCGCTGCTCCTGAACGCAACAGACGTAATACACGTGTGTCTTGTTTACGTTATAAGTTAGGCTAAAGACTAGTTTTGGGGATGGCCCCTACCCTACTCAGTCATTGAGAATCAGACACTTTGGACTTTACAACATTCCTCTCAACATGTTTACGGACACAGCGAGACTCTACAACAAAACCAAAGCTAAAGTCATGAAGTCACTGAGGAAAGTGGGGAGCATAGGAGTAAAACGCTACATGTGACATGCATTGCTACAGAATCTTGTGTCACCGTAACCGATAATCGTTTTATAATCGCATCGTTAGCCCTCTGAAACGGAATCGTGAGGTGCCTAGAGATTCCCAGCCCCAGTAATTAGCCACGGTTCCTGGTAAACTAGCAGCGCTGGAGTCTCTTCTCTATCTACACGAAGAGGCTAAAGAAACCAGAGGGCAATAGGGCATATTGACCATACTTAGCAGAGGGACAGAGAATAGTCTGTGTGTTTGAACTCGGAGGAGAGACGAAAAAGGGATAAAGCACATAAATCATAAAACATAAATCATAAATCGCCGTGTCAGAGTGGAAAAAGAGACCAGAAACCAACCTGCAGCAGCCAGTGATAGAGGAGATGTTTATGAATTCTGCATTCCTCTACCATCACCATTGCTAATCAATGGTCTGTATTCCCACCAACAAACATGTCCTATGACTTCTACATCATAATAATTCTTAGAATATTATCTAACATCAGTTTAAATCTCTATGTAGTGTTTTGACCACCAAAGTAAAAAAAAAAAAAGAAAAGGCCTGCAAGCTCAGAAAGTTTGAAGTTAACCTTCAGTTTCACACCACATATTTAAAGCACATGCCTTGTTTTTCCTTCTCAATGCTATAAACTGTTCTCATGAACACCGTAGATCATGTTGGAAAAAATCAATCACACAGCAAGGTTTTCACTAGTTAACTCCATGTGTTCAGCATGCCAATGTCTGGAAACCACAGCTCCCACATCTAGGTTTGGAATTCAAGCCCATTTTCTGAGCCATATCTTGTTACGATCTTATCAGTTTCAGATACCAGCTACAGCTGGCTTTGTATACAAAGTGTATTTTGTATTCTGCTGCATTAATGTCTTAATGCTTTCCAGGATCACACATTTGCTTGCTGGACATCCTGCAGCTTTCTGGATGCTCATTTTTAAAAGCTTCCCTCCTGACAAAATTGTGAGAGATTAAAATCTCACAAAGAGAGATTTATTAGTTTCTTTTAAAGTATCTTAGTGGCCTGAGACCTTGTCCCGTGAATTTCTCTGAAGAAAAGAAACACTAGCACTCACAGGTAAAGCGTTTTCTTATTTGTTAAGGGGAAAAACAAACCCATTACAGTTAAGAAGCCATTATTAGCCTCAGTCACTCTTGATTAACATACAGTATGTCTACATAACTTTGTCCCATTTTCAAAGACAAACTCTTTAAAAAAATGACAGACTATCAATCAACATGTCAGGAGTTAATATTCTGTCAGAGTTTATAGTTAAATCTCCCGATGCCATGTGTAGATATTGTTTGTTAGTTACCTAATATATCATCTCATCCAAATAGAATTTGGCTGATATAATCTCAACATATTTTATTCCTAAAATAGTGTGGAGCAAACCACGGCAGCTCATACTCATCTACGAAAACAGATCCGGAGAGGAGGTCAACAGTAGAGACACTGTGTGTACAACCAATTGCATTAAAGCCATTAGGGCAGCGGTTTTCAGGAAGATGCACACACAACTTTAAACAATTTCCTTTTCGGGTTTCAGGTTGTTCACAGTGGACTATTAATTTAAATCTACTTAGTTGATACGAACAAAATGAGCCATCTCTTAAAACACAACACTGTAAACCTCAGAAACTAATGACAACAGAGTGGTAATTGTTTTTTAATGTAATATTTTTGTGGTTTTAATCGATTTTCTTACCAATTAAGCAAAGTGATATTGTGAAGTTAATTAACTTTTGCCCGGATGACTTCCATAATACACATGTGGCCCATATATCACACGCCCTGATCCCATCAGACAGTGTGAATGGTGTTGATTTCTACATTTTGGTAAAACTCCACACCCTTGCAATGCCTAAGAATGATCACTATTTCTTAAGGCCAAACCACCATGTAGAAACCATCGTTTTGACATCGGAGTCACTGTGACTGACAAAAAGGAACAGCTGGCTCTTCCGGGGGCCATAAAACAACTGTTGAAACAAAGTGAGGGAAAAAAAGGGATTTGGGACAAATATGCCAGATCTCAACCTACAGGTTTCATCTAATACAGTAAATGTTAATGTTAATGTAAAAGGCAAAAACAAGTTTATATAGGCCTAGAGTTACATGAAAGTTTACTACTGCATTTAACCCATTTTACGACCCACTGAGCTCCAGCAAATAGGGTTGAATTAGGATACATTTAGGAACAACATATAACTTTAAATAAAAGTACAGATTTATAACTGAAATCAACTGAATTCTGCATTGAAGCTTCTGATTATATTCTTGTAACACAAACAGCTCGAGGTGAAAATTAAGGCAGGAAGTTTCTTTATAGCAAAAAGCTGCTCAGTGTTTGTTTGTAAAGCTGCATCCCTCCTGTGGGCTGTCCCATTAACACCAGTACCATGGCAGCTGTCTGGACCCTTAATTAACAACACATTACTCCATGAGCTTAATGGCTGATGGAACAGAACAATCACAGCCTTTCCTCTGCGATCAAAACTGCAACTTCATTTTCTTTCATCAATTCTTGGACAAACAGCTAATCTGCTATGAAAACTCAAACCACAATTATTACTTTTGTATATCAAAGTGAGCCAGACCGACATACCAAAAATCCATACAAGAGACTTGTGGGCAGGAAAAACCCTATAGTTGTAAGCATATTTTCCTAAAGCTATAAGAAACTATTTTAATAAGTAATTAAAAAGGTGTAAATCAATGTATTTCTTTTTTGATGATTCTTAATGACCTAACACTTGCACACATGTTCCTTGCACCTCTCCACCACGTCTTACATAATCACAGAAGTCTTCTCAGTGACCTGCTAAGTAATGTTGATGTTTTTGGCTGAGGAGAGTTTTCTCAATTTGTCTCAAGAAGAAGAACCCGCTGGAGGTTTAGAGTTTATTTCAGGGGTGATACAACATTGTAGAGTTCGGTTTGGTTTGTTGCTTCAACCATGACCCAAGTTTAACTAGCAAGCTATCCCACAGAGTCGAGCCATTTGTTAGTATTGCAGTAACCTCCTGCACTGCGCTCAAGTGCACAGAAGTCTAGCAGATCATCTGGAAGAATAAAAGAGCAACTATTCATATTAAATTAACAAGATGATAAGTGAAAAGCGCTTCTTGTCCAATGCAATAACAGTAGCTCCAGGCATATTTGCTCCCCATTTCATATTCATGTGTAGCATCAAAAGGGTTGAGCCACGAGAGCAGTTTGGGGTTTAGTGCCTTGCTCAAACAGGACCGGACAGTCTGATGGTGTCGGTATATGAGCTTTCTTCCCCTTGCCTGCTTCAGAAAAACGACTCTCCATGACCTTTAAATGGCTTCCAAATGGGGGGAAATCACATAAACATTCCTGCAATACGTTTGTGCTCTGAATACAATACGTCAGAGAGAGGAGGCCTGTATCCTGCTTTCCTTTAGAGTTTACAAGGTTCCCACCTGCAAAACACTGAACTGAGCAACCGGAGACGCAACAAAACCCTTCATCCTGTTTGTATTTTCATTCATTTTCATTCAAGAGGCTTTGAAAGCACCACATTAACATCTTAACTTCGCACAAGGCTGTAAAAAAAAACAACTAAAAACAGGAGTTGTTTTTTGGTGAATTTTACAATTTTCCGGCTTTCCTCGAGCTGAACAGAAAAGGCTTTTAATATGATTTATGTCCCTGTTTGCCGAAGGTTTATTGGTGAGCTTGTCCCCATTTGGCTCAATTTCTGGTTATTTAAGAGATCAGGTAGCAGCTCCTGTCACAGCCAATACCTTTCTCAGTGCTGAGGCTTTTATTCTTAGAGCTCATTAGCCTCGTTTTAACTGTTTTCTCAGGGACTCACAAAATCTTAAGAATTACAACATAGTTAGTAAAAGCTTCTTCTTTTTTTAAATGGTACGTTTATAAATGAATCTGCCACGAACTATGGCTAAGGCTATGTATACACAGGACATAAATAGATAGAGCAAGACATTTGATCAAATCTAATTCATTCTATATCATTCTATAAATAATGAAAGTGACTTTATAAATATTTATATCATGACCACAGAGAATTCTTGTCTCCAAATGGGCAGAGAGAACATACTGCAGAAGCTTAATCACTGATCAGGGTCCTACAGTTCGTCACCAGCAGTGAAACAGTAACCCTGCTTTACACAAAAATAACACATGATGACAACAGGTCATTCTTTAAGCAGTGAGCTTATGTGTGTGTGTGTGTGTGTGTGTGTGTGTGTGTGTGTGTGTGTGTGTGTGTGTGTGTGTGTGTGTGTGTGTGTGTGTGTTTGTACCAGGTGTACGCAGCTGTCCTTCTGATCAAGGCACTTCAAAGGCCGTGAGAGGAGCAGTAAGTGGCAATAGCCACAGGAGATGCTGTGCTCGCTAAAGCTGATCTTTAAACTGTCTGATATGAACCGATTTAGCCTGCAGTCAATGCAAGAGCAATACATCAGAGAGCACTGTACAATGTGAGGCCCCTCCAATAGGACTTGTCGATGAAATGCCTCATTGCACATCTGCAGACAAGGCGGATATTGAGGTTGTTATGGCTTTCAGTTGGCCATCACTGGTGAGGTGTTTCCTATCAAACCAAACTGTGCTGCAAGATGCTTTTAACTGGAAAAATTGGAAAAATCTGTGTTTCTGAAAGCAGTTTGCAATTGCAAGGTCATTTTCATTACAGATGTTTGCCCATTTCAAGTCAACATTTGTAAAACAAATAACCTTTTTCTTTGGGACAAAGGAAGATTTCCCCCTGTTCTGATAACAGACGACGGAACAAGGCAGAACTCCCTTCCTTCCTTTTACACAGTAAACAAGTGTTAGACCACACACTTTTGCAAAACAAAAAAGTGTTGATATTGAGATATCATTCAACAAGGCTTGGCTGCAGATTGCTTCTTTGCTAGAGCTACGTTGTACAAACAATAATTTGCTGCTACTCTGAACTCACACAAAATGGCCCTGATGACAACAGCACCATGTCCTGGGAGCTTTCTCCACCAGGAACAGCCCCCCACCCTCTCCATCACTTGTTTGCTATATTGACCCAGGTAATGGTGATAATGGATGTGATTCTCATCAAAAGGAAGATCAAACAGTAAAAGGAAACCTTCTACAATGGATGCTCCCAAAGTGCAAAGCCTCAACCCATTACATGGTTCAGCAGGCAGACGCCACATGAAAATTATATTTCATAAAAAAAATAAAAAAACAACACCTGAAAACAAATGCAGCTTTCATTGTACTTGAAACTGAACAGTGCCAAAAATGATGCAACGGTAAAGAATACTGCAGGGAAGACATTTGTGTTGGCCAACTCCAAACTGGTTCCCTATACAAAGAGCCAATGGGATTTTGGATTGCAGAAAATAAACTCTGACAAACTAAAGTTGCTGCATTGTTACCAACAACCGCATCGCTGCCAATATCTATTATAAGGTTACGGCATTAATCATCTCACAGTGATATTTTAAAGCCAGCCTACGAAGGTTTTGCAGAACAGCAACAGCTGTGGCCACAAGTGGTGATTACTGTATGGATTACTTGATAATGGCACACTAAATTTTACTTGATGTCATCATTGGCCAAACCAACAGAGCAGGTCAAAGCAGACCAGAAGCAACAACAATGTCTTTCAGTGTTGTATAAAACCACCGAGATGTTTAAGTGACTGAGTGACACACAGTTGATGTCAGTTAGACAGCAACATCTATTAGCCACTGGCTTTACTGACTAAATAACAATTGAAGATACGTTCGATCGTTTAGAAATTCTAATTTTGAGATTGTACAAGATCATGCATTTTCTTATTCAAACATTAGGCTCCATTTACATACTCACCGTCAACAGTTACTTAAGTGACTTATATTACTTTAACCTTTCAATGCTAAAACAGAGACAGATCTCAACACCAATGTTGACCAGTTCACACCTGATAGAATGGGTTTTGAATGGAGGTCCCTTATCCTTTAAACAGTAAAAATCTGACCAAGATATTCAAAACCTCAGCCTCATGTTTAAGAGCAATTGTCAGAATATATGCATTGGATTTCCGTTTTTTTCTTCAGATCTATTTCTATGGTACAAAACAGACATTCTCTAGCTTTTGTACTATTTCCTTTCCAAGTTTCACTGGGGATCTGGATTATGTTTCACTAATCCTAACAACTGCAAATTGACCAAAACAATTTTCGACATCTCCAGATTGATGTTGCACCGTCACGGCCCAGATCAAAAACAGCAATGGACTGCTCCTTTTCTGTGCCGTGTCCTGGGAAGTCTGTTGCATGGGAACCCATAAACAGAGCGCTTGAACAGCCCACGGCTGTATTTCAGGACAAAGATAAGACACCACATGCCTGTGACGAACTTTCTCCACACAAGGACCTGGTTTGGGGGCATAGTGATTAGGTTATGATTTGATCATATGGTTCCTGAGATGCATTCAACATTATGTAATACTTATGTCATAAATCCACGAATGTATCTTGAAACAGTTGGCTTGCAATGCATAAGTGTATTCTTTTTTAAATTAAATTTCATTTAAAGAAATATAGGCATGACATTAGGAACAACACATATATATATATATATATATATATATATATATATATATATATATATATTAGTGCTGTCAAACGATTAAAATATTGAATCGCGATTAATCGCATTTATGTCATAGTTAACTCGCGATTAATCGCAATTAATCGCAATATATTTTTTTTGCATTTTAATGCTCTTATCAACATGAAAAAGTGGATTGGCTTGCTTTATTTTATTGAAAAACAACTGCCAAACAGGGCGGTACAAAATACAATTACTGCACATTTCAGGTAAACAAGGGTTTACAAAATAAAATTATAGAGTGCACCAGGCATGAAAACGAGTCAGGGGTGAAAAAGGTGAGAAGGATATTACCCCTCTAGGGGTGTCCGGGGGCATGCTCCCCCGTAAGAAAAATTTAAATATTCCATATTTTAAAGCATCAATCTGATGCATTTTGAGATGCTTTTTTTGCCAACCTGGGGAGAGCTGGAGAAACTTAACTTCAGCCATGAGTAAAAAATTATTATGGCCTCCTTACTAAGTATTATGCAAGCCATTTCATGCCAGCCTGTCACTGGGTCTAACATTTACAGTATATGAGGCACAATGTGGTAAGGGAGAGCATGGCTGCCTTTGTTAGCATAATTTATATCTTTGATGCAGAGAATGCATCTGGCGAATCCCTGCCTGTTGATTTTGGAGAATACATCTCCTAGATGAAAGGACACCTCTTGCCCTTTTATTGAGACCTTGCCTTCCAGTTTTAGCCACGACCAGTTCCAGCTGCATTTCAATCCAGCTGTTTAACAATGGCTGCATCCTTCTCCCCTAACACACTCATTCTGGAAAAATAATGTTTGTATTAGTGTTAACTTCTAGTTTAGCCTTATTCAGACCTGCCAACCTTGATATATAACCTATATATTGATAAGTCATTAAATACTCGTCATGCATTATATTGCATTGCACATAATGTGTGCTGGTCAATTAGTCTAAAATTAATTTTAGACAAATTTTTACCAGCGTACTTTGACCTCAAAATGCATATCCGCTACGCAAATTGCATACAGGTTGGCAGGTCTGCTTATTGATAGAACGGTGGACCACTTTACCTTCTGCCTTGTCAGTCCCCTCACCTCAAAATCTACCTCCTCAAAAACCGTAGCATTAGCTAATAATTTTCCACCAGAGCTTTAGCTAGCTGGCTAACGTTGCGTTCTGTCCTGCTGTGTTCAATGTGTTCACTCGCGCTCCCTTCTGGCACGCGCACCTGTTCGCAGTTCACTGAATATCATTCATTTTGCCGTATCGCGCTCACCATTCATTCAATTCAAACCGTAACGTTAGCCTAGCTTCCAAGCCCGAACGGCGTGCCTATTGTTTTTCTTCCGGTTGAGCTACATCCGGCGTGGTGCTCGCGAAAAAAATAATTGAAAAATTAAAATGCGTTAACGCCGTTAATAAAATTGACGGCGTTAAAATTGGTTTGCGTTAACGCCGTTAATAACGCGCTAATATGACAGCACTAATATATATATATATATATATATATATATATATATATATATTCATAATTCGAAGATGATCCAGGACCTCCAAACTCTATTTTCTGCTCATTTATGCATGGAAATGAACAGTCCTCACTGTGGATATGTGCTGGAAGAGAGGTCCGAAATTAGGGACTTCCATTTCAAACCCGCTCTGCTCCGCTGATGCTCTGCCAGATTGCTGGGCCTCGATTTTCTATGCCGCGGTCGAAATACAACAAGGGCATTTATTGTCTGTGACCAGATCACTTCTTCTTTTGAGCACATGAAAACGCAGCACAGAGCCTCGGCCGCAGCACAAATGGATGACCTTTAAATGAGCAAGGTCTAATGTGGCTGCTCTTTGGCCCGGCTTGATTAGCGGATGTCACAGGAAGTGAATAGTATCCTTATCGAGGGTCACCACTGCAGTCTAACAGCATGTTGGTCTTTCCTCTGATGTCATCGGGGGCTGAAGACGGAGATCCGGCACAAACATAATCTCACTAATTTGTGCACCATATGCACAGTCATATGCATGTATTCAAACAGTGTCTTAGCAGATCCAGCAGAGCTGAGTGGTTGTCAGCCAGCATCAGCAAATCTTTGAGCTGATAACCACTAAAGATTTTGAGTGAGAGAAAAACTGACCAGAAAGTGACGAGAACAGCAGTAGTTTCAGCTGAAACGCCAATTAATAGATTAGTCGATGAACAAAAAGTGAATCTGCAGCAATTTTCATCATTGTTTATAGATCCTATATATGAGATTCAGAGCATCTATATTGTCTCTCAATGGCTCTCAATATGGCAAAGGCAAAAGTGCCGGTACTGTAATACAATGAATGTCCGGGTACATATGGATTGGAGGTGAAAGGCAGCAGCACAAGGCCTGAAGAAAACCAGAGGTGGAGAACAGGAAGTAGACTTGATAAGAGCAGATAGAGTTGGAAGAGATCATGGACAATGGTCAGGCTGAACTTAAACAGGAGATCAGCACAATACAGAGACGAGGTGGGGAAAGGTTCATGTGGTCGAGAACAAACAGAGATAAGGAAAGGTAAAGACATGACGAGAGTGGGAGGTCAAGAGAGAAGGGAAGTCAGGCTCACAAAATGCCTGAGGAAGAGGAAGGGTTGGAGGTGGAAAGCCTGTCTTGTTGAAACAAACAAGTAAATGCACACCAACACAAACTTAAAAGCCCTTTAAAAGGAAACAGTCATGTGGATAGCTGAGGTGGCGTGCCCTTCTCACCCACATACCACCATATATAAATCTTCACTCACACGCTCTCTTCTAAAAATAAACATCAATCTGCATATCAGAAATTGCCATCCAACTTATCTAGTATAGTCTCACGCAGCTGATTTAAAGAAGTACTCTGATTAACAATACAAAAGATGATACAAATGTTTCTTTTGGCTTCACACTCTAAACTTGTGCAGTGAGAGCTGGATCTGTGTGTCTGTGTGTGATAGAAACATAGTTTACTGCCTGGGCAGCACTGAGCCACTTGATCACTGCTGGAAACAGACGAGAGCTGACAGAAAGCAGACGGAGAGCTCCCTGACTATACAACCGGACCTCTGTATGTAGATGTCGCTGGCTAAAAATACATGCAGCGAACTCACCATAACCAGCTTCATATGCCATGGAAATTAGCAAAGTATGACATCTCATTATGTTCATTTAAATTGGAATGTTTTACATAATAGTAGGTGTCCAATGGTCCCGACATGTTTGTTCAAAGCAGTACAAGTCTTTCAATAATTTGCACTGTTATGAGTTTACATTCCTCCAGTTTTATCCATCACATAACCGGCAAACACCCACACTACAAGGGGAATGCAATCAAATTCAGAAAGAAGGCGTTTTAAAAAAGGAAAACTTCAAAACTACCTAATATTGTAAAAGAATACATTTGCAGGTAGTGTTACTACGCCTTCTATACTTTTTTGATGAATAAAAGTATCTTCCCTCTGAAATCTACTTGCTGTGAGAACTTTCAAAAGATATGGGTGAGAAGAATGATTCTACACACACACACACACAGGTTACAACAACATAACGGTGCGGTGGCTGGAAGGTTTACCACCTTAATGGGGGCTCGATGTTTACTGAAAAGTAATGTAAGCAAGAGGAGGCTGCACAGTGTCACCATCAGTGGACACAGGAGCTGCACCTCGGTGGCATGAGCACACTGCAAGGAGGGAAAGTTTCTCTGCAGGCAACAGTTGACCTTGGACCACTTTCTTTAGCCACCAAAAATCAGTTGCAAAACATCAGCAGATGATTCTTGTGCAAGATACAAAATAAAAATAAATCACACTCCTGCATCACACTCAGTTGTATAATTCCTACTCTCATGACAAACTTGTCTCGGGTTGTTTTACTGCCTGTGGTTCAAACACCAGCAACAGCTCAAAAACCCTCGGGTCGAGGAGCCAATCACACGTTTCGCGGGCACTCACCTCCCCAGGTGTGAAAGAGGGCCAGAAGTCCGACGAGCAGACAGGCATTGATCCGTGCAGCCATGGTTGTTGGTCGGCTCGGCAGCTGTCCGTGCTGGGGCGTGTATGGAGTCTGACAGGGACCGGTCCTCCTGGAGAACTGTGTGAAAGAAGAAGCGGCGGCGCAGCGCGCGGGGAGGCGGATGAGACAGGAGGGGCGCAGACGGGAGGTCGTGCCGCTGTAAAAAATGTCCGTCTGTACGACTCATTCACGCGCACGGTAGTCCTGAAATGACAATTTCTCTCGACACATTATTTGCTTTCAACAACTCGGTCTCTGTTATTGAGTTTTTTGTCATTTATTCGGATGAATAGACTAACAAGAGTTCAGAGTCCGAGCTAAAATGAATGACTGAGGTGGATATTTTGTGCAGTGTGCAAAAAAAAAAGAAGGAGGAACTTGAGTGAGAGCAGCAGGAGGGCGGACGTCTGGAGCAAAATACAGTATGAAGTAGTAATTTACAGCTTCTCTTACAAGACTCCAACATGGCACATCTCCCCAGCAGGAGTAATATAACTTGTGTTTTGTCAACACTAACCATGAGTGTTAAAAAATAGTTTTTATTTTTATTTGAGTGTGAAAGGGTGTCACTCCTCACTCCCAACTTTCAGCATCCAGGACATGTGGTAGATCTGTAGGCCTTCAACAAGTGTATGTGCTTGGTTACCTCTGTCTAATGATTTAATGATATATCTTTCAGTAGCATCATTAACACTGTTGCTGTTTACAACAGTGTGTTGGGCAGGATCAACATGAGACAGGGTTTGACCTTTTTGTGGAGCTGAGCCTGGAGGATGAGGAGTAAAGTTAACTCCATCCCGAACAAAACTTCCACTCGCTCCATGGTGAACTGGTGCAGCTCCAAAGCATCTTCAGCCACCGACTAATTACCGGACACAACGGTGAAATACTTAACACATTGTGGCTGAGCAGGGCACCTAAAATGTCAATACACAAACATGTCTGGATAGTTTTAATGCACATATTACATGCATCTGCATGGTCCAAATAGTGAATACATTTTTGGATGATGGAGAGGTTTAAAAAAAATTCACGAGTATGTCAAGATATACAGCTTCTGAAATTGTTTTAGTTGAAATGTTCCAGCCAACAATCTCAGGTGAGTAATGGGGTCCTACAAGTACACACTAATTACACAAGATTTGGTTATTTTTAAATAAGAGATTTGTGTATTTTGCTGTATTTCTTTCTACTTGCTTTACTCACTGGTGTGAAGTGTTGGGCTAAACTGGATAAGGGTGATGTCATACATATTTCCGTGCACCCATCAGAGTTTAGGTACATCTCAATCAAAATGTGATGAAAGCTGTAGGGTTGTTTTTGAGTATTTCAATCAATGATACCATATATTTTTATTTTTTAAAACTTCTAACTGTGATCATTGATTATTTAGTCATGAATCGAATGGTGAATTTAAGATTTGACACAAAGTTGTCAGAGACTTTAACACAATTTAAGAAGAACAAATCAGCTCAACAACATATCACTCTACTCTAACTGAATGTTGTTCTCATCAAGAACTGTTTCAAAGATAATACTTATCTACATCAAGCCCCTTGTAAAACCTGTGAATATGACTCCCCCTTGGTGCTAGCTGCCAAGCTTAATATAGACATAATACGGGAGTTAAATCCGACTGACTCCCTAAACAAACCATGTAAAAACATGCTGCCTGCCAGAGGACATCATATCATTTGACATGATGCTGAACTGCACTTATAGCAGCACTCAACCCTAAACTTGGTTTTGGCTATCAGGGTTTGGATAACTGCAGTACAGTTATTGCCAAACTGTAAGACTGTAATGAAAACAAATTCTCCAGAGTGCCAGAAGGCTGCCGGAAAATGACACAAGACACGGTGCTGTTGACACTCTGGTCAGAGACCAAGTGGTGTTGGCTTGCTTGGTATTAGTCAACATCATATTTTTTAAAGTCTGCTGCCTAAGACTGCCACAGAGTGGAGAGTAGCTCAGTAGACATATACAAAGGAACCTCTCAGTAAATGCAGTATAGTAGATTTTAGATGAGTAAAACACCCAACTGTGTTTATGATAGATAGCTAAAGCACAATTAATTAAATGTTGAAGCTGAAATAATATCAATATTTCAGAGTAACAAAGTCTCATGACGATATTTGGATCAATATAAATGTTTTTATTCCATAAACACACTGTTTACACAAAAGAACATTTGATAAAGAAGAAAAAAAGTATGTTATAATACTCTTTCTAACTTACTTCACACATATCTTTGAGATTTCTGTCCTGCAATTTCTTGTTATGTATCAGCCGACATACAGACATACAATGTACATCTGTGATAAACTAAATTTGTCTGAAAAATCTGCTTTGATATTATATTTAAAAATCATAAGGCTTCTGCAAACGCAAAAAAAAAAAGTGTCTTTCAATAGTCTTTGATGATTTAGAAATGTTGGTCAAACACATATTTTGAGGGGCCAATGTGCGTTACAAACAATACAACACTTCCCCAAACTTTGCACAGATGATAAAAAGGTGATAAAAACCTCAAACTGTCGGTACAGTTAAAACAATCGTTTAATCTCAGTATTATTTGATCCTGTGTGAATTATCACAGCCTGTGCAGCTGGACGCGGATCAAAGACTGGGGGCGGACGGGGACGTGTCATGCACACTGATCTCTGTACCCTTTACTGCTGGAACACCACGTGTGCCATCTGATCTGACTGTTCCTGCCAAGTGGATTGCCTGGGAGTGCAGGTCAGAGCCGCATAGGAAGGAGCAGGCAATGATACCAAAGTCACTACTGAGAAAGAGTCCACAGTGGAGACAAGGCCTGCTCTTTACAGCAGTGCACAAGCAGCTGGACAGTGAACGTCCTCAGAGGAAGAAACCGTTTCCCAGAAGGATGGAGCAGTTATGGTTGGTTTTGTCTGAGTCTTTTCCACATGGTTGTGGTTTGAAATGCCTGGAAAAGAAGAGCACATAATGACTTATTTACATTATGGGCTTTATTTAATTCTGGTTGGATCAGGACATTTGGACATAATCATGTTTCGAGAATATTATCTTTCTGTTTATCATAAAATTGGGACTGCTGTGTTTTAAGCCATTGTCCCTGGTATTTCAAGCAGTGTTTTTTAGATATGCTTTTTATTTATTTTTATTTGGTGGCACCTAAATAAAGAGGCCATGAGAGAACTTTGGGCAATTTTTTTCACGTGCATTTCTCGGCCAAACGCTTGCGCTGTGAATGGGAAAGCTCTCTGTGCGAGGTAGAGAAGTCTGTGGTGTATCAGGCAAGATTTTTGTCAAGGCAATAGAAAACACGTCCCCTTTCTGAAATAATTAGAATCCCAGTCTGATCCGCAGCCTGGCAAAGGACTTGAAGGATCTGGGTAGAAATCATTGGTTTGCTCAATTTTCTTATAATCATAAAAAAGTGTAATCTCAACATAGAAGCTTGTTTTCTTACATTACAACATACTAGGGCCGGGTTTTAGGAAATAGTTGGCATGAGACATGAGACACTCTTTAACTCTCTGCAAGGAAGCAAATAAGCATATTTCTCTAAATGTAGACCTATTCCTTCTACAACCAACTTTTTTCTTATGAGTATCTCTTCAGTTCTTTATTTTTAGATAATAAAACAGAGAGGCAGAAAGACAGTGTGTTTGCTTTTACGGGTGCTTTTAGTCAAAACACACTCTGTTCACCATGATATCACTGGTGTTCTGTTTTTCCTTCCATCCTGAAGCTATCAGAGGGGATTTATTGGTGGCGATACGAACACTGTTGCTCTGTTTTGATGGAAATATGAGGTCGATACGGAGAACATTATTTCTCTCTCTTTCTACTGTGAAGTAGTGTTAATTGGGTCTAGTGTTGTAGGTAAATCAACACAACATGCTCTCTGTATGGCTGCCACAAAGAGGGAACTATTGTAATTGTTTGACCCTACTTTACATGAGAGAAATTTCATGTTATTCAATGAAGTTCCATAATATGCATGATAAGTTGTACAGTATGTCTAAAGAAACAACAGAGGCCAGTCAATGCATGCTTCTTCTTTTGTGATTATGTATGACTAGAAATAAGGGTGTAAACTATTGTGTTTGATCCTTTCATTTCCTTTGTGGTCAAGCACAATCCGTATGGTATGTAGCGATAGCAGAGTCCTAGCTGTTCTCAAAACAACTACATTGTTCAGCCACTCTGCGTCAGTGAATTATGGCCAAACCTTCAAGGTTGCTGCTTATATGGGAGTTGGGCGCAGCCCAAGATGTAAGGTTCTATAAGTTAAAATATAAAATGTTGTCCATGTCCAATTTTCAAGAATGCGCCCCTTTCACCCTTTATTTAATATGATACATCCTGGACGTTTGGGAATACCAGGGGGAAATGGTTTTGGAAATGAGACTTAAAAAAAGAAAATAGAAGCAGGAAAAGCAACACCCCCTCCCCCACAGAGTTCCCAGGAACTGCAAAGCCTTGAAACATGGTATTCATGGTAGCATGTTTCAAAATCGAAAACAATCTCTAACCTATTTTTCTCTTAATGGTTGAATTAGATTATCGGATGCACATATGAGTAATTTATAAACAAATATCTCCTTTATTTATCCTGGGAGTATTCACACTCGGTTGCGCTTGGCTCATTTAAAGGAATAGTTCAATATTTTGGGAAATAAGTTTTTTTGCTTTCTTGGCAGAAATTAGATGAAAATATGTATACCACTCTCAGCCAGCAGCTGGTTAGCTTAGCTGACAACAGAGGCAAGCAGCTAGTCTGACATTGTTGAAAAGTAACAAACTGCACCTCTAAAGCCCCAAAATTAACATGTTATATATAATTTAATTAAATTCACTGTTTTATAGGAAGGTATTTGTGGGACTTCCTGCATTACTTATAGTAACAGTGAGCAGGTCATTTTGGACACATAAACAGTCACCATCCACCTACCGGTGATGACAGATGTAGGGTTGTGCGACTCTATATTTTGTATGCATACACGTGACATATTGTATTCTGGGATTGTAATCAGAAAGTAGTTTGAGCAGCTTCAGAGCGGATTTATTGCGAGGCTAGCTGTTTCCCTCTGCTTCCATTCTTTATGCTAAGCTAACAGCTGTAGCTCTACACACAAGAGGATGATATCTTCTCATCTGGCCCTCGGCAAGAAAGTGATGACACATAGTTCTCTAACTATTTCTTTAAAGGTAATAAGTAGTCGCACACAAACAATCTATAGTCTATTTCATGAACAAGTATTTAATTTAACCATAAGCCTCTTGGCCCATCAGATAATCAACTGTATCTCTACTGTGAGTATGCACACCCATTTTTAACCCTGAACTTGGCTCCTTTAGCGTTTCCACTCCTGCTGCCCTGCTTAGAGCATCCTTACCATGCACCCCTGTGTGTCATTTCTTTGTGATTGATGATTACGCACGTAATCAACAGGGCTCACAGCGCTGTGCTCATGGGCTGAGGAAATTCTTTAGGAAGGAAAGAGAGGAAAAGATGTCATTCTTTCCGAGCCACTGAGACCGGACCCGAGAGCAAGCTGTTTTGGGGGGTAGTCTGCCCGGGATGAGAGACGGCTATTGTCCGAGTTGCTCCAGAGGACAGGGGGGCTTTCGAGCATGCACTGGTATGGTGAGAGGGTTCGGGGGAAGAGTGGGAGAGATATTTGAATTTCTGCTAAACTCCGTCACAACAGCAGGGATTGTGACAAAGAGACACTTTGATATCTACACGGGCCAAGAATTGAACATCGCTTCTCCATGGTGATTATATGTAATAGGGGGCATTCATCATAATAAATCCACCCACTGACATGTTTCTTCAGTGTTTCAGCCTGGGAAGAGTTTGGTATTCAGAACAAGAGAAAAGGAAGATGAATAAAAAAGGTTAATGACTTCAGTTTAGTAATGCAACTTGTTTTCCTTGTTTGGAGCAATATATAACCTAACTTTAAGAGTCACTTACGCTACAAAGAAATCCCCTTTTACTGAAGACCTTGCTGTCTAGAATTCACTTCTATGAATCTTATTTCCTTTAAACAATTAAAATAAATCTTTCATTGTTGGGTGTCAACCTGTTAGAGGGATGATTGTCTGGATCATGAAACATAAGTAAGCATCTCACTGACTCAAACGATTTTGTGAAGAATAAAACACCTGATTTACATTTGAAACTATTTAGCTTTATCAGTAGTTTAATGACTGAGTTAATTAGTCTTTTTTCGGTTATTAAAAAGAAACACTGGATGGTTACAGCTTCACACATGTAAAGACAGAAGACAGAAAATTAATCTGAAACTATTTTTGGTGATTAATTGTTTCAGTACAGTTTTTTCAAACCAAAATGCCAAATGTTCGATCATTAGTGGCTCATGTGTGAGAACGTATTGTTTCTTTGTCAAATAAGATAGTTAAGTGAATATTTGGGGGTTCTAGACTCAGACTTTTGGAGATGTTTTCTATAAAAAATGTTGAATTAAGTGAGAAAAATAACAGGTTTATTCATAATGAAAATAATTGTTTGTTGCAGCCATAAAACCATAAAGATAAATTTAAAAAAGTGTTTGGCTGTTTGCAAGTTTCAACTTCAATTTCATTCATGATTAAGATTGAATTACATTTTTCCAGAAATAATGAGTCATGAAGCAGGAAGCTGCTACTTCAGCCTGCAAACACAAGAACATCCTGCAGATGCACGGACAAGGTCCTGAGAAGACATCGTAAAGAACAGGCATGTCATGCTGAGTGACCTCCACAGTCTTAGTCATCCTATTCATGTCTTTCTGAGTCACATCAATAAAATCATCACTCTGTCTTTTTCTGAAATCAGTCTTATGTTCCAATCCTCATTTTCCCACCTTCTTTCTCAGACCTCCATCCCTCCCTTGTTCGTCTGCTCAGTGTGTAATGGAGGCTGCGGGTTCGAGGCTGCGGGTTTCTGAGGAATGCAGGGTCCTGCTCTGGGTCTTGAACCAGTCTGCACTCCAGTGATTTCTACTGTTTGGAGTTTGTGTTTTCCCAGAGAAGCTTCTGGTCGGCCGCCTACCTAAAATCTAAAACACTCACACAGATGCACTCTGAAAGTAAATTTATGTGAGTCGAGTGTACTGGCTGGCAGCCAAAGTCATCATCGAATCAGATGATCCGAACTCTACATCCCAAAATTAACCACAAAGTCTGGGAACACAAAACTTTAAGTCATGGCCACAATGACAGATTACTAAGATTGTGTGGAGACCAGTCTGTGCAAAAATGGTTAGGTCATGTTGTACAGTGGACAATGTGTCAGAGTTTGTGTTCTATTAAACATTATTAATCTATATAAATGTAATCTTGAAAAATCTGAACATCATCCTGAAGTCCCAAGATGATTGAATGCAGAAATCTAATTTGCAATGTGCACGCTAGATTTCTAGTATCACTGTTCTGCCACTCACAATTTCTTTTTTAGACAACACCTTTAATTTTATATTAAGCTTAAGGGAAATATAGTTAATTGGTTTTAAAGAGTTAGATGAGAAGATTGATTCCACTATATTATCTAATTATGAACCTATACAGCCAATAGCCAGTCAAAGAAGCAGGGGGAATGGTCAGACAGGCTAAAGGTATAGAGTCACCAGCACCTCTAAATCTCACTAATTAAGACGTTATATTCCTTTTCTTGTTTTGTCTTTTCAACATGATCAACATCTAGCCGAATACCGGTACTCTTATGTGGCAACAGTTTTTTTTCCGTAAAGTAAATCTTATAATAGTGTGATAACTGATATTTATATAAGCCAGTTGCTCTCTTAAAAAATATCTTGAAACTGTATGAGTGGTGATTACTCTCCATTTTTATGACGTTATAAATAACATTTAACTTTACATTAGAGACATTTAGGAAGACAAGCAGCTATGATTGCACTGATACGTTTGTTTTTGTTTCATATGGGACTGACAGAACAGTATAGAGTTGTGGCTGAGGAATAAAAGAGCAGACAAAGAGGTGGAAGTGCAGGTCTGATGCTCAAGTTTCTTTAAATGGTGGAAATAACCCAGCGGGTGAGAAGCCTAATTGCTGTAAATCAGTCATCTGTGGGCCCTCAGCTCCTTGTAGGAAGCGCGTCAAAGGGTTGGTTTGTCTTGCTGTCTCTGTTTCTTCCTGTGCAAGCTTCTCTTGTTTCCCACGTGTTGTTCTGCCCTTTATTCTTAGATTGTTTACTTATTTGCATTCCATACTAAACATCTCTGAGGAGACAGCTCCCAGGTCTTAGTTTGAGATGGATTTCAGGGTTTGTCATCGTTGATAAATGGCCCATCGCTGTTTCAGCTGGAGTGGTGCTCTCAGGCTGCCGGCTACTTCTGCTGATGGAGTGAATGTGAAGGCAAGCACCATCAAGACTGCTGATAAATCTGGAAGATACACACTTTGTGGCAGCTATGGATGTTGTGAGCCAACAAAAAGTTAAGAGGAACCAATTGGTTCTTCTAAATAGCATCCGTCATTGTCGTGAGAGGCCTCTTTCATAAAAAAATAGATGTCTATGACATTGGATACCGATACAGAAACGTTTGAGTTAAAGTAGACAAAACATTGTGGACACTCATAGGGAGGCTGCAGAAAGTTTCAGATGAAAGCAAGCCTTTGTAACCTCGTCATTTACAGAGGAAGGATTTGGTCGACCTGCAAACAAACAAAGGAAACTGACGAGTGGCATGCTAAAGGACTGCGCGGAAGGTTAGCGACCATAAAAGGAGCAGGACGCTCTCTGACGGAGACAAAGAAATGCATAAGACTTTTTATAGCTTCTTGCACTGCTCCTACTTATCCCTGTTGTGTCATTAAGTGCTTAAACAAATGCTGTCAAGTGTCCAAAGGTTCAGAACAGGATTTCCCATGATCGTATCAGACAGAGTTTCCCTTTGCTGGTGTTGCTCAGATGGGGAGGATGAGGCACAGGGCAAGGAAGGAAATACTGCTGATATTGTTCAGGATTACAAAGCGTTTGTGTTTCATTGTCATTAAAGTGGCTGAGATAATGGGAGAGTATGGCTCAACAAGTGTCATTGTGTTAATGCAAAAGGAATGACTTTGGAAAACTGGAAAACCCTGGTGATGGCATGAAAGATCACAATGCTGAATTGACTGCAATCACTCTCTCTCTCTCTCTCTCTCTCTCTCTCTCTCGCTGTGTGTGTGTGTGTGTGTGTGTGTGTGTGTGTGTGTGTGTGTGTGTGTGTGTGTGTGTGTGTGTGTGTGTGTGTGTGAGAGAGAGAGAGCGAGAGAGAGACAATGAGAGAATGAGATAACAAATTCCTCCTTACTTTATAAATAATTCTGGGGGAGAAGTACTATACATTTAATTATGTTTAAAAAAAAAAAAATACTGAGAGAGAGAGAGAGCATGCCCATGATATATTTCATGCCCATGCATGAAATATAATTAATTAATACATTTTCCATTGTTCACGTTGTATAATGGCAAGTTTGTTCAGAAGCAATTTATTGTTCATTAAGAGTTGTGTAATGAAACCCAGAACCTGTTAATTAACTGCAATGTATTGCCCGTTTTAAATGATTATATAGCATGACACTTGTTGTGCTTATTTATTGTATTGTGTTGTGTTGTGATATTTGTTTATATATTTAATTTATCTCTCCTTAAATTGACTTTTACTTTGAAGACTAGCTGTCTCGGTTTCCGGCACTTCCTTTTTTCACGACTACAGTTGGATAATAAAACAACGGTTACTTTAACTGCACTTGTATATATTTATAAATTACTGTAAATGTAATGTTTGTTTAATTTATATTATAGTATTTTCATAGCTTTTTATTCAATGTTTATATTTTATTTAATATTTTATCAAACTTTTCAATTCCTTAACGGTTCTGTTACGTCGGTGATTGGGCAATCTCACCGGAAAGAGCTGGAGGAGGTCAGCTGCTGCGACCAAAACAAACATGGCGGCCACAGTCAAGACGGTAAACACGTCTCGGGTTTTTGTGTGTTCTCTCCGTCTCTCTTGATTTTTGCCGGTCAATTTAACATACAACACAGGTTGTAAACTGACCATTTAACTAGTCAAATGTTTTGGAGCATGTTTTTAAACGGAGAGCCAAAACGTAACCCGGAAAATAAACGGAAGTGTCTGCCTCTCGTTTGAAACTAAACATCCGCCACGATAGCGCGTGTGTTTACTATGTTAGCTCGACGTTTCAGCCGAACAAACACGAGGAAAATATGAAAATGAACTCTATCCTCCTTTCAACGGAACGATCCATCGTGTCCTGTCCCGTCTGACACAAAGAGCAGCATGATGTAACGTTTGCGTTAACTATCGTCTGAGTATCTCGCCCCGAGCAAATAAACAAGACATGGGCGATGCAGTGGAGACAATCTTGGAGCATTGAGGCAAAGCTACATTACCATGGGTTTGGTGAACTTTGTAATCGCCACTGTAGGAAAATGCCTGGACGCCGTCTGCTTACTACTGGACGTGAATTTCCTCATCGTCCACAGCGTGGTGCGGACCATCCTTGCGGTTATCGCCTTCATAACCAGCCTGCCCACCCTTCTCCTCCACTCGGTGGTGGAGTTGGGGAATTTTGCCGTGTTTTGCTTGATGTCCGTGGCAGAGGCGACGTCCAACGTCGCCCACAGTACGGTCACCATGATGGGGAGCTTGGTGCTGGCTCTGGAGGGGCTGCTCGAGAGCCTGAAGATGGTGGGTTACCTGTCCATGCATGTCCTGCTTCGCGGGAAGGAGCACCTGTGTCGAGGTTTGCTGTCTGTGCTGGAGGGATGTGGCATCGCTGTCAGCCTGGTGGTCTACTTCACCAACACTGTGGTCAACTTTGCACTCATTGCCACCCAGAACATTTACACAGTGGTGGTCAGTGTGTGGCAGACGGTCTCCAGCCCGCTGCAGACTGTGCTGGAGCTCACGCTGACCTCCTTCACCTTTCTGTACAGCAGCCTGGTTGGGACTTCGGCTTTCCTGTGGTCACCTTGTAAACTGATATTGGACTTTTTGGTCTCACTGGTTCATATGTTTGTCAGCATCTTCATATTGAACATCTACGGTCTCCTGCTCACTGTTACTATTGCTCTAACTACCACCGCCTACCTGAATCCAGAGCTGACCCGACAGGCCGCTGTGCGAATTGGAGATTACATTAACTTTTTTCCTGCCTTGCACAGACTTAATCGGGTTTACCACCGCCTTGACTCAGCCTTGCAGAACGCCCCACATTTTGTACGTGGTGCCATACAGCGTCTGCAAAGAATATTCCTTCACCTCTGCCTGCTAGAGAGAGGACTTTGGCAGAAGCTGTCTCAACTTAGCAGCCAGCTACATGTAGCTCTGAGGACACAGCTTAGCAGGGACAACAACAGAAGAGTACGGGGCGATGGCGACCCCAGAGAGGAGAGGCGGGACCCACCAGATGGAAGAGCAGGAGACGGAGCACACCAGGAGCTGCTGGACTTAGTTTTCCCATCATCAAGCATAGACAGACCACTAAAGAAGCAGTCGTCTTCAGGCAAAAACAGTAAACATCTACCCGCTGAGAATCTGCTGACTCTGCTGAAGGAGCAGGAGGACAGGAAGAAGTGTGTGATCTGTCAGGACTGTACCAAGACGGTGGTGCTGCTGCCATGCAGGCACCTCTGCTTGTGTAAAGACTGCACGAACATCCTGTTGAGGCAGCCCATATATCAACAAAACTGCCCGCTCTGTCGGCACATGATCCTCAACACTATGGACGTGTACTTGTGAGGGACCAACAGAAGTGGATCTGTGGGCCGACTACACGATCAGTATCTATACTTAAAGTTTTACCACCACTGACACTATGGTGTATGACCTGTGCTTTTTACTAGGTTGTGTTAAAGGATAAGTCTGGCAATTCTGTAAATTTTTCTTGCTGTCAACAAATCCCATGAAAAGCCCAAAAGTAACAACATGTTAGTCGGTCTGTTAATACTTTCCTGCTTCGCTAGCCCGACGGTGGCACTCGGCCACAAGCCTTTTTCATTTCTGCTGAAGATGTACATTTTTAACAAAGTCTCTAAAAGTGTTACTCAAACAGTGCAAACTGGTGTAAATGGGGAGGTTTTTACCTCACTGACAATTCTCGCCAATAATGTCAGTCTATTATTAGTACTGACTTTATTGGGATTTGTGGGATTTATTGATAATCTAAAATAGAGAACACTATCAAACTTATCTTTTTAACATTTGGTTTCAGATCTGTGCACTTTTTGAGAACAGTTTAGAAAAGAAATGCTAAAAAAAACACATACTGTGTCCCAATTCCATCTGACAGTCAACAGCTGTATACACTATGTACTATATAGTAATCTTTATAGTATACTGTTTTGCAGTCTGGCATATAAGAAGTCAACATACTTAACTGTTTCAACTGAAGGAATGGGAAATAACAATACTCACGCTGTCGTGACTCCAATAGTAAAATGCCACTGATGTATAAGAACGGTCTCTCCAGCATCTACACAGCTGTGAGCAGCTCCTGCATCTCCTTTGTGCATTGCATTGTGGGAGAATAGTGTTTTTGTCACCTGTGAACACACGACGCACTAAAAGTCAGTTTAGAATAAGTTTGCAGTGTGGATTTGGGACACGGCCACAGTCTGTTTTGGCACCTGTCTTGCCATGTTGAGTCTCAGGTCTTGTTGCCATGGTAACCCGCCAGTGCCCTGCCCGATGCTGATATTCGACCACCGCTCATGTCTTAAAATGTTGTGCTTTCAGTGGGCCAAGCTGTGAAGGAGATAAAAATAACACTGTGCTTTATTGTGCATGAGTATACAACTGATTCAACACATGCTGTGTGAATGAAGAGTGTATCACAAGCAACACCATGACTGTTTTGTTCTGTTGTAAAAAAGCTTTTACCATTTAAAAATACTTCTGTACATGAGAGCCACTTCTCACAGAGCCATATAGAGAAGGTGTTCTGTATTTAAGGAAAGTGATGTGTATTTTTCCAGTCAGGCTTGATAAAATACAGCTTTATTCCAGTTATTTGTTCTATTGATAGGGCTTATTCCAGTCTTCCATCAGAGGCACATTACAGTCACCACCAACACATAATCCATAGCAGGTTTTCCCTTTCCTTTTGTCATTTTAATAAAACTGATTTATGTTGTATAAGAGGACCATAACCTAATAAGGCTTTGCAATTTAATTTGCTTTTGTTTTTCATTTGTTGCCCTCGAAACTGAAGTGTTGATATTGATTGTTGTTGAAAGTTTACAGGGCAGAGTTGTGACTGGTCCAGTATTGGTGGTGGGGGGTGTAGAGTCAGATCCATTGTACGCCCTTTTGTTAAAATAATTTGTATGATTTGACTAATTGGATTTCTGCATTGTTTTTGGACCAATTACTGACAATACAGGCATTATAGACCATTATAGGCATTATAGACTATTCCTAAAATGCCATTGCGCTGCAAATCGTAAATTAGGAATGCCAATCTCTTGTCACCTGCAGTTTGTATGACACAGTGTGGGACAATGTGAATTGAATACATGAATGTAACTTGTGTTTTTTTAAATACTATGACTGCCACATAATGGCAAGTTTTCTGTTTATAATAAAACAACGACTGAAACTCTTTGTGATCTTTATCAGTCCATCATGTAATAATCCTTGGAGAAGTTGTCACAGTTGAACTCTTTAGAGAGGAAACGCAAAGCAACTAACTGTTTTCATTATCTATTTATCTATAGTTTATGTCCTTGATATCAATAGTGCAGGGCAATGATTCCCCACTATGGGAATGTGAACCCCAGGGCCACATGGTAAGATAGTTTAGTAGCGCAGCTTATTTAAGAAAAATAGACATTATGATTTGGTAAAAAAAAAAAAAACTACGGTAATCTCCTCTCCTTGGCTGTTTTTGGGGAATATTTATTTTCACAATAACCACTACACCACCAGCTACAGCGAGCCCACTGTGTGAGTCTGATGAGTGTCAGTGTGCTTCAGGGTGAACCACAGTAAAGCCTTTATGCCTCATTGGACCCAAGTGGGTCCCATGCTGCTGATTGTGCTGCCTTCAGGTGCAGCTCAGAATAAACAGCAGTCATCACAGGCAGGCATCACAAAGGCCTTCTTTTTTCCCCCAGAGGAAAATTTGATGTGTCACATTAGGAACAGGTGCAAATGATCAAATTAACGATGGCTGAATTCCAATTAGCTGCTACAGTTTCAGTGGCCTGGTGTTGAGATGCTGGCTCCCTGTGACACTGTTATGACTCAATGGGACTTGAAAAGACCAAAGCAATTGTTAATGTTATTAGTAACACCTGTGCCTTTTCTGCTGCAACCAGCTGTAAAGAGGCCTATGTAGTAATCAGTAGGGATGTAAAGCTGAGTAGAGGACCATGTTTCCATCTTACATTCCTACATAGTTCACTAATACCCATATATTTTAAGCTTTGGCGTCAGTATCTTTTACCAAATTTGGTTTTCCTCATGAAGTCCACACAGACTGCTTTATGCCCCCGGGACTTAAACATGAAGAGGGGGATGCAGATGTTTACAACTGAAGTATAGTGGGAAGCATTTCTACGTGGGCTGGACACACAAGATTATATATTCCTTTCACTTGTCAATGCTGTTTTTGAAACCAGAGATAATGCAACCGTTGAGTCTGGAGATAGCTGAACTTTCATGTTTTGTATCCGTTTAGATGATGGGAGTGTTTGGGGCTGCAGTAGGGTTGCAGGGTGAGCGGAGTGGGCCCCTAATGGTCACATGGGACCACTTCCACCACCATATGACAATTCATCAGAGCCTTGTGGTTTACAACTGTATTCCTGTTCCCAATGCTGTCTCTAAAAATAGCTCCAGCTTGATACCAGACATCTGTTACAATAAAAGAATGCACAAAATTACATTTAATTGTATTTAGGGTATTTTTACAGTAATAAAACAATTTATGTGTGATGTTCCTAATTATTTTGGGTCTGAACATTACACCGGCATCTTGATTGATCCTCTAATACGTCATGTGTGACGTATTAGAAGACATGCAATCGTGTCATCTTTATAACTGAGAGGTGTGCTCAGGTTAGAAGTTAAACACTCCTGTTAGAGACCAGAAAACAAATCCAGGAGTTGTTTATTGTCTTCTGAACCTTGAGCCCAGCCTCGACAGTATTTATGTGTTAGTTGTAAGTGAGGCTGGTGTTAACAGTGGAGAGGAAGTTTAATGTCAGGGGAAGAGCAGGGAGGAGTAAACCGAGGAGAGCTTTGTACTCCGGGGATTCGACCTCTTCCTTTTGACCCTGGTGGGCCTGGCCTCGAGAACTGTGGGAAAATGTCACTCTAGTGCACCCTTCCCTGCCTCACTCAGGCTCTATTTTTTTCTTCTGTTTATGATCACTGTCTCCGTCTCTTACCCTGGCTCTTAATTTCTCCATCATGTCTGAACAGTGTGCTTTAATCTTGATGTGTTAACGAGTAAGAAACCAGAGGGGTTGAAGCCATCATAACAGTGAGCATCTACCCTGCTAAAATGTCAAAGATGGTCACCAGCTACAAACAGCAAGTCGACCCTGACCTCTGACCTCCCTATGGGGCCTCAAACAATAAGAGAATGTATCTGCATAGATGAGCTGTGGCTCAGTAGTGTACACTTCTATAGAGTACTGCAGGAATTTGACTTACAAATGAGTTAGCATTATTGCACTTCTGGTTCCCTTCATCTCAAAGTCAATGTTTTTGTTTTACTTTGCCTAAAATAAGGCCTGTGGTTAAAAAAGGAAGTTAAACAACTAAACGTCATCACGTCAACTCTAGTTCGCCTTTAGCTCCGTGGTGGTGAAGTGAATCCATGTGACGTTAGCTCTTTACTTTTTTACTTCACGCTTCAAAAGTCCTAAAAGTGGCGTTCATTTGAAGATTATCTTGCTTAAGTATCATAAACTTTGAGTTTATTTTCGGAAAGTTCAAAAGGGACCAAAATGTCATGCATAGAGCAGTGAAACCCTTTTTCAGTGATGTACCCCCCTGTGGAATTTATTTTCAGCCAATAGCCCCTAACCAGCGCAAAGCATTTTTGGTTGGAAAAAGAAGAAAGAGAAATAAATTATCCTTTATTAATCCCCTTGGGGAAATTCTTCTCTGCATTTAACCCATCCTTAATTAAGGAGAAGTTTGCTGCCGTGAGGCGCCTGGGGAGCAACTGGGGGTTTAGTGTCTTGCTCAAGGACACTTCGACGTGCGAACTATGGGGAGACTGGGGATCGACCCGGCTACCTTGTGGTTTCATGCAACCACTCTCCCTACAGCTGCCCCCAAACAATGTAATACACAGCACTTTGCAATCAGTGTTCTATTTATATAGAATATATACAATTCAGTTTAAGAACTTACCCTTATATTATTGAATATTTATAAAATAACTATTTTTTTACTAATTTATGCTAATTTTAAATATATATATTTTTTTTATCTCAAGTACCCCCTGGGGTGCCTTCAAGTAACCCCAGGGCCACTAGTACCCCCATTTGAGAACCACTGGCATAGAGGATAACATTTTGTGCTTTACAAAAGGTAAGAGAAGAGAGAGGAAATGGAGCCGTTGAATTAAGATGGAAAACAAGAGTTTGACAGTAATGTGAAGAGATAAAGAAGAGACAGGCAGCTCATTAGTGCTGGCCTCCACCCAACTCTGACTCAACTGTAATTAAGCGGTTTGTTATGAGTAATCCAGATAATCCTGACAGCCTTAAATGCAGTGTGTGATGAATGTGCCACATGGAGATTAAAGCTGGATGATAGCCATCAGGTCAGAGGGCTCATTGTAGGAGCTCCATGGTACTTGAACTTTCACCTTTTAGGACTGAGAGAGCAAAATGAGATGCTGTGAAATGTGCCACTGTTCCAACACAAAAAGAAGGATGGCCAAGTCTAGAGGAGTACTCTACTAAGGTAGATGTCCTGTTACTGCTTTAAATACAGTGCTAATAAAAAAGCCCAGTGTAAATGTTCAGATTTGTTGTATAACTTTGAAACAAAAGAGGATTTAATGTGGCCTTTTTTGATAAGTAAAGTGAAAGAAAACAGATCTTTACAAAGTAATTCAGGACATTTCAAATATAAAATACAGAATGAATCACCTTCTTTTAGAGGACACACCTAAATCAGCAGTTGTGCAGTCACATAATTAGTTAAATTAAGATCACTTGTGCTTAGTCAAGAGGTTTGAGTTGATGTATATGAAAACACCTGTATTGGGAATGTTTGATGAAACTGTATTGTGACAAAACAAAACTTTTAATGGGCAAAATCTCAAGAAGAACATCCTGAACGCCCTGAATATCAGATTCAATAAATACTCTGCACATCTTCTCCTTTTGGAAATCTTCTCAGAGATTACCTTACAAATGAAATGTGGTTTGAAGTACACTTCAGTGGAATTTCT
This sequence comes from Myoxocephalus aenaeus, assembly GCA_038501785.1. Taxonomy (NCBI): domain Eukaryota; kingdom Metazoa; phylum Chordata; class Actinopteri; order Perciformes; family Cottidae; genus Myoxocephalus; species Myoxocephalus aenaeus. The sequence continues at coordinate 2,183,274 of JBAMJR010000124.1, read as the reverse complement.
TCTTGGTTGCGCTATAACAGCATAACTGTAGTCTACTGTTCGGTAATTATTCAGTTTAATAGTTCAGCAATAATCTATTTTAAGTACTGCTCGTCCAACATGAACATGCAAAAGCCTAACAAAAGAGTTTTGTAGAGATTACTTGTGCATCCTTAGGAATGTGGAAAATAGACTATGAGAAGTAATATTCAAGTTTAAACGCATTTAAAATAGTCCTCAACATGAAATATAGTCGTTATTAGACGAGCGTAAAACCCTCTCCTCAGTGACTGTATCAAGTTATTCACACTACACCAGTCTGTGTGTGCAGACAGTTCAAGTTTCTTTCAAGCACAGCCACACATCATAAAGTCACCTCAGGGCTCACAGACTGTAATACAGATGGTTGAAATGATCAGTCCTCCATAATGTGGAGCACAAAGTGATGATACGTGATACTTACGTCTGCAGATGTTCCTACTGGCAATGTTTTAGCTGCTGGACAGTGGTACACTACTGCCCCCTGCTGGAGAAGTAGCACCTCCAACGGCAGCGGGAACCATCTTAACCAAAAGACTGAGAATAATATAAATGGTGACAGTATATTTCCTCTCGACTTAATCTGTACGACTTTCTGTGTTTATCATGAATATTTTGTCTTTGTCATATTTTTGTTTTAAAGGATCAGAATTCATATACACATGTCCTAATTTTGTTTTTGAGATACACTCTCACGGAGGACAATGAAGCCATGTATAGTTTCTGGTAATTTGGGGAGCAGCTACCTGAGGAGAAGTTTGTATTCTAAAATTACACACAAATTACAGGTTTCCGTGTGTGTGTGTGTGTGTGTGTGTGTGTGTGTGTGTGTGTGTGTGTGTGTGTGTGTGTGTGTCAGTCAGTCAATAGTCTTTAAAGGTGTTTCTAAATGGATGTAAAAAAATTATGTGTAAAAAATGTCACACATTTGTGTGTTCTGGACTATTTCCTCCACGGCAAGATTGTTGAAACGTCTAAATATTCAAAGTAATAATGTGTATTTTTGGGTAAAAATGTTGACGTATTTCTTTAACATAGTCTCATAGACAAAAATATATTATATTCAATTAATTAATAAAATGATAAATGAATAGAGTTTACAGACACTTTCTTCCAGTGGGTGATAGTGCATGTTGTGCATTTCAAATGCATGTTGTCTATCACAGTGTTTCACTATATTAACTTCATTGTATCTTTAGACGTCAAACTTGTGCCTTTCTAATCAACCAATGAGAGCTCAGTATTTCAGGGATTAACGTCACTGCCTGGCCATCAGCTTCAAACAGAGCGGTTTACAGGCTGTGAACTCATGGAAATAACTGGCTGAAGCCAGGAGGAGATTGATTAACTCCCTGCTTCTTTCATTCAATCATAGAAAGGAAAACCTACGAGGACTTATTCAAAGCTTAATTATGTGTAGGAGTCTCGGAATGAAGGGAAATAACATTACCTCATGTGTACTTGACAGGAACACAAAGACATCACTATGGTTCTGGTCGTGTCAGTGTTTACCCTCCTAAATAAACAACGCTACCTCGAGAAAAATGCCAAGAGATGATGGGAGACACTTCGCTTGGTAAAGTGGGAAACTAAAGTGTTATTATTGTTTTACACTATTATCAGTGATGGGAAGAAGGAGGTGACTTACAGCAACCAACTCACAGTGTTGAAGCGTAGCTGCAGAGTGCCACAGCGTTTGGTGAAACCATTAGGCCGAAGTAAACGGTGTGAATCCAGTGGAAAATGAATCATTTCCAGACGTTTTCATGATGGTATTATTTTAGTTTTGCTTTTCCTTTGGGAATGGAAACAAAAGAGTTGGGTGTATCGGGTGGATTTAATTGATATAAATGCCACGTGAAAGTTTTATCAATTTGGCAACGGTCAGCAAAGTACATTTACTCAAGCGCTGTACTTTTTAAGTACTACTGGAGTATTTCCATTTCATCCTACTTTATACTTCTTACTCAGTTTTACTGCACAGCATTATATACAGTTATAGCTAGTTACTTAAGATTTTAGATTTCAAAAACATATGATGATCTTCTAAAATATAATGTATTGTTAAAGATAATCAGTGGTTTAACCACTGATTCCCATTTTTTTTTTATTTGTGACCTTTATTTGTGACCTTATTTATGACCTTATTTATGACCACTGGATCAAAACACCTGTCTGTAACTGTATATAAATACTAGCTCCATCTCAACCAGCTTCAACAGTATAACAACGTCACTTCTATATTGATACTTCAGTATTAACAATTTGATATTAAATACTTTAAGTACATTTTGCTGATAATATGTAGCTAAAGTTAAGTAGGAGTTTTAATGCAGGAATTTGCATGTAATGGAGTGTTTTCATACTGTTTTAATGGGGCTTTTACTTTAGTGAAGGATCTGAGTACTTTTCCCACCACTGCAATCATGTACATGTTTATATAATATAACTGATGTTGTGACTCAAATATAAAGTTTGTAGATTGATTAAAAAGGTGTAGAACTCTGTGAGAATTGGTATTTATGGCCAAAAATATGTCAGTCGTGTGTGTGTGTTTTAAAAACTAATATGATTTATTAATTTTTCATATTTGCTGCGCAGATATTGACCGGAAACAAAGTGCAATAATTGCATAAAAGCTGTTTGAATTTGTGGCCTGGAGTTGGCCCGAGGCGGCTGTTAAAACATCTGTTACAATAATTAAGTGTCGCAGCAGTTTGAAGGCTGCAACTGAAGAACAGACACTGAATAAACAGTGTGTGTACTCCTCACCAGTACGGTATGTGCCATTCAAGTAACATTGTCTGGTGTGTTTTATATTCATTACACAAATACAGATGCACCAAGTCACAGCCCATTCACTTCTCAATAAGAAAACTGAAATAAGCAAATAAAAAACAGGTTGTGGTTCATTTCCCAAAGTGGGATATGACTTTGCTCGGTTCATAAGCCCCGTGTCATGCAAACACAGCAGAGTTTTTCCAGTCCGAGTACACCAGGAAGCCAGTGAAGGTGCTGTCTGTCTTGGTGCTGGAGTAAAATCCACTGTACTCTGACAGAGCCATCTGGACCCACACCTGGTCACCAGGGACGAGGTGGAGCAGGGAGCCGCCTGACAGGGACGCCGGTTTGGGCCAGTTGCCGTAGAACTGAAAATAAGAAGCCACTGCGTGTGCATTTTTCATCAGGTCGAACTGGAGGCTGGCGCGGTAGACCGTGGCGTGGACGGCAAAGTAGTAAACCCCTGGTACTTTGCAGGTGAAGCGCCCCGTCTCCGTGTTGTAGTCGCCCTGTTCGTTGATCACGACCTTGTCGAAGCGCACTGCATCCCCCACGGTGAGGGGCAGAGTGTGACCCTCTGATAGTTTGACACTGAAGGCTGATTTGGGGGCCACTGCACACTCGCCTGCCTTTCCTCCCTCTCCCTTTTCTCCTGGGTCACCTCTGTCTCCGGTCAGGCCTCGCACTCCTGTCTCACCTGGGGGAGCACAGACATGAGCATCAACGGCAGACATGTATCACGTACTCGCACATAAATAAATAAAATAGAGCACCTGGGTCTCCCGTGTCCCCCTTCGGTCCATTCTCCCCCGGAGCAGCATCTCTCCCGTCCCTCCCGTCTCTCCCTGGCTGACCAGGACTGCCATGAGCTCCAGGAAGGCCTGGGATACCAGGGTGACCAGTACACAGACTGGGAGGGATCTTGTTGTCTTCTAACTGGTTGGAAAGATGGACTTGGAGGAGAAGGAGGGCGTGCAACAGCCAGAGTGAGGTCATTGCAGTGTCAGGGCTGAGGGGAAAAAAGAGAAATAGAGTTTAGTCTTGCAAAGATAAAGGAAACATTACGGGTCACACCAAAGTTTGAACTGGACTACATACAGTGGGATAATATGATCCAGTTAAACAAGAGTGAACCATATAAACATCACTTAAACGCTAACTTCATCAGATCACAGACGCCAGAAGAGTACATATAAATGTTGAAATGGTGTAAACACACTGCAATGAGTGTTTTACAACATCATTTAAGGACTTGTAGTATAATTCAGTTCACTGTGGCACATAATTAAAAGCTGACTGCATTACTCATTGGATGTCAGTAATGCAAAAACTGTAAAGAAATAGCCAGTAATTTAGTACAGATATCTCATGAAAGTGTCCTTCTCCACTCAGATATCTTTAAAAAAAAACGATTATCTTTAAAAAGATAAAAACAGGCCTATAAATGGAGATTTGTCCCACATGGGGCTTGTTTTTATTAGCGCAGATACAGTTTTTGGTTCCAACTGGTGATTCAGCTTTCTCGCATAACGGATTGAGAGTCATGATAACAAGAACAGCATGCGCTGCTTCAGGGAACGCACGTGGTGGAAAGTGATGGGGAGAAGAAAAAAAAGACCAGAGATGAAATAATGCAAACAGAAGAGACCATCATGTATGATCCCAGACTGATTTAACTTTGACATAAATTACTTAAAACTTAAACTAGATATCATTTAATTGTTTGACATGAAACATTGGTAAAATTGCAAAATAAATGTAAAAAAAAAAAAAGAGTCATATACACATACACATAAGTCCTGAGCTAATGACTAATCACAACTTCATAACAACATATGATGACAAAACAGATGTTTCTAATAAAGGTTTGATGAGACGCTGAATACCAGACAGGCGTCTCAGAAACGACTCACAGCCACATTTAATCGTTGAAAGGGGTTCCTGCTCGTGTGTGAACCTCAATCTTATTCTGACCCTGCTTGGACAGTGTGAGAGGACTCGCAGGGTTTTTGGTCAGCTCGTCTCCAGTCTGTCGTCCTGTCTGGCCTTCTGGCCGTCTGTCTGTCTGGCCGTCTGTCTGGCAGCAGGACAGGCGTCACATAAACCGCCCTGATGAGCCGAGCAGGAGGACTTACAGCTGTCTAACAGAACACAGCTCTCTTGTGGACTCCATGTTTATGGTGAAAACTTGCTGTTTGTGGTTTGTGACAATGATGAGAACAGCTAAGAGTTGTCTGTCATCTAGCTGGTTGTCTCCTAATTGGAATCTAAAGCTTACATCCACAACTGCTGCAAAATAAGAGAGAAGAGGAGGAGGAGGAGGAGGAGGAGGAGGAGGAGGAGGAGGAGGAGGAGGAGGAGGAGGAGATAAAAAACGAAGGAAACAGTGAGTGAAAAAAGTAAGAGGGAGAGAGAAATGCATGCAGTGTTCCTGGCAGAAGAGGAGAGCAGACAAGAGGACAAATAATGGAGCGTCTGAACAGTTGTCTGCCATCCTCGGATGATTAGACACATGAATGTTTTCAATAAACGAACAAAAGATGAATCCACCGTTTATAGGCCACTAATATGGAGACGACAGCTACAAACTCTTTTGACTCGGTTTATACTGTCACAGCAGTTTTAGTCTTTGTTTTTTAATGTCTATGCAGATTTGTCAGCCATTATTATCATTTCATATTCCTAGGTTGCCGTTATATATGTTATGGCAGTTTTTACAGGCAGTTCCAAGATCTGATTTTTCTGTAAGACTGAAGTATTTTGTGTCATATTGAGACCAGCTGAAGTGTCCTGATATTGTCCACGTTTACTGTAACAGGCAGTTACAGGCAGAGCTGCACATTTATTTTGACCCTGTTGCTAGATAATCAATGAGCCGCTGATGGAAAGCACATTTACTCAAGACTGTACTTAAGTACAATGTTATGTGCATAGTTTCTGTTACATTATTTGTTTACACCACTACATTTAAGAGATCATTATTTAACTTTTAACTGCAACACATTATCTGGCAGCTTTAGTTACGTTACAGATTACGATTTTTAGATGATAAGAAGACTGGCTCCATCAAGCAGTCACATCTAATACACAATGATACTTTTAACTAAATAACAGGGAAAAAGATGCAATTACTTCATTTCTCAACACTAAAGCCTTCAGACATATCTGAACTCTGCACTAAGACGTGTGGAGGCTTCTCCTGTGTGTCCCGAGACACTGAAAAGCAACTTTCACTCATAAATCAGGAGAAAAAAAACTGAACTTAACTTACCAGATGATGTAGTGAAGTCTTTGGGAGCTGCTGCTGCTGCAGAAGTTTGAGTGCATCAAAGAGAAACCAGTGAAAGTCGTTCCTCCCAACCAGAGCCTCTGGCTGAGAAAAACTGAAAGGAAATGGTAATGAAATCCAATTAGAAACTGGGAGGAGAGAGAACAGGGAGGACACAGAGGAACATATTTGATGTTTATCCAGCACAAACAAAAGAGAAATGACCAAGTCTGAAACAACATTGTGGCGAAATCAATATGAAAGGAGGGGTTTAATGTTTGGGAGATTGCATAACAGTGTTTGGGAAACTCTCCAAGACATAACCTCAGAGTTCAGAGGGCTGTGGTCAGAAAAAGGAAAAAGTCACCACATCAAGCTGCAGCAGAGAATGAGCTCTATTACATGAGATGTTTTACACAAAACACTAGAGTTTAAGGAAAGGGGAGACAAATACAGACATCAACTGACATAAAAGCAAACAGATACAATCACACTTTCTTTACTCCACTCTGTGATTTTCTGTATCTGCCTCCAAGAAGAGGCAATTTGCTCCATCCAGATAACATCATCCTATTTATTATCCGTCTCCCACTCAGACAAGACTCTCTGACAGTAATCCTCTTCTCCCTGTAATCCTTCACTGGCAGTGTTAAATTGCTAAACCGAGAGCTCTTAATATCCTTTTGGCAAGGAAGCGACACTTGAGCCGGTTGAATTCAGCAGCTCCCTTGAATTTTGGCCAAGGAAAACATGTTTTCAGTGTTATCGTGCAGCAGTGACCCCAAACAGACCAGAACGGTGCCAAAACTGGAGATGGTGGAGGAGTGTCTAATCTCTGTGGGAGAAGCGAACGCAGAAAATAAGCAGGATGAAGCTTCAGAGCAGGACTGTGTTTTTTAGTGTAACAATATGCTCAAGCATGGGCCAATGTTTCACAGGTTTACACTCCACATGTTTGTTTCTTGTAATTCAGAATATAATTGACTGATGAAATAGTTTGTGTTAAGTTTGTATCCAACAATCATTTTGGAGCCGTGTTAGTGGCTCTCGGGGTGGCAACCTCGATCTCGAGAGTGAAATGTCTCAACAACTATTTGATGGATCGATAACATTCATACAGACTTTGGTGGTGCCCAGAGGATGAATCCTACTGACTTTGGTGATCCCCTAACTTTTTCCCTAAGTGCCTCCATTAGTGTAACTTGTGGTTTTGAGCCAAGTATCTCAACAAGTGCTGCTGTTAGATTCAGAGTTAAGGTTACAGGAGCGCAACGAACGCCAGACAGACAACTAACTGAAAATATTCCCACTTTGTATTTAGCGAGAATTAGCAATTGTTGGCATGATGAAACACAGAATTAAGATTGTGCACACGGTAAACATTACACCTGGTTAACCTCAGCATGTCCGCATCGGCACTGTGAGCATGTTAGAATGGTGATGTCAGCATTAAGCTCAAAGCACCATGTGCCTAAAAACAGCCTCACAGAGCCGATAGACGTGTGTTTTCATTGTGCGTTTGGGTCGCTTCTGTTTGTGCTCATTTAGCAAAGAATGACTCGTATGTGAATATAAATGAGTATATGCTACTCGTGAGACTAAAGCTGCAATTGAAAGGTTACCACGCTGATAAACGGTTCAGTTATGGTGGAATTAAAGTCTACTGTTGTTCTCTGAGGATAAAATGTCATCAGCATATAACTTCAGTTGGACTGTCACCTATTTGTTTGTGAGACATCTGTGATGGTCAAGAAGGCAAAAGCAAAGACATTCAACATGTGTTTTAAAATCAAGGAATACTTGTTTTACAATTGAATGAAGTGAGTTAAGTATTTATCGGTCTAATTATACTTCAACACCTTCGTGCTGTTTGAATAGCTTGCTGCAGAATGAGGCACAACTATGAGATATGAGATATCACATGGCTTTACATGCGGCGTGTACTTACATATATCTTCAGTAGATTTGTGAAAAAAGTATGTAAACTATAAAATCTGGAAACCATTAAAGTGAGAAGTTTCAGTTTTTGTCAAGGGGCCAACATTTGGGCTAGAGGGCTGGATTTGGTCCACCACTTGTACAGTAGTAGTTTAATTCCTTCACAGTAAATCATGTAATTAAAATCATCACATCTCTGTTTTGACACAAACGTAGGAAATTAAAATAACTTCATTGTGAAAATGTGCACACACCCTACAGTTATATATAATATATATATATATATATATATAAAATATGTATGTTCCCACGGAGAACAAAGAGTGAAACCGCTCTGACTGAACACGTGTGTCTGCTCAGTGTTTTAACGATAAAACGCTGGTTTTATGGGAGGAGTTGAGGCATGTTTTGAATTAGCAGCACCTGAATCAGCACATTCTGGTTCTGCGAATTTCCTGTAAAGAGTCCATAAACTGCTGCTCAGAGGATTTACTGTTGGTAAAACCACTTGGCAAACTAACGATTTGAATTTATTTCTAGTGGGTGGCGGTGAAAAAGTTGCAGTAAAAGTGAGATTGGGTTTAATGAAAAACCTATCAGTTTTAGTTTGGGCAGGAACTCAGAAACAACCCAACTTTTTAATATTAAAAGACGTCCTGAACTTCCCAAAATAAATCAGTAAACGAGGCAAGAGGCAACAAAGAGTAAAGGAGACATGTTTATTATTTAAACTATCACTTAAATAAAAAAAGTGCATAGAAAATAAACATGATTAGAAACTTTTCTTTTTACATTTATATACAACTTTGTTTCCTAATTATACATTCAACCAAGTAGTTTGTGGTCTATTTTCACTGTGGTGGTTTTCCTTCATTTTGTTGATGTGTATTGAAAGAACACTGTTAAACGGGATAAAATATGACTGTTGAACTCATGAATACTATTATTACAGAGAGCAGGAGGAATATTGATAAGACAAAGGTATATTCAAGGCATAAGAAACAAGCCTGTTCATGATCCATGATCCCTCTTTTTTGCATGTCCGTCCCTCCGCTCCCTCTGACACCACATCCCATCCTCGGCTGATAACTTCTATACACAAGAAACAATTAGAAAATTACAAATACATGTTACGTACTTGTCGGACCTCTCCCAAACCTTGACTTGTAAAAGAACAATTCAGGGTGGATGTTGCACAAAATAAATAAATAAAATGTTTTCAACATCAGCATTATCTCAGCATTATGACTTTCTATTAAAAAATAAAAACCAGTACATGATAAGTACAACAAAAGCTTCGGAGGCGAGAGAGGTCGTCAGGGAGACGCGAGAGATTTTCCAAAATGGAAAACGCCATTTTGGCGAGATCTTTAAAACTCTCGGACAGTCTCCACAGACCAAACTCTTAATTTATACCACATCAAGTAAGCCGTCTAAAGAGTCCCTGTTAAAACATACAAAGAAAAAAAGAAAAACATTCACTACAACAACCAGAGGGAGGGGGGGTCGGGGGGAACAAAATGGCTGACCTCAAGAAGTTCACAACCACATTAATACAGTTACAGTTCTCATCACATAAAAAAAAAAGTTCCTTTCCAGAAAGAAATTTGAAAAGCAAAACTGCAGCGCTCCTCGTTGATGAAGGAGCACTCACAGGCACAGCAAAATTGGTACTGGATATCAATATACAAAAGAATGATGCACGTTAGTTTCATCTGATAGTACTGTAACACAAAACCATTATAGAGTACATTGAAACATTGCTATTAACCGTTATAAATTTGCTGTTTTGCTACTGTAACTAAGTTTGTCTGTCCATTCCATATATTGTATAGATACTAAAGTACAAGAAATTGCTATGCATGTTTCCGTATAATATTGTTATGTATTTATACTATAATTACAGATAATGACGGAGAAGGGCCACTGGTGTGGCGTGGTAATATGAAGTCCAAAGAAACAACGGAGACCATTTCCTTATTGTATATATGCCGCTTGACAGTGAAATAAATGACTTATTGTTCACTGAAAATTCAGGAGTGGATCTCGAGAAGCGAGAGCCGGAGACAGAGCCCTTGGCATCAGTAAACATGTTATCACCGACGCTAGCGTGAAGTGGAGAGCTAACCCAGTAAGAACGTGCTGTCCTGCAGATGGAAATGCCACCGCTGTTCACACGTCAGTATTATTCCCAGTGCTGAAATGAAAACTGCTGCCGCTGCCCAGTTTGAGGTCACATCTACGTATTGTTCATATCTCTACCAGGGTTGGTGACACAAGAACTGAAAACAAATGTAGCTGACAAATCATCAACACGACCCGGTGGCGTGAAGGAATATACATTCATTGTTGACCTTAGCAGCTGAACTCAGCGAGCCCAATGGAGGTGCAGCTGAACAACCGTGAGGCTGGCCAGCCAGTCAGGGTCAGGGCGCGCCTGATCTAGAGCCCCAAATGGAAAAGCACAGCCGAGGTTTGGACACACTGCACCTTCAGGAAGGAGAGGGCTGCTGGCGTGGTCCCTGCCTTCACTTAAGTTGCAGGAGAGTCAAGTGCACTTGGCTAGAGCCGCAAACGTCTCTTTCAGGAGTCATCAAGACCAAACCCCAGATGCCTAAACTCAGTTCTTATATCGAGGGCCCGATGCACAAACTCAAAGTATCCTCAGTGACTGTCTGTGCTTGTGGTTTCAGCGTTGGAGCTGTATTGTCTGTCTGGAGAAAGAGTTTTTCCTATGTCGATTCAGTGCCTGTGTCACAGCTAAAGTGCAAATCACGTGTGGGTCATATTTTTCTTTCAGCTCACAACAAAAAGCAGCGTGGGAGTAACTGCTAACGGCCTTTAGGTGATAACGAAGTCAGCAGACAACAATAACTTAAGTAAAAAAGGGACAAAAACTTTTGACTTTAGTCGCATAGTGAAACCAGTCATTCTAAACTTCTCATCAAGGACATGAAGGCTTGTGAGAGAGAAGAAGCATGCTCATTTACAACTAAGGCAAACAACAAGGACAGTGACTGAGAGAATAAAAAGTGATTCTAAATGCTGGTGAGCACATATGAGTGGTCACCACGATGAAGTGGCTTCTTTCATAAACTCGACAGGGGTATGATGAATGCTTGTTGATAGCATTAAAATAAAGGCACCTCTTTGTTTTTAGTCTGCAGAGGGACGAAACTGTTTGATGGAATTCCTGTTGGATGTTACACATGTGCCACTTGGCAGTGAGCCCGCCGATGGTTGATTAGTGAACAAAACGACTCGTTTCGATACGACTGCCTGGTAGCAGCAGCCTGTAAGTGGACTTGATTCTCGGTGTGATGTGTTGTGGAGACAATAAGGCTGGAGAGAGGAGATATCTGCTCGGGATCAACAATCTTAACTCTCTCAAGTGCATAATAATAGTTCACGACTGCCATACTGCCAGCTAGAACTGGAACAATAAAAAATAACGTCAGCTCCGACGCAACGGCCCGGGATAGATAAAAGAGCAACTGGTGGACTGAACTCAACGGACCAAGCCACAGACCAGTGTCAGTCTTTGGAATCAAAGAAAACATTCAGGCTACAAATAAAAAAAATTAAAAAATTAAAATTAAAATAAACAAAAAACAACTTTGAAAAGGCAGCGGAATACAAAACATAGAGACCAAGCATTAGTGTTTGTAAACCTCTATTTCCTACAAAAATGGCAATAAAATAAATACAATTTTTTAAAAATATAAATACCATCATTAAGTGCTATTCACTAGTGAGTGCTTTGTAAGTCTTTTTTTTGTAGAAAAATATACATTATTTACATTTGTTTTTTAAAAGCAAGCATGATATTTCCCTGTCCATAATAAAAAAGATAACAGACAAGACTAAAAAAGACTTAATACAAATAAAAAAACATTTTCCAAAGTAACGGTTATCACAACAGGCTAAGAAGAAAACAAGCTTGTGTGAAAATTCAATTCAAGGGCGTGATGTTTGGTTCTCTCTGCTGCTGTAATTTGGAACGTGATTCAAAAGTCCGAGGTTATATAATTACCAAAATAAATTTTGATAATAACAGCATGCGCATGTCTGTATGTTTCTGTAAGATCCGAAGCTGTATCTGGATCACAGCTCCAAAAATCAATTATAAATACGTCTACTAAAGCACATCAGTAGGGTTCTCCAGTCCCTTGGCTGTCAGTCCACCAGAATCTCTAGCTGCCTCGCTCTGTCAGGCCAGAGGCTTAATCCCATCAATAACATGTCTACATCGCTACCAAGCTGTCAGACTTAAAGTCAATTTAAGTACAACGGGTGGTATCGACCTCAGATATCACCCTTTACACGAACGGACAAAAATAACCTTTTGCTTTTTAAACAAATTTACATTTCTACCCCTGTGTCTCTTTTTTCTCTCTTCCTTTCTGTGGCCACTGCTCCCCCTAGTGTTTCCACCTGTACAGCTCTTCTCAGGCTGCTTATTCACAAGCAGCTCCTATTTACAGTGTCAATGTACACACGCACAAGGGGGAAAGGTTCAGTAAATCACAACGGCTCTGGAGGCATCAGGGCACATTCAGGGACATGTGCATCAATTATAGCTGACACTGAGTTTATAAAAATAAACAAAAACAGAAATACTAACAAGTTTCAAATTTTTCTTTCTATTAAAATTACTGTTCCAAGTCACTTCAACAAATTGCACTTTGGTGTAAAATGGAACCAAGTTCTTGAATTTTTGTTCTTCTATCTCAGCATTAGTGGACCATAACGTACTTCTAGAAAATGGAGGATGGGCCAATGTAAAAAATGATGAGGGGATAACTTTATCATCCAAATGTAAATTAAAGTTATTGTTATATTGCAATGCTGTGAAGGCTCAAACCGTTTCATAACTCACCTCTGAAGGCGAAACTTTCCATGCCAAATGGAAATGAGACAAAAGGAGGCACAATATGTTTGAATTTCTACAAGTGGCCCCTCCTCCAAAATGACCCTTCCTGTTTGTCAAGCAGGACCCACGACCGCTGCCTCTGCTGTGTTCTGCCAACACCAGCAGCAGAAACACTGACAGAGCTGGTGCCCTGTGGGCAGCGGTGGTCCTACTTGGACCGGACCCAGGAAATTGACATGAAGCCAGTGCCACGGCAAACCCCCAGTAGGGAGGACCTCAGAACGTCGTGGCACTGCTGATCAACAGACTAGCAGTCCTCTTTAAAGTGTTCAGATATCAGTTGAGGGACTTGCGACACTTCTTTGCGCCGCAGTTGCAGGGCAGCTTGTTGCTGGCATCCTCGATAGGGAACTTGTAGTCGTAGGTTAGCTCCTCCCCACAGTAGATGCGCCGAGAGGCCAAGATGACGATGTGCTTCTGGCAATCCACAGTGATGACCCGAGAGTAGCAGTTGGGCTCGCAGGAGTGGTTGATGAAGCGGGCGGCGTTGCCATGCACCGTGGCATCAACCACCTCATAGTCATCGATGCGAAACATGTAGCAACCGATCCCCTTTGAGAAAAGTGAAGACAGAAGATTTATGCATGTTATAGTGTGCTCCCGATGATTGTTGCATTGTTTAAGTTGATCAAACTAATACAATTTAAACTCAAAGTGCATTCCCTAGACCTCACCTTTCCATCGTAATATTTCTCCCGTTTGTCAGTGAGCACAGACCGAATGACATTTCCAGAGTATTCAATGACCATCTCCGCTGCATCAATGGTTTTCTTGCAGAACAGACCTCGGCCATGAATGGGAGACCTGCAGAAGGATAAAGTTTTTGGAATTGAATCCCAGTAACGGCTTCAGCCTGCATATGTAGATGTTGATTTTGTTGAGGCCATCTGCCTTTTTTTACACCATTAAGTTTATCAAGATCTTAAACAACCACAACGGATCTTATTATTATAAACGACAAAGGTAATGTGACAGTGAAATCAAACAGCAAATGTCTCAAAATCTCCTTTAGACCACAGGACTTTCCTCATGTAAGGCTCCATTCATAAAACAAGGAAGCAGTCTTGTATCAATTTAGGACTATTTTAGGAGACGGGGAGAGCATTTGTCTTGGTTTGATAACACTAAATGTAAAGTTAGACTTTGCTTTCGGCTTCCCAACTCATAAAAATAAATTAAAAAAAGACAAAAAGAGATACACATCCCGCAGCAGTGCTGTGAATGAGAGAAAAAATAGTTTCATGCCGGTTACGTTTTAAAGCACAAATAAATAATCATCAAACCCACACAGATGATTTACTTTGGAGACAGACGGTCTTAGTTTCATTTGAACCCACTGCATTTCATTCATTCCATCCAACAAGCATCAGTAAATACTAAGTAGCAGCAAACGTTGCCGCAATAAGATAAAACCAAGGTTGTTGTTTTTTCCCCCAACATGAAACAGGTGGGCTCACTGAACTGCAGGCTGCAGAGTGTGTTTACCCCTGCGATCACCAGCATTCCTCGTCAGCCTCCCTGGTCTTTGGAAATACAGACAACAATGGTCTGAAGGAACCTTTTAGTTCCTTGAAAAGTAGACCCGGGACTAGAATTACCAGCAACTTTTCATCAACAGAATTGTACATTTTTAGTTTAAGGCACCCCGATCTAACCTGTAGACTCCAACAGTTTCCTTTGACGTGGCCTTGAGCTGTTTGAATCTCACAGCCAGTGGTAGCTCCATGGAGGCACGCCTGCAACAAAAATAAATGTTGTGGTCCATCTTGACAAAATTCTATTTTACTATTAACTCTCAATTTCAGATAATAAGATCAGGTCAGATAATGTAAGACAAGTTCCTCAGGAGGGAATTCAGGTGTTACAGCAGCACAATGACAGATTGTAATGACTCTGAATAAATAACTAATCTAGTGAGCGTGCTAACTGACCTGGCAGTCCTGAGCTGCCCTTCATCATCGTCGTCTTCTTGCGGCCTGTACTCAGGAGGCTGGCGATGTTTTGAGGCCAGGAAATTGAACATGTCAAATACAGACCTCCTGAAAGGCAAACAGATGTAATAGGCAGCAGTCAGAAACACAAACGCACAAGATCAGGTTTGGTTACAACTTTGATGAAAACTCATTTTCTAATTAGGAGCATTAAAGTCAGAAAGAAGGTTCTTGGTTTTCCAATCGTCCAATGAATCATTTACCCAATCTTTGGGTTGTGCTCATATTTCCAAACTTGTTATCAACAGTGTGTACAATATACAGTATTTAGTATTTGTCTGTTTGCTACAATCTCCCACCATCGAGGCCCTGTGATGGAAGAACAGTCTTGGCGCACACTCCACAACACAACGTCTTATATACAAGTGTATATGTGTGTGTGGGTTCCTTCCTAACCTGTGGTGGATCTCTGCACGAGCCGACCCGTGGGGGTTGACTGGAGGTTCCTCTGTTTCCTCTGGTTTATGGAAGCGGAAACGGTAGCTCCGACAGTGTCTGGAGCCGTAAAGCTGCTCGAGCAGGAAGACCACTGCCTCGTGGACGACTCCCAGCATCCTCAATCCATTAACACCTGGGAGGAGATAGATAGATATTTGTATTGTCATATGCACAGTTAACAGAGTTACTCCTTACAATGAAAAGCTTATTTTGCTAGGTCCTCCTTCCACACAGAATTACAATAACTTAAAACTAAGAATTAAGAATAATAAAAAAAAAAGTGCTATAAATGCTAATAGTCTAAGAAAATATATAAAATAAGGCACAGAAATATGAGAACAGTATTACACAATCAGTTGACGGAGCAAAGGAAAGCGTCCACAATTAATTTTTTGCATATACAGCAACGGATCTATTCTTCTTTGTTTTGTGGTGTAGTCAGAGTGAAGCCTCACCTTCAAAAGAGAGCTCTTTGAGTCGTGCATTGGTGCGAGCTTCCTGCACTTTATCAGTCAGGGATTTCCAAGCCTCTGTAAAGTTAAGACACGACAGCTCAGCATTTCATGTACGATGTATGTTCAATATTTCACACACATCAACAACATTTTAATCGTTGTGTAGTATATATGTAAAATGTTACCTTTTATGTACATGTTGTAATTACAGTGATTCCTTAGTTCTGACAAAGAACATCGAGGAGTCAGGAAGTGAGGTGCATTTTGTATTTACAGTAATGATTTGTAGTAAAATGTAGTAATTTTTTCTCTGTGACTTCAAATAGCCCTGTGTTCTTTATTTATGGGCAACAAGCTACTCAATATAGCTATATCAGCTTTAAAAGCACACATTATATGACCTTTTGTCAAAGGCATATTTGCAAAGAAACAAAGTCCTATTCTCTCACCTTCGATACTCTCACAGCGGATGTGGAAGCCATCCTCACTGCAGATTTCAAAAAGTATGCCCTTCTTGGGTTTGCTATCCAGGCCGGTATCCCTGCTGTTGCCATCTTGGTCGGGTGGTGAAGCCACAGGAAGAGACCCTGCTCCGCCAGCTGCAGATGGCTTGTCTTTCCCCACTACTTTCCCCGGAAGCACAGGACTATCAGATGTCTTCTTTTTACCAAGCACACTGGAAAAGATTATAGGCAAGCATTAGAACTCTTTAATATATAAAGTATGAAAATGGGCTCCTAGCATGGATGACCCCATACCTCTTGTTGGTCGCCTTGTCTGCAGGCTTGCCTGTATCCATGGGTTCGGGGGAGCTCAGCTCTTTGGAACTGCTTGCAAAGACGATAAGAGAGGCTCAAAATGTATATTGTATAATCTATATATAATATGTTTTACGCACAAGTACTTTAGGGACAAATTGGGAGTTATAGTTTCAGTCAAAAGCTATTTCACTTCTCTGTACCCAAATCAAACTGTATTATGTACACACAATCTGTTTGTTATAAAGACGTATCTAAAGAATAAAGCATACACACAATCCTGTTCTTGTATTCACAATTAATTACAATCAGGGTTTTCACAAAAAACGTCTGTGCATACATGAAAAAATAAGAATGAAAATCTAGCAAAAATGAATGACAAACAATGGCTGTGTGGGAATATGACCTGAAAAGACAAGCTTGTGCCTTCAAAAGTAATGTGTAGTCAGGGCTTGAAATGTAAAAAATGTGGCCAGTGGGTTTCAAAGTTACTTTGCCACAATGTCAGCAGGCAAAAGATGTTACCCCATGCAGAGAACACCGTTAAGTGACGTAACTGTCCTGCCTGCACATTGAAGTATTATTTAAACAGTATATAGACTTTTCTCAGTTGAGGTATTTATGAAGCAAACGTTTCCAAAACTTCCTGGCTGCTTTTATTTTTCCAAAATGTCTCCAGGACTGAATATTGTTATTTTCAAATTACATGTCATTTTTTCCAGTTTTTCTATGATCATACGGACCTTGTATAATGTATCTCGTCATGAAAAAAAAAAGCGAGAATTATTATTCATTATTCTCCATATATTATGGCACCTAACATTATTTTGTAGGTTTTGCTAATTCTTCATATTTATTCATGTGAATAGGAATAAACCGAAAACACAATACATCTCAAGCAGCCAGAATAACAACTGTCTCACCTTGGCTTTGAGTGATGTCGTCCTGCAGGGTTGCTTTGATGCTCCTCTGCCTGAGAGGCCTTGAGCTTTTTCACAGTGGTTATGTCTGGACTCTGTCTGCTCCTCTTTGATTTTGGTTTGCCTTTTTCTGCTCCTAAAGTGGTCAAGTTAGGAGGCCTTTGTTCTGAAGATCTGGAGATGGGAGTTGTTCTACTGCTCTGGGAGTGTGTAGAGGTTTGTGTTTGGGTGAACACTCCAACAACACGTCCCCTGGCAGAGCTTAGCGAGGTGGCTAAAGTAACAGTGGTGTTTGGACTGGAGTCCAAAGTCTGGGCTCTGTTCATATACTGAGATTGGTGCTGTAAGTGGATATTACTAACTTCGGTCTCTCCGTGCTGGCTGACTGCCATGCTGATAGTCTGTTGGGATGGTAGGACGCAGATGCTGCTGGCAATAGATGTCTGGACAGAGGAGCTGAGGTGTGATATCAGTGGAGCTCCTGCTGATTGAAAGCCCAAGCCATGTGGACTTGATTTGAACAGGAGGTTGCTAATTGGCCCTGTGATCTCAGTAGAGCTGAGGACAGGGGTGGAGAGGGACACCGATCCTGGTGCAAGAAGGCCAGTAGCACCACTAGGGGCCACAGACACAACATTCAGCACTGACTGACTGGGGTTGAGGCCAGAGACTGTGCAAGGTATAAGGTGAGTGGAGGAATCATGGCCCAGGATACCAGGCTGTGCAGTACCGGGAATCCTCTGCTGAAGGAGAGTAGTGGGGTCCAAGTACATAACCCTACCTGATTTTGGTCTCTTAATAATATTTGGGACCTTGCGCTGAGAAGTGGAGAGGGTGCTTAACTCAACCAGGCCACCAGGTTGGCCAGTGATGCCAGCAGTAATCTGAGGGGAAGACAGGTTGATGAGCGTCATGCTGGAAGGTCCGACTTCAGACGGGGCCAAAGTAGGCTGGCTACGGGAGCGGGCCAGCTTTTTGTTTTTTCTTGGTAGACGAGAGATGGGCCTCTTCTTGCCGTGAGCAGACGCGAGTATAGTCTGGGAGGAAGGACTGGACACTATGGCAACACTGGGACCCAGCTCGCGTGGCCGACCAGCCTCCGAGACCAGAATCTGGGGCTGGTCGTGGGGCAACCCAATGAGAAGCCCTGAGGTGGTGCTGGGGATTCCCGTCTGGAAGCCCGTCTGTGTGGCTCCTGTAAAGGTGTGAATCTGGGAGGCGTGAGCCATGGTGCCCAGTACTTTGCCACCAGCAGGAAATATTGACTGGGCTGTGGATAAAGCAGTATTCAGCCCTGTGGTTAGTGTCATAGAGCTCAGCATTGCTGAAGAGCTGGTATCCATCACTCCTGTGGCACTAATTTTTTGGCCAACACCATTAGGGACGGTCTGGAGAACATAGAGAGGCTGGAACTGCTGATTGACCACAATGAGCTTGTCAGGGGCCGGTTTGATGACTGCTGGGCTAGAAATCTGAGTCTGGGATGGTCCTGGCCCAGGAACTGTACTGGGGCTGCCTGCAGCTGCAGCTGATGCAGGGATGTACTTCTGACCCTGAAGAGGCAGGGAGGGTGAACTTGGCAAACCAGGGGTACCAGAACTCCTGGGAACATCCTGGTTACCTGGAGGTTCAACCACCTGGCCAATGGCAGGGCTGGGAATAAACTGCTCAGGCGTCATGTGACCCTCTGTGACCTGCGTGTCCCTGTTTCCCAAAGTTGTAGCATCATGCTGATTCTCCGATGGGGACCCTGCTCTTTTCTTGTCCCCATTCTTTTCTCCACGTGTCGTCTCTGGATCAGAAGCTAAGCCCAGCATGTTGCGGTCTGAGGTATCTGAGATAAGACTCCCAGCGGTGTGGTTCTGACTGGTGTTGACAGAGGGGCTGCGTGTAGTCAGGACAGAGAGATCAGATGGTAGCTCCAGAGGAAGATATGGCTCCTCTACAGATATGGAGCTATTGACACTACTCTCCACCACAGCTCCACTTTCAGCACTGGGCAGCTGCTGGGAAAAGTCATCAAACAGGATGTCTTTGGGCCGGTTGACATCCACTCCAACATAGCCGTCATCCAGGAGCAACTCCGAGGAGGACGCATCAGACTGCTGACTCAGAGCCTGCATTGACATGGAAGGTGTGTTGAGGACAAACTCCATGATGTCTGATGGCAAAATGTTACCACAGTCATCACTGTTGTTGTTGTCAGAGTCTGATTTAAGCAGGTCTGTGCTGAGGGACAGTTGGGCCTCGAGAGGATCCTGACCCTGACTCTGCGGCTGGGACTTGACCCCGCCTCCAAGAGGAAGACAGTTTTCTTTCTGGTTCTTTCTGCCTTCCCGCGTGTTTCCACTTACAGCTCCACCACTGTTGTCAGCCTCCTTGCTGGAGTCATGGGAGTCAGGTTTTTCAGTGTGTCTTTCTCTGCCCCTTCTCTTGGGAGTACCTTTATGTGGTGTGGAAGAAGAAGTGGCTGTAGTGGTGGTGGTGGTGCTGGTGGTGCAGATGCTGGTATCGCTCTCCGATCCATCATCAACACCGTCGAGCTGGCCAATACGCTGCTTGCCTAAGGTCCTGTCAAACGCAGCAAAGACAATATGCCGCATTATTAGAGACAGAAACAGAAAATAAACACAAATAACTCGAGACAATAATTCCATCAAACATAAGTGTGTGTACTTACAGAGCACTCAGCATGTCCTCTTCAGCCTTTCCTTGTGCCCTTTGTTGTTGCTGCTCCTCGTCTTTTAGAAAGCGCTGAAGCTGGGATCCCCGTCCCAGACACCGGTCGATCCCTTCTATAGATGGTAGGGCCTCACCAGGGTTTATTATTGTTCGAGTGAAGTTGTAGTAGTAGGGGTCTTTACTCCTCTGTTTCATTGCGCTGTCATCATCCTCTCCACTGTCCCCTGACGAAGAGGTGGTGCTCATATCATCTGCTCCATCCACCTGACCCTCAGCTGACTTCTTGCGGCCACCGGTCCTCCTCTTAACCACGGCGCCAGCTCCATCTCCGCTGCCGTAGAAAGGAAGGTCTTCTTCGCCGTACGAGCGAACCCCATAGAAAGGCGTGAGGCCAAAAAACATGTTGGAGCGTGCACGAGCACTGCGCCGAGGGTAGCGCCGCTTCGCTGACCCCGACCCGTCACTGTCATCCTCGTGATGTTTATCATCCATGCCTCTGTCGTGGTCATCTTCTGGGCCATCACCCTCGTCCTCTGTGCCTTGAGTGAGGAGGCTGTGGTGGTCTCGTAGCTCGCTGAGTGAGTGCTCCTTGCGCAAATCCTCCTCCTCCATCTGAGTCTGAGAGTCAGATTCAGAACTGTCACTGCTGCTGGCAGACGGCGAGGAGAAGAGAGCGGAGCGGGCAGAGCGACGGGTCCCCTGGCCGGCAGGAGAGACAGTGGAGGTAGTAGTCAGGGGACAGGAGGAAGAAATACCACCAACAGTGCTGGTCCCATTAGGGTCAGTCTTGATATCAGTCTTTAGTGGAGTTACAGAAGGAGGTTTGACTGGTCTCTTCTTCTCTCTAGTGGACAATGGCAGCTGGTTGGTTGTTGGTTTGGTGTGAGACTGGGAAGCGATCTTCACTCCTTTCTCTGGAGCTAAACCACCCGGTTGCAGCTGTTGTAAATTGTCCAAGCTAGAGCTGTTCTTCCTCTCAGGACCGGAGTAATTTTCTCTGCTCTTTGAGACTGTCCTGTCCGCTCCCTGGTTCTCAAGCTTTTCCCCCTGAGCCTTCCCGTGGGCTTTGGTGCTGTTACCAAGCACTTGAGCTTTGCTATGTGTGCTGTTGTGAGAGCTGGGGTTTGTACCAGTAGCTTTAGTATTATTGTTGAGAAGGGGGATTTTGTTGCTGCTGTTGCTGTTTTGGAGAGTCTTTTCTCTTTCCCGGTCTTTGGACAACTCTCTGCTGCCTGCCGTCTTAACTTTGGGGTGTTTCTCTTTGGCAGCTGAGGCTGCAGCCGTAGAGGCCAGGTGCATGGAGCCTCGCTTGACAATGTCATCTTCTGCTGGTGTCCTTGATGGCCACACAGGCTTCATAGCTGCTGCTGTGGCTGGACCTGATGAGTAATCGTTTGATTTACGTGAAGTGGATTTCTGAAATGAAGACTGTGGGGAGCCAGATTTCCCAACTACAGAGTCCTTGTGGGGTGAAGCTGGCATTACAGTATTTCCAGTGCCACTACTACTCTCCTTCCCTGAGCTGGGCTTGTCCTTAGACTGGGTGATGTTAGAGGTTGGGGTGGCCCGGTGACGAGGCAACAAACTTGCAGAAACATCCTGGTCTTTGCCTCCGTGTTTCCCTTGCTTGTCGGCCTGCTTGGTGCTGCCACCTCTCTGCTGACCAGTGAGAACAGCAGTGCCCACAGGAGGGGAGGACTGGCCTGAGCCTGCAGGTGCCAGTCTGGGGCTCTTACTCTCACCTCCAGTCAGTTTGGACTGAATGCCAGGGTTATTATCTTTCCCTGAGCCAGAGTCTTTGTTTTTCTCTGTGCTTCTACAACTGGAATCTCTAGAGGGAGGTCTACCCTTGTCAGAGTCTCTGCTAGACGGTCTGTCTTTATCTTGGCCTGAGTCTTTTCCAGTTTCCCTGCAGTGTTGTCTCTGCTTCTCAGATTCCCTTAGCCCTGCATCTCTACTTAGAGACCTAACCTTTTCGATGTCTTTATAGTTAGGGTTTCTAGAGGATGATTTGCTTTTATCTTTTACACTATTGCTTGAATCTCTGCTTGTCTGTCTCCCTTTCTCAGAGTCTTTGTTTAGTTGTCTCCCCTTTTCTGAATCTCTACTGGGCGGTCGTCTCCTCTCAGATTCTTTTACGCCTGAGTCTTTACTCAACGGTCTCCTCTTTTCTGGCTCTTTGGCTGCTATTTCGCCCTTGTCAGACTCTTTTTGCCCAAGTTCTCTGGATGGTCTAATCTTGTCAGAATCCTTAGAAGCTTGGTCCTGACTTGACACCCTCCCCATGTCTGCATCTCTCAACCCTTGGTCTTTGTTTGGTTGAAGTCTATTTCTGTCTGTGGAGAACAGCCGACCCTTTTCATCATCTCTCTGGACTGGACATTTTGCTGATTCTTTGCTGAGGTGTTTGGACTTTTCGGGGTCTCTGGCAGGGGAGGGGATGAGGGGAGGGGGTGAGGTAAGGGGTCGTGACACAACCTGAGGTGGGGAAGTCAACGCTCTCTGTCTGTTCAGCTGGTGGGGAGGAGGAGAGAGAGAAGGGGAGCTGTGGCGACGTGAGTCAATACTCCGCAGGCCGGGGTTCACCAGGGAGTCTCCTACTGTCACAATCTCATGGCTTTGGGGCTGAGCGGTACCTCCTACAAAACGAAGAAATGGAAATTGAAATGGAGACGACTGTGAAAAGCTGGAGAAGTGAAATTCATTTCTAGAAAGAAATATAAAAATTATCTGTAATTCTATAACCAAATTCTAAAACAAAAAGAGAAATGCAAAGTTATACCTGGAGAGGGCATGGGCCTGGGGCCTAGTAAGCGCTGACAAGGTGGGTAGCTGGGGTGTCGGTTCCTGGTGTAGACCCTGAGCTTGGGTGTATTTGCAGGTGAAAGGGTGTCAGAGCGCCTCGGGGATTCAAATGGATCTGGAAAATCTAGATAAGCAAGAAGGAGAAATTGACACAAAACATAGTTGAGATGCAGTTCCCCTCCAGACCTTTTTAAAACTATTTTAAAACTTTTTGTTTGACATGGTTTTCCCAGATAAAAAGTTTTTAGAAAACGTTAAAGTCCAGGGGGGTAGAGTCGGAAAATTTGCTCTCTAGATAACTCTAGATAATGTTGATTAATATGCAATACCCTTGGTAAATAAATAAAATAAATAGACTTAAGAAAAAACAATTTAGAGAGCGATCCATTACTGCCACAAATGTGTAACACTATTGTCTGTAGTTTACCTGTTATGGAAGGTAGGTTGTGTGCTATTGTGCGATTCTCCTCAGGAGCCATCATGTTTTTCCTGTCAGACTCGACCACAGGGTGACAAACTAGGATCCTACAGGTGTACACACAGCGCTTTCGAGCATCCAAGGTACTCCAGTACACCCTTGAACACCTGGGGAGAAGAGAATTTATTCAGTTTGCAATTTCAGTTTCCTCTAGCCGATGCACTTTAATTGAAGGGAGAATAATAATGGTCTTAGAGAGGACTTAGGGAAGACTTTCAGATAAGTGAAAAGGTTATAAAATAAAATTGTAAACTCACTGGTATCCTACAGGGAAGAGTTTGCGCTTGCAGTCCGAGAGTTCAGTCAGTATCCCCAAACAATCAATGGTCATGGAGCCTGTAATGACAGCGTTTAAATCAGCATTCAAGAGACACTGGAAGAAAAAGTTGTTTATCAACAAACATTTACTTGCGATCGACCTACCTATCATCATGTGGACATTTTCAGGCTCCAGTCCTGCCAGCCACTTCCTCCTGAAACGAATGCCCTCCAGGTCCACGAGGATCCTGCGGGTCACCTCAAACCCAGACACCACCTGGAGAAATAATACACAACCATAGGAAAGTTGAAGATAAAAGTAAGATCCTCAAGAAGCAGTTCCTGGTCTGGCATGGTTTCTCTATACAAGAGACATACATAGTATTTTACTGACTAAGTTTAACAAACATGAACATACTTTTAAGGTGGCTGCAATCTAAATGTATTAATAAGCTTTTGATTATATAGTAAATAATGAAAATGTTCTTACTTCTCCCTTGATGAGGTCCCTGTGCTTTGGACAATAGACTTTCTTGTCCTCCAGGAAGACACAGTGGCACTGGCGTGCGCACATGAAGTGGTAGTTGCTGGTGCAAGAAGTGAGGCAGCAGCCAACTGTGGCCCCTAGCTTTTGACACTTCTCACAACGCTGAATAAAAAGCACAAGTTACAACAGGTTGTAAATGTAAATCTGAGAG
This sequence comes from Myoxocephalus aenaeus, assembly GCA_038501785.1. Classification (NCBI taxonomy): domain Eukaryota; kingdom Metazoa; phylum Chordata; class Actinopteri; order Perciformes; family Cottidae; genus Myoxocephalus; species Myoxocephalus aenaeus. The sequence continues at coordinate 2,158,853 of JBAMJR010000124.1, read as the reverse complement.
TGGGAATCTGTGATGGACAAGGTATCTTACCAGCTGTTTTCCCCTGAGAACAGCCATGTGAACATTCTTCAGAGAGCCGTCATCATCTTCGAACACTTCAGCAGACCACAGAGCGCAGTTCACATGGGTCCACTCGTTCTGACCGATGTACAACAGCCTGCCACCCTCCTGAAACAAACAGCCGTGTTACAAGTGACACAAAGCCATTCTTCTGTGTTAAAGAGAGTCCGAGCGGTTTCCTGACTCACATTAGTGTTCTCGTCTCCGTACTTCAGACACAGAACACATTGCCTGTTGTCACTTATGCCTGGCGGAGGAGGGAGCTCTGGAATGTCGTCACGATCTGAAGGGAACAATTTATGAGAAAACCAGTAAGTGACAAGATGTGCGAAATTAGTGTGCATGTTTGTGCATATATTTGCAGATTGCCTTACCAGGAAGGAGTGGAGGTGGTGGGGGTAGAGATGGAAGAAGAGGATGAGGGGAGGCTGGAGAATCTGATTCACCAGGGGTCTTGGGCCGAGGAGCTGGGATGATCTTTTTCATGAGGTGGGGGAGTTCAGCGCGGGAAAGCTCCTGTCTCTCCTGCCACTGGGCGTAGTTGTGGTCCAGAGACGGAGGCAGCACAGCATTCGGGAGAAGCCCACTGCTGAAAAACAATGGCGCTATTAATTGATGTTCTAACAATGATTGGTAAAATGTAAAGTTGTGACTGTGAGCATCTCAGGATTTATTCCCAAAAAAACACATAAAAAGTCGTACATGAGCAGTAATACATAATCACACCCAAAGAGCTTTGCCAAATTGAGTTTCGCCAAGTCAAACAAGGCTGGGCTATTTGTATGATGTGATGTCTCATACTTAATAAGACAGCAGAGGCAACTAAAAACAGGCATCCCTCCAGTGATGGCCACATGATCCACTGGATTGATCATTGGCTTCCTGAGCTGGAGCACTGACACATAACGCAACAGACCAAACTGACAAGTTAACCACAATTGGACCACAAAAATGTATCAAAGAGTCGTCAAGTGAAATGTGACACTGTTATGGTTTGCCTCCCACAATGCCTGGAGGACAGGCAGAGTAAATGGACTGGGAAAGCTGATATCTAAATAAAAGTGAGCGAGTGACTCAAGAGATAATGAATGAGTGAATGGGAAAGGAGTTCAATATACAGAGCAGTAAAGCATAGCATTCAATTACACACAAACAAGGGCTTCGAGCTTTGAGTTATTCCTTTTAATAATGTAAAATAATATGCCTGTCATCGCTGTGAAAAGCATAAATTATTAAATGTGATCATTTCATTCGTAATCATTGATGTAAATGCATGTGCACAAATAAATAGTGCTGCTATCCTCCATGAATAAGTTTGACTCCAGCTAAGAGGAGTTGCTTTCATCGATCCTGTATTCTCCAGTTAATAAAGACAGCACATACATATATAGAATTTAACTTTATCTTTTCAGTACATATTCTAATATTCACATCAATCCGTGTTAATCTGAGTGGATGGGCCTCCAGTCATCTTTTACCATCTTAAATTGACCACTAAGCTGTCCAGTGGGCTCATTAAATCAGAGAAACTGTAGAATCAATTTCATTACTGCGGCTTTAAATCCTAATTGGTACCTTTAATCAGTCATTGTCCTGAGATAAGGCCTGTTGAAAGAAAACCACTTAATCGATCCACTAAGTCACTAAATCCTTAAGTTGTTAAAATAGTCTCTTTTGTTTTTTGAGCATATGGCAGAGAAAGCGTTCTAGTTGGGCTCACCAAAACTGAACATCACACTGAATTGCAGATTTCCTAAACCATTCAAAAAGATAAAGTGACAATCATATGAAATCCTGATCTTCTCATTTGGCTGTTATTTCCACTCATTTTACCCAGAAGTTGGTGGTACAGTCAGCCACACATTTTATAAATATTAGTTCACTGCTTTCTGGTTTCCTCATATATACAGATGATGATACTGTACAGCTTCTCCCAGAGAAACCACATCTTACTCCTCATTTTAGTAATTATAGACCTGCCGTTCTTGAAAACTGCAGACCTCCACCAAGCTCTTTGGACGGGTTTACATTACACAAGTATTACATTTGAATTTTCTTCTCTCTGATTACGAACATAACTTGCACTGCAAGTTTGAGAAATAACGGCACATCACACACACTTCACAATGCTATTAAGATTGAGAGAACTGCCTGTTCAGGAGCTTAACTATTGACCTTCAGGCTTTGTTCTCATCAGTTTGAGCTCTCTTTAACTTCTTGTCCAGTACTATTGCCTGCTTTTATAGCTGTACTTTCAAAGCCTTTGAATTACAACAAAATTGTTATGTAAACTGCAACAGCAAGTACAAAAATCTCCTTAATTAAAACAAAAAATAACGTCACACTACGGTAAGATAGACACTCACTTGGCCGAGACTTTTTGCCTTTCCCAAAGCCTGGACTCTTTCACTTTGAACCAGGGGAAGATTCGGTCCATTTGCTGAAACAGAAAACATTCAATGAAGTTTGCACATCAGCCCTCGCACATAAACTAGCTGACATGGCCCTAAAGTGTTCAATTGCCAAATAGCCATTGTGGAATTGAGAGTACTTGTGAAGTGCACTGTAATTTAGTTGTGTAGTAGTGCTGACGGGACGGATATGATCCCGAGTTGATTTGACGTTCTTACCCGAATAAAGAAAGACTTGACCATGCTGTTGGCTTTCCTGCTTTCAGGCTGGCCACCATCACTATTGATGGCTATCTGAATGATTCTTGTGATGTCATCACTGAACTCCAGCTGGGAGAGAAATGAGGAACACACACACACACAGAGAGAGAGAGAGAGAGAGAGAGAGAGAGAGAGAGAGAGAGAGAGAGAGAGAGAGCGTTAAAACAGTGAAGTGATGATGAACACTGGTGGAAAGGTCGTAGCTGCTGTAGCTGTCTATGTTGACTAACTATTAAACAGCACAGGCCTGCCTTGGATGCAAGACGAGGAAACATACAATATTGACATCTACTATAAAAATGCTTTAAGGACATGATTTATTTTACATACAGTCTGATTTGCAAGCATCTGAATCAACCATAAAGGTTGATTCAGGGATTCAAGGTTGTCCTATTAGGACCCTGCATCAAATCATGAGGCAAACAGACTTTCTCATGTTCAGAAAATATTTACCTATGGTTATCTTGCATAGATCCCTCTCATTCTCTCATAAATCTAAGGTCAGCACACACAGACATTAAGTAATTTGGCTAAAATATACAACACACCTCTCATATGGTCTCTTGAAACTACACCAGGTCAGAACTAGCGAGACGCTGCTTGAAATATGACGCACTTACCACTGAATTGTAGCGACCTTGATCCATCTTTTTGTCAACAGACTCAAGATCTGGAGGGGAGTCACTGGGAGGTGCAGAGGTAACTTCTATCAGGACTGGAGGATCTGGGCCCTCCGGGGAACGACGAGATGGAAGACTCTCCTCTGTCACTGGGTTCAGCTCCGGAGGCTTAACCGCCTGTCCCAAAGCCAGAGGGTTACACCGAGTAAAGATCTCACCATTATGTTCATTTAGCGGTGGTTGTTGCTTCAGCTGTTTGTAACTGAATTGGTCTGTGTATCCATTACTGTCTATTCTGTATACATGAATGTAGCACTATGATGCGGTAAAGGAATGAATCGTGCTTTAAGTTCAAACACAGCATATTGTACCGACGCCATAGAAGAAGCAAAATGTGTGTCTAACCTGTTTGTAGCGTAACAGGTGTGAGGATGTGCGTGAGTTGAGCAGTGCAGTGAGGACATGGCGAACGCATCCCTGGAGCTCTCTCTCCAAAGCCGTCCTCCACTCAGCCGGATGGCGTTCGGTGCATTTGGTACACGTGTAGACAACACTCTCTGGCAACTTTGATAGCAGCTCGTACATTTCATCTGTGGGGTCAGCGAAAGATGACAGGTCATTATTGCTCCCAATAAAAGGTCTTTCAGCATCTCATCAGCATGACAGCACTGACAGGACGGCCTGTCAGTCAGCTGCATAGACACTGACAACTGACAAGACAAACGAAGTGCAACAAATGCTGTTGAATACTAACTACAACACTCTGTTTCTCACTGCTGAGATGTACAGTAAGCTTGTGTTCAAATGTGATCTTCCACCTTTTTGGAAGTCTACTGACCTGTCAGATTCTCACACTTGGCATGAACCCAATGGTTGCAACGGACACACTCCATCATCTTGCTGTCGTAGTCATCATCATCGTAGCACTTGTCACACAGTGGGCAGAAGTTTCCTAAGAGAGAGAAGATGGTAACCAGTACAGTGTCATCAAACGTTGTCATTTTAATGTCTGTCACCCTATATATGTTACTGATGAAGTCTTCAAAATACACGTCATATTCTTAAGAAATCATTCTCCTTTCATCTCAGGAGGAATACCAGTGGTGCATATGTACTGACTCCTTAAGGGTGGACAGCATTTTGGATTACACATGCTTGTCACTTACCTTTAGCAAAGAGTTTGGCACAGTCATGACACATGGAGAAGTCATGAGACCACTGGGCATCCCAGGCCTTCCCAGGTTTAGTGGCTCCACAACTCTTACAACGCACACATTTGGTGCACACCTGAAAAAGAAACAAGATATAATAAACAAGGTGCAAAAACTTGCAAGCAGTTGTGTAAAGAGCAAGGGTGGTGTGAAAGTGACGCTGTGAGGAGTAAAATGTTTTCATAGACGCCGCCTGTGAGCGGGTCCCATGAATGTAAGTAGCACTGCCGTGAGAGGCTGGGGGAATGTGTGAACAAAAGGAGAGGTAAGTCAAAAATGTGTGAGCATAATGCTAAAGTTGGGTGAGGGTGAGGGTGCAGAGGAGTCTAAACAGAGAGCGTAGGTATCCATACCCAGACTCTCTTCTTCTTGGTGGGTCTAGTAGGGTGGTTGGGACCCAGGCACTCCGGGTGATAGCTGTTACGGCACTTATCGCACTCAAGCAGCTGCTGCTACGGTGACAAGGGCCAAAAGAGGGATTAGATTATTTAAATATGAAAAGAGGCAACATAAAGATGTTCATGACTAACAACCAACACAGTTCCATTCACAGCAAATTAAATACAAGTATGTCATCTGCTTTTGACCTGTAAGGAAGGTATTCACTTTAGCCAATCGGCGATTGTTTTGAAATTAATGAATAAGTTGGATGCAACATACGAGTGTACCATGAACCATGGAACAAGATTATAAAAGGCATTACAATGAGACCATAGTGTGAATTCTATGGAGCTTGGCAGGATTTGCAGAAAACCACTTTCGTGGCAACTGTAGTCAGGTTTCTCCTTTGGCTTTTGGTCAACACAACTGGCTTTATAACACAGAAGATTTTTGCAAACCAATAGCCATCCCTACATACTGAAAATAAAAGTTAACAACTGTTTCATAAGACTTTCTCTTTATTTGTCTGGCAATGACCCTCCACATATCTGGAACAAGGTCCCTGAAAGCTGCAGGTCTGCTGAGACCCTCAGCTCCTTTAAATCCAGATTGAAGACTTTTCTGTTTGCTGTTGCCTTTAATTGATCCAGATTCAATTGCTGCATCTCACTACTGCATTTTATTTCTTAAACTGCACTGCAACTTTTATTCAATTTTTATTTTTTATTTAGCTTTTTGACTGTTTTAATGTTTTCTTAACTGTTTTAAATCCTGTTTTCTCTGCATTATGTTTTGATGCTCTTAATGGTTTTATGTGAAGCACTTTGAATCGCCTTGTTGTTGAAATGTGCTATACAAATAAACTTGCCTTGCCTTGCCTTGCCTTGCCTTGTCCATGTCAACCTACACAAGGGTGCACTTGCATCCGCACTCAGGTGATGCAATACACATTCATGCCAATGGTTTCACACCATTCCACTTATCTTCAGGTGGCAGTAACGTGCCAATAACTATTATCAAAAACACAGCAATGCACCAGCAAAGGCAGGGACGAAGAAGAAGACTGCTGCTAAACATGGATGCCAACAATGCCGGCTTCAAAAGCTTTACAAATGTTTTTTGAGGAAGGAAATGCACTCCATACATTTGTTAGCCCTCAAGGACAAAGACAATGTGTGCTCCTTAGCATCTGTTGCATTTATTTAATAGCCAATAACCAACAAATCCATAGAACTTCTTAACATATAACAACAGGACAAAACAATCAAACAAGTGTGATCCTAAAATGAAAACCATTCAAGGCTCACACCATGCACAATTTACACAGGACATGAGTGAAATAATAAAATAATGGCAGGAATCCAAGAAGCTGATTAAGTGCTGTCTGTTGGCAAGACTAGCAGGCTTCTTTCTATGCAAGATTCAACAGCCTTTACACACTGTCACTCCACACTAAGCTTACTTTGTGCACAGCTTAAAAATAAACAGAACGGTACTGAATGGCTTACTTTAGTTGTCTGGTGCTGGCGTCCACAGGCCTGGCAGAACCTGCATCGTCGGCAACACCAGTTCTCAAACTGCTCCTGGAGAGGGCGCTCTGATTCCCCCAGGCAAAAGAGATGGAACGGTTCACAGCACACCTGGCAGAAGACAAACTATAGAAAGAAAGAAAGAAAGAAAGAAAGAAAGAAAGAAAGAAAGAACACAAGGAGAAATGTGTGTGGGAGAAAGACAGAGACTGTTAGACTATAGGTTGAACAATTTTTCTGACAATACCATTTGAAAGAAACATTTTCAAAACAATGACCATATTTTTACCTCAACATTTCCACTGCTTGCACATAAGAAGCAGAGCACCCGGGGCGTGACAGGCACAGAGGTGAGCAGGCTGAGGCCACCCGCCTCCCAAACCTTCTCCACATCAAGGTCCCTCTTGAAATCCACTCTGATACGATGCACTCCGTCGCAGGGCGCTCTGGACTTCGCCTGGCCCCTAGTCGAGGGAGTGCTTAGCCAGTTTAAAGTACTGCTGCTGGAGGGTTTAGTGGTCAGCGGCTTCTCGGACAAGAGGAGAGTGACAGAGGAGGGTGAATATCAGGAATTATACGTGATCCATACAGTGTGCATTCAAATTATTAATTAGAATTATGTAGAAATATTTATTTTTTTAAGAAATTGGATGCAATTCACACATTGACTACTTCTTACTTTGTCTTTTGGTCTCTGTTTAGGAGATGGAGGAATAGAGCGAGAAGTTGGCTTCTTCAACTGTTTTGATTCAACTGTGAAAAAGAGACAGGACATAACATTCAAATAAGAATAGAGTATAAACTATATATTTATTATCACTTAAATAAGTGTGCAACCAGTTTTTTTACCTATATCTGAAAGAGTTGTAGTTGAGCTCTGCTGTTGTGACGAGTGCTGCAGGGGCTTCTTCTTGGGCTCGCTCAGAGAAATCTTGGGTGAAGCATCTTTTTTTGAAGGTGCCTGACTGGTAAGAGGCCGTTGCTGCTGTTGTGACGGTTGATGAGATTGCGTAGACTGGGAGGGGGAATTCTGGGCCGAAGATGACGGAGAGGAAGATGACGAGGATGAAGAAGAGGAGGAAGTGGAAGAGGAGGATGACGAAGACGAAGAGGAAGAGGTTGGTACAGAGTGCTGTGGTTTGTGTCCCTTCTTGCTGGTGACACTGCTCGTGATGGAGAGCGGTTTGGCATCTGGTGTGAGAGCTGGAGACTGAGCCTGGGCTGTGACTGTGCTGGACGCCTGTAGGGGCTCAACTGGGGCAGGGGAAGATGGAGAAGATTGCTTTGACAGCAGTTGCTGTCTTGACTTCTCCTCTCCCAACTTTAGCGGAGGAGTTTCGCTCTTTTTGCGGGCGGGCTCCTCCTTTAGTGGTGCAGGAGTGGGTTTAGGGCCCGACTCTGAGACCAGTCCTTTAACCGGAATGATGCCCTCCTTCTTCTCAGACAACTTGTTCTTTTTCTTGTCTTTCTTGCATTTGCCTTGCTTCTGAACATCTTTTGAGGGCATCCACTGCAAGTTCTGACACTTCCTCATCCTGTGAACAGTGACAAAACCATTAGGTTCTTTAAAAATTCCATTAAAAATCAATTTGTGATCAAATGTTATTCAAGACTTGCTTAATAGTTGAAATATATATTGCAACAAACAGCTCATCATCTAAGACTCACTTGCAGCATTGCTTTTTAATGTTTCTTCCTCCAAATTTCGGCTTGTCGAGACAGTTGGTACAGACACCACAATCTTCTGGAACTTGGCAGCCTGAGCATTGGCCACAGCGTCGCGACCGGCGCCCCTTCTTGGGAGGAGCTTCTTGAACAGCCTTTTGCCGCGTCTCCCGTGGCTTTAGGGGAGGCGACTGAGGCTCTGCCTCCTCGGAGCCTGCTACTGATGACTTATCTGTAAAAAGAGATACAGCACAGACTGATCATTATTACTGGCCCACAGTTGTACAGGATGGTGACAGCATGGAAAGAAACACTTTCACTGAAAAAAAGATATTATATGTCACATAGAATATAATATGCAATGTTTAGGAGCTTGTCTAAAATATAGATGAACTAAATAAAAGACCAGGCAAACATGGGTATGATATAACTGAGCTATTGATGTGTCCCTGTCACATCAGGTCCTCTGTCCTCACAACAATTCACATGTTCCAACATGGCCTGAAAGCAGTCAAAATAACAGGAACGGGGCCGCTAAACTCTGCCTGTTCCATCACCAGTTCACTGTGTACTTGTGTGCATTCATGGATGACTGGATGTCTCTGCTCTTGTGATTAGTCTGTCATCATCACCGCATGCTGCAGAACTTTTTCAGGATTCACATATCTTGTCAGACTCAACTCTGTTCTGTAAATCAGTGTTTTACATTGAGCATGTAATCACATCATCGCAATAAACCTTGTATATATATATATATATATATATATATATATATATATATATATGTGTGTACACACACACACACACACACACACACTGACACCGCCATTCCGATTAGGCAAGTTTTGTGTAAAGTTAAAGTGACTCATATTCAGTATTTTCCTGTAATGCTATCATTACAATTGTTAGGTTAAAAGCTGATGTTAGTCTAAGTGTGACAGCCAAGAGGTTGTAATCCACATGCCAGTCAAATGAGAGGTAACTTGAGTGCGACTCACCATCATTCCCCATGGAAGATAGGATCTTCTCTCTCTCCTCCCAGGGCAAGGCACTAAGTGTGGGCATGTCGTCGGGGAACACGGCCCGATTACGGCCAAGAGCCACAGCTGCACGACGACATACATGCTTGATGCGTGGACCACGGACTGAGGCCTCTGACGAGTCACTCTCTTGACCCTGCTCACAAACATCAACACAAAAAGTGAAACATTTTAATTGTTTACATTATTTATGTATTTGAGGAGCATGCCTCATAAAAATAATAACAAATACACAGACAATGATACAGCACCACAAATGTCCAATGCAAAAAAGCTGACATTTTAGGATGCCCCTTATGTCCCTCGGAGATTGATTTAATTCCTTGTGAAAGTTTCAGGAAAACAAATAAAACTATTATCTCTGTTCGATGTTTAATAATGATGAGGATGAGGTGGCAGAGGAGCGTCAATACTAAAGGGAATTTTTGTATTTCTTGAAAATGTGCAATGACTGCCTATAACTACCTAATGTACAAATTAACAGAAGAACAGATGAGTATATTCTGGAAGTACTTTCAAAAGCACAGCCAGTGGTGCTGACTGCATAATGTATGAGGCTAACAGAATTCCCCTTGAGTAAGACCCTCCGTGGGACTTTCTTATTATCAAGTTTCATTTTGAATACACATACATATTTCTATTAATAGCAAATATTCATAGCATTCATGTACAAGTCACTTGCTTGTGGCTTTATAATGAGAGCGAAAGAAACAGGGAAGCTTTGTTGAGGAGATACAATAACTATGCGGCAAGACATGAACAGAGAAACTGACCTGGCCCTTCGGCTGCTCTGCAGGCTTTAGTTTACTCTTTTTTATCTCAAAGAGTTGAGCTTTGGCCTTCTTCAGTAGTCCAACTACCCGCTTGTCGGTCACAGGCTGCTTCTCTGCTTGTGCCAACATTGATCCAAGAGAGGAGACAGGGAGCTGTTGTCTGCCTGGCTGCCCTGGAAGGCTTGCGGTCTGCTGGCTAGGAGCACTTGGTTTCTCTTTCTCCTTTTCCCCATCCTCCATGTCTGCCCCTTTCTCGGAGGGTCTGTTTTTCTTAGATAGACGTCCTTTAGCAATAGATAAGGGAACAGTGGAATGGGGCCCACGTACCTCTGAGGAAGCAGTGTCAGAAACTGTTTCAACTGACGTTGATTTTTTTCTCCCTGGAGCCTTTTTTGGAGCAATAGACAGAAGAGCATCTTCGGAGTCCCTCCCATCCACAGTAAACAGGCTGGAAGGTGCACTGGGGGAGCCATCTGGTGTCGAAACCTTACTTCTTTTCTCCAAATCCTTCCTTCCTTCCCTCTTATTTTCCTTCTCTTTCTCTCGGTTTTTCTCAGAATCCCTTTCTTTTTCCTTTTGAGCAGGTTCCAGGGGAGCTGACAAGGTTTTTTCTTTACCTCCTTTCCCAGCTCCTCGCCCTGTATCTTGGGCACTGGAAGGAAAGAGTGGAAAAAGTGGGGAAGAAGTGGATGATGCAGTTGACAAAGGAGGTGGGTTTCCAGCAGCCGCTCTCCTGCTATCAGGTGTCCCTTGTGGGGCCAGACCCATAGATACGGTGGAGAAGGTGCTGAAAGGAGGAGTTAAGGCACTAGTGGCTAGTGGGTTTGCAGAAACCCCTGGCAAAGAGCTGGAATTACTACAGGGAACAGAGCCTGTCAACACAGACATCTCAGAGGAGCCTTTACCCATCGGCATCGGACCTCCTATTTGGCTGCTGCGTCTGGTCATTGAGTGGGAAGGAGACCGTGGATGGACACGAAGTGTTCCCGAGAGCAGTCGTCTCCTGCGCCGCGAGGTTCTGTTGGAGCTAGATGACGTCTGGTGCGGGGAGAGAGAGCCGGGGCTGCTTCCAGAAGATGAATGCAAGGTAACAGACTCAAATATCCGGGAGTGGGCCTCGCTGGGTGTAAATCGTGGAGCACGTAGCAACGGGCTGCGCTTCTGGTGTGATGGATCAAAGCGGGATGAAGAAGGGTGTTGGTGGTGGGTGTGTGGGTGAAGAGGAGCAAATAGACGAGTCCCTGTTCCTGCTCCGCTGCCTGGTGCAGGGAACCCCCCTGAAGCAGCTCCCCCGGCTCCACTAACACCGTGGGGCAACAGCCCCACATCTTCAGCTGTAAGAGGTGGAGGGCGGAAGTTATCAAATATGGGCTTGCGAATGAGGCCCTCCTTGGCATATTTAGCTGAGGAAAAGTACTGCTGTTCAGGGTGGGACAGGGACGTCCAGCGGAAAGTGGGCTCTCTCAGAATCGAGCGGCTTCGTTTGTCTGACAAGCTGGACAACCCTGAAGGTCCAGACAGGAATGGAGGGATGGGGTGAGTTATCCAAGGTGACTGCGAGTGGTGTTCACTGATAGCAGCTGTATTGGAGGAAGCTGACTGGGGAGGCTGAGGAGGTGTGAGGAGAGGGGGGGGTGGAGGTGAAGAATTGGAGGAGGCTGTGGATGAAGCTTGCTGGGAATTTACAAGTGTAGAGGAGGACATAAGAACTCCTGTTGGTGGGCTGATGATAGGTTTTTTAGCCCCAGTGGTGAGAGTTTCTCTCACCCTCTGGCTCTGATTCCCCCGGCCGACCCCCTGTCCTCGCCGTCCTCGCCGACTCCTCTCCGCCAACACATGCTCTGGCTCCGGCTCAGAGGGAGGAGAGGGTGGCTGTGAGCTGTGTAACAGGTTGGCTTCCCTCTCTCCCTGCGAGGACGGAGAGTGATCCTCTGGCTCTGACAAAGCCTGTGTGGCCTCAGAAGCCTGGGAGTCGCATGATGAGTCATCCAAGCTGGGGCTGCTGGACCTGGAAGACTCTGCAGAGGAGAGCTGGGAGGAATGCTGTGACACAGCACTTGAGCCGCAAGACGCTGCGCTACTGCTAAAACGTCCATTGGCGGCGTTGTTGGTGTTGGTGTTGTTGTTGTTGTTGTTGAGCAGACTGGCAGCTGTTGATGGAACAGTGGGGAGAGGGGCAGGAGGTGGAGGAGGGGGGAGGGAGTCAATCGGAGCAGTGGTGCCAGTGCTAGTAACAGCAGGTGTAGAGGAGACCAGTACAGGAGAGGGGGAAGAGGAGGTGGTGGAGGTGGGTTGGGCAGATGTTGCGATAGATGAGGGGGTTGTTTCTATACGTGCTATCTTCATATGGGGTGGCGGGGTTCCAAAGTTGCCCTCATCTTCGATGAAGCGCTTGGGGGTTTTGATAATGCGAAGGGAGACAGTGCTGACCACAGGCATGATGAACTGCCTGATGTTCTTCAGTTGGGTCTTCCTGATACCAGAGTCAATGGTTCCTGTCCCACTTCCCCCAATGGCTTCTTTCTCCAGTCGCTTCTGCGCTCCTTTCTTAGCGCGCTGCAGCAGCTGTTTAGCGATGGTTGCATCAGTGCGTTTAGAAGAGGGGACAATCCGGACAGGCTTTCTATGGCGAGGGCTTTTTCTGAGGCCCACTGTCCTGCCTGGCTTGGAGGGCGACGGGGAGTCAGGTAGATCGGAAGAGTCCTGGTACTCAGAACCATCCACACCCCTCAGCATGGGCTGCTGAGGAGTGTGTGGTGCTGTGCCTCTATCCCCCCCCCTGACCCTAAAGGCCTTATGTTTCCCTTCCCCACATTCAATGGAGGTAGACAGCTGTGCAGCAGCAGCAGCAGCAGCAGCTGCCGCCTCAGCTTTGAGACGCTCAGCTGAGGGCGGTCGCCCGCGTCTGCGTCTTGGTACACCAGGCAAAGTCTTGAGCCGTGACTTGAGAGGAGCGAGTTTAGTTGCTCTCAGCCTTTTCAGGTTGGTAACTTTGGATTCACCCCGTCCACCTTTGGGAAGCTTTGCCTCTGCGTCATGTGGCTGAGGAGAGCCCAGTGGCGTCCTCTTGGCGCCTTTTCTGTCCTTGTCCTCCTCTGTTTCCATGCCCAACTCAGACCCAGTCTGCCTACTATCCTCCCCTGCTGCATGGCTGCCTGTACTCCAAGCTTTCTTGCTACTTGAAGATGGGGGTCGACCTCTTCTCTTTTCCCCAGTGCCAGGTGGCCTCCCAGGCAGCCTTTTCACCTTCTCAGCTGGCCTTTCAGGGCCCTCAGGTTTCGCCTGTGTCGGGGAGGGAAGGGAGGAGGGGGAGGGTAGACAAGCAGCAGCTTTCTGGGCAGTCAGGGCCCGTGGTGGACGGCCTCTAGGCTTCTTCTCCTGTATGGGTAGGTCTGCTGTAAAAAACAAGAGAACAAAACAAAGGCCATTTAGTAAGCATGGGATGCATTAGATAAAGACAACCTGTACTAGTATCGGCATCTTGAGACAACATTAAGGTGTCTGATGGACCAGCAAGGAGTTACTTTTAAGTGACTTTACCTAAAGGGCTTGTTGAAGGGCTCTGTATTCTTTTTTGTTCATCCACCGGTCCAAATCCTCCAAACGCTTCTTCCTATAAAAAAAAAAGAGAAAAGAAAACTTATTGTGTGACCATACAATTAAGGGTAAGAAGCCATGTTGGTTAACAGTTCAAAATTACAGCATCCATTATGGCACATAATTGTCCATAGTTAGCCTAGATATATACTGTACATGTGAGTCATTTTTTAATTCTGACTCAAATGAAGATCAGGCTATAGTTATGGTGATGTCCTCAGTCTCACTTTCGCCTGCTGGCATACTCTGGTGCTCTCATGTTTCTCTGGCTTTTGAGATGACATATCTGCATTTAGAGAAGGCTAAACCCACAACAGAATGGCAAACAACCAAATCTTACTGGGTGACTAACACATTGCCCGGCGTTCCTGATCCCTAAGGGAACAGAAAAGGGCTACGGGAGCTGGTCATAGCTAGACACAGTTAGAGCAAAGACACACTAAAAAAAAAGAGCCTATATTCTACAACCATGTGAGCAGCCTTGTGAAGCTTTAATGCAGTTTACATCCTTTTCCACTGGTGAAGCGAACAAATATGACGTGTGGCTTGAGGGTACCACTAGAAGAAGGGCAGTGCAGTTGCCTACATGTAAAGGGTTTATCCTTTGTACAGTTCAAGCTTTTTCCAACAATCTAGCATGCTAAAATGTACACACAACACCTACTGTTGGATGTTGACACAGCATAACATCCCCCTAACGCATAGAATATTAATTTGTATGCATGATAAAATGCTGACATTTACCACATTAGGACATTCTTCCCATGTTATCATGCTAACGTAATGATTTATCACCAAGAAAGCTGAGGCTGACAGGACTTTATTCAATAATTTAAGAGATTTTCTCAACTGAAGGACATGTTTGGCCTGTTACGTTAAATTAATGGGCATCTCCAAAGACATTAGGAGTCATCCTCTAGGCAGCATGAAGGTCTACACCAAATTCCATTCAGTTCATTCATCAAATAGTTGGCACGATATTATACTGTATTTTGACAGTCTGACCTTGAAAACTATTTCCACCTATCACTGACATGACATGAAAAACATAACTGCTTCACATGCGCCATGAGTCCCGTTCATCCACAGGGGACGTTGATGTTATTACCTTACAATAAGTGCAATAAAACATACTGCTGGAACACCAACAAAGACTCATCGCCCATCTGCCCATGTGTCAAAAGCATATGAGAATCTAACCTGGCAGGATCACAGAATGTAAGCAATAAAATGCCATCTTCCACAACAAAAACATACCATATTCCAGAAATCTACGTAAGCCAATATATCACAAGTGGCCCTTGATATTTCACTTATTATCTTCCTGACATAAACAGTTAATCTTCTTTGTGACTTAATTTCAATGCTGCTGGTTCCAAAAATGATGGATGCTACTGTAAATGTGATATGTACAGAGTAGACTGTACATCAATCCTTCCTCTTATGCCTCTGTAAAGCCTTGAGATGTGCAACAAAGCAATCACTCGAGAATGATTAACATCTTCAGTATCCTGATCCGTGCCACTACTTCTTGTAATCAGTGTGTGTATTTAAGAGTAGAGGTGAGCATGTCATTTAATCATGTTTATTTATAGCAACGTGTGGGGATGCAGTTGAGGTCTCGTTGGCCCAGTTTGTAGAGCAGCTGCTATCTAAGTGTAGTCCACGCAAGTGTACACATGCAAACTGATTTGCACCAGCTACGAGTTACACACATCTCAGTGTGAATAATTTATACCTCAGTGTGTCTGAAACACGCACGCTGTGGAATCTAATAAAAAATATATTAAAAACCACTAATGTGTGCTACTTAAGTGTCTATTTCATCTGTTCTACAGATAAACAAACAGCAATAACAAACAGTCAATCGTGCTGTTTATCCTGGCAGACAAGCATCCTCCACTCCTCATCTCCTTACGCTTCTCTCTCCACTTTCAGTCTCTCTCCTCACTATAATACCAGCATCCTCTCCTCTCTAAGCAAGCTGCTGCTTTTGGTTGGTGTCATTACAGAGCGGAGGGGGGCGGAGTACCAAAGGACGGCTCTGACTCGCTGTGATAGTGCGAGAAGCAGTCAATGACATCACAACACGCATAGAGCGGACTGCACAGGTTTGTGCACACGCACACTCATACATGCACACGTGTACCGCCTGATACCCTCACACACGGTTTGGGGAAGAAGAAAAAAATCCTCACACACCACCTGCGCGTGAACTGCCCAAGCAAGATGTAAACATGCAGAACATAGGAGTGAGGATGCGGGGGAGGGGAGCACAGGCGAGGCCAGCAAGCAAACATGAGTGAGAAAAGGAGGAGGGCTGTGGGAGGAGGGTGAAGAGGAGAGAAAAATAAGAGACAAGGAAGCAGCATTTTGACCACATGCACCATCAACAACAGAGGGAGCGCAGTCGTCTCCTGGGAGCAATGATGATGAAAGGGGTTTGAGGTTTCTACATGCTCATGCAGAAGCTTGCCAAATCTAAACGGGCCTCCCACACACGACAAGCCTCCCCTTTCGACTCCCTTATTCCTGTTCTCTGCCATGCTCCCAAACACATATTCAGTCACTCACTCATTGCTCGCTCACTCGCTTCCCACCCACTGGCTTCTGAGCATAGAGCAGCAGCGTGTGAAACGCAAGGCTCACCATGAGCTCAATAGTAGAGCAGGCGCAAGGAGGTAACTTCAAGAAGTAAACACTGCAGTAGACTAGCGAGGTACGGTCCATGTACTACCTTGCCTTGCAACATGCATTGGGTAAAAGGAATACTGGAAGGACCTGAGTTTCCCTCTTTTTTCTACTTTCTATTTCATCAGCTGAGGAGTGTAAACGTAAAGCAGGTTTTTCAACACACATGTTCAAGTTCTTCTTCATCTTTGATGGCTTTTGCTCAGCCTCATCATGACAATCTGAGCAGTTTAACTTCCTGCTGGTCTGTTGCAACTCATGCAACTGATCAAATAATAAATGAGTTAAAAGATAGCGAAAAGGAAAACCCATCTGAGTCATTGTGGAAGAAACATTATAATTTTCAGGAAGTGTGAGGGACTGTCCCTGAAAGTTATGAGACGGATGTAACATATTCACAGCCGTCTCATAACTTTCAGGGTTACTTTCACGGTTGAGACTCGCCTTTATCAGTTTGACAACGACTTGCACTCTGAACAAGCGAGGACATTTACCGATGGGCTGCAGATTAGGAACCAGTTTCCCAGGCAGGGTGTAAACAAGGCGATAACCTAAAAGAAGTTATTTCTTGCTTATTAACAAGTGGCTTTCTGAAACACATCTTCATTTTGAATTACTTGATAATGGTATTCCCGACTACGGTTGATTAAGATGCATTTTAACTACCTATTTTAGTCCTCATTAGTGAGAGTTCGTGCACACCGCCTGCAGGTGCTCATAAAAGCTGTAATCGCATAAAACCCATAACTTGGTTGAATCAGAGAAATAAAAACAGACAAAACAACGGAAACGGGGAAAGAAAACATGTTCACAAACCGAAAAATAATAATCTTCATCAGGATCAACCAACCATGTCCCTTGCAAATTTTCTTGAATAGAACTAATTTGCAGTAGCTAGTTACATTCACGGGCCACATTAATGAAGTAGTATGCTTTAAAATTGAACAAACTTTCTCAAAAACTTTTAGTTGCCAATAATTGAATCAGTCCACAGTTTTAACTGCATTACCACTACTATCGGTGAGGATGATTTCCTCACCGTGGGGCGACTATGGCTCTGTGGGGAGCCGGGTCGTCCTTCAATCAGAGGATCGACGGTTCGATCCCCGACTCCACAAGACACTTAACCCCAAAATTGCTCCCATAGCTGTGCCGACGTGTTATTCAATTCAGTTTATTTTATATAGCCCAACATCACAAATACAAGTTTGCCTCGGAGGGCTTTACAATCTGTACACAATTATTGTACATTATGAATGTGGGTATGAATGTGGGTATGAATGTTAGTTACTCCTGATGGGCAGGTGGCACCTTAGCCACTGCCATCAGTGTATGAATGGGTGAATGATGACGAGTAGTGTTAAAGCGCCTTGAGGGGTTGGAAGACTAGAAAAGCGCTTTACAAGTACAGTCCATTTAACATTTACTACTAGGTACTGAACCTCAACGCTGACTGAGTACCATTCGCTAAATCGTACATAAGATGTAATGTCAGTCCAGCTACTTATCATTTATCTCCCTATGAAAGACGGGTAATAAACTATATGGAATCACTGCTGTGTTTCAAACCAACTGTTTATAACAACAAAAAATGTGCCAAAATGTTAACATTTATTATCATTCAACTTTATATATTTTGGTAACATTAGTTAATCTCGACGGCATTGTCAAACTTCTCGAGGTGGTTTCACATTAAACTGTTAAACACTTAATAAAATAACTATATCTGAACAGTGGTAAATGGGTTAAGCAGACAAAGATGGTATGGTCCTTTAAAGGTTAACAGTTTTTGCAGTGAGCAAAATGACCAGTGAATGACACCCTAACTTTTGGACTTTTAGTTTTTTGCTGAGCTAGACCCGAGAGAATATTCAGTTAAAACCGATCAGTGATGCTGTTTTGTCTACATTGTGTTCTGTTTGTTATACAGGATGTATGGTAGCCCTGGTGCATTTTATGTGGAGTGAGCATTGTCTGCCCCAGACTCGCTTTAGAAAATAGCCTTCTAAATACTACATTGCTTGTCAGCAACTGGTCATATGGTAACTTAGAAGTGATTTTGGCTTTGTGTGCGAAGATTAATTTGACATACAGTTAACACACCGGTTATAATTTTGTTTTGATGAAAACTCAACTCCTGGCATTTGCTCCAAGTGTTCTTGACCACTGTTTTGGCAAAAGGAAATAACGGGAGTAACATACAAACCTGCTTGAAACGGATGAGCTTTGTGGTGGATCTAATGAATGCCAATGAGAAGAATGTTTCATGTGGATTTCAAAAAGTGACTCAAAGAAAGTAACCGATAAATATTCATCCATCCCCACAAAGCAGTCAACCTCGTGGGAACCACTGCTTCTCAAAGGTGTTGAACTGAAGTCTCAACCATATCACCAATGGCATGCTGCAAATGGTTTCACATTGCTGTGGTATAATACAGTCAGCTATATCGACACATGCCATTTAACCAACCGTTTTTTCTGGTATTGATTTGACAACTATGCAGATGATTATGCACATAGTTCAAACTCCTCATGTTCATGTCGGGAGAAAACAATTGAACAATTGAACAGATGACATTTGCTGCGATCTAAACAGGGAAAAAGAAAATACAATCTATAATGGTACTTGTTCCCTGTAATAAGATGTAATGAGTTTAAAGTAATAACTAAGTTACCCACTCTGAGAGAGGAAAACATCAGAACAAGTAATAAGGAGAAAAGGGAGGACATGAATTTGAGAGGGATGTCAAAAAGATGTGTTATGTTTTCAGGTTAGGACCCCGTCAGTCAGTTTGATGTTCGAGAACACATCTTAAGAAGTCATTCCTCACTGCTAGTCGGAAAACAACATGTTATTTCACACATTCCGGGAAGCATTCCTTTTGCATTTACTGAACAGACATGATGCCTCATCCCTTCCTGGAATGTAAATTGGTGATGAGCGCAGATCCTATATGCCCCTCTGATGACACATCTTTTAAAAAGGCCACAGAAAAATTCAAAGAATTACTTCAACAGATACTAGTACAAAGCACTGGTTATAACACATTCTTTCCTATACTAGAGTGAAGTACACAGTGCCTTGTGACCTGTCAGCCCAGAGCAAAAGGTGGACATTTGTTTTTTCAAGTGTCCCAACACTCGGTGCAACTGTTTCACATTTGCTCGACAGCACACAGACCAAAACAAACACTTTCCAAGGCAAGATGACTCCTCTTCCTGCACCTCGCACATAAGGATACAAGGACAGTCAATGGACAAAGACAAACAGACTGATTGGCACGTGTGCATGGTGGTGTCTCTCTCTCTCACACACTCTCACACACACCTGCAGGCTGACAGACACCCACAGACACACAAACACCCTCTCCTACCCACCCAAGTAGGCAGCTTGAATTTAAGTTCTAATCAAAATAAAGACAAAGAAGACACGCCTACTCCTGAGTGCAATAGGGGACAGAAAGTCTGACACCCCTACCACCACACACACACACACACACACACACACACACACACACACACACACACAAAGAGTAAGAAAGACAACACAATTGCTGCCTTTCTCCCAGTCAGGCAACTCCTAAAGCATTCTGCTGTAGCAGAATAAAGCCATGGATGGGAGGGTCTGTGACTAATTCTCCACCCAGCGTTGTCCCGTTGGGAGGAGGGGGGTCGCCCCGCACTCTTTGATATCCCTGCCTGTGCTCTTTCAGCCGCCCGCACTTTGTGAGAGCTAGAATAAAAGCAGACACAAAGCTTCCTGCTCCAATCCACACGCTGTCTCGGGGATGGGTAAGCGGGTGGGGGGGAAAGGATGGGGGGGTCTTCCATTTAAATAGGCCAAACACCTGCTGGACTGAAGCCCCTTCCGCTCAAACACACTATTTCTAAGCCAGTGAGGCAAAGAGACATTTGGGTTGATACATCTATTCAGCTGTCCTTTTGTATGAATGATTAAACATTGGTAATATGTGAGTGGAATAGATGCAGCAGAAGGCGATATATAATGGACCAGGAACAAAAAGGGAAAAATTATGCAAAGTATGATGAGGTGGACAGTGAAGTTGTGGTTGAGGTTATCGGGGTGATACGGTCACACATTTACAAAATAATCTACATGGACTGCACTCTACACCCAAAATAAGCTGCAGCAATTTGGCCAGATCAAGAAAATTAATTCCCTACACACATACAAAAGCTAACAAATGCCTTCATTTGGACAGCAACAGCCGACAAGCGCCCTTTTGAGTCACCCAATAGGCTTAGTAATCCATTCCAAAGTGGCAGCTGTCAGAAGAAAAGTTGTTCTGCCTCTCAGACGGGGTTGTGTTTGTCTGAAGTGGATTTGGGTCTTTCTGCCTGGATGGAGGAAGGAGGGGTAGCCAAGTGTCCGGCTGGCGCTCTGTTCAGGGTCGCCCTGTGAGCTCAGCAGGCTGCAGTGAGCTTGAACAATCGTGCCCTGGTCTGGCCAGACAGGCACTACACAGCCTCTCAATGAAATCTCCATGCTGTGTCCACAACTTCCATAGGCTTCAGGTTCCATGGGGATTTAATGGTCCAGTCTGTCTCCCCACATCCAAAATACTGCTATGGAAAGGCGTTACTCCTAACTACTTTAAAAGCCATTTGCCTATAAAGATGGTGTTTCACACAACATTAATGTTTCTCTGAAATATCCTAAACCTGGGATGGAAAGCACAATGTACATACAAATCAAGGAAATTACTGTTCTGTGTCTCAATTGTCATTTGATTAAAGTTACACATGTCTGTGTACTGTTAATAGTGTTATACGCTCACCCATTGTCAGTATTTCCAAATAGTCGTGGGAGGGATTTACATTTTTTTATTTTATTTCAAGTAAAATGTTTCTCCAGAAAACCATAAAGCATTGATTGTAAGAACAAATGTACTTCAAAATCAATAAAATACCCATGCTTTGAGAGCACCGTCTATATAATTCAAGTTCCATAGTAATTCAATGGTCAAGTATACCCACTGCTATACTGCTATTGTTGTTGATGAGTGATTCTTCAGAAATTCTTCAGATTACAAATATTATATTTCTAATGAAATACATATTATGAAACTTGGATGTTAACAGCACAATAGCACATATTTCACAGTATTCTACAAAGTTGGACTACTATAGTATAGCAGCAGCTTTTATAATCTCCAAAACATGATTCAAATGTATGTAAAGTATTTTCAAGTTCAGAATAATAATAAAAAAAACATAGCTAAATGGCTAACTAGTATGCATGCAAATACAGCTGCGCTTCAACCAAATAAGCAGTCTGTGGAGCACTAGAGTTGATGGTAAACATCCCCACACAGTGTAACGTTACTCCCACTGCAATGAACGCATGCTGCTCATCATGAAGAAGGAAGATGGTAGTTCGCTAAGGCGAACACACCCCCACATCACACGGTCCGTCAAGAAGAGGCTCGTTGTTATTGTAGCCAGCCCTGCATGCGCACTGTCACTAGCAAGTCTCATTTTCTGATTAAAAAAACGAAGCGAAATCACACACTAAGTAAGCCCTGCAGATATCCTCTTATTCGCACTCTAGCGCTGAGGAGAGTGATTCAGAGTGTCTGGCTGCGTACCAGACGGTTTATCCGAGCATTATAAAACCGATATTATTCTGGTAATAGCTTCGTACTGACTGTGTGGAGAAGGGGAAAACATGTCCACCTCCCATTTTCCTATGCATCAGCAATAGCCCCGGTGGCTAGCGTGGCGTAGTGCGTAGCATGGTAGCTGACTCCTAGCTTAACACTAAACAGCCCTGGTAATGATTTAGTTTGTGTATGAGCTCTGCCAACTTCAGCTCCAATGCTTTAACCCGCCACGTGAAAATGGGCTGAGCGACGGCAACGTGAAGCTCAGCGCCTTCTGGAGCAAAACGTGCACCTTTAACGTCGCTTACGACAGGATGATGTTATAGTTTTTAGCTGTGAGATGTGGACAGCTAGCCTGCGAGCTAACCAATCAGCTATGTTAGCCAAGCCTCGCTCACACCTCACTGCAAACAGACAGCCCTCGAGCTGATGTTGTAATTACTAAGCTGTTCAGCTGACAACGATGTGTCTCATAGATATCTGAACGTAAGTTAATAAGTAAGAGCCCTTTCTCAGATACGTTATAGACAGACTCTAAATTCACGTTAGCTTATCACAAACCACAATTGTGTACTCTCGCCTCCTTCAAAATGACATGTCTTCTTTTCTAACATACTACACGCTATCTTGAAGGTCCCGTGCTATTACACCATGGGGGGACAACAAGGCGCTGACATCATATTTTACTGTTAGAAGTAAAGATTGAAGCCAATACGGGACGATAACTTTTCCTGTGTTGATGTAACGTTACATGGGTGAGAAGGCTTCACGTCAAAGCTAATGTCAAGTAAGCTAACAGTTAACTCGTAAACCGGTTGTAACGGCGAAGTTACACGAGGAACTTGTTATGTGTTAACTGCACTTTATGTCGTAATTTACCAGATAACACGGGGGTTTCTCCAGTGTTTTGATCGGGCTAGCAGACGTGCGTTAGCACCAATTCATCCAAACTGTGTGGATGTAGCCTGTCCTCTCACTCCACTGAGATGAACAAAACTTTCTTTCCAGTTGGACCTTTGAGACCATAAATCTGATAACCATTTAGTGTTTGGGTTGTTTGTAACCAAAGTTGACATTGTAGCATGTTAGTGTAGAGTTTAAGGCCACACAACCAACACAAAGTTAACAGAGCATCCTTGGAAATTACAAGTTTGCTCATAGCCACACTTAACGCTGGGAGGAAAAGATGGGCAGCGTTTGGGCAGAGAGAGTAACCGTTAGCGTTCCATCTCAAACGGCTCTCCAAGGAAACCGCGCTCTGCGGTTGACTAACCCAAGCTCCCGGGTTACCATCGGGCTGCCCCCGTCCGGTCCTGTGCTTACCTCCCCGCTGCTCGAGTCACTCGATTCCCCCAAAACATCCCGAAATTTCTGCAGGTTGCTCCCGATAACCGACGAGACCTGTAGTGCAGCATCAAAACCGGGTCCGAGCCCAGCTGCGTTAGGGTGGGCTCCCGAGACACTCCGCAGAGAGGCAGTAACCCTAATTCGGCCCGCTCTCCTCCCGGTACCGGAGTTGCAGCTCCCTCCGGGCCGAGCGGGGAACCGCCACCGACAGCTGTGCGCCATTTTACACTCTCTGCCTGTCTGCCCTGCGATCAGAGATACCTCGGTGGGCGGAACCCTAACCCAGCACTCCACATAAACAACCTCTACCACAGCGCTACGCTCTCACTGGCCGACACATCATTATGCAGGTTGCGGGGCGGAACTGAAGAAACCCCGACAATGCATTTTCTCAGCGGCCCTATTCAGAGTCTGCATGGCCGAATCCAAATCAGGTTCAGGGGCTTTGCCCGGGAAAGGTGCCTCGTACTTGAATCACAAGGAAGGACAAGACCGTTACCTTGTAGTGTGGTTTACCAAACAATGAGAGTGAGAAGCTTCTGATCAGCTTCAGCCAAACTCTAAGATGAATACAAACTATGACATCAAAAGCAATATTGTAATAGTAACCTGTAGTTATGGCAAGGGCGCTGCAATGAATTCTGCATCCCAGGGATGAATATTGCTCTGCTGTCCTCCCAACACTACCCGTATTACACTCTTTTGAAATTCTAGTTTATTTTAATTTTTTTAAATGCATGAAACTGAAAAAGTTCTTGGGCTTGGTCACCGCACACTCACCTGCAAGCTCTCCAGACAGGGCTTTGGGACAGGACCGCAGCTTCATGCATTTTTTACCTCTGTACTAGAAGTTGCTGCAGGATAGCGCAGCACATGCACTTATAAAAACTAGGAAAAGAGAACATATTACTTCCGTATTAACTTCTCTGCTCTGGTTCCCTGTACATTTCAAAGCATAATATATATATATATGTATATATATATATATATATATATATATATACTGTATATACACACATTCTGCTTTGACAGCAGAATGTGTGTGTATATATATATATATATATATATATATATATATATATATATATATATATATATATATATACATCCTGCTTTGAAATGTACATTTGTTAATGTATATTAACAAAGTAAAAACCTAACATTAGGCTAAAAACAAACCACACAGTATACACAACAAGACGATCATTCCTGCCCAGTGCAATACGACAATAATACATTACTATAACACTGTTACACTGTTTGTTGGGTTACATCTTTGCACTATTGTTTTGTTAGTTAATTTAATAGTATTCTATTAAATTTTTGGTATATATTGTGCAGTTAATATTTAATATTGCTTTACTTGTATGTCTTGTTAGGGGTATCTTCTGAGGCATTTGAAATTGTAAAATAAAACGTTAAAATATATTAAGCTGATGTTTACCACATACCATATTTTAGGCATCTAACCCAAAATGGAAGGAGTCCTAAAAGCCGGAAATACGTTTTGTATTTCCGACTTTTAGGACTCCTTCCTGCAGCGCTCTATATACCTAGACTGCCTATGGGGACTTCCTATGAGATTTTCTCTCCTCCTCTCCATCGTTATGCATTCATGTTCCATTAATGCATGTTCATAACTTTGCTTTAAACCCGGAGTCTTTGTGCTTTCTCGCCTCTCAGGTATCTATGGATCGGGGCATTGATCATGGTCGTCAAGGCCTGCTTGACAACCACCACTACCATCATTATTATGATGTCATATTTGTTTTATGACTATTGCTAATATAACTGATACTATCATTATATTATATCCACTGCCGCTATAATTTTTATTGTTGCTATCTATTTTATAATAGCTGTTATTTTTGTTGCTGTATATCTCTTTGTCTTTCTCCCCCTCTTGAAAACAAAGTTATTTGGAGTTAGTAATTAAGTAATTAACAGTAGTTGACAATTGACTAGAAGGACAATTTAGGTCGACTACCACCAAGTGTATGCAAAGGGTACATTTAAACTAACATTTGTGATTTTTAGTAGCGATTATACAGTATTCAGGACAACTGAATTGATTAGTGCTAGAATGAAACACATACTGTATATAAGGTATACGTAGTACACTGAAAAAGTGAGACCTGCTACTTTTAGTAAAGACAAAGAGCACACAGTCCAATAATGTGTGCTTCCTATAACCTGAGTGTTTCTCGATACTCATTAATAGAAATAGCTAAACGTTTAAGTATATGATGTTAATGTGCAAGTTACAACCAGGATATGGGCGCTTGTGTGGCCCAAAACAAATTTGCCATGTAAGAATTGTAAGTACCTACAGTACATGGGGACTCTTGCTCTAAATCATTTCACACATATAGACATCACTATACAAGCTGTTTGAAAGGGACTTGGCAACATAATATAGCAAGAACCTGCAAACCTGAGACACAGTTTATATTATCAAAGGATGATAACATATTCTGACATTCGTATTGTCCTTGATACAAAATATTTACTTCAACCTTGTTCGAAAACACGTGGTATTCACTAATATAGGTTTCTGGTAAATTATCTGTATTTAGAGATAAACCTTTTTTGAGATCCTATTTTGTTTGTTATCCATTTCATAACTGATATATGTACTGCGCTGATAACAGCAATGGAGTGAACTCTGAAAGAGAGCAAACATATCAATATCTTATATAACACACATTTTTTAATTTTTTTAATCATACTGTACATCCAAAATAAACATTTTATAATCACAATTAAAACAAAAATATTGCATTATAATTTAACCCATTAAATCATTCAGGTGGTAGATATTCAACATACAGTATGAGAGCATGCCAACAAATACATAATTTTCCTCTCACATTTTGCCATTTTATACAACCACACTTGATTTAGAATTAAAAACATTTAATTCAAAAGCTACTCAAAAACAGGTTATCTTTTTCTGTCTTTAATATTCTACCCACAGCTTCCTGTATGCCCTAAAGAAACAAACTCATAATTATGTCTCGTAAGAGTATGAAACGAGTCAGATCCTCATTCGTTGATATTTACGACAAGGCTCTTGGTTTTAGGCACCGATTCTATTGATCATTTGTTTGCCCACATGTTAATATACTATGCTTGCATACAACAACAATCTGTTCAAAATGCTAGATTAGGATACTTAGTTAATCGGGTGAATGTTAATTTAAAGGATGTGAATGATTATTACACAGTATACACTGCAAATTATTGAACACCATACATTTCGGCTTTAATTTAGTTTAATCACAACAATCGTGGTCATTGTAAAGATCTTTAAAAAAATAGAGGTGATATGAGTAAATTGAGAAAATAGTAACCTTTTAACATATTGGAAATAAACTAGTCAGAATATATTTTTGCAAGCTCCTGTTTCGCCCCAAGATTTGAGTTTGGAAACATCGAACAATTAAGCTCAGTCAAAGATGGGCCAACAAATCAGCAAATGTTTAGACTGGCTGTATATTTAGACTGGCCGTCTCTAAATATTTATTAAAACTAGGCATTGAAGATATATTATGAAGCATGGGTCTGTGACTGCACTGCTTATTTTTCAGCTCAGATCTAGTCGGTTTGACTTTGGTGGACAGTTTAGATGTTTCAGGAACAGCCACCATGCTTTTGCAGGTTGAACAAAGTTTTCTTGCCTTTTTGTACGAGGAGCAGTCATACTGTGCGTATGATCAGTGTCTCAAAGGGGCACTGTGAACAGATTTTAAACACAAGGATCAGTGTACCCATCATGAGGAGTACTACTCAGCAATAACACAATTGCTTTGTCTTCTGTAGCTCTGAAGGGAGCTTTCTAAAATTGGTGAGCTATTTAATGGACAAATTAGCCAATTCGTGAGCAATATCTTTTCCGAGGACGAAACACTTTCCCATTTATTTATTTTTTGCTTTTCGAGATTCCCATCCCACCACTGTCAATTAGTATTCATTTGTAGTAAGCATAGCAAACAATAGTGTCAATTAATGCCACACTTAACTATCAAGCAATTTGATAGTGGACTTTAGTTTAATATTTTGCATGTACCTTATCCTAAACTATGGTTCAAATGTGTAGTAACTAAAACAGTTTAAATCCTTATTTCTAAGAACCTATTTAGTTAGCGAGCTCTCAGATCCCATCAATGCCTCTAATTAGTGCATGATTAAAGCAGGTGCACTTGAAGGCGTGTGTGTTAAAATACAAAGAAATAGTGTTCACAATATGGTTTTGTGCTTTGGGTGTTTTATTACAGTGAACACGATTTTTAACAATCTAAATTAGTTCCACTAAAATAAAAGTCCCACACAATTAAATTCAGTTTTACCTGTGCCTTGCCTTTAATTGCAAATATTATTTACAATGCTGCTTGAGATTTAACCACAAGAGCTGAAATGTAGGATGTTCAAGAACTTTAAAAAGGCAGTGCATAATGTATTCTTCATCAAGGTGAAATCGAGATCAAATTATAAACAGTTCCATCAATGTTATACCTTAAGAGTTCCCAAAAATACTTACCTTGTAGTATAAAATGTAGTTATGGCCAGCTGGTCAGTCAGAAGTTCATAAAGTACATTCAACAAGTCCTGTTGAAAATGATACTTCTGGCCACAGTTCTGATTGTAATAATAACTAATTAATACACAGTATTCAGGGAGCAAAAGAACCAGTGGTTGTATCACCCTACATATGTTACCATAGGGGATCATGGGACTGGAACAGCAACTGTGTGGATTGGTAAGGTAAGGAAGTTGTCACCAGCTGGTGGGCTGCAGTTTGCTGGACTGTTGTAGCGGATAGAATCCACTGAGCGTGAAGGCTGCATGAAAAGGCTAATGCGATGTTAGTCTGACCGGAGAAGTCAGAAGAAATCCAGAGGCAAGCACACCATGGATTAGCCAAGAAGCAGAGGAGCACTCAAGATGTGAGCCGGTAAAGAAAACAGGGATGTAGTCATTGTTTATCACAGCGAGGGATCACAGGCTGGCTAGCCACTGGGTCCCAGCTCCAGGCTCTCCTGCTTATGTTTATCCAGCCACTGTAAGATCTGCTGTTTGAGTTCCTGGTTTGGCCTGATCTGGTCCATGGTGAGAGGACTGCGGTTGAAAGGGTCTGTCTGGTCACTGCAAGGACATAATTAATCAATAGTTGCATATTTGACTCCAGCACACCAAGTATTTGTGTTTACATCTCTTCCACAAGTTGAATTTGGACTCTTCAGTAAATACTGATTAATCAGATTACAAAAGATCCCCATAAAGATACAGATATCCCAATTTCTCTGCTCACAGAAAAGACAAATAATGACAATCGTCTCAGAAGAATTTCGGTGCCTTGTAGGAAGTAACTAACCTGAGGAGATGCCTTGCTATAGTTGAGCGGTCAACTGTGACATTGGAGGAAGGGAGAAGAACCGGATCGAGCATCAGAGTGGACATGATGGGGTCCAAGAACTCATCTGGGGCATCTGCATACGTCTCCTCTTCCTGCTGGTGTCTATCTGCATGAGACTAAAACAGATGCACAATGACATAACACGTTGAGGTTTTCCACCTGTAGTCCCCGCACAGATACATAAAGACAAAGATTTGTAAAAAAACAACAACATATTCTAGTGTTATCTGTAAAACAGTTCCCAAGTCAAAAGATACCTTTATTTTATCAGCAATGAGTCCAAAAGCCACAATCATGTCTCCAGGCTTGTTTATCTTCTTCAGTACCCTAACTGTTTGGGAGAAGAGGGCAGCAGAGTACGAGCGTCCATCCTTTGGAACTGTAGCACAGAAATTCTCCTCATCACTGCCAAAGACAGAACAAACTTCTCTCAGCAATGTGAGTATTTCTGCTCCAGAGGATATGGCACCAACACAATCCCAAGTTTAAACAAGATAATATACACAAGAGACTGGTATTTCCACAAAGAGGAGTGTTCACAACATACCCCAGATTCAGGTAGATGGTGCAGATGTCAGAAACAAGCTGCTGGGGCTTGAAGTCAAACTCACTGAAGTCCTTGACTTTAAGAGCACCCATTTTTGGACCCACCAGGTGCTGAAGGAAGTAATTCAGCATGGAGATGATCCTCTCAGCCAGGAAGGGGTGCACAAAGATCCCCTTGATCTCTGAGGGAAATGAAAAACACACATTGAACGGATGAAGACAAACTTTAAATGAGTGAATCCATATGCATACTTCAATGTTTTCAGCCTGACCTGATGTGAGGAAGGCCAGTGTGCCGATGGTCTCATTAGACATGATATTGTGAAAGCGTCCCAACTGTCCTAACATCTGCAGGCTTGACTCCTTCTCTTTTCGGCCATCCGGGGCAAGTCCTTCCCACTCCCCTCGATCCCGCTCCAACTGCATAACCTTGATTTTACTCAGGTACTACAAGATAAGAAAATGGACTTAAAAACTGACGACTACTAAAAAAAAAAAACAGTTAAAATTAATAAACAAGTTATTAGTCATGATAATTAAATCAATTATCATTTTTGGAAGGCAAGTTGATATCCCCATCATCAACCAAATACTGTCCCTGTGAACAGTATTTTGTGATTTGTTCTAACCTTTACCACCAATTAAATGCAAAGTAATCAATTGAATAAACACCAGAGAAACAGAAGTGTAAATATTATGGTAGTTTACTATATACTAAATAATAGTAATGTGATGGAAAAGCTTATTTGACAAAATTGGTGTAAAGTGTTGTATGTATTCGTGATCTTACCTGAATAGCCTCATCCAGTAGGAAGATGGCATCATTCATCAGTAAGTTGAGGAACCTGAGGAACAGAGGGGGGTTCATGGCCTCCAGGTTCTCAGATGCATAGTGCGCCAAATGCTGAAACAAGAGATGTCAAACTAAACAAGGAGCACATTTGGATCAATCTGCTAAATAAACTACAGTTTCTTAATCTATATTCCCCAGGTAATAAACCCATGCATGCCTGTTTTTGCCCTCATTCATTCTGTTGCTTTTACATTCATGGCTTTTGTGGGTCACAAGGAGCCAAAGTCAATCTCATTGAGTGAAAAATAATGAAACATTCTAGACAGTTTCGCAGTCTTTTTAGAAGGTCATAAAACAATCCTCATACCACTATCTTAAATTTGGAAATTAGTTTACTTGGAGGAAAAATCTCAAAGACAACAGTTTCTTATTACCTTGACACTCTCTCTGTAGCTTTCTTTGGCCCACATGTACTTGAGGATGGGATACATGGGTCGTCTGTAGTTGAATTTCTGTTCAAACTGATGAGGATCACCTGAAAAACAGAGAGTAAAACTAAATAAACTAGTTAAATATACATGTTTTAATTGTATCCAGCTTGTCTCCTTATTGTGATAATTATCTTGAACACACACACACAGATGTTCACACACAATCCAACCTCTTCACCCGACTAGAAAAAGACCCAAAATGATCCTAAGAGCCAGTTTTTATTTTATTTCTCATTGTGAATGTTTTGATCAAACGCAGCCTTTAAACAGGTTCTTTCTAAACTTCCAATTGTGCACACTTGTAAGAGCACCTGTGAAGCACTCTGAATGTGGCTTTATCAAATAGAGTTCAACAGTTCAATGCTACTTCCATCTACAACTAGCAGTAGCAAATACAAAGGAATACAATACCTGTGAATTCAATGTCTACAAACACACTGATGAGGGACTCAGCCAGCTGAGGTGCATGTCTATAGGAGCAGAAGACTCTCTCTCGCTGAAACACGATTGGCTGAACAGCACCAGAAGCCACCGGCTCCATGTGGGGCATCACTGCCTCTAAGACCTCTGCAAGCTTTGCTCTTAAATGAGGGTTCTTCATCCTGTTGTGCATACAGGACAAAAGGGATTGAAGCAAAAAGTCCAAGATGGTTTGCACCATTCAAGCCCCATTGGGCATCTCTAATCTTCCTTTTCGACCGACCACGATCACTGACATGATATATTAAAACATGTACCTCTCTATGTTACCCATGAAGACAGTAATGAAGTTAAGAATCTGCTCCAGACTTTCTGCAGAACTCTCCAAAGCGTCGTCTGCAAATCGACGCAGGAAGATGAAACAGTCTCCAACGTTCTCTGCAAAAAACTCTGACAAAGAAAAGGCACACTTATTAAGTGATGACTATCAAATTAAGGAATATTCAGCATGATGAATAATTGTACGACGAGTGACTACCCACTTCCTGACATGCACAGCTCCAGTCATTTCTAAACATTTTGAAGTATCGTCTGTTTATAACCCTTCAGGTCAAAAAGTATTTAACTTAACATTTTTCAAAGACCTGAAATCATTATAAAAAAAACATTTGGACAATAAAAAAGGTGTGAAATGTTAATAAATGACATGCTTGAAAGATTCATAACATCAGTGGATAAATGCCAATAACATTTGTGTTTCTTTTTTTTTCCTTATTATATTTGGGCTTTTAGGTCTGACCTACCTGGTACATAGCAGAGCATAGTCTTCAGTAGGGAGGACAGGGGGAAACTGAGTGCTACATGTTCAGGCCCCTGGTTCCCCACACCAAGCTGAACCAGCAGAGCAGCCGTGGCAGCTTGGAGGCTAAGGCAGCATTGCAGCATCGCAGGCTGCGTGGTGGCAGCTTTGGTTGACAGGTAAACAATCATCAGACGCTCAAACTGCTCCAGGAGCTGATCTGACATTGGGTTGCCTGTTCGCTGGGACTCCTGCCATGTCACCTGGAGCCGGTGGAGAGACTGGTTCATCTTCACCATCTGCTCATGGAGTCTGCACATGCACATTAAGGATGTGCACAGGTGCACGGACACAAACAGAACAAGGCAACACAGGTTATTGCTGACAAACGCAATGATCCGGAACACACAGTACTCTACATTTCTAAGACATAGGTGAGACAGAAACTCTTTAACATCTTTATGGAAGTTGTGCTGCCGCTTGTTTGAAGGTACCTGTGGAAGCCGAGGTGCAGGGTGAGTTGTGTGAGGATGAGGTTTTCAGTCAACAGGCTGTAGGACTGCGCTGACTCCACTGGCTGCTGAGGGGGCACAGGGATCAGACAGGTTTCCTTGTCGAGACCTGGTATAAGACATTGGGAATCATTTAGTAATGAACGGTAATGCTATAAAACAGAAAAAACATTTATAAAAGCAAAACAAACACCAGAGCTGCTGTATTACTACTGCTACATAACAAAGTAATACATCAAAATGTATTTAAAAATGGTAAAAGGTAAAGGTTATGATGCTCATTTTCACACATATTAACCTGTTACGTGCACATTGCGATTGCGCCTCTCTTCTTCGCTCAGCTCTTTGAGGGCGCAGTAGCTAGGGTTGAAGGTGAGCAGTTTGGGTGACCGTGGCTTGCAGAAGGGCTGGCACAGCTTCAGCAGTGCTGCACCCAAGTTTAAGAAGAATGCATCTGAAGCGTACATCTGGAAGAAGATTTCTGGCATCTGATTGGCCCATATCTTGGCCCGGCCAGCATTCGCCTGCAGACAGCTGCCCAACCATAGGAGCAGCAAATGGCGTGTCTCACCAGATCGCTGGAGCAAATTTTTCAAGATCTGGTGCAGCTTTTCATGAAACTGACCCATAAACTGCAACGCAAGAGGAGTAAACATCATAAGCCATGACACATTTGTGATTTGACAATTTAATTTGTAAAAAACAGCCACATCAAACTAAAGAGAATAATTTACCTGGTGGATGTTGGCCTCCTGGACCTTTGTCTCCTGGGCGCTGGAGCGGGAGGGGTTCAGGAAGTAGCCATGTCCCTCCACCACACCTGGGGTTTTCAACAAGCAGGAGATACTCAACACTGCTCCCAGTAAGGTCTTCTGGTACTGCAAACCGTTAGATGGGTCTTTGGGTTGAATGTGTTCCACCAATACCTAGGAAAACATGAACAACTGTTGGAAGGATTTAAAAAGTTGGGGCACTTAAAAAACAAACGAAATGTTCAGGTAGCACTGTAAAATATTATGCCATTACGATATATCCGATTACGATTATGTGATTACTGTTTATTACTGTATATTAGTTGAATAGTAGTGGGCACTGAATAAGTTGTTGTGAGTCGGCAAATATATGATAGCATTTGCAAACACCCCTGTGTGTCTCCTGACCTTGGCAATATCTTTATGGTGGCTGAAATAGAGCAGAAGATCTAGGTAAAAGTAGAGGAGAGGCTGGCACAGGTCCAAGTCTTTGATGCGTCCCTGGAAGATATCCAACACTGGTACCATCACCTCCTTGAAGGTACGCACCTCCTGGTCAGAATGCAGGCCAGCAATGACCTCCTCCACAAACTCAACCACCTCCTCTGTCTCTGAAACACAACAACTTTGTAAGAAACCAAGTAGAGAAAACTCGAGGAACACTTGACAAGACAACAAGAGAAATGAGATAAATACATGAATGCTGAACCTACGTGCTCCACTGAAACTTTCCAGCAACAGGTCCAGAAGCTGTTCGTAGATATTCTGGCTGGTGTAGATCTCTGGGGTGAGCAGAACTGTCTGTGTATTGGAAACTGTCAGGTTCTTACAGCGAACAGCAAACGATAGTAACTTCTCTGGTACCTTCGTCACCTAATGCACAGATAATAAAGTCACTGAATTATGGAAGAGCATGGGTTATTTTTATGCTTTAATTAACATGATTAGTCTATTAACAGCCGGTAATCTCTGAAAATGATTGCATTTGAGTGCTACAATTACGGTCTTGGAGGAAAAACCAAACACCTCTTCTTTGGCCCTCTGGTAACAAGCAAAAAGGTAAGGGATGGCACATTTCTCTCCAGCATCACGGTCAGCAGACAGGTTAACAGCGCTGCACGACGTCATGTAGATGAGGTGGTTTCCTGGCTCTGGTACCAGCAGACGGTTAAACAGAGCCTATAAGACACAAATCAGACCGTGTAAAACATTTGGAACATCTGCTTACTCACTCATATTTTGTAAGCACCTAAAATAATACAATCTTCATATGTCAAGCGATTCCTTCAATTTCTGTCTACATTTCTTAGATAATGCATCAAGTTGTTGGTGTTGCTTTGAGGTTGCCATTTCTTCACCAATCGTACCAAACATTTAGTGATTTATTGAGAGGAAATAATTCAGTGATGACATAAAAACACATTGACATCTGACCTGTTCTATGTTGTCCATGTCGAGCCAGTCCTGTCCATCCAGATCTGCAGCCATCTCCTCCAGGTAAACACAGCGAAGGGGGATCCCATTACCTCCTCTCAGACTGGGGTCACCTAGGGTGAATAAAACCATGGTCCCTAAAATAAAGTCAGCTCAAATCATATTACACATAACAATCCTCCTCAACAGTCGCACAAACCACACCAAGCATGAATACTTGATTAATTGTAGTTGAACAATAAATCAACAGCATTAACATCAACATTAGAATAAACTACCGACCAACTTGCGATGCGATCACATCAGCCGCTGCCAAATCGGGCCAGGGGCGTAAAGTATTGGCCCTTCCCTACTTCCTACTCCCTACTTCTGCTGCCTTTGCTCCAACCGCACCCACTTTCAAACGTGCCCTTCATTTTGATCTCAACTACACACCTGTAAAGTTTCATGACTGCACTGAATCTGACTCCTGGCTAAGTATTCAATACCACTTATTTGATGGTTCTCGCCACAGTTGAGGTCTCCAGGACCACATTTTGCCCTGATGACACACATACAGACTCACAAGGTGAAAACAATACCACACCCAGGGATTTACACTCGCCTCACACTGCTCAACTTTCGTATTACAACTAAGTGTAATAAAATCAGGATTGTTGAGGCCAATCACTGATCTCTGTGAGCAGGGTCTATTTTAATGTATTTCTCCATGCCAGTCAACAAGCAACTCTGCTCTTTCTATCTCTCTCTCTCTGTGTCTGTGTGTGCGCGTGCGTGCGTGTGTGAGCACATCTCTCGCTCTCTGATTAGACACAACTGACAAATATGTGAAATAATGACATAACTTAAATAACACAATCACAAACAGCAGTGATTCTAGGCTGGCGATATAAAATAGACCACACAGATGCCAACACTATAGCTGTAGATAGCAAGCCGGCAGAATAGTGGCTTGGCGGCTGTGAAACACGCAGCACTAGCAGCTCCTGGCGACAGCAGTCAATCAATGGCAGTATGAACCAGGCAATAAAAGGTGTTTTGAGAAAGTGAGTCACTGCAACCGCAGGAAGTCTTGTATGGGCACTATGTGAATATACAGGAATCATGGGTCTTTGATTAAACCCATATAACACTTTTAGGTTGTGGACATGTTTATAAACCAGAAACTAGATGTGCTGATTATGTTCCTCCTTTTACTTACTGTTGTCCAGGGTGATGAGAAATATCCGCTGGATCATGTGATTGACATTGAGCTGTTCACACAGCTCCTGCCTGGACCGGAAGGAGCGGCTGATCTCTGCCACGGAGTCGTCATTGTCATCAACACTGTCTGACACAGAGTTTTCCGACTCTGACTGGCTCTCTCCTGAGTCCTCCACTGTGACACAAGATACAGATGGTAAATGTGAAACCACGTGGATGCATTTAAACAAGAGGTTACTCTGACCTAAATTTACAAGAACCAACAAATGCTGATGCTTCTTACACAAAAAAATAATATCTGTATTTATGTTAATGCATTTTGTTATGGATTACATTCAGAGTCTGAGATCCCTAATAGGTATTGACAATACTTATTAGAGAATTGCAGTAGCTCTGGTAACTCTACTCACATGGTGCTTCAGAAGATTGTTCTGGTTTCTGGCCTGACGCAAACTGCTTGGCATCAGCCAGTGAGCCGAAGAGGGCAGCAAAGGGGTTGCAGGAGATGTTCTGGTTGTTGTTGCCCTGGTCAGTCATCTCATTGGGGCTCAACACTCACTCCATCCAAGATCCCAGCCTTAAAGTGCCATGCGGACACGACAACTAAGTGGCAATGGAATTCGTTCTTTTCAACATCTTTTTACTGAAACTTTTAGCAAAAACAAAATCATAGGACTAGGTCAATATATTTCACATTAAATATACACCAATGTGGTATCATATAAAAATAACAACAATGACACTATTAACAATTATTCAGTACGTTGACCCTCCTAATCGCCCCATCACCTTGTTTCATGTCATGGGTAGAGATAGAATGCATGTTATAGTATGTGGTTTGTGTGTTTTGAATGTCAAAAAAGGTCCCTATATTATCTCCAAGTTAGGCCAGGACGGTATGACTCAGAGCCACTGACTTCTTTCAGGATTTAAGGCATTCGGCATCTTTAATGTAGCATTACTGCCTCCAGGATTGAATGCCCCGAACTGCCCAAAAATCTTAACAACTCTCTGATATGATATTTTTCCACAATAGCGCGTGAAGAGGTTTCCCCCCTCTGACTACATTAGGAAACTTTTTGACCCGACAGACACAATGAGATAAATGGAAACCAATAGCACAACTAGTCCTCCGTACAGCTGCTCACAGAGCAGTGAAGACATTATCGATCACTGGACTGTTGGATCAGTCCATTAAAGAGAATGAACGTCCCCATGTGTTGTCACGGTTACTCATCGCCTCACAGTTATATACTCGTGTTACTTACTGGCGCTAGCTCTCCAGCTATCCACTATTACGGTGTTTAAAACGTGTCATGTCACCCGTGAAGCAACGCAGCAGCCCCTTTAGCTAGTTGGCTAACTAGCCATCAGTGTTAACGTAAGCTAGCCGCTCTGGCCGTCCTGCATGAGGGCTAGTTAGCTAGTTAGCAAGCTAAGCTGTCATGGGGTCACCACGACTCTATTTCAGCGTTGATGTCATAAACAGTTGTTTGGATTTCGCGTATTATCGATAGTAACAAGTCTAAATAATGTGTACAAGCGATAAAGAGGGCTGTCCTACCTGTTTGACTGGCAGAAGTGTATGTTTTGGATTTTTCTTTAAATGCTTCTACGAAACGAGTGGCAGTTCCTCTGTAAATTGAAATTGCAAACGTCATCAAAAGGAGACGGAGCGTCTTCTTGGCTGAGTAAGTTTGCAAAACATGAAACCGTTATTCAAAACGGTGTAATAAGGCAAGCTCTCTGTGCGACTGTGTTGTAGAAAGATTAATATAATATTCCCCACGTTTGAACTATATTCTCAGTAAATATCTGTGGATATAATTATTTAAAGTTATGTAAGGAATATAAGCTAATAGACCAGACACTTCCACTCTATGTTAATACAGACAAACAAAGTAGTCTACCACTACTAAATCACATCGTCAGTCTGGTGTACACTGTTTATTGTACAGATTTGTTTTTATTTGTTTTACATTTGATGTTTTTTTTTTTGTTGCTTGGTGCATAACCATTTCCATTTGTGCTTAAAAAAATAAATGTATCTTATTATCATAATAATGATTTATAAACTCAAATATATATTCAATCAAATTAGTGATAGTGACATATATGACATTTGAATGATAATAACTCTAACATATGATAAAATAAACCATTCAATACAATATACAATAAAGTAAATAAATACACACACATACACACAAATACAAACAAATATAGAAAATAATCATTTAAAATATTTTTAATGAAATACATTTAATTAAAATGGATGAGGGAAAAAAAGAAGAAATGCACAGACTACGGTCTGATACACATGCATATTATTATGGACATAATATATATATATATATATATATATATATATATATATATGGAGATGTACAAAGTTAACAAATATTTGACAGCTACTATTATATTGCTGCTATGATGTTACAATATATCACACTACTGTCACTCTACCTTGCAACTTCGGTCTCCATTATGCTCTTGTATAGTTTTCTATTTTGTATTGTATTGCTATTTTAGCTTTTTTCAATTCTTATTATTCAATTATTTTACTTTCTCTATTTATTTGTACTACTGCTGTCTTTATGTTGCTGCAACAACCGAATTTCCCCGCTGTAAATCGTATCTTATTATGTACACTATCATTTGCAAAATGTTTAATATTTAATTTGAATAATATTTAATTAATTTCTGGGCCTTTTTAGAAAAAGAAAAACATTTTAGTGAAAAGATTTTAACAAAATATGAATATTACCACATACTTACAATCACTTATTTCCAGAAGAACATTTTCCCCTTTTTTCTCTTTTTCTCTTTAATGTGAGACTGTGTGAGGTGAATTCACCGCTTCATCTGCTTGTTTGGGGATTTTTCTCTGATGTGTGCTGACCGTCAGCAGAGGGCAGCAACAGACTTCATCTACCTCTCCTGTGTGTATGAAGCTGTAGTTTGAGACTATGTATTTGGAAAAAGACTTTAAAAATAAATAAATAAATAATGCACACACACACACACACACACACACACACACACACACACACACACACACACACACAAACAAATGGTTGAGTTCAAATCTGCGGCTTCAGTTACATGTTTTACTTATATTGCCTTTTGTTTAATTAATAATTCAACTTTGGTCTGATTATTTTAATAAAAATATATTTGCTATGGAATATGGATTACAATGTCCGAATGCACTTCATACATACTACACATTCTGTGGATAATGAATTGGCTCCCTGTCTGACTTTTTAATTCCCTATACACCTGGTCATTCAGGTGAACAATGATTTAAACCTCTTCTTTTAACATAAACTAGATACATTTTGCTACATTTGTCCGACTTCATATCTGTTCTCGCTCCCAGTCAATTTTATTCCAGCCAAGTAGATTTCTCTTTCATTCTCACAATTGAAATGTTATGTGTTTTTCCATCTTGCTTCCTTCCTGCTGCTTCTTTCAAATTCATCTACTTCCATCATTCCGCTCTATGTACCTCACGTAAGGCCGCCTCTCAAGTAAGTTATTTAGACACTTGTTGCATGGTCATACTGCTGCATTGTCATATTGTAAAGTAATTCTTTGTATTGAAAGTCTCTCAATTGAAGACATGTTTCATTCTCTATTATATTGTGCTTCCTTGATCAAATTCTCTTATGAGACAAAGTAGGGCAAGGCTAGAAAGACTGAGAACTACTTCTCCAGAACTAGGTTACTTATTAGAGTAAATAAGAATTGCTCTGAACTTTAGTTTTCTAACTCAAGAACTTTAAATGTTTCTTGTTCCTGGAAGAGCACTCATCTTGTCCAGATGCGTTGGCAGCTCCCCGATTCTCCCCCTCTTCAGATCAACATTATGAACCTGAACACATCAGGATAATTTGATGGTTTATGAAATGATTCCAGATGTGGTCATTCGGACAGTTTAGGGAACAACCCAGTTTGTACTGAGCAGCTTTAATATTTAACACTGAGTCACAAAACATACATGTGTCTTCTTTACACAGATTCATACCACACCAAGTCATCATTCAGAGAACAAAAACAAAATTGTAAAAAAAAAAAAAAAGCTCTCAGTGTACACAAAGACATACAGTGTTTCTTGTACAATGAACATGTTCACATATTTAGCTTTTGAGCAAAGCTGACAGTAAAACATGTCACTTCTCACATCAAACTTGGTATGCAAAGTCACAATTCAGCATGATTATAACTGCATTGTTTAATCTTTTTTTCCTGACGGTACTTCTCTCTCACTCTTTGATCTGTGACATTAAATAATCTGAACAAATACTCTCTATTGAACTGCACCTATACCATATAAAGTCTCATACATAAAGACATCACAAAAATACAAAATAAGGCACAATATTTATAGTATCAAGCAAACCATCTAATGTAATTCTTTGAAAAAATAGTGTTGTCACAATTTAGATTTTAGGAAGGCTCAGTCTCTCAGTGAAATGTGTACAATTAAGTGACAATTTGACAAGTCTTTGTCCGCAGCGGCTCTGTTGTTCTTCACTGAATTAAAAGTGTCTTTATGGCTTCTTTTCACCACACATGATGTACTGGAAGCTGCACTTGTGACCTCTGACCCATCCTTCTGGTACATCCTCTATTCAGCACTCAGGAAGGTGGGTATTGCACTCACTGTCCATTGTTTGCCCCTTTCCCCCGTTTTAACCAGTCCCTCCAGGGGGATTGAGTTTTGCTCTGATTAGCGTCTGAACTCCAGGTGGAGGAAGAGAAGGAGGAGGAGGAGGGCTGGCGTGTCCAGGTGGAGGCCGTCCTGCTGGGCCGGCGGAAGAAGGACATGCCGTTGGAGGTGGACTTCTTCTGAGGATGCTCCATCTGCTGCTGGGACCTGAGCTGCTGGTTGATGATGATCTGGATGTCGTCCTGAGGAAAGGTGGCGAGGAAGAGAAAATCAGCAGGACGTCTGAGGCGCAGTGACTCAACACTGTCGACACCACCCGTATATCATTCAAACTCAATACATGCACGACAGTTATATGACTGTCAGATCTAAACACTGCTTGGTTGTTAACAATGTGCCGTAATTATTTTTTTGACACTGCTCATTGGATGTATGTCTCTTGACAAAGGATCAATCAATGTATTTGGATTGTACTTAATAAGGAATATACAGAATATTGCCAGACTTTTCCTTTGTCAACAAATCCCATGAAAAGACCAGAACCAACAATGAATTGTTCCAATGGGAACAAAGCTGAGCGCCAGAGAGATGTAGTACTGAGAGAATAACACACTTTTTGTTCATTATTTTCACAAGATTTATTAACAATGAGAGAAATGTATCCTTCCGGTGCTGAGGAGGTTATGTTGTTGTGTTTATTTGTCTCATAAAGTCAATTTATTTCAGAAGCAGATCTACAAGAATAAAAGTCAACAGAAATTTCCGGGAATGGTCACAAAGCTTTGTAGATGATGCATTTGGCTCGCAACCCTGACACTTAACCCCAAGACTGAATTCTAAAACAACCATATTATAATGAGAGAGTCCTATGAGTGAGCTGATGACTGAGCTTTGTACGTGGCTTGTAAATATTCCTGTGCATTTTTTGCCTATTTAACAGTTTTTAAAA
The DNA here is from genome assembly GCA_038501785.1 of Myoxocephalus aenaeus. Taxonomy (NCBI): domain Eukaryota; kingdom Metazoa; phylum Chordata; class Actinopteri; order Perciformes; family Cottidae; genus Myoxocephalus; species Myoxocephalus aenaeus. The sequence continues at coordinate 2,117,653 of JBAMJR010000124.1, read as the reverse complement.
AGGAGGAATTGAAGCTGATCAGTCTGCAGCTCCTCATTCAAGATATTTGTATTAATACAAAATTCTGTTTATGATTTATATTTTGTATTAGAAATTGAAAGCAGTATTTTGACAGATTATTTTTCACGATTATTGTGGATAATTACATACTTTTGTTTTCAGCTAACAAATCTGCATTATCTTCAACAAAACGCTATAGATCATAACCTCCGGCAGATGGCTCCTCTCTGCTTAGTGCCTCAGCAACAGAAGGATTCGACAGAAACACCTGCTGCTTATGTTCTTCCAAACTGACAGCGCTCAGAGAGATATGTCTGTCCCTGACTTCCCTCCTGTCTTTTTCAAGTTATCATCATTCAAATTTAAGTTTGATGCAGATCTTAATGATCTTAATTATTATTGTTTTTATTCATGTTCATATTTTTCACTAAGCATGGTACACAGAGACAGCATGAGCGATGGTTTGAGGTGCATTAGGATGCAGTAGACTGAATGCGATGGACAAACTGCGCTATAGAAAGAGAAAAGGGATCTCACCTGCCAGGCCTCCAGTTCCTGTGACAGCTCCAGTTTACGCTGGATGGCTTCTAATAACTGGTTGTTGAGAGACATCTGGTCATTTTTACTTCTCACCAACTCAGCCTCCATCAGGTTTTTCCTACCAAGAAAGGATGAAAACTCTTCAGTCAAATCACAGTCATATACAAGAATAAATTCAAACTCATAACTATGGCTGCAAGAAAAGTGTTCTATAATACAACTCTTTTTCTCTTTTTGTTTTGCAAACAGTGCTCAAAGTGGGCACTTCTTACAAGCTGCCGGAACTCTTTTCTGTCCTCTCCATATCAGATTCTCTTGGCAATCATAATCATGCAGAGCCAGCGTTTTTTAACAAGGGCGCTGTAATTTACTGACTGTTTGTCATAACTTTTTTTAAATTTGTGAACAAATCTAATCTGCTCATTTGAAAGAATATCATTTTACTGGACTACAATTTCCAACAACTACAGCAAAGTTTAGTCTTAAAGCTTTTGGGATGTAATCTATAGTAATATGAATGGCCACAAATGATATTGCTTAGTTTTGAGAATTTATCATTTTTTATTTTTACTTTTTACAAATGATCTGGGAGGACCCCAAACCCAATACCTCCTTTCTGTTATTCACTGCAGAAGTTCAGAATGTAATAGTGATTGCTGATACAGATGCCAGTGTGTGACTGGCATCTGTCACACACTGGCAGCTGTTCTTGTAAAACAAACAAATGCTGTCAAGGGAGAATATTGAGGAATAAAACCCGAGCTTCTCACTTGGCTATGGCTTCATCTCGGTCTCTGATGGCCCGTTGGACGACTTCAGCCTGTTCCTGCACGTCCTGCAGCTTCTGTTTCAGCTCGGTGTTTTCCTGCTGCAGCTGGACGTTCTAGAGGAGGAAGACATCAACTTTGTTTAGACCACTGTGTGAAACGTACTGCATATATCATCTCTTTATATGTATTTAAAATAATAAAGGTTGGGTTGTTGCACTCAAATGTTACATTTTCATTTATAACTTTTAATCTTTTGATTCCTATGGAGCTTACAAACAGCCAATTTGGGTTTACTTTTCCTAATGTAGTAAAACATATTTTTATAGGAAGCATTTAATAGTGTTGTTAGTGCTTTGAGTAGTTTTTTTAGAGTTTGTTGCAAAAGCATAATGACAACAAAAAAGGGACAAAATAAATATTAAAGACACGTAGATGTAATTTGGGCGTTATACCCGACCAGACACACACAATTTAGGGCTAATAATAAAAAAATAAAAAAACGAAAGCAATCTATGCCAGTTAAAGCTAGAACTCAAGCAACCAGAGTAAAAATGCTCTAAAAGGTCACTTAATTGGTTAACAATGGATTACAGTGACAGCAGCAAGGTCTGCAATGACACAGCCAAATCCTAAAATAATGGGCCGCTATGTTCGCTGCTCCTGCCTGACAGACATGTTCGTTCATCACTGGGTTACCTGATCTCTCAGCTCCTGTGCTGCACTCGGATTCCCACACTGATCGCCCGTCCTGTCGACAAAAGCTTGATTCAGCTCCTGGGAGAGAGACATTAACAAAGAAATCAGGTGTGCATTTCACAGAGATTTACACCGAAAAGGAGCTTCTGTTGTGTTGGCCCATTTGCAAGGTGCTCCGATGGAGGAATGGGGTGGGCAGGAATATTTTGTTACACTGGTAAACACCTGTTGTAGAACGCCATGAGACACAACTGGACAATTGTATATGCCTGCTTGTGGCAAAGAATAATTTGAGCTATCAATTGCAACAATTCATTGGCGTCCATTGCATAAACAAAGACACACACTTCCTCAGCATGGTTCAGTGTGAAGACACTGCAGTGCTTCTAACAGCCACCAGGGGGGTAAAGAAGCCAAGCATGAATTAGTGATTGAAGTGGTGTACAAGGAGGGTAATGTCTACATTTTACCTCTAATAACAAAGTGTGGAATTTATTCCACTTTCAAATGTCACACAGACTTTAGAGCTGGGAGTGTTGCACACATACTCTACACGTGTGTTGATTATTGAAAAACATAGAAGACATAAAAGCCACCTTGTAATAATCCTGTCCTGCTTTGATTTCTAAGAACAAGGTCAGCCTTTTGTTTTGCATTTCCTCTCCTGCTCCACTCGCTCATTCTGTGGCTCACCTGAGGGCTGGACGTCAGTGCCAGGGTTTGGGCCACTCCCTTCAACTGATGCAGCATTGTCTGCAGGTCTTCCTGTTGAGCCACGACCTCTGACCTCCCCGAGCTGTTCAGTTTCTGGGTCAGTGGGAGCAGCAACTGAAGGATGGACCCCATTTCTTGTGTAATCTGAGTGGAACAAGAGAGGAGGCATCTTGATTTGTGTTCATTATGACTTTAAAGCGTCAACCTAACGATTAACTGCCTGTGCAATGGCCAAAGCTGGTTAGTTTGAAGTGTTGACTTACTCTCACGTGTCATAAGAGGCTGTTACTATGTATCTGGAATATATTAAAAGAGCTAACATGTTGAAACGAAAAGTAAGCTATGACTGGGTCAAAAACATGGCATTCCTCTGCCCCTTTTTCTTTCAGCGTGACGCTTCTTGACACACGTGACGTCTTGAGTGACATCAATTATTTACACACTGGGAGGTGCAAGCATTACCTCATCACGTTATTTAACTTCCTTGAGTCATATACGTCACATGATGATACTGATCTCATGATAACTCAACAAATATATCTTGAGGCTGAAAACTCCAACATTGTGGCGATGACAAACAGGAAACGTAGTGAATGACTCAGGAGTGCAGTTATACATCACATTTTCCTGCTGGAACCGAACAATAACAGAAGACACACACAGAGGGAAAATAAGGACCTTCACACCTCCTCCTACACTATCTGTCCTCACAATTCAGAGAACTTGTTCAGCATGTTCTTCTCACTGCGACAACATTTATATAGGTTTCTGAAAACTGAACTTTTAGATAATGTTTTTTTCTGCTGACACTTCTGTTATCTCACTGGAAAAGTCTTTCAGTGAATACACATTCTTTAATATTCTTGTTTCCAGTCAACAGAGGAAAACTATTTCCTCTCAAAACACACGTGACTCAATGTTGGCAGTACAACGAGCCCACAACTAACACTTGCCGACCACAGAATGGACATGAAGTATAAACTAGCTAAAGTTGCAGCTAAACTATATATTGATATATATGTAGTACATTTCTGGAAAATCAACATAAAAACAGTTGATAGTATTTCCAATGACCTGTAAATACACTTTTATGTGTAAATGATTGGTGTTGAGTTCCCCTTTACCGTTGTTTAATCTTAATTCCAAAAGGATGAATACCTGATGAATGAGGATGATTTGAGATTCACAAACTCAGTACTGCAATTCAAGCTTCCCAGCTCCAACCAGTTATCTTTTCTTTCTCCCTTATCTCACAACACATCTGTTGGTGCTTGTGAAAGTTATAAAGTGTGTAAAGTATTTGATGGGAACTACTTTCAGTGGCATAAAATACACATTTGGTGCTCTAGTGAGTATTTCTGGGACAAGGACAGAAGGAACATGTTACCCAAATGCAACAGTGTGGATTATTGATGTGTTTTTAATAGTTTTTGGACAATGGAGCTCAATGTGACAGAAGAATCAGATATCAGACTTTGACTACAAAAGCAATTCTGTTAGCAGGAACAATTGTTGGTCCTTTTATGGGATATGTAGACTATAAAAAAGGAATATCTCACGAAGAGGATCTGTTTATATATATATATATATATATATATATATATATATATATATATATATATATATATATATATATATATATATATATATATATATATATATATATATATATTATTTTTAAATTCCCTAACAGCCAAATCGTTCTACTGTTCTGGCTTAAAACACCGTAGATGCTGGAGAGAAATCTGCTATCGTACCTCTTCTCTGCTGACTCCGAGCCCTGCCGTCTCCAGGCTGCTCTCCAGCTCGGACAGCAATGAAGCGTCTCCGCGGCTCCTGCCTTCCTGCAGGGACACCTCCTCCTGAAGCTCCTCCACCTGGGCCTGCAGCTGCTGTGAGCGACCCCGCGCCGCCTCCAACTCCTGCAACGCCCCGGCTAGCTGAAAACACGAGATGATGAACAGAGAAATGAATATTATAACTCAAACATACTTTTCCCCAAAGACATATGTGCTTTTTAAAAAGCCGTCGTGAAACCTTCTTCTACCAGAGTTCAGTGAGAGAGAAATCCTGACGTGCCAGATTCCAGCCTGCAGCCCAACATGAAACTAAATGAACTCGAGAGGAATCCTGATTTGCGAGTGATAGATACAATGACGAGGATGAGGCGATTGTTTCGCAATGCTCTCCACAATCCCACCGAAACCCAGGCCACCAGGCTGGGAGCGGAAAATCCCTTTGTTATTGAAGGCCCTTTCATTCATACACCAACTGCACTGAGCCGTTTTGTGTTGCCTTGTCTGTGTACCTGTTGGCTGTGCTGCTGGTCGAGTTGGTCATGCAGAGCCAGGCGTGTGTGTAAAGAGGCCAGACTCGCCCTCAGCTCAGTGTTTTCTTGACACACGTTCTCCAAACGCTGCTCCAGCACCTGCTCCTTCTGGTTCAGACGCAGCACCTGAAAACACACAAATACACATAATAACTGTGATTTTTTTAAAGTTATTTATTCTCAGAAAGGAAAAGTAACTCCCACTATGCCCTTGCATCACATCAACTCAAATCAACCAACTTTGATATATGTGTTTGGAGAGGTACCCAGAATATTTGGATGTTTTTTCACTTGACTTTCCCTGAACATACAAATACCATTGGTGTGGTAATGTTTCTTTGTTTCTCTGTTGAAGAGTGGTTGAATAAGACATTACCAGAATCTCCCTGACTGTTTATTAGGAGACAGCTGGCCTCTTCCACCACACGCTATATCCACACAATAAGTCAGACTTACATTGGCTTTTGAAGGATGGATCTCAGACAAAGCTTGAGTTTGTTAAATGAGTCAAACTAATAACGATATTGCCTCTTTTGAATCTATAAATCGAAAGGACTAATAATTATCAAGGACATTTTTCTGAAGTTTGATTAAAAAAAGAATATTCCATGTGAATAACCATGACAGGAAGTAAAAATGAAATGCCTCAGTTCTGTTGTATTTTTCTCCTTTATGTGTACAGATTTGTTCTGTTAAATGTTCATGTTTTACTTTGAGCTTTTGTCTTGTGTTGCATTATGTTCTTCATGTATTGGATAACACACATACAAATGTTCCTCTCTAGGTGACACTAAATACATGAACATGCACCAGCTGACAACACAATCAACACTTTTGACAGGAAATCTACAAAAACAGACGCTGGTGCTGCTTGTTCTGGTCATCCTGTCTATGTGAGCACATCATGCTCTAAAGTCTAGAAACATTTTACATCCGTTTCACATTTAGGATTAGCTTTGGTTGCACATTTAGAGGTACATATACAGTAAATGGCACGGTAGCTACCTGCTCCCTCATGGCACTGATCAGCTCCTCGTCCTGCGGCCTGTTGTTGCTTCCTTTTTGTTGGAGCTCCTGTTTCAGAGCCTGCAGCTCACTGGACATGGCGCTCTCCACCTCCATCGCCTACACAATCAAAAACACACCACAGAGAAAACATGAGATTCACAAATGGAGTGAAAGAAAAGCTGGCTTTTGAATTTGCAGGATTGCCTTCTTTGTGCATTTTGTTTACTCAAAGTCCACACAGAAAAGTGCATCATACATTTGTATCTGCCAACTTGAAACTCCAAAACAAAGCTTGCCCGAGGGATGCACTTTAAGAGAATTGAGGCCACATTCTTGAATCTTATAATGGACAAATATATAACAAGAATAAATCCTGTAATCTGCACCCAGATGAGTAGAAGCACAATATGATACCTGACTGAAGTGATGTGTTTTGTATGCGTTTTGCTTGGGGCAATGCAGCACAAGGAATAAGATAGTTTTTTTGTATTGCCTCCAGAATAAATGCTCATGGTTACAATATTCCCAGTCTGGGAACCCAGTGATCTCGAGTGAATATGTTCAGCTCTTCAGGCCTCTAAAAATCCATCAGAAAATATTTGAGAGGGTAAAATATGTTTTGTTGAACAGCTCATAACTCACGTTCACACAGTAAGACTATAACCTGCAATAAGGGGGTCACATGTACATATTGACTGTGTACCCTGTGGAGGTTTTGACCGGTTTGTATCACATACAAATGCAAAGTGCACGCAGCAACACGATGCACAATTCTGCCAGTTTCACGCTAATCAACTGATTGCTGATTGAATGAGGAAACGTGGCAGCTATCAAACTTGAATATTTTTTTTAGGAGGTTCGAAATACATACATGTTAGGCCTTGTTTCCTGTCCTCCTACTTGTCAAACTTTCCAATAAAGTCAAAAAGATATCTCAAATTCCACCTTCCTTCAGAGGTCAAAAGCCAAAAGAGCTGGAAACCACACAAAAAAGCAACACAACTCCTGCGATCACTCATCCAGCAAAAGAATCATATTGAGGGTTAAATCATTATTTCTTTGTTTTATCATCAGACACTTTTTCAAGCCGTATCTCTCAAACACAAGACACTGAAACATGAAAAGATGAACAGTGACCCACCACTATCAAAATCCCCCCGTGCCCACCCTCCCATCCTGGTCCGAGACCCTCAGTTCCCCTTACTCAGCAATTTGGTGGGCGCCTGTCAGGTCCCATCATTGCCACATAATACAAGATGAAAGGCCGGCCTCTGCAGCAGATGGAGCAGAGGGCATCTTGGTTGTGTCTGTGACATCATCACGCTACATTAGACAACAATGTGGCGGAGGCTGAACTTGGACATCATGAGGGTGAACGGAGGGGGAGAGCTTGTGTGTACGTGTTTGTAAGAGTGTACAGAGGAAGTGAGGCAGGCGTGAGTCTAAAATTAGTGTGTGTGTGTGTGTGTGTGTGTGTGTGTGTGTGTGTGTGTGTGTGTGTGTGTGTGTGTGTGTGTGTGTGTGTGTGTAGAATAAAGCCGGCACTAATGGACAAAAACAAAACATGGCATGCAGACACTAGGGGGGGGGGGACCTTAAAGATGAACGTTTGTATCCGTGACTCGTCATTACCGCTGCCTCGTCTCGTCAACACGGGCCCCTTCTCCACAAAAGAGGCAGCGACCCACTGAGAATCACCAAAACAGGAGTGGAAGGAGGACGCTCCATTTGGTAGAGACACAAAGATGATATCCCCTCACATGCCACCCCCCCTCCCCAGGCCTCCACCGATACAAACGCTGAGGTACCCAACAGCTGACAACAGTTACAGCCGAGGCCCTCGGGGAACACACAGAAAAGATGGCTTTCCCCTGGGATGATGGGATATAAGGGGAGATAACAGAGGAGCAAATTAAAGATTTATATCTCTCCCCAGTGTATATTGTCTCCCCCTTTTTGTCCATGAGCTGCGTGACGCTGGTAGAAGGAGCAGAGGTCACGGGGGCTCGCCTCAATTCAGGCATCTCCTTTTATGATAATGGTAATCTCACAGCAAGAGATTTGTCACAGTCGTCCAATAACACACGGTGATCAACGGCCAGGGAAGGGGATCATTTGACATTGGGTGGAAAGCAGGAGATGAAAAGGTAACGTGTTTTTCGTCCGTTAACCAGACAAAATATATAAATAAAAAATATTTAATTTACATCCATTTGGCCAGCTTCTAATCATTATCAAAAATATTCTCACTCAACATTCCCTGATATGTTAACTTCTAATTTCCTCAGCTACCCAGTCAGCACTAAACCATGTGACAAACTGGCACACGCCAACATTGTTGTTAATGCAGCCGCTTCCTTAAATGCACCAGGGTGAAGAGTCACAGCAAACCTTTACTCTCGCATCGGCGCTCTGCTTTGCCGTTACTGATAAACAAAGAATTCTGTCTCGCTCAGGTTTCTGTGGTGCAATACACGGACGGCCTCTTTCAGATTCCTGTCATGCTTTGGTTATTAGGATATAGAGTTTCAAGCTCTCTGAAACCTCAGTCTATTATTTTTTGTCTTCGATTAAAGCATAATAAATATATTTGAGCTTTGTGCCGTTAGCCGGATAAAACAAGACATACATACATAATATATAGCCATTTTTTTCACTATATTCTGCCATTTTATTGAGTAACCGATCAATCAATTGATTGAGTAAATAGTCAACAGATTAAGGACACAGATCTAAATCCCATTTTCCAGTCTGGGAGCGTCTGAACAAACACACACACACAATCACAGAAATACAGACACAACTCACCACGGCAGAGACAACAGCACCCGTCACTACGTCTGGTAAAGACGCATCAGACATGGAGCTTCTTCTTCAACACATTCGCTCTCTCTTCTGCCTTTTTACAACCAAACAGAGTCCAGAGTGAACCATGTCTGATGCCAAATAAAACATGTGCTCCACTTCCCTCTCCCCAAACAGCCCAAACAGAGATAGCAGTTGTTTTTTATCTAAATTGACTTTTTCCTGAACTTCTGTGGAGTCTGTTTTCCTCAGTAAGTGCGTCAGCCCCGGCCGCAGAGGGGGGGGGGGGAAGACATTCATAGTTCCTTATTCTGTGGACCTTGACTCATGGGAGGGCTGAACACTGTTGTTTGGATTCAATTTTAACTTGCGCCCATTAACTTGCTAATTTTGTAACGGCACAAGGAACCGCTCTACAAAGTAATCGGCCGTGTGTGACTCAACACGTCACGACGACTGTAATGTTTAATAAAAACATTCCCTATTTTCTCAGTCTGGACAAATACTCAATGGTGTCCAGCTGTGTGAGCCAATCAGTTCCTCTATGTTCACTGATAAGAGGCAGTAAAATAATGTCACCAGTTTGAGTCTCCTGCCAGTGTGCGCTCAAGATCCAACGCTGCCGATTGTAAACGCTTGAACACATACAGTCGATAATGATTTTAAATCAGCTGCATGCTGCTAGTTATTTTGTTCATTATGTCACATGTAGCCAAGACCTTTGTTAAAAGTTAACTTCATGTTACTGAATAAACTGGATGTGGGTCAATAGATTATTCTGTTCTCATGTTGGGCAGAAATAGATGATTATTTTCATAACCGATTAATCTAATAATAATTTAGACACAATTTACTAAAGCCCCAAGTCTTCAAATATCTTGTTTTGTTCAACAAACAGTCAAATTCTCAAAAGATGTTGAGTTTACAATGATATAAACAAAGAAGAGCTGCAAAGCTGGGGAAAAAGCATGTTTGGCATTTTTGCTCAAACAAATAAACACACATGCATCTTTCAGATCTTTTCTACTGTTCTTCCTCCCTCCGCCCTGGATCTAAAATAAAAATCATGGCACAAACGTTCACTCCCCTTCTTGTTTACATATAGTTTCCATTCCACACCACAACAGCACGGATCATTTGCCTGTAGCCAACAGCTTAGTTTCTACTTCCGTCTCTGCTGCTCAGATGAAAACTCTCCTTTTTATCAACACCTGTGTTAGTCAGCCTGAGAGTTTGGCCTTGCTCTAGAGCAGATTGCAGAGTCAGACTGATACCCGAGTGCTTTGCAGAGAACATAGAGTTTCAGTGTGAGGATTGGGTGACGGCTCGTCTTATCTAGTTTGACTCTGAGGGCCAGCAGCTTTGGATCCACAGCTCATATTTCTGTTTCACAGAGGCTCAGTCTCCTGTCGCAGGCACGGAGGTTCTTTAAAACCAAGGTATATAGTTATGTTGTCTCTAGTTCAGACAGAATAACATTAAATACACACTGCCTTCTATCCATGTGTGGGACTCACAGTGTTGAGCTGCTCCCGGAGTCGCTGCGTGAGCTCGTCGTCCTCCAGCTGGGCTCGACCCTTGTCCCTCTCGGCCTCGCTGAGGGCCCGGGTGAGCCGCTCCACCTGGGCGCTCAGCTCCCTCACATCCCTCTCCAGGTCCAACACCTGGCTCTCCCACTGGGTCTGGCAGCCCTCCAGCTTCAGCCGCAGACCATGCCTGCCTTGCTCCAGCTCCTGCACAGGGGTGGACAGATAACGTCAAGCCATGATTACAGTTGAGTCAACGCAGGCTGTTTATACTAAGCATATTGAAATCATCCTTATCAGCGACAGGATTTTACAATGATAACGTGTTCTTTTGAAATTTAATTTGAGTGACGAAACAGGCTCATTCAGATTTGTGAAGGATCATGGAAAATCTATGACAGCTGGAATCTGAATGAAAGACATCTGTCTTCATATATTCCATTAGGCCTGCATAAGTCAATCAATCGATCAGTCAGTTGTTATAAAAATGTGTCTACAATGTTGATAATTGACTAATATCTTGAGACATCTTTTTTTTCTGTCTTACGTGGAAAAGCTGAAGGAAATTGGGAATTTATCACTATTTTCTGACATTTTATAGATTTTATGAAATCGGTTAATTGACAAATGTATGAAAATAATCGCTAGAGGCAGCCTTATAGTTCATACATGTACAGTATAACTATTTATCAAACTATCCCCCTAGCAGATCAGTTTCAAAGCATATACTGTACTGTACAACATTTATTGCACTTTGCAAAGTGCTGATTGAAGTCGTAGCCACACCTGATAAGATTGAACATCTGAATCATCAGCATTCACCCTGAGAAAAGCAACAAGGCCATCATTGTCATAACAACTCAGGTGTGTGATGCTGTGCAGCTTCACGACAAATACAAACTTGTAGACAACTTCATTTCCCCTATACTGTCTCTCGCTTCATTGCCGTTAGATTTGTTGTCTTGAAGACATTCATTACGTTTGGAGAATCATCTCTGAGGCTCCCAGCTGACACCCTAACTGCAGTTTGCTCCTTGTATTAAGTTAACTGCTGATGTTTCATGAGGAGTTTGTATCATACACGTTTGATTCCTTCGCAGCAGGTTCACAATTTCTTCCACAAACTGTGAAGATAGCTTGCCTGACACACATTTCTAAAGACATTTCTCTAGGCTAGAAATACTTTTTGTAGTCAGTGGAACAAAACAAAAGAGAGCAAGAGAACAATGAGAGCACAGAGGCACTGGACCTGATCAAAGTAAAGTTTAGTAAAGAAACTATTCAACATGGAACATTCCTGCCTGTTTACATGACAGCTTCATTTACAGGGGATTCCCTATGGATATCCAACACATTGGCATTAAGTTAAAGTGTATTTTGGAATATATATAATTATGTACAATCTGCTGTAGATCATACAGTACGGTTACTATCGGGTCTCAACCCACCAATGTGTATTTTCTCCATTAGTTGATCAAATGATGATCTATATAATCAAATTGAGTGTTTAAAGTTGTCAATTGAACATTTAACTATAAAGAAACAACTGGGTGTATTTCCCATACATTGTATGTATATGAATAAAAACAATCTTATGATCTATGGTCTGTATAATTTACCCCAATAAACCTCATTATTTTCCATACTGGATTCATAAAGTTGCGCAATAGTCTAATGATTTTAAAACAATGTGGACGCGTTGTTATTGACTTCCTTTTTCATCAGGAAACATTTCACTCACTTCAAATATTAGCAGCAAGCATGTTGTCAAATCTTTTAAAAAACACACATTACACCATAAATCTTTCATTGTCCATTAGAGCATTTAAAGCGGATTCGTTTTTACCTCCAGCCTGTCTGCGTAGTCTTCATGAAGTTTGTCGCTCTGCTCTTTCAACTGACGGTTTTCCAGGAGCAATGCGTTTCCCAGCTGGGCCGCCAAAATAACCTCTTCCTCCTTTTGTTTTAAAGCATTCACAAGTTCACTGGGGTCTTGATAATCTGTCATTTCCTCCGCTCCGTAGTCGAAGTAGAAATCCTCCTCCAGGTCCATTTTCCTGGGCTTGAAGCTCCATTCATCCAGTCGATCCATAACCGACTGTTAACTCAAACACACTTCCCGAGTAATAAATATCGTTTTAAACACACACACACAAAGAAGGAGCTGAATGTCCATGCTCCTTCTGCTGCTCTGTCAGTCTGGATGCGGTGAAGTGTCACCAGCACATGACTCCTGCCAGCAGGGGGATGTGGCTTCACCTGAGCGACCAAGAGGACGGACACCTGTCCTCCTCGCTCCCAGTGGCTTGTAGTGGAAAATTACCACGAAGCATGGAAACACCTGTGTGATGAGTGGTGGAAGAAGTATTTGTATTCAGTAAAAGTATCAGTACCACTGTGTACAATTACTGAACATAAAAAACGTGCATAATGTTATATTAATGGATCATAATAATCTATATCACTTTAATGTTGTAGCTGAAAACAGTGGAGATCATTTTAACTATAAGTATGTACTGCTGCGTATAACCCATCATAAGGTATCATATCCTATTTGTTGATGATGTTTTGTCTAAATAATCTGAACCTGTAATTTAACAAGTAACTACATGTATGAAATATATATGTAGTGGAGTACAAAGTGCAATATTTTCCTCAGAAAAGTAGTGAAGAAGAAGCATAAAGTAGCAGAACTACTTGAGTAGAGTACAAGTGCCTCAAACATGTTCTTAAATACAGTACTTGAGTAAATCTACTCCTTTACTTTCCACAACCGGATGTGATGTGATTAAAGGCAACAAATTATACTTTATACAAGATGTTTAGTTTGTTTAACCAAATTCTACACATCAACCCAATGTATTACCTCAAAAATACCGTACAACTTGCTGGTGTAGTGCAAAAAAATACAAGATAAGAATAAAGTAAAATTAAAGGTTTCACCAACTAGTCATTGGAATACTTTCAACCTGATTTCCCTTCATATTAACCATTTTACATGACTTTCCTCTCTCCACGAGTCTTCAATATTATGTAAACATGCCATATTTATATTGGAAATGGAGACATTTCTCATGGTCCTAAATTATTAATTGCATTGTCCATAAATTGTATATTTCATGTGTACATTCCCACTCCATATAAAAGCATTATGGATCTTGCTTTTTTCCTGCAACTTGTCTAGTTATGACGAGCTCTTTTTAATTTTCACCAGTAATTCTCGTTTCAATATTTCATGATACCCCTGCAACATTTATCTATATTTTACTGTTGCTTATTCATATGTGCCCTATATGTGCACCTTTTTCCAAACAAAGTGCACCAGTATGTGTGATATAAATGTGTAACTGTTTCATGTCAATATTGAATATTTATATGATTTTTGCATCAATGTTATTAAGAATGAACTATTTAGCAGGATACGACTTTAATGTGTTATAATTTTATCCATGAACAGTTTCTAAATATATTTGACAGACAATTGATCATATATCGATGTACATTTATATATATATATATATATATATATGTATGTATAATACAATTTCACAACACCCACTCCTAATAAATCCTTAATCAATGTGCAAATTACCCCAATAGAACTTGTCAAACAAGATATATTGAGTATATAATTGTTTTAATCTGTGATGCATTTAGAACACTGCATCTCCACTGCACAAAAACATGTTTTGGATAGTTTTTTTTTTAAGTATGGCAGTCATTAGGACAGTGAGGGAATCACTGTTTCATCCATCCATCCACCTAACAAGGGCTCAACAAGTCCACCAAGAGGGGAGTGTCTGGCTGCTTTGTCTGGCTTCTTGCCAGAGGTCAAAGGTCAGCACCCCGCAAGGTTTCATGGAGCAGAGGGCAGTGTCAGGGGAATAAAAGACGCAGCATCCTGACGCATGGCGGGGCTTTTGTTGTCGAGGGACGGCACAGTTTCTGTACATATGGCAGCAGGCGCCAAGCAAACGTAAGAGGCTTTATCTTGACGCCCACCGCCGCGGTCTTCATTGTTCCTGGTCAGTTTACAGGCTGCTGATGGAGGGGCTTGTTGCCACAAGTGTGACACATGTGGTCAAGCTGTGCTCAATGAGGAGATGAGACAACACATTCAGACAAAGCTAATGAAGCAACACGTGTGCTTGTCTGCCCGAGTGTGTGTGCACACAGTCATATGCCAGAGGAAGGGACAGTCGTATTAGGTATTAGACAAAAACTGAATATAAACTTATTCCACCACTAATAAAGATGACCTTTTCTTCTGCTGACCACAGAGGACTCTCCTACTTTGCTCTCACAGTGATGGCACCACTTAAGTCCAAAGTTTTCTGTTGTTTTCTGCTTTTGTACCAGCTTTTGCAGGAGCTGTGAAGAAAACATTGACCCAAAGCTATAAAGCAGAACCATAAAAGCATGGTTGATGATTTATATATACATACTGAAGTAAACATTAGCTGCACTGCCTGCATCAGCAACACCTGTGATGGTGTTGAGAGTGCTGAGTATGCCCTTCTGGTCCTGATGAAGATGAAGAGAATAATGTAGCTGAGCCAAAACATGGTGAGTGACATTATATATTATGATTTTCTAAGATTACCTCCAGGAAATAAGATCCCCATCATTACGTCCATCAATGACCAGAGAATATGGATTTCATATCCATATGTTTAACAATATGCATTAACAGCAAGCAGTGGTTAAATTGTATCTAAACACAAAGAACAGTAAGACAGTATATTTTCATAATGTATCAAAAGTGAAAAACACCATTATGCAGAATAGCTTCTCATATATTAGATACTACGTATTATTCACTGTAGCATTAAGATGTGAGCAGCATTTAAATGTTGGTTGAGGTGGAGATAAACTACTTTATTTAGTGCTTCATTGTGTCTTATAAGTTTTAACTACAACTCTCCAACAAATGAGGTAAAAATAAAAAGTACGATATTTCCTCTAAAATGGGGTGGCTTAGAAGTATAGCATTACATGTAAATACACAATAGTACGAGCACCTCAATATTGCACTGCAGTACTTGAGTAAATTAGTATTTTAAAGCCAGTTGTGTTATTTTATCATTAGTTGTTAGTTGATATACTCCAGCCCATCACAGACCTCTAGTGACTCCTGGTGGACACTAATGTAAAACACAACATGATGGTCGTGTTAGTAAAGCATAGAAACTGTGACACGTTATATCAGTATCACAGATTTTTCTTTTAATTACAGTATATGAGGTAGTGTATTGTCAGGCAGGAGGAGGTTGGAAAGGTTTCATCTTTAGAAAAGAATTATTATGTTATTGTTGGGTATTTTAATCCATTTTATTTTTGTATTATTTTAAAGCAATTTTAACCTTGTTTTAAAGAGTGCTGTATAAATAAAGTGTATTATGAGGACTGATATTATTATAACTATTATGATTATTATGAGTAATATTGATGTTACTTTTATTATTATTTGTATTATTATTACTATTATTATCATTATCAATATTGTATATATTATCATCATTATAATTACACTTTACATGTTTCTACGGGTTTCTGTTTGTTGTTTACAATTTGATTTAAATTAATCGTTTTAATTTACTCTACATGTTTTGTTGGATTTTTTTGTAATTTTGCTATTTAGTTCAAATTGTCTAGCTTTTTACTTTTATTTTAAAGCTCGTTGTTGCAAGAATTCTTATTTTTTTATTATTATTATAGAAGCACCACATACTCCGGCCAGCAGGTGGCGGTACATTGACCTTTCATTAAACACTGTAAAAAAAGAGGAAGCACAATTTATAAACACGCTTGAACTTTGAGTTGGGAAGAGCTGATTTACTGATTTATTTATCAATTCTTTACATTTATATAGTGACAATGGAGAGGAGCGCAGGGGCAGTCTCAGCTATCAAAGCTTTAGGGTGAGTAACCGCTTCTTTATTTGCTGCGTAGTCACCTAACTTACCTTCGTGTGTTACAGAAACTTATTACAAGCTCTTGTTTGCGACAGTTTGATACAAGTTACCTAGTTTACTTCAACCTCTTGTTAAATGTGTATTTTTGCGTCAATATTCCGGCCTCTGCAGTCTATTATTACGACCAGCGTAAAGCAGCTCATTTCACCTGCCGTCCTACTTCCTGCTCAGGTACCCGGGCAGCTCGTGCCTCTCGCGGTGTCGCTGCGATGAGCTCCCCTGCCCGCTGCTCACCTGGCTGACTGCGGAGCTGACGGCTCTCTGTCCGGAGCTCCAAGGTGCTCATTGCGAACTCTGTCCTCTCTGGTCAGACATGTTAAGTCTTCAGGTGGTGTTTCTTCTAACTGAGTAGAATAACATCCACATCTGGTTAGTTTTTAAGACACTGGCTGACCATGACCTGAGCTCTTTTACAACTTTAAACAACACACTTTGTATCAGTTGCAGTGTCTGTGTTTGTAGTTTATTTCTGGGGTTCGTTTTAGTGATTTAGTCTTTTTTCTTCGATTGTTAAGATAGATCTTTATTCATC
Source organism: Myoxocephalus aenaeus (assembly GCA_038501785.1). NCBI lineage: Eukaryota > Metazoa > Chordata > Actinopteri > Perciformes > Cottidae > Myoxocephalus > Myoxocephalus aenaeus. The sequence continues at coordinate 2,100,758 of JBAMJR010000124.1, read as the reverse complement.
CTGAAGGAAGTTTGTGTGTGCAAAGGTGCTCAGTTAAAAAATATATGAATATTTATCTATGTTAATATTTCCCATGCGTTCATAAAACTGTCAAATTAAGAAATCTTGCAGCTTGACCAATCCAGGATTTTTTTAGACCGATACCAATATCAATTTTTTTGTTCTTACTGATTTGCAGAAACACAACATACAAATTGTTTTATAAGGATATATGTGGTATATACTAATTGGGCCTTTGTATAGTTTACAAATGAACTTGTCGGTGACAAGTGGACAAGTGATGGATGTGACATGTGATGATGTGACAAGTGATGGACCTCGTGGACAAGTGATGATGCTTTTCGATAACAAAACATCTGCAATAGTCTAATATTGGCCCATATATCAACCTACCTCTAATAGAAAATTATCCTTTTTTTTTAGACTCGAGCAGGACAAGCGACGTCTTGCTGGTGGGGGAGTTGAGAACGTTGCTGTCCAACATGTTGTCTCCCCTCACTGTGTTGACATCAGAGGTGCTGGGGCCGTCCATCCTCAATAAAGTCACAGGTGAGAAATATTAGGACTCTTGTGGTTTATGTTGTAGAGTTGTGTTTCGGGTTATAACTCATGATTGTAGTGCCCATGAATTTGTGCATTTCCTGCCCAACATTTTTCAATGATTCTATCTTCTTAAACTGTCTGTTCAATCCTTCAGAGTTCCTGGTAGCAGAATTGCAAGCGGCTCAAATATTGAGGCATAAGGAATCGCATCCTGAGGAGAAAACAACAGGAGACAAGTCTGAAAAAGAGCAGCGAGTTAAAGATCACAGCCATGAGCTCGCTGAGTTTGATCAGGAATACGAAGATGACGATGAAAAAGAAAGGAGGAAGGCGGAGATGCAGGCAGAATGGATATTACTGCTGCACGCCCTTGACATGGATGCCTCCTCGCAATTTACAGATGTGTCGAGTGAAGTAAGTTTGACGTAAGAGAGACTGAGATGTCATGACTACGAACAGAGAAGTACTGAATGCTTTTTTAAATGTTATTTGTATGCAGGTGGACTCGAGGCTCACTCGTCTACCGTGTGGAAACATGGCAAACTCGCTTCTCAACAATAGCCTCAGCTCACAGCAGTGGGTATGTTGCGACAGTTACTAGTTCATCACACATCATATTATGTAACTCTTTGAGCACTTAAACTTTTTTTTCTTCCCCCTTTCTGTTTCTCAGGTGCAAGTTAAAAAGATCAATCAAGTTCTGTCAGAGGACTATCACTGTCGGCGACAAATGATGATAAAACGCTTTCAGGTGACACTTGAGTCGTTTTCGTGGGGAGAAAAACAAAAGGTAGTCTTACATCACTCCCTCTGTTCAGAACTCACTATTTTTACGAGCAGTGGATCATTTGTCTATTGGGGGTTATTGAGGTTCGTGATGACAACAAACGGCTCAATTCAATTTGTTTTTTATTTACAGGAGCGCAGTGAAGCTCTGGCCTCGGTGCCTCCTCTTTCATCCCTCTCTGGCTCCTCCCGAGTCTCCTCGTCTCTTCTGATCGCCGCCAGAGAGGATACATTCCTCATGGAGCCGATCAGGGCTGGAACAAGCACCCCCGTCTACAAGGTAAACGGATATAAACTGTTCCTGTGATTCTGAATGAAGACCTCTGAAGCTCAAAATACAGATGGCCTCTAATTCCTATTTGGTCTCACTAGATGTTGATGGGCAGCGTACCAGACAGAGGAGGGCGACCAGGAGAACTGGAGGCTCCTATGCCAGCGTGGTCAAATCAAAGAGCAAAAGGAAACCGATCAGGACGAGGAGGTGGACCCAATCAACAACGTAGATTTTCTGATAAGAAGAAGAAAGGGAAAAATTAGTAACATGTCTTTCTCTTACTGCTTAATTTGAGAAATAAGTAATCATTTTTTCTTTATTCAAATCCTTGTTATGGAATAATATATGGCTGTGGAATGGTACATATGATATGATTTTATAGTTAAGGTGTACACAATTATTGGTTATAATACATATACTACCTGACGGTGTACTTTTCTAAAATAGCTTCTCATTGCTATAATGTACTGGTATTTTACCAGATATTTTTGTTGAGAAAATTAATACTACATTTTTGGATATGTTGGCTTTGCACATTTATATTTGCTGAAGAATAAACCCAAGTAAAGAAATAAATGCATTGTTATTTTGTGTTGTGTATGTAATGTGCCATGTTGGTAATGTTTAACTGTTCAATTACCATGTATTATGTAGGCTGTAGCTTTTTTTCAGCAAGAAAACATGTCACTGATGTACATTATATTCTCTTATATTAACTGTTTTTGCAAGACAACAGATAACTCATTGGTTTAGCTCTATTTAGTTGTGTTTAGCTGAATCTGCCTCCACAATATTTTTTCCAGGAAAATTGGGAACTAACTGAGGCATATCTTGTGTGTCAGTCTGTCCTACAGACATAGGGACATTTCAGTTTAAGAACGTGGAACATCATTAGTTTATCTGTTGGAAGCAGAGTATTGCTGGTCCAATTGCCCACATTTTTGTATCCCAGTCTCTTGAAACAAACTGAATTGCTATTTGGTTTTACTTCCTTTGTTATTGGACATGCTGAAAAACTACTGCAGCGATTTCGGCAAGAATTAGGTATGACACCATTCCTAAAAGATAATCAAGTGATTGATTCATCTCAGGCATGTTGTAATAAATGATTTAAAGTTTAAATGATGCATCTGAACAGTGAGCTACACATTTTTCAAAACAGATGTAATCTTCAATATACAGATGTAAAATGTAACATCATTTGCGTAAATAAAGATCTAATTTAAAACACTAGTCAGAATTTATTGTGAAAAGTAGCCTACGGTTTACTTTTCTTAAAAAAACAAAAACATTAAACAAAACAAAGTTAAAGAAATACATTCACTATATATAATGTTGGTTAGGATAAAGTCAAAGTTAGCTTTATTGTCAAGTCTTCCACGTGCAAACATACAGAGGAGTTGAAAGAACGTATATCTCCTGTCCAACATATAAAGTGAATACAGATAATAATAAAGTGCAAATAGATTTTTAAAAAGAACATTGAGACAACATATATATTAAGAAAAACTATCAGTCTGTACTATAGCAGCAGTTAGACATAGGAGTCTAAAAGAGGAGGGAGGGAAGGAAAGTAAGTACCCCAATACTGTTTTCGTACAGGTGTTACGTCGTAGTCGGTTCCCCCGTCGAATAGTGTTCCCCTCCTCTTAAAGTGACAGCGCCCCCATCGGCGGTTAGGGTTTATGTTAGAGGGAAGCGGTGTCCGACACTACACCGGAAGTTATCCGAGCGTCAAATGATGTAACACAGTAAGTTCCAGACTAGCTAAAGGTCGACATAAAATAGCCTGCGGAGCCGCGTCCGTTTTTATCAGCCAGCAAACTCACACATATTACCAAGAATTTACAAAATGCCGAGAGGAAGCAGAAGCCGGTCGTCCAGGATGGCTCCTCCAGCCAGGTAACGTTTCATCCGTGTTGATAAAACACGTATTTAGGCTCATTTAGTTAGCTGCGAACAAGTCTAACGTTTCAAGTGTTAGCTCGTGCCTCTCGTTATTAGATTAGTAGCTAGAATGTAGCTTATGATTATTTCTGAACATCGTAATGTCTTCCTCGTGTACCAGGAAATGGATGCTCGCTCAGAAGTCATTGATTAAGTGTTGAAGGTTACAATGTGTAATCTAGCTACATTTTGGTAATGTATGTTGCCTGTCATGTGACGTCACAGCGTCACAATAAAATAAAATTAAACTGTGTGGATTTACATCAAACAGGCAGCTAGGATCAGTTTCCCTTTGACCTGCATACAAATTGAGACTTTATTTTTGTGTTGCAGCTACTTTTTGGGATTTGTATTCATAAATGTATTTGTCATGATATCCACATCAATTACGTTCGAAGTTTTGATAAAAGCGTAGGGCTCTAGATACTAGCCTTTGCTCTAACGCCAAGCTGTCCAGACGAATGACCTCAGGTGACACCCTATGCCTGTCCCACATACAGTTACTACACTTATGTTATACTTCTTTCTGTCACTCTATTGCACACTTTAAATAGCTTTTGTATACTCATTCTCACTGTATACTATATTCATATGTGCATAGATATCTTCCTTTTTTACATATACTTTTTGTCCTGGGGGTTTCCCATTGTCAACTTTTGCCCTAGTGAGATTCTAAAGACAGAAAGTGTGCAGTCTTCTTTTCTTGAGAGTTGATGTTTTTAGCCTTCTTGAACTTTATAATTAGCATACATTCAAAACGAATTCTAACTCATTTGAAACCAGCACTTGTGCCAGTATTTGATAGTGTTTGGACCTGTATTTGAAATTTCTTTCTCACCCCCTCCTATGGCCAGGGCTGCACCCCCTCCTATGGCTAGGGCTGCACCCCCTCCCTCCTATGCCCCGGCTCCAATGCATGCTCCTCCATCTGCTATGGGTGCTCCAGCTGCAGCACCCAAGCAGCCTGGTATGTTTGCCCAAATGGCGACTACAGCCGCTGGAGTGGCAGTGGGCTCTGCAGTAGGACACACCCTCGGCCACGCCATGACTGGAGGCTTCGGTGGAGGAAACTCGGAGCCTGCCAAGCCTGATGTCACATACCAGGTAAATAAACTGGGGTTTAGCATCTTGTCATAAGACTGAAATAGCCTCAGGGCAGATTAGTGTGTCTGACCTGTGGGAGGTAGGTAGCGGTAACAAAAAAAACAGGTGGAGGAGGCAAAGTAGTGATCACTATCAATAGATGTTAACTGGTAGGCTACCATCTTAAATCCAGTTATTGGTGATTACGGATTACTGTGAACCACGTACATAATCATACTGTTACCTTCACCTGAGGTTATCCATAGTATGTATTAATGTACTTGTGTGCTGACTGATTCCAATGGGCTGTCATTTTTGATTGTCTTTTTGATAACAAAAAAAACATGTAAAGGAAACATGTAAAGCTTAGCGCACATATCTTTGCCTGTGAGACGTCTTCAGACGTTTTGACACTTGCATAACATATATCCATGTTAATCATTGCAATATTTTATGGATAAATGTGTTATATTTTTTCTGGTAGCATTGGCAAGAAGATTTCACTTTTTGTCACATTTGAAACAAATGACTGAAATGATGTATGACGGATCCCATCATCCACCTTGTGTCTTTCAGGAACCTTACCAGCAGCAGCCACAGTCCATGTACCAGCAGCAGCCACAGTCCATGTACCAGCAGCAGCCTCAACAGCAGCAATCCTGCTCCTATGAGCTCAAACAGTTCATTGAGTGTGCCCAAAGCCAGAACGACCTCAAGCTCTGTGAGGGCTTCAGCGAGGTGCTGAAACAGTGCAAGTTCTCTAATGGTGAGTAAAAAGAGCAGTTGTAAGAAATTTAATTCCACATGAATACACATGTAGCTTGTTGATGAATGGTTATGGCAGTCCAACGGTGCAGTCTTGCACCACTGATGTAATAGTAGAGTTATCATTTTTATTTCACTGTTTTGACTCACACACTCTTGTATTTTACCAGCTGTATCCATTGTCAGTCTTGTTGATGGTTTTTCTTTATATATTTGAGTTAACACTCCCAAATAAGGAGGATTTGCATGAACACTTAGTCACTCAGACGTCATCACCACATGACTTTGCATTATGCCGTCATGGGTCTTATGTAATTTGTTGCAATACACAGTGTGGCCATAAGGAGGCGTATATTTAAAGGCTTTCTGAATTCATTATATAACTAGCTTTATTTATTGTACTATAGGATTATTAAAAATGATAATTAGAAGTAGGAGAATTTGTTGAATTAAACTTTTCTTTTCTCCACAGGTATGTCATGAGACTGAGACAAAAACCTGGAGATTGAAGAACACACAAACTGTAATGAGTCACCGTGCTGGATGAATACTAAAAGTGTTTTAACCTACAAGACATCAATAAACATGCTCTATTTTGACAGCTGATTATCATTGTGTTCATTCTCGGGACATTGCTGCAGAGTTTGTAGTAATAGTCATATAAATATTGTTTGTATATTTTGCTGTGTTGATTGGAGTTGTTTTCACCAGTGATTTTCATTAGCTTGAGTGCTTTTTAATTTAAATTGATGAACTGCGTGTGCTTGTTTCCATCCTCTGGATTGTGATGTCTGCAGTTTGTTTGCAACATGTTTTAGATTTCAAAACAATAAAGCCCTTGAATCATACAAGCAGCGTGAGGTGTTCTAATCTATTGCACTGCCTGTTTTTAATGTTACACTGGACTTTATAAGAAACGTTTCTATTTTTACATCCACTTTCTTTAATTAGACTGCACAGGGGCCCAGCACCTGTCCAGTCACTCAGACCTGAATGCATATCCACGAGTTGAACGTTGCATAGAGGTGGTAATGTAGGACAGCCCTCTCCCTCAACGTCTCACGGCGAGGGCAGCAGCTACAGCTACAGGCTGTTATTTCATGGAGCTGGCGTTAGTGCACACACGCGTTCAGAGAGTGCTGCTGCGGAAGGATCTATTTATTTTTGGCTTCTGACATTAAAGCTCACCCTTTAGCGGCACCACACAGCCGCGACAGCACCGGGGTCTGACCGGAGCTCTTCGTTCGTCTTCTGCCGCCTCACGAACAGACCGAGCGCTTGTGATGGATAACCGGAATAACCGGGACTGACCGAGACGAGGTGAGAGACCGAGCGTTTTTTTTTTTCCCCTCCATTATGTCTCTTTAATGTGTTTATTACTGGAGTCCGCAAAAGGTCAAATGGTGACAGAGGACGAGAGGGAGATGTTGTTCCCACACTGTGGCACGTTGCTTAATTAGTCTGCACCCCGTGGTGTGACGGAATGACGGCGAGTCGCGAGCCGAGACAGTTCATTCGCTTATTTACTGTTAATCAACACGAGTGAGACGAAACACTGTAAAATTACAAAGAACAGTGGAAGAGGTCGTTCCATCCATATGAATGAAGGCGTCCATCTGTACAAGGTGACATAATTCACCCATTATGCATCTCGAAACCTTTAATTTTAAGAAAAGAGTGAAATACGCATGAAATACGTCATTAACCATGAGACTGCAGGAAATCTAAGTTGCTCCTCAGTCGCGTATCTATATCAATATGCTTGAGTGCATGTATTCTCCCTTATACTTCTACTCCACTGCATCACAGAGGAAATTTATTTCGACATGCATTATGTTTTCATAGATAAGGACTCGTTAATTTGCAGATTAAAATGTTAAAAACATGATAGATTTATAACGTGATGTATCGTTGCAGTTAATCTGCGATTAGTGGTTAGTTTAAACTATCATTCGCCATTTATTATTTATGAAATAAAAAGGCCATTATTTCTCAAAGTCCAAAGAGACATCCAACCAGCAGTCCGAACCCCCAAAATATAAAATTTCCAATATGAGAAGAGCAGTTTGAGAAGCTGCAAATGTGTTTGCATTCCTGCATAACGTAGCCGAAAACAATTCCACTTCGCAATGATAATCAATTTAAATAACATTACAGGGCTCCTCCTGATGCTTGATTAATAATGTGTTGTGGTCAGTGCTGTGTTATTGAAAATCCAAACGGTTTCTGTCTGCGACAGACTGCTGTGAGCTGTGAGAGGAGAGAGCAGGTTGTGCAGCCTCGGTGGTGAACCGGCATCACAGCCACCATGACCAAAGAGGACGAGGCTGACTGGGTGGGAGCCCAGGAGTTCTACGACAAGTACGAGACCAAGGAGATTCTTGGAAGGTATGTTCATTAAGACTTTAATCAACTCGGAGCAGAAGCAGAGAAGAATCACATCTCTCCAAAATGTTAAACTACAGTAATCCTTTAAAGGGGGCACATGCCAACATGTGGTAAACAACCAGCCCAAAATAATCTTTTGGCCCACAACAGCTCAACTTGTTAGTGTTGTTTATTTGATTGACACACTGATGTGGAAAACGAGTTGAATGGTTTCCCTGAAGTTTCCCAGAAGTCCCTGAGAAATGCCTACGGTGCCAGAGCTTTTCACTCTCTCATCATCATTCACCTCCATCTGTCAGACGGTGGTGCTGTTACATAACACACACAGTGTTCAAGGAGGATGCATTCATGAAGTCCAGGGTGTTTTGGACAAAGGTTTAGTGTTGGGAGCTATGCTGGATTGGATGGCACCCTGTTAGATTACATAATGCAACTTTATTTCTAAACATGCAGGTCACGAGGTCACCAGACTCTAACAATGTGTTCGGCTGCTTTAGTACTCTTCACATGGCTCAGGGAGCTTCATAAACAGGGGATGAAGAGGCAGTTTGGTTCCCTCTGTACTAAATAGAATAATTAAATAAATATAAATTACCATGAGGAGATTACAGTCTTTGACTTTATGCTCATCACATCAAGATAAGGCACCTTCTCCACAGGTAACAGAGTATATAGGATGAACGTGGAAAAAAAACACCTCCAGGATTTTGAGAACAACATCCAACAGTTATCACAGAAAGCAGCAGCCAAAGTCTTTGAGTCCCGCTCTACAAACACAACCCTGTGAAGAAATAAGTAACCTCACAAAGCTGTAGATGTGAAGTGTTGTTCTCTTCCTCAGGGGAGTGAGCAGTGTGGTGCGTCGCTGCATCAATAAAAGGACGTCTCAGGAGTATGCGGTGAAGATCATTGACATCACCCCCTCGGACAAGACGACCCCGCAGGAGATCGAGGAGATCAGAGAGGCGACGGTGAAGGAGATCGACATCCTGAAGAAAGTCTGCGGACAAGACAACATCAGTAAGCCCTTTCATTCCCTGGGGGGAAAAAATACAAATATTTTAATTGCTTTATTTAAACGTGAATCTACAATAAAAGTCTCAGAAAGCCAAAAGAGCTTGTCCGGCTTTTGTCCCACTCGCCTGCTCAAGAGGTCAGGTGTGGTCAGGTGTGCTCTTAGTTGTGTCTGTCTTCATTAAATACTGAGTGTACCTCAAATGTCTCTCCTCTCCAGTACAGCTCAAAGACTGCTACGAGTCCAACGCCTTCTTCTTCCTGGTGTTTGACCTGTAAGTGTCACATTTTAGACGACTGAGTTTTAAACAGAAATTCAAGCAAGCAGCTTTTCAAATGTTTTGTTTTGTTTCCTGCAGGATGAAGAGAGGTGAACTTTTTGACTACCTCACGGAGAAAGTTACTCTGAGTGAGAAGGAAACCCGGTCAGTAAGAGTGTTATGTCACTATCTGAACTATCTGCTAAGACAAAAGCGATGAATTGTCCTAATTCTTAAAAGACTGGTCGGGTTTGGTGTTTGTTGGTTTTAGGAACATCATGCGTGCTCTGCTGAAGGTGGTCCAGGTTCTGCACGGCCAGAACATCGTCCACCGGGACCTGAAGCCTGAGAACATCCTTTTAGACGACCAGATGAACATCAAACTCACCGACTTTGGCTTTGCTGTGCAAATCCAGCCGGGACAGAGGCTCAAAGGTCGGTGAGAGCCGACATGGAAACTGTTAAGTTCTTGAAACTCTGGGAGTTGGCGCGGAATAAGGACCGGGGTCCGAAGATGATATAATATAAGAATATTTAATAAGCGAGTGAAATGGCAGAACAGGTTATGCTTTCGATCGATCGAGCTGTTCTCTAATCCACCAGTGCGCTTCTCGCCTGGAGTTCCTCCTTCGTCCGTGGTGGCCAGAAAAGAGGCCGTTCTCCCAGGTACAGTCAATTTTATATCCTCCATGGAGCTCGAGCCCTCCTTCTTCTTCTTCGTCGGTCTTCCTCGGTGGGTTCTTGAAATCAGTTCTCCAGCTCCGCCCCTCAGGCGAACAAGAGAACTACAATTCCTTTACATGCAGTATCTAGTATCTAACATTCCATTCATACATTAATCATTAATAAAATCAGTGACCTACATATGCATGCCATTACAAATCCTTCATAATAATATCCCTTATTAATTATCATATTCCATGCATTGTAATGTACACCCAAACAACTTCTCATTTTACATTGTACCAAGTCCAGAAATGACGAACTTGGTTCTAAAAACCCTACAAAACCAACCAGCAAACATTATTATATTATCTGAATACATTTAAGGTCCTTTCAAAAATGACATGTTTACGTCCAGGTGGTCCAAAAGTGAAAAGAAACCGCTCACACTGACATATTCAGAGCAGAAATTCCCTCCAGTGTACTCCGCTGCAGATATATTTGTTTCTATTACAGTTACTATGTTTAAAACCTTCAGTGCCGTTACAGCAGCTGCTGGTGGTCGGCTGAGAATCTGGGTCTGGTTGCACAACATGCTCCCGTATCTCTGAGCGTCTCTTACAAAGGTTAAGATGCAACAGGACACTGTATGTATTTGCTTTAGTCTCAGACACTCAGTGGACACTGACCTTTCAAATAAGACTCCAAGAGCATCCGATCATTATTAGCAGTGGGAACTAGTCAAGAATTTATTAAACGCCTCTGTGGAAAAGATCGGCGACAAAGTAGTTGACATGAGTCTGAGTTTATTTATTTAATTTAAATTGTTAGCAGTGGGAACTAGTCAAGTCAAATGTCTTATGGAACTGTGCATCTTCAAATCATTTTGTTTATTTGGTAAATATGCGATAGGGTTAAGCTCAAATCTGTAGATCTACACTAACCCTGCAACACATAAATGTAAAAGTTCAAATGAACGTCTGAATGCAAACTGTGGTGGATCATTTCAACATTTTCTCAGATGTGGGTAAATGGTGTGATGCATATTGATGTTCTACTGAGACAGAAGCCACTTGTGGAAAGTAATTACAAGCACTCAAGTTACCGTATTTGAGTGGGTTAAAAAGTTAAGTCATAATGTGATTTCATTATTTTCTTAACTCCTTTTGCTTGGATAGGAACTACAGAAAAGCCTACAGTTCTGCTTTTATGGCTCACAGGTTTACTTCGCCCACATTAGATGATCTCTGAGAAACTCTTGCTGTGTGTGCATGGCTGTTTTGGAGACAAATTGACTGCAAATGTTGTTGTTGTTTTTTCCCTCTTGTAAAGCACTTTGTAATCTCTGGTGTTGATAATGGCACATAGAATGATCACAGTCAGGAGAGGTGACATTAGCCTGCTACTTGAAATACTCTTCAACAGAGGAACTAATGTACTTTTATGTAAGTAGTTCACAAAAGGTAGTTCCATAGTACTTCTACTGGAGTATAAGTATGACTGATTTGGGACGGCTGTGGCTCAGGGTTTAGAGTGGGTCATCCTTTAATCTCAAGGCGCCACCTGTCTGCATGTGGAAGTATTCTTGGGGATGGGTGAGATGCAGAGGTCAAATGTCATGTATGTATGTGATGATTAAAGTAAAGTTGACTTTCTTTTTTGGACATTCTAGTACTACCACCAATATCCATCAGATTAACAAGATGACACCCTTATATGGTTTTCTGCCAGAGACCAAGTGGTGAAACACTTTTTCAAGCTTTGTCAATGTGGGTTTTAAAGTTCACGAGTTTGATGCGTCTTGTGATGCAGAGGTGTGCGGGACTCCTGGTTACCTCGCTCCGGAGATCATCGAGTGCTCCATGGACGGAGGGCATGCAGGATACGGTACTGCTGTGGACATGTGAGTGAGCAAGAATCACACGAAACGGCAGAAAGTTATGTGTGTCAGATATACAAACTAAACAATTTAAGCAACAAAGTTATTACAGATATTAACAAATGGCTTATAAACTATGTCAATGTACAAATTCGGCAGCAATGTGGATCTATTGTAAGGTCATGCACGATATAGTAACTCCTGTTATCCTGTGACCTGGCTTGCACATTTTCCAGGTTATCAGGATAATTGATGTACACACAGTTTACACACTTTACACTGCCTGCAGATGGAGTTCAGGGGTGATCATGTACACGCTACTCGCTGGCTCTCCGCCGTTCTGGCACAGGAAACAGATGATGATGCTGCGTATGATCTTGTCTGGGAGTTACGACTACTCGTCCCCAGAGTGGGAGGACCGCTCAGACACTGTGAAAGATTTGGTACGCTCTCATCTCTACTTCTGCTAGTTGGGTTTTGTTACAATACTTTGGGTGCTTGACTAAGTATTGATATCACTTGTGACAATTTTATGAAGCTGCTACACGGTTTTAATTACAGAAGAATAAATAAAAACCCCTGTGTGGTTTCCTCAGATCTCCCGGATGCTGGTGGTGGATCCAACGCAGCGATACACAGCGACAGATGTCCTCAACCACTCCTTCTTTTCTCAGTATGTGGTGAATGAAGTGCGGCAGTTCACTCCATACAGGCGATTCAAGGTGAGAAGTAAAAAAAGACGTGTGAATTAAATTAACATACACACAGTTTATACCATAAATCTTGAGATTTATTTCCCACCTTCCACTTCATAATATACATGACCGTAAGACAAACTAAAGGCAAGCAGTCAAGCTCTCTGACCTGAATGGAAACAAAATGTAATGCTCTTTGAGAGATGGCGCCCACGAGCACAGCAGCAAGGATAGCTTTCTCATCATTAATACCACATGATAGGAAACTCTGATTAAAGTATACGAAAAGGAGTGTTGAGTATTCACTCAACCGGTCCAATTCCAAAATGGCATATGGTAATTTTTCATTACAGAGTAAATTGAATTAAAATGTCCTTCAAAGATAATTTTACAATTTATTGATTTATTTACAACAGTTTTACATATTTACTCACTTGGTTAGCCCTTTCCAAATGCCTTATCTAATCATTTTAGAGTTTACTAAAAACAAGTTTTAAGTTTGTTGGTAATTTTTCTAATTAAATGAATTTCATTGTGCACTGAAATGAATGAAAACAAATTGTTGTCCATGGTGTTTAAGAATGGTTACTGACCAAACTAATAGGAGGGTAAGAAAGACATCAGTCTTGAGACTATGGGTATGGGGTCTTGTAAGGAAACATTGTTACGGTGAGTGGCAAGTACACTTTCACCACATTTATTATACCTGTAGTACTCCAGTGAACTTCCCCCAAAATGTTCTCTTTCAGGTCATTTCCATGACTGTTCTCGCAACGATGCGAATCTACTGCAACTACCGCCGTGCTAAGCCCGTCACCAAGGAGGTGATCAAGAGCGACCCGTACGCCGTCAAGCCCATCCGCAAGCTCATCGACGCGTGTGCATTCAAGATCTACGGCCACTGGGTCAAGAAGGGACAAACTCAGAACAGAGCAGCACTTTTCGAGAACACTCCCAAGGCTATCCTGCTGTCGATGGCTGCCGAGGCCGACGAGCCGGTCCACCACATCTGGTAATGAGCGCTTGTTCCTCGGGGCACATTAATAGGAATGATACTCTATGCTCTTCTCTGGTGTATAAAGGAAATGAACTGGTAAAATGTAACCAACTACCACCAGATAAGGTTAATTTAAGTTAGTCTTAAATGTGGAGAGCCTGTTTTGCTTTAATGAATTTTAAAGAACTGCCAAATGTGGCAAACTAAACATCTGCACCACCCCCACTGTTCAACACTTTATCCTAAATGTTGATTGAAATAACAGATATACAGGTAAAATAGCAGTTTAGAGGAAATATTGTCTGTCATATAACCCATTCTCAACTGTTGACTGAAAACAGACTCTTTGAATACTATGCATTATTCTCCATATCTCAAACATGGAGAATATTGTTCCACATGTCTTTTACTGTATGACATTTAAACAAATATTTGTTGTGTTCAAGGTTATATTATTGATTTGATTTTTAAATGATCATTTATCAAGTCACCTGAAGAATTTCTGGTTGAATGACATGTAGCATTATGTTAACTCTTCAAATTGTCATTTGTTTTGTTAGAACTTTGACAGCCAAAGCAAAACTTATGGAAATAAATTAGACTGAAGCAGTTAACCTGCATACTTGAAATGACATGTACTGTAAACCTATTTGATCATTATACAGGATGAACTGTACTCAATTTACTTTCACGACTTTGAGGGACGTTTTAATTATTACTCCTAAAGAATGTTATGGATTTATTTATTAAACTGTGCATTTCATTTAAAACCCCAAGTCTTGTTATTGTAAAGGTGCAAACTTTGTGGTGCTTTTTAAATGTAAAATATCTGGATTGTATTTTCTTTACCCTTTTTGTCCAACTTTAAACCTAATGTAGAAAATGAATACACAAGACCCATTTTGAACACAGTTACAAAGTTTATTACAAAAGAGTGAGATCCAGCCTCCCAAAGGCAGGTGATGCATTAGATACTGCTTTCCCTTGTGGAGCTGCGGGTTTAAAAACAATACAAGCATTTAGTTAAAGAAATCACATCAAGGGTTAATAGGTATTTGGATATTTCATTGTCATGTTCTTACCATGAAGAAAGAAGTTGACTTTCTTGTGTCCCTCTTCAAAAGTAGCCACTGCAGAATTGAGAAAATAAAGATAAATACAAAAAATAACAATAAAATAGAGCAGCGCCTTCATTTTCTAGGTGTATCATTGTACTCATTCCTGTATAGTTGGATGAGGCCGAGGGAAGCACTCACCCAGTCATTTTCCAGAAATGAGACTAGGCTTTTGCATGGTGTCTGACTGTATCCAGCACAGAACAGCTGGAACAGAATTCGTCCATGCTTCAGTGGTGACTTCTTCACTGCTAGGAATACTAATTATGCTGCACGTCAGTGCATAACAGTGTGTGCCAACATACCGTCCTTGGGCCTTTCAGTTGTAGCAACCATGTTTCTTTGGTGATCAGCAGTGTGACGGAGCGCGTCCATTACGGTACTTCTCCAGAAATACATATTCTGACGAATGCTGTAACAAAAAAAGAAAAAGTATAATTGAGGCTATGAGATGAATTTGTCTGACATGTCAAGCAAGAAATTGTAAGATGGAAGGCTTACCAATGCTTTTGGTAAAATATCTAAATGAAGGGTATGACTGATCAATAATAATAGTTGCAGCCGAGTAAGACAATCATATTCAAAGGGTCACATATCTAACAAAACCACGTTTCTGTATTCACTATGACGTAAGAACGAGGCACATAATTAGCACTCTATCCTGTCGTTGAGTCAGTGTGTGAAACAATAATTTGGCATGGTGTCTGACTGCATTTACTATTTAAGAGTAAAACAGAATTCTCCATGCATTCAAATACACGTTATTGTTAAGAAATAGTTACCTCTCCGTGGTTGTACTCTTAGCCACATCAGGATCAATAATCCCATCTTCAGACAAGGCATCTAGAAGGGAGATCAGCAACAGAAAATTATTTCAAAGAGATAACACCTTGACTAGGTCATTTACAACACGTGTGCTCCACATTATATGATTGATGCCTAGATAGGAAAAAAATAAATATATATATATATATATTCAGAAAATATGAGTCTGTCATGTCATTCATTTTGCTTGTTCAGGAGTTTTATTTTAGAGCACACGTCATGACTTTTCATAGTAGGAAAAGCAGAGGTTAAATTGCTAACAGTTGATGGCTTTGTTCCATTAGGTGTCCCTGTGAGCCTTCGCAGTGAGCAGGCCTGCACAATACCAGGGCCTCCCTAAGTGGAACGCTGCCATCATGAATGTAATTTAATACATCAGTGTTTTTCCTAATCTGACAGGTCAAAATGTCTGTCCTGTAGGAAAATAAAGGTCTATTGGCACACATTCCCAGTGTTTAATTATTATCTTCCAGTATGACGATGAACGGTATATCTCCTCACCTCTGCCACATGGCGTGTTTCAGGCTGGGAGCTCCTCCATGAGTCAGGTCAGGCCATCTTCTCCAACTCCTCTGAAGTTATCACAAAGCCCCAAAAAAAAGTTTACATCACCCTGAGCATAATTCATATATTTCATACACCCACCAAAGTACATTCTCTTAATTTCCCACTCAAATTAAAAGTCTAGTAACACAACTTAACTCTGGGCCCATTTGGCAATACAAGTCATTCTCTATGCGAATAACTGCATTAGACTCGTGGCGTTATAGCAACAACAAAAAATAGATGACTGTGACTAAACAACTGCTTTCCTATAGTCACCCAGTTGCGATGTAGCTAAGTTACTTCTAGCTCACCGCCACGTGCTGCTTCCCACATCCAACACCTTTAACCAAATGCATTGAGCCTGAATCTAGCCAGCTAGGATTACCTGCAGCGTTACAGAGTTGCAGGCTCAACTTTGTATTGTTCCATTTAAAACCTGGTTCCGTTTTACAGCAAACGTGGACGGCAGAGAGCGACATGTTATATGTACGAGGGTCTCCATGCTGCTAGCCACTGACTTAAATGTGGAGAAGCCTGATAGCGTCGTTTCTACTAGAACAAAGCTTCCTGGTTTTCTTCTTCTTCGAGGTTTATTGGCGGTTGGCAAACAACTGTTTGGTGCATTACCGCCACCAACTGGTATGGAGTGTGGATCAGGATGTCTACAACTTGCCCTATCAACAAATAACACCACTAAATAAAATAACAAATGACAAAAACAACCAACAACAAACAAAAACAAAACAAACAACAACAAAAAACACATATGTATAGCTTCAACAAACTCACCTGGTCTCATAACACACTTAAAAAGGCACAGCAGCGACTGTATTTCCTAAGAAGGCTGAGGAAATTTGGCATGCCATCCAAGATTCTCAGCAACTTCTACCGATGTACGGTCGAGAGCGTCCTTACCAGCTCAATCACAGTATGGTATGGAAACTGCACTGCCCAGGACAGGAAGGCACTCCAGACCAGCGTGTGATAAAAACTGCACAGTACATCTCAGGAGCAGCCTCCCCTCACTTCAGGACATTTACTCCACCAGGGTAACCAGGAGAGCAGCCCACATCATCAGGGACACAACACACCCCCAGCACAGTCTCTTCTACTCGCAGGCCATCAGGCTGGTGAACACAAACACACACACTGAACTGTGAACGGCTGCTGCTGTGACTTCATTCATGTCACGGCCATACTTTGGATATTGTATTGTTGCAATGCATAGTACACTTTATACATATTATTGTGCAATACTGTCACTATATTTTGTGCCTCATTTTTATTTATATATTTTTTTCCTTAAGCTTATTTCATTTGATTTTTTCCTTAAAATGTATTGTAATTGTAGAGGCTCAAACCTTAACCTATTTAAATATTCGAGCCACTAGGGGGCGAACGGGAGAACAAGTTCGGACGCGTGTTCTGCCACAAACAAATCCATTGTCCATTCCAGCACTGTCTCTTTTCCATACATTTAATCCGTGACACCATGGCATAAAGTTATTTTACATTAGTCACACCAGAAGGTACCACGAGACAGGATACAACACTTGATCTTAGCTGAAAGGGCGAAGCTGTCGCGACCACGGTCGAAAACTATTTCGCTTCCCATCCACACACCTGTTCCCATCACCTGGCACTCACCTATATGCTCTTTTTACTGAATGTGCCACCCTGTGTCCAAATAAAGGAACTACATGTCCCCACTACCACCCAGTGATTCCCTCAAACAATAAACCCCATTTTGGCTCCAACAGTAATTATTGTAATTCTGTGTTAGGAGGACCCAGCAAAATAAGCTTTTCGTTGTACAGAATAACTGCCTGTTATCTGTGCATATGGCATTAAAACTATCTTGAATCTTGAAACCAAATCATAACTAACCAACCAAAACAAACCAACCAAAATAAATAAACCTAGGGCTCATATTCTCTCAATAATCCTTGTTATCCTAAAATACTGCATAGCACCCACTGGAGTTTCCTTGCAGAACACATGCCATATCCAACCGTACCCCCTCCCTGCCGAGGCCTCCAACTAGCTGTCTCCTTTCATTCACATACCTCTGACAGTGTAGAATAACATGTTCGATTGTTTCTACCTGCCCCCAATAGTCACATCTTCCCGTGTCATGTTTCCCTATTTTCCATAGCATGCCGTTCAGCCCAGAGTGTCCAAATCGCAGCCTTGAAATGACGTTTTCTTCTCTACTGTTCCCTTCTGCACATCTCATTCCCCACACTTTCCTCTGGACTCTGTAAAACCATCGCCCTTTTCTGTCCTCCTCCCATTGCTTCTGCCACCTTTCCTTTAACCTTATTTTAATAATTCCCTTGGCCTCTGATTTATTGAAGTTGACTTCAACTTTTGAGCCACTCTTTGCGGCTTCTTTTGCCGCTCTATCCGCCATTTCATTTCCTTTAACCCCCACATGTGCAGGAACCCATACTAACACCACTGTCATACCCATCATTTGAATCCTGTATAATGTTTGCTGCATTTCAATGAGGATGTCCGGTCTAGTGTCTGAATGACTGTTCTGTAAGCTGTCTAGTGAGCTTCCTGGTTTTCTTCTTCTATGGTTGTTAATAGCGGCCGGTAGCCAAAATGTCGCTTTGTCGCCACCTACTGGATTTAACCTAACATATCTACTTACTAAATACAACAATAACTCTTCCTTCAGTTCCAACTCATTCATTCCTCCTCTGCTCTGTACATGATAGTTGACGTGATTGACTACATCATTGCTGCTTGGATGGGACATTTTATTTAAATACAATTAGCTGGGAAAAATAAACCAATTATGTGGCTCCATTCGCTACACATGGGCATTAAAGAAAGAATAACTACATTTTTAGAGGATATGCAGCTATCATTATTTTCTCTAAATTGACATGTTGCCAGTAAATGTATCATTTGTATTGTAATTGTAATCTACTTTATGCATAGTTACATTGTTGCAGCACATATAACAGCTCTGCAACGTGGAAATAGCCTACTTTAGCCTATAATACTATACTTTTGTACAAACATAATAGAACATAAACTTCTGGGACTGCATGTAGACTTGCACCCAAAGATTAGTCAAAGAATGTGGAAGTGTAGCCCAGGCAACCATTTTACTCTACAACGTTACCCTTGGGTTGACCGTTGCTGCCGTCATGTAAACGTGCCAACCAACTGGCGGGGGGCTAGTGGGCGGGACCTCACCGGCTTCGCTCTGATTGGTCCCGCACTCAGCAGCTCTCTTCCTCGTCACCGACGCGCCACGGTCAGGCTGCTTTTAGTGTCTTACCAAACACGCCTCTCACCAGTAAGTACCTCACCAGAAATGTTCATATGTGTGTCGTAGGCATTAACGAACAGTGGCAGTGTGACTCGTTTACGGTCGACATTTGTGTGTGTCTGTGAAGCGCTCTTACCAAGCAAAGTGGACTGCGCCGGGGACAGGTAACGTCAAAGCAACGTCCTCTCTGCCAGTTAACGAGCACTCGTAACGTAAAGCCGTGCTATTTGCATGCCAGTCGCGTGCAGCAGTACGCTACTTGTACGCCAAATGAGAACTGGCTGCTCGTTTGGCCGAGTTTACTTTGTATGGGTTTTTGGTCTCGCCTGTTCAGGTCCTACGTAGTGCGCATCGGGGTGACGCAATCCGTGCAGAGAATGTCCATACCAGCCTCCTTCTTTTTCGTTTGTTTCGCATAACACCGAACCGGAACACGTGTTTAATTTGAGATCCGTCGATGCAGAAATGTTTGCACATAGTTCAGTCAATGGATACATTTGCTGCTTCAGTGGATATAAGACAACCTCTGCATACATGGCTTAGTTTAGATTATTAAATGATGCAGCTGCCGGGAGAAATTACAGACCTCACGTTGAATCAACCAGTTCTGCTCGGGACCCTGCTAATGATTTACCCTTAGATTACTTCCTAATATATCCAGAGTATATATGCCATCAGACCCACAAGTCCTTTTCAAATGCTGCTTGTTTTTTTAGTGTTTTTATATCGTGTACTTTTCTTTTTCCAGCATCATGGCAACTCTTTCACAGACAAAGGAAGTTTTCCGGAGAGCAGACGCTGTCTGTTTTGATGTGGACAGCACCGTCATCAAAGAAGAAGGCATAGATGAACTTGCCAAATTTTGTGGTGTGGGGGATGCAGTCACTGAAATGTATGTCGTCAACATCACTTTGACGTGCACTAAAAAAGTACACCTACATTTCGATTTTATCTCTGGATTTGTTTGAAATATTTTGCAAATATGTTGCCGTTTTCACAATTCAGGACTCGAAAAGCTATGGGTGGCTCAATGACATTTAAAACAGCCCTGATTGAGCGTCTTTCCATCATCCGATGTTCCAGGGAACAAGTGAACAAACTGATAACGGATCACCCACCTCAGCTGACTCCAGGTATCAGGTGAGTGTGTGTGAAGATTAAGGCTGCAACTAACGAAATAATCGGTTGATAATTTTTTCGATGAATCGGGTAAAAAAACAAAAAGGCATTATTTAATCAAAAACAGAACTGACAATTCAGAAAAAAATTGACTAACACTAAAAACATACACATGTATGCTTTACATCTGCTAAATGTGAGCCATTTTTACTGTATTGGTCTCCTTAGAGCAGAGGCTGCTTTTACATACCCTGCTTTATCAATATGTATGAAACAGTGGGAAGCTGTACTGCTCCTCACGTCTGTTTGGACCTGCACCTTCCTTAAACTCTTTAATTCACGTCATCTTATCAATATCTGGGTCTCTTATGACCACGACGTCACGTTGTTGGCTAAGCCCAACCACGTGATTTGATTCATTCTACTTTGAGTAAAAAATAAAATAAAAAACAACCTTTAGCCAGATGGCGTGAACTGAACCAGACTGGGGGGTTACGGCATGTTTCATCACGTTACGGTTTTTTACAAGCAAGACTGAACTGTAACGGAACATAAAGTTAGCTAACGTGAGAGCAAGCCGACTAGCTTCCATTTAAAAACAACTTTGAGGGAAATGAAGACTCTGTAGACATCTTAACGCTGATTGGCCAAGACTCGACTCGACACATCAAAGATCTTCTATTGCTAAGATCGCAACCTAAACTTTTCTCCGCGTCTCACTCCAATCTCAGAAACGCTGGCAGCCAGTTGCTCTGCTCCGCTCTTCTTTTTTCTTTCTTCTTCTGCGCGATTTATTGACTGGCGTAATAATCGCGCGACACAACTAGGGCTGCAACTAACGATTATTTTAATAATCGATTAATCGGTTGATTATTTTTTCGATGAATCGGATAAAAAAAAAAAGGCATTAATTTCCAACCCTTTATTCAAAAACAGAAGTGACAGTGCAAAACCTCTTCAGAAAGCACAAACAGGTTGCTCCTTCAACATCCCTGAGCTGTTAATTAAAAAAGATTAATACAAATGGACTAACACAAAAAACACATGTATGCTTTACAGATGTAAAGCATACATGTGTATGTTTTTTGTGTTAGCTCAAATGTGAGCCCTTTTTACTGTAATTAATCTCCTTGGAGCAGAGGCTGCATTTAGCATGCCCTGCTTTATCAATATGTATGAAACACTGGGACAGTGGGAAGCTGTACTGCTCCTCTCACGTCTGTTTTCACCTGCACCTGCCTTACACTCTTTCATTCACATCATCTCATCAATATCTGGGCCTCTTATGACCACGACGCCCAACTACGTGATTTGATTCATTCTACTTTGAGTTAAAAAAAAAAAAAACCTGCAGCCAGATCCGCCGGTGTTCCGGTTTAACGTTAACGAGTGACTGGTGAACTGAACCAGACCGGGGGGTTACGGCATGTTTCATCACGTTACGGTTTTTTACAAGCAAGACTGAACTGTAACGGAACATAAAGTAACTTTAACGACAATACGCAACCCAAACACGCTAGCTAACGTGATAGCAAGCCGACTAGCTTCCATTAAAAACAAGTTTGAG
This sequence comes from Myoxocephalus aenaeus, assembly GCA_038501785.1. Classification (NCBI taxonomy): domain Eukaryota; kingdom Metazoa; phylum Chordata; class Actinopteri; order Perciformes; family Cottidae; genus Myoxocephalus; species Myoxocephalus aenaeus. The sequence continues at coordinate 2,079,003 of JBAMJR010000124.1, read as the reverse complement.
GGAAATGAAGACGCTGGAGACATCTTAACACATCTTAACGCTGATTGGACAAGACTCGAGACGTCAAAGATCTTCTATTTCTAAGCGTTTCTCAGCGTCTCACTCCAATCTCAGAAACGCTGCCGGCCAGTTGCTCTGCTCCGCTCTTTTTTCTTCTCCGCGACTTATTGCCCGGCGTAATAATCGCGCGACACAACGAATCGATAATGAAATTCGTTGCCAACACTTTTGATAATCGATTTTTATCGATTCGTTGTTGCAGCCCTAGACACAACGAATCGATGATGAAATTCGTTGCCAACTCTTTTGAGAATCGATTTTTATCGATTCGTTGTTGCAGCCCTGGTGAAGATACCACTTCATTTGAGAAATGTCATTCAGTGGACCTTGAGTTTCACACAATACAGAAATATCGGTATGCACAGGAGATTTTAATGTACATTGAGTATGTTTAACCAACTATTTAAGGCAAACAACCATCTGGGTTTATGATTGTAGCCATTTAGCACAGAAAATGAAGAAAAAAAACAATATGTTTTTGAAAAATATCTCTTTCCAGAGATTCCATTTACAAATATGCTTTAATATTTGTAAATGGAATCTCTGGAAAAAGAAAAAAAGCTGTTTATTTAGGATTCAAACCTTCCAACATTGTCATTCAGGATGGGTTGTCTGCATGTATTTATAGACGGTTAATTAAGTGAAGTCTTCTTATTAGATAAATGAGAGCTAGCATGCACAATGCTGTGTATGATTTTGCATTTCTTGCTCCTTTTGTACACATGCATAGATGCTTATGTACACACATTAAGCTGTTAATGTGTGCGCGCATGGTACATGTACTACATGGCCTGGCAATAGTTTATCCAAATGAGTTTGCTATTGCCTGCTATATAAAAATGTCAGCAAAAACCTTATAAAAATTGAATGTCTATAAATGGCCATACATTTTCCTCTAGGGAGCTTGTGGAGCGTCTGCACCAGCGAAACATAAAGGTGTTCCTCATCTCAGGCGGTTTCCGCTGCATCGTTGAACATGTGGCCACTCAGCTAAACATTCCCCTGCATCATGTTTACGCCAACCGGCTCAAGTTCTACTTCAATGGTAAGAGCTCAAGGGGAGTTTTTACTGTGTGTGTGTGTGGTCTTGAATAAGTGAAAAGTGGATTGATGAGGCTTGAATCCTTTTTCAGCGGATATCCAAATTGCTTAGCTTTGTTCAAAGCTGTCTCTTGGATCTTGTTTCTATTCTGACTCAAATCTTTTCCTTCAACACTCCTATTAGCTTGTTGCAGAGGAATGATTTTACATTTCGAAATTTAAATTGTGTGTTATCCAGGAGAATATGCTGGTTTTGACGAGAGCCAGCCCACTGCTGAGGGTGGTGGAAAAGGAAAAGTCATCAGCATGTTGAAGGAACAACACGGCTTCAAGACTGTGGTGATGATTGGAGATGGAGCGACGGATCTAGAGGCGTGCCCTCCTGCTGTAAGTGTGCACATGGTGTATTGCGCTGCTTAAAACTCTGTCTTGAGCAAGAATGTAATTAGTGTTCTCTCTTATCCTCAGAGTGCGTTCATTGGATTTGGTGGGAATGTCATCAGGCAGCAGGTTAAGGAGAAGTCTTTGTGGTACGTGACAAGTTTTGGGGAGATGCTAAAGGAACTGGAAAAGATTTAAAGAAGCTAAAAGAGTACTGTTACTAATTTTTAACATTTTATATATTGCCTCTACGGTTGTGCCTCTGATGATGGTTTGATTCCTGCACATTTTCCTTCTACGCGATAGATTTTTATAATGAATGAAAATGTTTACATTAGCGAGACCAATTGTACCTTCATGATAATGTTGCTCTATTGACTTTTATACTAGAAGATACTAAAAGAATAACACTGTCTACGTGAAGGTTTAGAAGAAGATTTGTGTTTTTTGCACATTTTGTAGTCCAAGCCTTTAGGTAAGCTAATACAACTCGTGCATATTATTATGCAATAGAAATGTTTTATTTCAATATGTAACTAGACATGTCAATGAGTGTCATGTAAAGAACATCTGCATTAAACATAAGAACATGCTGTCAAAGATGTTGAACTGCTTTAATGTGTGTTGGTGTTCTTGTCCTTCCCTCCACACTGTTCCCTACAACCCGATGCACAGACAAGATAAACATGCGTCCTTTTACAATAAAATCAGATATTACTATGTGCAGCAGCATGACTGCCAAACTGATGGACAGTTCATCATACGTGATGTTATGTCCCATTAAACAGGTTGGCTTAAAACCATTTCTGAAAGTAGGCATGCTGTCTTCACACGAAAAAAGGGTGGAAGTCACAAACACCGCACCATGAAACTCCAACATTATGAAAGGGAACCCCAGTAACATCCAGAAAAAGCAATTGAAAGGAGTAGTTTGCCAAAGAATGTGTGATTTATAATAGACCTCAATCAGATACAAAATTCAGAGGTTTACATTTTACACTGTTATACTTTTATCATCATAATTAGCAACAAATCTGAATGCAATGGCAGGGATTGCATCAAAGTGCCAATCCTCAGCACACTTAATAAATAAATAGCTACTGCAGTGAGCGTGCGCAGCACTATTATTCCTTGCTGTCCTCACATTTGCACATCTTTTCACGTAACTTTGGATGGTTCTAAACCTAGAGCTCTCATCATGGACCAGTGTTAATGCGGCACCAGACGTTGGATTGAACAACCATCAGCAGGTTTGGCCAAATTTACTCAACCTGCTCCAGAATTAAAAAAAAACTAAAAAGAGGTTGTGCATTGCCATGACCCTTTTAGGTGTTTTTTTCTTTTTTACCATTTTGATTGCTGATATGTGGGAGGCATTGTTGCCTCCGCCTGTCCTGGTGACCTTGAAGTGATAAAGCAAGGACAAGAAAAGAGAACAGAAGTTGAAACAATGATACTGATGCTCTGGATGGATGTAACATTCAAAAAGGGTGCCAGCTCAGCTCTCATTTCACTGCAGAGGGGAAGCCTTTGTTGGGATCATAATCCTGGAATCCATATGTTGAATGAGAGGAACTGGAGAGAGGTGGAAAGATTTAGTGGGTGATCACAGTTTAAAGTCTTTTTGATATTGATCAGGTTCAGCAAGTTCTTAAAGTTCAATATGTTGTTACTCAAGACAAGTTGCCCTCAACAAAGCCCTCAAAAGATTTCAGTCACACAACTATGAGTTTATCACCAAGTTTTTGTTTAGTAAGGACTTTTTTTGTGCCTCACCTGTGTAATACACCACCTCGTCCCAGCCCTCCTGCTGCCAGGCGCCATTCCTCGTGTCTTCTCTGGACTGGAGGTCTTTGTAAGCTGTAACCAACAAATCACACAGTAAAGTGACTCGCTGCACTAAGTCAGTGGCAGTTTTGCTTAATTTATTTACAATTATTTTCTTTACCCATTCCAATCGTTTATATTCTAACAACAGACAGTATAATTACCATGTAAACATGAGATGAAATCAACTTAAAGAATTAAAGTTGTAAAATAAAGTTGTGGTGAAAGCTCTTTTTTGGTTTCCACTAATTTCTAAAAGGGAAACATCTTCTAAATACTACACCAGCTAGTCGCTAACATTATCTGCTACTTTTTCTTTTGTCCAGTCAACAGTCCAAAACTCAAAATAGAACAGAGAAAATCAGAAAAACAAATGTTGCTTTACAAATGATTCCAACAGTCAATTATCAAAACCGTTGTTGACCGATTTTCTGTGAAACTACCAGCGTGTTTATCTATGCGGCGACACCGCCAGTCAGTCTTTTTCCATGCAGCTGGTATGTGGACGTACCCCAGAGGTGATGAACCATATAGAGGTTGCCGATCTGTGAGAAAAACCCTCCTACAGCTTCACTGTTGTGCTGGCGGTATCGAATGGCTCTGGCCCTGCAGACAAGAACAACTTTTGTCACAAAGCAGGCCAAAATCCTCCAGGGCTGCAGCTGGCATGACAAGACCAGGCCTGGACACACACACACACACGATACTGGACAAGTCTTCAAACAAGGATTTATAAATTAGGATTGAATCGATTCTCGACTGTTCTTCAATTACACAATTACTTTTTTGTTAACGTAAAGTCCATAGTTGTAATTATCCATAGAAAAATCCCATCCAACCATAAAAGGTGATGTCATTACTTAGTGTATGCATGTTTATGAATCTTGATTTAAGCCAAGTCCATGTGAAATGTGTTTTTAATCCGTTATGTTTTCCCCCAAAGCAAACACGTTCTTATTCAAATCATAGTCACGGTCTGGATACAAAACTTTGGCTCGTCATGTTGTTGAAACTTTAAGAAGAAGTTTAATCTTTCAGTTACACAAATTATATGGAAATGCCTTGAATTGCTTTGCTGGCATAATCTACATGACCAGAGGTTTGTTCAAATATTGGCTGGTTATAGTGAGCCTAAAAGCAAACATACGCATGACCTTTTAATCAAAGGTTTTGTTGTTTTACCCCTTTAATAATATAAATCTGTTGCTTTAATATGGAGAAGGGCAATGTGACGCCTCAAATCAGAAAAGCCTGGATGATTTTCAAGTTATGACACATAAAATCATGACAGTTAGGAATTAGCAGAAATGTGAGAACTGGAATTAGATACAGAAGAGTTGACAGTATGACAGCATTTCAATGACACTGGAGTTATTGGTTAAAGCCGACATCTGTGACAAAAGGTGCAAAACAAGTTACGAAATGTACAAAGACCGAAACAAAAACCCACTACAGGGCAATCGGAGATAAAAAACTAAAAAACTAAAGCGTATGCAGAAAACTCACAGCTTCACTTAGATCAATTACAATCAACTGCATGTCACAACCTGATAGAAGTTGACCTGTTGGCTCTTTCAGCTTAAAAAAAAGATCCTTATAATGAATAAATATGAAGACACATTTGTAGTGTACATAATATTCCACTTGTATTTGAAACTTGGCTTCAGAGTACGACTGCTCAGCGTCAAAATAGTGCCTCTCTGTGGAATAGCTCTTATTAATGATAGCGTGGCGAGGAAGGTTTCATGTAGTGCAACTGTTCTGTAACTACAGTTCAGTGAATCAAATGAATTCAGGCTGCCTTACCAGTAATTACCCCATTCAATCATGGTGCCTGGCTGGAAGAGAGAAAACACAATATATTTTATTACAATAAATGCACTTTCCAAACAGCAGATTGGCAACACACCTGCTTTCCAGAGTATACACACAAGCACAAATAAATGGTGACGATGTAACACAGGTGTATTTGTCTTTCTAAAGATAAGCTGCAATGGCAACTACACTCTGCGGGTTTGTCAATCATTCGCTGGCGCTTAGGACAACAAACGCCCTGCTGCCTCTAAGATGCAAGCCCAGGCCGGGATGAGGGATAATATCTTGCATTCACCACACGTCACAAAGAGCACTGATCTGGAGACGGCGTGATGAGTGTCGAGTATTATGGACTTGAGACCCTGTAACAGCACAATGAGCGAGGCCCATCACGACTTTCTCTATTCTAGAGAGAGACGCTAACAGACTATTTAAAAATCAGAACCCCCCCAAAGCAGCCGGCCCAGACTCTCTTCCTCTCTGATATCTGCGGTTATTAAGACTTTTGAGCGCCTTGTCCTGTCCCACCTCACTTTAATAATATACTTGTTTTTAAACATAAGGATATTTCATTACTATATTTTATTGTACATTTTTCTATTTTTAAATGATGTCTTATAGTATTGCACTGCGTTTATTCTTACGCACCTCTCACCAAGCCAAATTCCTTCCATGTGTAACATACTGGGCAATAAACCCTTTCTGATTCATCATCAGATTAAATGTTAAAATGTGAGCTAATAAAGTCGTTGCTCAGTCGTTGACCAAATTAGACTTTAATCGTTCAACTTTCCATGAACAAAAGTATATAAAACAAACTGGTTATTAGCTCAGTCATTTCTATCACTCACTCATCACAGACATCTCCATGTGAACTGTTATGTTGGTGCGTTACCCACCCTGAGCTGGTAGGACCTGAGCTCGTAGATGTTGGGGCCCTCTCGGGGAACTGGCTCGTTCCAGAAGCTGAACTCCAGCAGGAGCTGGTTTCTGCGAGACATCAGCATCTTACCCCGCTCCTTCCTGTAAGCTGTGAACTCCTGCAATGGATGGACACCGATCAATAAGCTTTACTTCAACTGATCGCTATACTCTGTTGTTAGCAGACTACTAAAGCCCGTAGAAGGGGAGACACAAACAAGATGGATCTGAAGGAGTCGTTACCGGATTCTGCTTGAGCTTGTTCATCACCTCCGTTAGAGCCGGGTATCCACCTCTGTAACGCCACAGATGAACTAGGGAAAGGGACTCAAATAGATCAGAGATGCATCACAGAAACTACAGAAAGGTCAAAAGCAGGATCATTAAATAATCTGATTAAAAAAAGAACATTCCTCCATCCCTAAAACTTAACCTTTAACCATAATTATTCCCTAATATAATAAGGTTGGATCGATACACGGCAGGAGTTTCCTAAACTATATACGTCTTTGTGAAAATAATTGATTTTTACAATTGATTTTAAAAAGTTAATATACTGCCTCCTGATAATTGAAGATTAGCTAATAAAACAACACAATTTAAAAGACCTGTTTGATAGTCTGGACAGGTTATATTAAGCAATGACATGTATTGTTTTCGATGGATATATGATTTAATAGATACATCTTTGTATACAAGTACTATTAAGCTAATAATTCAGTGTTGAATTGTGAATGTGTGAACAACAATTAACATAACGTAGTTGTGGAATGAGAAGAGTAAAACATATTGACTCTGGGAAACAGGAATGCTAAAATTAGGTAGTACTATAGTTTCTCTAGGTTTGCATAAATTATATCTGTCACACTGCAGATGTGTTGATGTTAGTAATCCTACCAGCCTGGTCTTGATCTCCATACCAGGTATTCCAGGTGCCCACCAGCTCACAGGGGTAGTACTTATCAGCATGGATTGAGGGCAAAACTTCCTCACTGTGATAAATGAGAAACATCAGCCACTTAGTGAAACTTAGTTTAACCATTTCAATCTGCATTCAAGTCTCCTGAAGGCAAAATCCACTTTAAAACCAACAACATTTAGAAAACAATCATGTATCTGTCTAAGGTTGCAAATCCAAAATTATTCCCCAACTATAATAAGACAAACTCAACTTAGTCATTTTAGGTATGAGCAAGGATGGTCTTTGAAGGACTGAAGTCACACTAGCTTGTCAATAACCTTCCAGGAATAGACTACTCAGGGTTATTTTTACCACAGTGTACTAGGTTGTTTCCGTCTGCTACTACTGCCACTACTTTTCCTTCAGTACCAGTTGGTAACAGCATGCAGCTCAGACGATAATATGAAATTACACTCACCACAGCTTGTTGTATGCATCCAGGCACTCTGGCTTGACATTATGGACTGAAAAAGAAGGTCATACTTAAGAACACTCTCATCATTACTCCAGGATGAATGTTGTTTTTAAATGTGGATAGATGTTTGTCTTAATATACAAAAACTGAGTAGAACTTACACTGAATTTTGTACAGATTACTTTCCTCATTTTTGGTTAGTAGGGTGGCGTGTGCATCTTTCCTGGGATCAACTTTCCTCACAAACAGCGACTTAAACCAGCTGTCCTTTCCATTGCTGATGGTTGATGTTGTAAATCCCCTGCAAGCACAGATGAATTATGATTAAATGATTTCATGACCAGTATGAATCTACAGTAAGACCAGCTTCCTATTATACTATCTTGATATCTGATTAGATGTTAGATTTGCAGTCACATAAACGTATTCTCTTTAAATGAGCTGAAACGCTTCATTAAAGGAAATATATGAACACTTTCTTTTAGGTTTTGAGCTATTGTTTTACGGAACAATACCTCCGTCTAAATACAGAAAGGGCTTGAAACGTCAGCACTTCTGATCCATATAGTTTACACATTGTGATACAACAGGTCACAGTATCTAACAGTCAGTGGTGGAAATTAAATAACAAATTCACTCAAATGTTGAGGTATTTCCCTTTTTCTGCCACATTATAGTTCTACTAAACTACAACTCCACAACATCTATTTGATACCTTTAGTTAGTAGTTGCTTTGCAGATTCAGATTAAAAATACAGTCAACAAATATGATGCATTATTAAAAGGTTAATATAAGATTGATCCCTGGCATACAAAGTAACATGAATACAAATTAAACCAACATACACTGGCTGCAACATTATAGATACAGATCAATTTAGCAACAATTCGGATCCAATTATACAACGTTAATATTCATATTTCTGACATGGGCCATCTTGCAAAATGAGTAATGTTACTGTTGGTTACTTTAAGTATATTTTGATAATACTCAAATTGTAAATGCATGCCTTCTACTTGTGACATAGTGTGTATACACAAGTAAAACATCTGAATACTTCCCCCACCACTACCTAAGTGCATTAACGACACTGCATCCATCAGAATTATATTATATCAATAAGATAAACAAATACAACTAAATGAAGCAACCTTTACCAAATTGACCTTGAGCGTTTGAGATGCTCAATAACAAAAGATGAGAGAAACTTGCATTATTTCCCCTTCACCAGCAAAACACGCGCAGTTTAAAGCTTAAACATCCGGGAATACACTATTTTAAGGAGTTGGCTCTCATGTGAGGTAAAGCTGAAGGCCACTGAGGACTGGCTAGCAGGAAACGGGCTAACGTGCCCCAGCTCACCGTCACCCCCACAGAAACCTACAGAATGACCCGCGAGCGGACAACAGACGCTGCGGAGAGGAGTACTGGACATGCACACGGAGGACCGCTGCCTCACCTGCTCCACACGACGAGCTGTCCGGTCGCCTGGGCCCTGCTTGTAGCCCGACCCAAGCCAACGCTAACTCTGTGAAGGACTCCAGTCGCCATCTTCAATGATGGTTCTCACAGCGCAGACGCGGGTACCACCTGTGACCAGCAGGTGGCGGTGCAGCGCCCTTAGCGCTCACAGCTGATGACGCTGTATCAGAAACCACACGGTCAAAACGCACTGTTACAGATACAAGTACAAGTATGTGAGTATTATCAGGAAAATGTAGCCTACTTATAAGTATTACAAGTAAAAGTAATCAATGCAGGAACAGTATCCCCTCGTGACGGTTTTAGGTTGAGGTGGAGCTGATTTGAAGTATTTTGTATCACTGTAACAAATTATTTTTTTCAATATGGATTAATCTGTTGATTATTTTCTCCATTAATCAATTGGATGTTTGGTTTAAAAAAATTCTGAAAATACTGTTAAATGCCCTCACTATTACCAGTTTAAAGTGACACCTTCACAATTCTTATTTTGTCAATCAAAATTCAAAATTGTTAGAAATATTTCAAAATCATTAAAATTAGAAAAAGGGAACGCAGCAACTCTTCAACTTTGAGAAGCTGGAACCATGAAATGTTTTTACATGAAAAGTGACTGAAATTATTATCAAAATAGTTGCCAATTAATTTTCTTTTCAGCAACCAATCGATTAATCGATTAATATTTTTGGTTGTTCTTATTGTAGTTTTATAACAAAATGTGTAAAGTAGAAATAGTGTTCATCAGTGTAATATTGTGTATATGTCTAGGAGATAGAAAAGTATAATTATACAATAAACAAGTAAATGATAAAGTTAGAGAAACAAACAAGGGAACCAGAACATAAATGTAAAGGTTCTATTCACTTCTAATATGCCCTTTTAATAGCAGACATTTTGACATGTTGCCGTATAAAAAGCAAGTGTGTTTACATGCACACTATCTGGTTATGATATTTTTCGTTGGAGTGTCCTGGTTATGTTTTGCACATTTAAATGTATCAAAAGGCTGGATAAAGGCCTTATCCCATTTATGAAAAATCTAGATATGCTACCTGGAGTACCCCAATAGCAACCAGGTTTCAAATTGTTTCGTTACAGCAGCATTTATACAAGTAAAGCAATATTAAATATAAAAATGCACAATATACACAAAAAAAATGAATAAAATGAATTCACTAACAAAACAACAACAAACAAACAACAGTGTACCGGTGTAATAGTTGAGTGATTGATTTGGCCAGCGGTGATCTATTATAAAGTCTTATTGCAGTGGGCAGGAATGATCTCCTGTTTCGGTCCTTGTGACAGCGGAGCTGGAGGAGTCTGTTGGAAAAAGTACTCCGCTGTCCGTGCAGTAGGTGGTGGAGAGGGTGGTCTGGGTTATCCAATATGGATAATCATTTCTTCAGTGTCCTCCTCTCCATCAACTTCTCCAGACTGTCCAGTTTGCAGCCGATGATGGAGCCGGCCTTCTTCACCAGTTTGTTAAGTCTGTTGGTGTCTCCGGCTCCAATGCTGCTCCCAGCAGACGACTACAGCGCCGTCTTGCAAAGAAACCTCTCTTCTTTTTATTGAGGCATCTCATCTTATAAATGAAATATTTGTTGAGAATATTGTGAAGATTTACGGTTAAAGCATAGTTGAATAAAATATAGACACCCTCAATGTATTATGTAAGAATGTCTCCATATGTGGGAAGTTAACGAATAACTGTTCAACATGCCATGTTGCAACATTATTTTCTAACATCAAAACATATAGCATCAGACCTGTATTAGAGTCTAATTCATTACAAGTGTAGCACCATATGTTTAATAATGAAAGAGACCTTTTTCATTACATTGGTGATAAAGAAAACCAGTTAAGTTGCTGCTATTGACTTGTTCTTTTACAGCAGATGTTTTAACTTGTCACAGTAGAGAAAACAAAGGTGTAACTGATATAAATAAAGACGGCTCTGTTGTTCTCATGCAGCCATGCCAATGAGCCAACTCAACAGCAGCGCCTTGTAGCTGGAACACGAGAGAGCAAACTTCATTAATGTTATTAATAACACCTGTGCCTTTCCTGCTACATGCACAAATGTTTGTGGTATATGAGGGCCCTGAAGACCCTTCAGTAGGCTGTAATGCAAAACACAATATTTAAATACATCCCAGCAGTTCAAAACACTGCAACATTAAGAAATAACGACAACATATAAAACAATCGTAACATAACCTCAAATAAAAACAGTTTGTACAGCCAAACAAGAATTGCTGGTTTTCAAACTTCAAGTTTATTTTTTCCAGGATATTAGCTTTTATATCAGTGATGATAAAAGTGAGAACAAAATTAAAATGTTCCATCATAACTTACAACTTAAGTTGCATACAACGTGGTGCGCATGGTGGATAAATACTACAAAATCATACTACACTTGAACAGCTGAGGGCGCTACAATTCAATCTTTAGCTCATCAACAGCAATTTTACTGCACCACTAAGAGCACTGTCCAGTTACATGAACAATATGGACACCATCAGGCTCACACTGTGTAAAGCATACCACACATTAGATTCAGCTTTTCTTCACAAACGTGTCTCTGGGGCGTGAGCTTTGTAACTCTGGCGTATAGCTCAGATAAAAACATAACAAGATACAAGATTGATTCTTGTTGGAAAATGTGGTTCTTATATTCTTAAATATTGTTTGGTAAGGTCTTGAAGAAGAGCACATCAGAACTGAGGAGGATCCAGTTGGAGGACCACGGAGGAATAGGATTGATTTATTATTTGACGGAGTCACTATAAAGCTAACGGGGACCATATTGCAAAAGCCTACTTGGCTTTAGGAGAAAGACTTACCACCAGTGGAATTCAGAAACTATGGAGGGATTTGTTTTAAGTTCAAAGACATGAATCATAAGGGAGTGTTTTCTCTGTGAAACATTTTTGAATAACAACAGGCAAAATGTGGATCTGTCTGGGAATTCAAAGTATGATTGTATCCATATAAATTGTGCCCTTTTAGTTTGGGAATTTATCAAGGTGGTTTATTTTTCGTAGGACATATTTACTTTTTAACCTCAGGGCATGGTTTCACTAATTTAACCAACATCCAACAATTTGATATGTTGGGCTTATTTCCTGTTTTATATGATTGCATATTTATTGAAAGAGCCAACAGCCATGAGCATCATGAATGTCCAATAGTGCTGCTTATCCTTTAGAAATCAGTACAGTGCAGTTCCTATAATGTCAGTATTAATCTGAATAGCCTGATCTGTATTTTTAATGAACTTAGTTGGGCGTGGACTACTTTCACATAGGGAACATTTTATTAATGGAAGAAGTGAAATCACCTTTTTATGCGTACTGAGCCTCATTACCGCTAAAGCAAAATGTATTTCATGGAGTCTCATCGCCCTGTTGGGTGAACTTTTGATACACTTTGTGCCTGTTTAGTTTTTATAATTTTTTTCCATCAGATGACAGAGTACAGTGTTTTCTATTGAGTATTTTAAGGCATTAACTGGCTCAGATACTTATTTAAAATAGTCATAATCTGCTTTCATCAGTGGTGTCAATGTGTATGTGAAACGGTTTACTTCTAGAACCCATCTTTGCCTCTTGTATGTTCGACCTGAGCAACATCATTGTATAATATAATTTACCATTAACACCTGATAATGTCATCAACATTGTATATCCCTAACAGTGATTTTAACCAGGTGCACCTAATAAACTGGCAACTGAGTGTACATCTTGACACAATGCAGCTAAATGAAAGTACATCTTAACTACAATAGTGACCTTCGGTTCACTTGCTAGATCTTTGCAGATCTTTTGACTTTTTCATACAGTTTTCATTAACTGATGGAGTTCAGTTGTCATTGAGATTATTCTGTTGACAAGCTAATAACTCAGTTGCTGTTATCATTTCATATTTTAGACTTTCAGGGGTCCTTGTTTTTGTTGGCCTAAAAGTGAAGCACGAAAGTTCATTGTTGATGGAGGATATAGAGCTTTGACAAAACAATCACAACCCCATGTCCACTGGCAACTCAGTGGACACTGAGGTTTTCTTTTGTGAAACAACTTTTTATATTTGCCTATCTTGCCTCTATTTCGGGTCCCACTGACCTTTGCGCTAGAGTGAAGATAAAAAGGATTTTGTCATCAAGCCCTCTGACTTTCTAAGCACTATCTAACTAACATCCTGTCTTAAAGTTAGAAAGGCCGATATGAATGCACATATCTTATTATCTTTAAATCAATGTATATTTTGGGTTTCATATACTTACATTTTATTTTACGCCTTCCTGCTATTAATCTTGTATTATTCCTTATGCTGTAATTATGTTTTTCTTTCTTGTGGCTTCTGTCTTAAACACTTTGTGAAGTCTGCCATTGAACAGCTGCAGAATATATCTTTTTTAATTCATGTTCTTCATTGCTGTAGTACAAGACCATGCTGGTGCTGGTCTGGTTCTTCCCTGCAACTCTAAAATCCCTTACAATATACTCAGATTTCGTTGTGATACCATGAGATTCTCTAAACCAGGGCTTCGAGAACAGCTGTGAAAACAGCTGATATGAATCCCCCACTAATGCACCAGAAAAGCATGGATGCCATTCATCAGGGAGTTTAGAAATATAAAAAAAAATAGTCTTTGCTTAACTCTTTTGAACCCACATAGCGAAACCCCTCATCCATCCTTGTATACAGTATATGGGTGGATCAGCAAATTGAATATCTCCAAGCCAAATGTTCTAACCGGCTGTCTTTGCAGTGGCCCTCTCCCTCCTCGTATTATCTTTGGCTTTTTAAGGACATGCTTGCTGTGAAAAGCTCTCCAAGAAATGCTGTAGGACGTGTGAGAAAATGCTTACATTTTGTTTATCTTGTTGGGGCACAGCAGTGAGTGAATGCAGCAGCACCACCGCACACAGTGGCACCAAGACATTTATCATGTTTGATATGGGCTGATTAATATCCTGGAATATGTCTGTGTTTTTATTATAACGATGAGAAAATTACTGTTGCCAAAATTGACCAGAGTGTGCCTAATCTAAAATGTTCTCTGGAGTGATATTTTGAGTGTTGACAGGCCACTGCGACTCAGGCTTAAAATGGCGTTGTGTATCTTGATGTCTGTAATTTTTAGGGAACACTATAAATGGAGTCCAGCTCAAACACTGACCAATGAAGACAATGTGCCATCATGTGTGTCATGGCCCTGCAGACTCTAAATCCTTCATGTATGTTTACTTATTGTTATTGTCCAACTGGTTGATCTACAGTACCAGTGCTGGAGGAAGTACATACAAAATATGTTAGTATTATTAAAAATGTGCCTAAAACATAAAAATAAAAGCACTTATGGTAGGGACCATGTGAGTATTGATATTATTACTGTCAATGTTGGGCTAGTTTTAATGATTTAATATGCGGTTTAGTTTATTTATAACAGTGTAACATATCTTATAGGAGCAACATATTTTGTTTGTATCTTAATCTGCAAAGTAGTAAGTAATTGTTTAAATGCTGTTAAGACGATGGTCCAGTGTTTCATTTTTCTCTTACTTTTCCTTTCAACCTCTCTCTTACTTATTTTGGGCTTCAACACTTTTCAGCAGGTAGTTTCCCTTTTTTCATTTTCTGCAAGAAATGCATTCTCTAGTTATATTATAATGTAATAAAAGCAGGGAAGAGTACAATATTTGTATTTAGTGGGATTGTAGTGGTGGAGAAGAAGGGGTATGAAATTTGAATATTCAAGTTAAGTTGCATCAAAATTGTACGATACCTGAGGTAATTTACTTTTTCTATTCCACCACTTTATATAACCACCACTATTGAAAAATATGTACGAGTAAAGTTACTATTTTTAAAAACATTTTGAACAGTGGTCTGGATTTGTCAGGATTTTAAACCCTCTTTACTTACCTATTACCAGTTGCAGTGTATTACAGCTCCTGTGCTACTGCCCTGTAGGACAGCTATACACATTCACTAACATGACACATGTTTACACAGCAATGCAATTTACAGATGATATTATTTATTCAAAAAGACCAATTATTTATGAAGGCAGAGTCGATGGCACTCGTGAACACTTAGTTTAAGCTCACAAGGGTGACTCTCATATCAATTATTGAAACACCAAACCACAAAGTGTGAAATTAAACCACAAAGTGTGAAATTAAAACAAAGTGCAAAACCATTCTGTGCCAAATGGACTTTTATGATGCAACACGTTTCTATCACTAATGTTCACAGTGCTGCTGTTTCAATTGTATAGGAAACATGAAAAACATACTGTGCTGTATCTTTTAAGATGTATATGTATATATTCATATGAAACGGTATGTCTGAGGTTTAACCTTTGTATTGGACAGTCAAGTCTCCTCTGTTTGGTCCAGAGCTCTCTGGCTTGCTAATATATCTTTCTTTGTCTTAAATAATCCCTCAATCAGCCGTTGAATGGACAGCATGGGGTCTGGGGACACACAGAAAGCCTGTGTGCTTACTGTGGTATTTCATGGCGTCGGACTCTTTCGTCGTCTGTCTTTGGTTTATTCTTTCGTCCATCTGCAGCGTTGCGCTCCTTTTCTATGCAGTGATACTTAACCATGAGGTCAGAGGTGTGAATGAAAGATTAAGTGTCCATCGCTCGAGGCCAAAAATAAGATTTTTAAGAGGGCGGGAACAGCCTTCATGAGTCTTTTTTAACCTATGAGATGTTTGTCTGGAAGCAATTGAGCATGTACATCTTAAGACACACAGAAAGACATCACAGATTACAGCGGTGCTTTTCTCATACATCACAGGTCCCAAAGTCCCTCCACAATATAATTTTATAAAATGCCATAAAAAGAGCTTGGGCTTCCTTCCCACAGCTCAACAGTATGAGATAACTTGCTTTTGATGGATGAATGGTGGGCCTAAATATCATCTATCCTTCTTCCTGATCAAACGTTTGCTGGTATTTCAGACCACATGTTTTCTTATGATTAAATCATCCATCTCATTGCAACTGGAACAACTTAACTACTGTCTATGCAAGAACAACCCTGCATATGCAGGGTTGTTCTTCAATCAGAGGATCGGTGGTTCGATCCCCGGCTCTGCTAGTCCATGTCGATGTGTCCTTGGGCAAGACATAACTCTTAGTGCATATCTAATTAATTATATGTATACATAAATGCATGAATAACTGACATTAAAATAATTTCTTTATCATTTACTAACACTTTATAAATTATGTTATTAATCATCTATAAGTCCCTAATAATTGGTTTGTAATATATATATATTACTTAATTTACAAATGGGGAATCCATCATTTATAAAGTATGAAAACCCACTCATGAAATGCATAATAGTCAAGCTTATTGATCAAGAATAAAACATGTATAACTGTGTATGAATTGCATACTAATGAGTGTTAATGTTGGAACAATGATTTATAAATGATGAATTAAGTGTTTACTCATACTTAACTAATGCTATATAGCGTGCAGTTGTTATAAAGTGTTACCAATACTCCTCTTAAATTCTTCCTTTTTTTTTCTCACAAAAAAATGTGCCATTGATCTGCAGCTTTATCTGCTGCCATATATGTAGAATCCATCCGTCCATTATCTTTTAAGCGCTTATCCTGGTCAGGGTTGCAGGGGAGCTGGAGCCGATCCCTGCTGACATTGGGCGAAGGCAGGTACATCCTGGTCAGGTCGCCAGACTATCGCAGGGCTCATCTGTAAAATCATTTATTCATTTTCCGTATACACTTTTTTTCTCCATTTCAGGGTCACAGGGGGCTGAAACCTATTAATTACTGCAATGACCTAATATCCCCACGTGGATGAGTATCTATCCGAACAGATATATTCGGATAGAATATCCGAATCTATCTGGAAAAAAGCTTGTATATGAATATGAATGTTACTTTTAACCACTTCCAACATTGAATGTGATGGACAATGTCATATTTACTTATTATTTAGCTCTATTCATTAAACCTTGTCAAATCTACCTCAGATTTAAACAAAGATAAATAACATTTAATAAAGCTGTCATTTTATCTGTAGCGTTTTCTTTTTGAAAAATTAATTCAAGCCAACATTTAAAAAAACAAAACTTTGTCCATAATCTCTGATGTTTTAAAGATTCTGCTATTCCGCTGGATAAAAACAATATTGGCTCTACTTGTGTTAGTCAAACTGGAAATGACACATCTCCTTCATGTTTTCTACAGTCAAAGAAAAAATATTTAATACAGATAGATGTACTTTATAATATAACATATATAATTAAAAAAAATCTGTTAATCGGTGGTATTGGTACCAGAGACATCACTTCCGGTTTTGAAATGTCTCCCAAGCAGTGGTGAGTCTTTTTTCTCTCAGTCCATCAAGCTGTCGGTGTTCATTTCACAATAATAAGCCGCGCGCTGTAGCCACATTGTCACGTAACGTTACTTGAAATATTAATTGTTAATTTAATTAATAGTTCATGGTAAACATTAAGCGTTAGCTTGGTGAATCAAAACTAACTAAGCTAGTCATATTCACTCTTGGTTGGGTGGTTGTATTTCCCAGTACAATAATGTTATGCTAATATGTGGTATTTATTTTACAGTTAAATGTGGGCAGTAACGTTGAAAAGGAAGAACTGTAACGTGTAATGTTAGGTGGAAGAATTTTTATTTTCAGGGCCAAGGTTTAAGGTAATGTTATTGACTGCACTCACCTCCAGTTTAGTGACATTAAAGTGGAAGAAAAGAAGATTTTTCAAAGGTAAAAGATCCCACACTACCCTACACAACACAACCGTGGTGTGACTACAGCTGGACTTTGAAATTAAAATCGAGAAGTTTTTACCTGCTCGTTAACACTTTCAAAGCAGGAAAAGGTAGCTATTTTTAAAATAGCTTTATAAAAATAGCGGTACAACCTTAGTGCTTTTCTTAAATTAATTGATTTTAGGCAGAAAAAGATCAATACACTGTCTTATTAGGAATATTAGTTGATTTAATGGAAAAGTCATGCACACATTTATATTATTATTTATTGTAGGTAATCAAAAGCTGAAGCCTTAGATTAGAATCTGAGAAATAATAGTAATAGTCATCTTTTGAATTATTTGACCATCCTTCATCTTCTCGCTAAATACCTGTGAAAAGAGAGAAACCCTTGGTGTTGAATACAGGATGGGTGGCATCAGAGGCGCCACATCCACAATCTGGAAGGATGGGAACAGAAAATAGTCTAGTATTGTAAACTGAGACACTGAAATATATATATTTTATTTTTTTGACCTTCCATCATGTCATGTCATTGTCAGCCTGTGTTACAGTCAGCCTTTTATTTATTTTTTATGTGGGAAAGGTTTTCATTTAGGTAACTTAAGTGTGTTATTGTTGTGATAAGAGTTTTATTACTGAAATTTATGATTAGCTGTTGAGACAACTGTAATACAGAAAGGCTTAGTCGGAAAGGTTACTTTGACTCTGCAAGTCACTGCGGTTCAATAGAAGTTAAAACATTGCTGTCTCTCGTCATCTTGCTGATATGTTTCTGATCTTAAATCACCTGCAGTTTTGAACTTGTTTTCCTCAAATGCATTAGACATTAGCTTGAGAAAGACACTAAATACTAAATTGTCATGCTGGGTGTTTTTTGTAGCCGAGCTGCCAGATATTACCAGGTATTAGGATGTAGATATAAACGGTTAAACAGGGCAGAGTAATACTTGATTTTAACAAAACATTTAACTTGATTAACTGTTGAATACAAGTTAATGAAATAAGCTAATATAACATATGGCTTCAAAGGACAACAAGAAATCTTACCTCATATGGGGATGGGGATTTTTTAAAGTCACATAGTCCTGGACCGGGCTGATTCAAACACACTGATTCTATATGTTATTTCCAATACTATCAAGCGAAGGACTAAAAATGAGGTGGGAGTCGTAGTCCAGCTGCAACATATTTAGAGATCTTCTGTGAATTCCATGTGTAATAGCATTGCATCAGCTTCTCTGGAGATACCTCAGTTACCATCTGTGGCCGTGAATGAAATAACAGGTAGCTCATGGAGGGATTAGGATGAAAAGGAGAAAGCGTGACTGAAGCCCCCAGTCCGTACAGTGAAAACCGAGGTTTGTGTGGCAGAACATGCAGTTATGCTTCACTTTAATGTGTGAAAATGGCATCAATCATTTCATGCAGTGAGAAATACCTCTTTATATTCGGTACTGTACTACGAGCTCGAGTAGTCATTCAGTAACATGAAGAAATGAGTTATACTAGCCTTTGTTCGGATCTGATAGATAAATAACTGTTAGAGCTATAGCTGTAATACACTTTAGACATATGGTATGTGTGTGTCAGTTAAACTACATGTGATGCATATATTTTATGTCTTTTTTTCTTTTTCTTTTCTTTTATTCATCATATTTTTTAGATTACTTTACGGTAGAGAATTAGGAAACATGCCTAATACCTAATTCTTAGTTCCTTGTTGTAAGTACCATTGACATTTATCAGCATTTTATAAGACATGTTACTTTTCTCTCAGCCAAATGTTTCCAGTATTAGGTCACATGCAGTAGACTTTTCAGAAGCGTGAGCCAGACTGCACATCTGAATATTATTATCATGAAACACAGTTTCCATGAGTGGAATTGAGATATATCGTCATAGAGTGGTACGTTAAGGTAGATATGCATCCTGGCTGCTTTAGAGGTATAGAGCAAAATGTGATTCACACAGTACTAACAACAGGGATATCACTATATTTTGTTATCTCAACTTAAGTTCATACAGACACTCGACACAATATTGTTTTCACAAGATGTCAAAGATTATTCTGGATTTGGCAAAGATGCACAAGTGCAAACTATGTCACAAATGCAGTAGATTTGAGGATGTTGGGTCCATTCATTGTCGTGGAGAACAACAGATGGTTTTACTTCAAGGGAAAATCCTGTAGGGTTTATTTTTCTGTGGCTTTTTCTTGTTTGATAATATTCTCATGGTGGTTAGTGCTTATTATGCAGATACACGCATCTCAAAACCAGCAGGGTGTTCCAGTAAAAATATGAGAAGTTCCTCCAAAAGAGTTGATTTTGTCAATATCATGGAAAGATATTCTGACAGAATGTGGCAGACGTTGCCTCCATATGAGAGTGATAAACCTGCTTATGTTTAAAGTCAACAACGTCAGAAAGGAAAAATGACCCGAAAAGTCAATGAAGCATGTTTAGGTGGACCCTTGATTAATATAAATGTGTCAAATTATGTCCTCTGATTTTAAGCAGGTAAGAAAAAGCTTGTGAAAAAAACATTACTTTCTTCATGAAAATGCACTGATTTTGTTGGAATCAAGCTTGTGAGAAACAGAAAGCAGTCGGATGACTACATTGTTTGGAACTGCTCTGGTCTGTGCTTACAATTCACCTCATTGTTACCACAGATAAATTGATAAAATGTGATGTGACACGTCCAAGATGTCCTGAACAAAAGTTTATAACCGGTCAAGCCGGAGATTACGGCTGCTTGCATTATCAGCAGCGCTACACTATTTCTGTTCCTATCTTTGTTCCAGCTGATTTTAATTTCTATTAATATACTATAATTCTGTATTTTCTAGCAATTTCAAACAATATGTCCATGTTGGTTTATTATGGGAAGGTTAAAACATTGAAGATGATACGCAGCATGTGTGAAATTGCTTTAGCCTGCAAGATAAATCAACAACGCTAAAACTTGGAAAAGGACAGTGAAGTGGGATTTAAGTTCTTTATGGCTGAAGTTAAGGAAACGATCACTCCAGATCTTAGTCCTGGAAACTGCATTTAATTTGTAATATTTGCTTCCAAAATTGAAATTGATTAAAAAAAAAAAAGTCATACCCAAAGCTTAGCAGCACTGTTTAGTCTTCACAGATTGTTCATATTCCAGAGGCATAATGAATTACCCACCAAGCCATGTTTTCATTTACAGTAATGTACTGAAGTCACTGTTTCACTCATCTGACTGACGCTTTGACCTGTGGCTCCAAAAAGACTTTCTTCTATGTTCAGATAATGTAAACACTTTCTTCTAGATAAAATGCCCTTTGATCTGTACGCTCCCTGAAACCAAATAAGATTGTAAACTGCCAGAAATTCACACCAGTCAGGGAATGTTCTGTACGTTGAACCGTTCTGTCGTCACTTTAGCCGTCATGAAAACAGCTAATAGGCTCCATGGAGTGTGGCAGTGTACTCATGTTGGGCTGTAATACTATCTGTAATCCTACCAAGTCTCTCTCACAACTGCAATCATGAACACAATGTTGCAGTCTTGTTTTTCAACACGTAACATTCTTCAGCAATACTGTTGCTGGATGTCATTTGACCGTGTATTGGGCATTAGAGTCTGCCAACCCGGCTTTGATCTCTCCAATGCAATTGCAACATTTGAAAAGGCCAAACATGCTCAAACAGATGTAATCATTTGGTGCACTTTTTGCCAACATGACCTTGAAATTAAGGAGGATTGATTCAGTCTTTTGAATTTTTATGCTTCCCAGATGTGAATCATTTTTGTGTCAACACCGCGTTAGTATTCACTAGAAAACCCAGTTTGACATGAGCGTGTTTGTCTGTTTTATAATAAACATGATTAATGTTTTGTTTTTTTGGGGGGGTTGGGGGTGTCACACGAAAAAGGTTAAATTAGGTTTTGTGTTTGGCATCGACATTTATTTTCTGTATCTAGTTTTGTCCTGCAGACACACAGATTTGTATCCATCTCATGAGTTCTTTATAAATTGTTTTATTTATAATTTTACATTTATATAATTTGAACATAGTAAAAATATAGTCAGTGAATGGCATCTTGTACTGCAGATTGATACATGTTTCATATTGTCTAAATTGCATGCACTAAGTGTTTTACTGCCAACTCAAAAAGCATTAATTGACCGGCACTACACTTGACACCTTGTTTTAATTTTGTCCTTTATGTTTGATTTTGGTTAGTCTGTCAGATACTTAAAGAGCAAGTGTCCATCAGTATGTTAACACAGTTTAGACTTGTCCGGAAAGGTTAATTGTGTTTCTCTTGAATCAATAACCTGTGACAGAAGTTCAAATACATTTTGTCATGTATTTGGGAGTTTTTAATTGATGGTAAGCTGCTGATGATCCGTGTAATTGAAATGTACACTTGGCTTTTACAGTTGAGCAACAGCTCCTTTAATTGCCTCCACAAAATGAGCACAGCTGAGTCAATAACGAGAGTCCCCGACAAACTGTCGAGAGGACCATCAGTTAATTGCACCTTCCTTATCAAACCTTATCAAAGCAGAGTAGCTGATGGACATTTATGACCCTGTTACCCTTTATGGGAATTATATTTTTCTTAGGCCCGTTATTCAGGGAGAAATAAAAACAATTAAATATATGCCTGAAACAAAATTGTGTATAAACCCTTCATGATTTATAGCAAAAATGTGAAACAAGCACATATTTTGTACAGTCCCGTTGTGCACTTGTGACAGTGACATATAACAAGGGAAGTTTATCGGAATGTGAGCTAATATTTTTGGCTTTCCAGTTCATCAGCTGCATTAATATTTACCTGGAAAATACATTAGGTTGCCTGGTAGACAAAAATGAGTTATAATAAGCACCTGCTATTAATATTATATACATGCACTGTTGGAACAATCCTTTCTGTAATTCGAGAATACTATCATTTCAAACTGTTAGTGTCGTTGTACTTGAAAAATGCCATTAGGCCCTTCACACATACTCAGGTAATACTCTGCTCTATGATAATAAAAAAAAGGGTTATTAATGGAGGTGTTCAGAAGTGTTTCACCCTGACTGAACTTAGCACTTTGACCAGGAACCTGCTGTGACTGGGTGGGGGAAAACTAACAGTATGAAGAGTTATATGAAGTATGCCGTAGTACTTAGCCAATGGTGAAATTCAACCCATCTAAACTGAGGGATCAGATAAATCAGGGATCAGCATCTTAACAGCAGGTCTCAGCTGTATCCCAGTGCGGGTTTTCTCCTCTCTTCCCATTGCTCTTGCTCTGGAGAGGCACGTGGGAGGAGAGTGATGAGAAAAATGATTGATACATTTCCAGATTTTGACCATGCTGTCCACACCTAACTGGGGCCTGTGGTGTGGCTGATCAGATCTCAATGTGAGCAAGTTTATTTCTGGTAGCGTACAGACTTGACAGTTAATGCGTCCTGGCAAGATTAGATGAGTGTACTGTAAATACGGCCATTGAGGCAATGTAAATGATGAACTGTTCCTGCTAAAAGCACATTTATTCCATAATTTAATTTATGTTGAGTAATATTCCTGACATCCTCTGAAACATTTCATACAGTAGGCTACGTGTGTGCCTCCCGTGCCTGGTGTCTGTTGTGTTAATGGTTACTCAAGAGCTGAGGCATGAACAGAACCTGGAAGGTTTCCATCTGATGATGTAAAGACAGAAAACAGGTGGCAAAAATTAGACTGCAAGCTTTCCACATGTACTGTTGTTTCCCACTCTGTTCACTGTGTTGACAGAGATTTGACAGATTCCAACCTCCAGTGTTCGGCATCAACACAGCACCATTTACTCTTCAGTGGTGATTCTGTGATCAGGTGGAATGGTTTTACAGACTGTCAATAATTTAAACCCATTAGTAGGACCTGTGATGCATCAGATTTGAAATTCCAACACCACAAAAACAGCAGTATTTTAGGAAAAGGTTGCTATTTAGGAAAACATATATATCACAGATCTATCTATCTTTTAAATTGATCTAAATAATGAAGGTCCATCAAAACTATAAAGTGGATCAGATTCAATTATTGATACACAAATTTGATATTATACTCTAATTTGAGTGTGTGCATCCCCATCAGATCATCGATGTCGAAACTGTAAGAAATGCTTCTTGTTTATTTCTGTCTGGTCTTAAGAAAGTTATATTCAAATTGGTTTGTTTGTCTCAGTGGTGGTGAAGGGGATTAATATGAAGAAGTTGATGTTAATGCATACTGTGGACATATTTTATATCTCATGTAGAGACATGTCAAGATTGATAACATTGTATGTAATATTATAACAGTTTGAGAGGTCTCAACACAATGTATTAGCATATATTTCCAGCTTTATTGTAGAATTACACACACTGATATTCACAGATGAACCCTGTGTGACTGGACAGGTGCATCTGGTTGACCAGTAGGGTCAAGTCTTTTCTATATAGAGATTTAGTTTCAATTCAGTTTATTTTATACAGCCCAACATCACAAATACAAGTTTGCCTCGGAGGGCTTTACAATCTGTACACATAACATCCCTGTCCCGGGACCTCACATCGGATCAGGAAAAACTCCCCCAGATAAAGATAGTAAAAACCCTTTCACAGGGAAAAAAGGTGAAGAAACCTGAGGGAGAGCAACAGAGGAGGATCCCTCTCCCCGGATGGACAGAAGCAATAGATGTCATGTGGCCAAAATGAATAGGACCGGTTCCAGGCCGGTTCCATCAGCAGGGCCATGGTACTATGTCTAGATCTATGTCTTGCATTGATATGTTCTGACCAGCTCCATATATGGACTTATGTTTCGCATGCCTATGCTCAGCATCTCTCCCCAAATTGTAAATAACTGACCTCTAGGTTAAAACCTAAGTTTAAGCTGCTGGTTAACGTCCATGAATGGACATAAAGATGACACCTGTGTATGTCTCTCCCCCACTTCGTGGCTGGGTATGGTATAAAGGGTTTTGTGCTTTCTTCAGAGAGTTGATGACATTCTGCAATCCAGCAAACTGTGTTTTTCCTCCCATGATTCATGTTCAATAAATAATTCTAATAAATATTGATCTTCGACTCCAACCTCATCTGTCTACCACAATACCCTCTAAGGATGTGAAAACCTTTAAAGCATCCTTAAAAGTATGCATTCTTCCATGCAATTCTTAAAAATAATATTCTCAATATATTTTCCAAATAGGGAGAATTCCCACCCCTTCTTCCAATGTTGTTTCAGATGTTTGCCAATTTTGGCTTTCATATGGGAGACACCCTTTTAGGCGCACAGTTACAATGTGTTTGCATTCGTGCGACTTTTCAGATTCCTTGGGTAAGCCTCTCTGCCAGCGTGGTGACAGACGGGATACTGCAGCACAACTAAAAGCTTATCGCTTTACTTTTTTTTTTATTGTGTTTAGCTTTCCCAGGATTGCTTACATCTATTGAGAGTGATTCATTGACTTCTTAGGAGGTCATGTGAAATGACCTTCTGCCTGCCGACTGGTGCTTCATTACTCATTAATCTATTATGAAGAGGTTTTATACCATACTCATATAAAATGAACATAGAATAATGTAGAACTTTGAATCACCAATTACTGTATATATATACTGTACATATATATTCTGAATACAACTCCTGGAGTTAACATATAAGGAATGTGGTCTTAGAAAAATCTGTGTGGTAGCTTGTTTAAGATTTTAACCATTCATTTGTTGTAAGATAGAATCAGTGATAATGATAACTTGCTAAATCTAATACCCATACAAAAAAGCATCCACCTGAATAAATGCTGCATAAAACTAGTGGCCATTTTACAACAGTTAATGGTCCTATTGAGATACTTTCTTTTTATAATCATGGACTGATATTTGTCTGTTTTACAATGGATCAGTTTTACACAAGTGAAGTGCTTTAACTTTGAGCTTTGGTCACTTATTGCACGTTTCAGGTGAACCTCAAACACCATCTTTTATTTTTAAAACCATATTTAATGAAAGAATGGCAACTTTTTCACTTGGTTAAATCCTCCTTTCTCACCTCATGTAATCTCACATTTTGACACATGGAATCGGGAACAATGACAGTTCTATATTTGTTGTTGTATTCCCTTTTATTTCACTTGTGCACCTCACAGCCGAATAAATACTAACTTTGTGGTATTTTATAAATTATGGTTTGAATCAATATAATGAGAACAATGGCTTCCTTGATTTGTTTTGTTGAACTATCTTAGAAAATAGATAAAAAGAATATATACTGTACCGCATCAACCCATTACAAATGAGTTGCTGAGAGATACAGAAATGTGCATGCAGATAATTAATCTCAATTCACAAAAATGCTATTCGATTCGCCAAGACTAGGTTCCCTTTGAAATCAAAAGTCTAGACGTTACTAAGAAAGCATGACATCCAAAACAAAAAACATCACCTCTTTGGCCGTCACATGGTCCAAGTTAGCAGTATGACAGCACTCCCTTACATTCTTGGTCTGCATGTGTTTGTCCCTGATAAAAAAAAACATCCACTGTTGCTTGTCTCCGGGCCTTCTGGCTGTGTCTCATGCTGAGGTATTTTATTACATCAGTCTCTCTGCTGTATTGGGCCCAACTTATTATTTGTGTAAAATAAGCTGTTTCACATGTTTTCTCTTGAGCTCTTACTATTACTATTACTATTACTATTAAATATTTAGATAGAACATATGAACAAGCTAAGTTTTGACTCGTGATATGATGATTAGGATTTTGTGTATAGCCAGGGCTGCTATACTTAACTGCACTTTTACAGTTGCTGTTCCATGTTACCAAAAACTAGGACCAAAATGTCTGAAGTTAGATGGTGCTCTTCATTTTAACTATGCTTTTATTCTAAATGTCCATTACTGTACACAGTTTTCTTATATTTCCCCCAGAAACGTTATGGACACAACCACACAAAGTTTTGTACACCTCATGAAGGTTGATATTTTTGTTGTGTGCTGTATTTAGATGTTTCAATCTGTAACCACAGACTATTGACTTTGTAGTGATCAGTCCAAAGTTCTTTAAAGTCATCTTACTTAGTATGTCAGGGCTTTCGGGGTCATGGTGTTGGACACCTCTATATATTAGTGGTCACTGAGAGGTGAAAAGAAGGAGCCATGTGTTTCCCCTGGTACAGTTACAGTCCTCCTCAACCTCACGTTTGGTTTAAGGATACATGTGCTTTCTCGCCTCTCAAGATTCCATGGATAGTGGCTGTGTCTAGAGCCGATCCTGCCTCCTGGGCCCTGCCTCCTTGGCCCTGCCTCCTGAGCCCTGCCTCCTTGGTGCTGCCTCCTGGGCGCTGCCTCCTGCCCTCTGCCCTGGGCCCTGCATCCTGGACCCTACCTCTGGCCATGGCGGCCCTGCTGATGCCCCTCCTCTATACCTCCTTCTGCTGACATGGATCGTGGTTATCTACTACTCATTATATGAATAATTTCTGTCATATTCATTGAATGTGCTGTAACTCGTTACGTTGTTCATTCTGTACCATGACATATATTGCTTCTGTCCATCCGGGGAGAGGGATCCTCCTGTTGCTCTCCTGAGCTGGTTTCTTGCCTTTTTTCCCCCCGTGAAAGTTTTTTTCTTCTGTTTTTTGGGGTGTTTTTCCTGATCCGATGTGAGGTCCTGGGACAGGGATGTCGTATGTGTACAGATTGTAAAGCCCTCCGAGGCAAATGTATAATTTGTGATTCTGGGCTATACAAAATAAACTGAATTGAATGGTGGCTGTGAGGTGTACATATTTGTGCTTTTACGTTATATACCCAGCCAGCATGTCCATGTGGGGCCCATAAGGTTTAAATTTGGGCTGCCGATAAGGGTACCAAGTGGGTTTGTCCGCAGTTTCCACGGTGGCCTCACCTGTGTTTGCCCATACTGGGCAAACACAGGTGAGGCCAATTTGTAGCCAATTTGGGTCCCACGTAAAGCCCAGTCAGATCCCTCTTAAAGTCCGTGAATAAACCGGTGAATAAACCCTGTATGGGCAAACACAGGTGAGGCCACCGTGGAAACTGCGGACAAACCCACTTGGGACCCTTATCGGCAGCCCAAATTTAAACCTTATGGGCCCGACATGGACATGCTGGCTGGGATAGCAGTGACACAATAAACTAAACCGTAAAGTAAATCTACTGTCTGAACTGCTCCGTAACATACTATTCTGCTGTACTTTACTTTCCACTCTTCATGTTAGACTGATTCTCCAAGGTCATAAATTAGGATTGAGTAACCCATGGTGTTTACACCTTCTCTCTCGCTATTGCAATTTCATCACTCTGACTATTTTCACTTTTTAAACTGAACCAAATGTTGGGATGCTAGCCTTGTGACAGTCATCCAAAGTGCATGGAGTTTGTTGCATCTGCCCCTAAAAACGCCACACAAGTAACACCGTGGTATTTTTACAGATGTGACCAGACATTTCACGCCGAGGTAACCAGGAGCTCTGAGAGCTGTCAAATCAAAGCATTCACCTCCATGGCAGCAGTGGGATCTAAGAAAGGGCCCAATAGTGTACAATGTGTACAATAGTGTACAATGCCATAGTTACAACAAACACAATTGTGTGTTATTTTCCTGGCAAGGCCTGGAATAATAAAAATCTGCTTCGGGCTTTTACTGCTTTCTTTCAGTAAGATAGTTTGTATTGCCTGTCAAAACTCATAACAAGAGTCATTCTACTCTGAGGATTTATGAAGCAACAACACAACATCTTTTAGTTCTCATTTTATTTTTGTTTCCATTTTGACACAATGTGCTGTTGAGCTTTGATTTGGTATCACATCTCTGGGGTTATAATGACCGGCAATACTGTACTTTACTTTGTGATTAATGTGGCATTTATGATGTCGTGACTTGGAGTCTCCATTTATGTTTTATATTTTCATGAGTAATTAGCAGTTATTTCTTTTTACAACATATGCACACATATTACATCATGAAACTCGATGACATGTTAATTGATTTCTTATGATATTTTTTAGCAAAAAAAGCAAGCAGTTTATGGTCGACAGCTTGTATATTTCCTTTGCTATAAACACTGGTCAGGTGAGCACACAGGCTGTTAAGGGTTTGCACTGATCATGCCCCAAGTGCAATCATTGTCAGCCAACAATCCTTTACTCCAATAAGCTTCCACTGCCTCTCACAGCTGAGCAGTCTTGACAGAGCAAACCACAGGGGCTAAAGGCGCTGATTAGATGAGACGAAAAGCACCCAAACCTGGACCAGTGATAACATCGTAATCATGGGAGAAAAAAGGGGGGGGTTATATAACTCGCCCATTCAAATGACAGTATATTAAGACTACTTAAATATTTTATTCAGCCTATGGCTACCATATGTCTATTGCAATAATCAGGCCAATTCCAATACCTTAAGGTGCTATGCACTTGGGTAGCTTTTCAGATACAATCAAATGGGTGGGTATAAAAAGGCATGCAAATGTTTAGTTCAAATTGTTGTATTTGTTTGTAGCCATTTTGTGACCGGTTTCTTAGCCAAGCTGTTCTTGAAAAAGATAAGTAAAGTCTTGACATACTGCATATTTTCTATTTATTATTATTAACAAGTGAAGCTCCTGGTTTTCCAAAGATATAAATATCAGGTGGACTGGAAATTCTTAATGACCCAAAGGTATTGTTGTGTGTGCCTATCTGTTAGGGCTGTGTGTGAGATATTTTCATGTCTTCTGCTTAGTGAGATATTATGGCCAGAAAATCCTATTCACTGGCATTATCTCCAGCGTACAAATATGTATTCTCTTTTTGTTTGTGGTTGTTGATTTCTTAATATCTAATTGTTTTCCTCAATAGTTATGCAGTGCCATTCTATTATTTCATGCAATGAACATCTCGTTAATTTTCTTTCAAGTTTAATTCACAACATACCAGAGAAGATTATATTTTAACCATAATATGCCTGTCAGACACACTTTGTTGAGAGGCATTGCCAGGAAATGAGTCAGTTGTGTTCCACCAGTGACCTCATGCTATTAAATGAGTTATTCAGCCTCTGATAGATATAAATTAAGTTGTATAATTGTAATATTGGACAGCCATCAATGGTCCATGATTTTGTCACAGATTTTGTCTATTAGCACATAGAGCTTCCCTCCAGGATTTTCTTTACGATCCTCTGTAAATTGTGATCAACTTCAGTTAGTCTCCCATGCTCACAGTCTTCTTCTCAGTAATTACTGGTGCCTATGAGCTGTCCTCCAACAAGAAGCTGCCACTCTGCCTTGACGTGACTTGTAGTTCTAATGTAAGAGCAGGAGAGAGGGCAAGCTCAAATCGCGGCACCGGCAGCTTGTACAGGCACTTCCTGTGGCACAGCTCAGGTGCCGCGGTGCCGGAGGCAGGTGCCGCGGTGCCGGAGGGAGGTGCCGCGGTGCCGGAGGCAGGTGGCAAGACCTGCCGCGGCAGCTCGGGAACTTTTAATGCATCAGAGTGCCGTATTCATGTTGCCCGCGACGGCTTGAAAGGCATGAAAGGCATGAAAGGCATGATCACCATCGTGGACCCGTTTTCAGTGCATCACGGGTCTTTGCATGGTAAAAAAAAAATCCTGTGCTTTTATTTTGAAGGGAATTTTTAATGCAGCATAGTGCCGTACTCACACTCCTCAATACTGCGTTCACAACACGCTTTACTTGTGTGAGTTTACACGCCGGACTATTTGTGATAGTTCGCTTCATTCCCGACTTTTTTATTTATTTAATATTAGCTTAAGCAGTTCAGAACCACTGCCCCAGACCACATGCATGTTCTTATTAGCTCACAATTATTTGTTGAACCAGAGTTATGTCTTTCTCAACTGTGACAAAAAAGCTTTGAACAAAGTTAATCCAATAACGTGCGTGTAATCTTTGTCTTTATTATTTTCAAAGATTGGTATTCTGGCTATTGAATATCTATATTGAATCAAATATCTGCCTCTTTGTCTAATTTAACTCATCATTCATATTTCTCCAATCAAATCTAATATGTACTATTCATGTTTTGGTTAGACTTAATAAGTATTGTAATGTGAATCATGTCGTATAGCCTTCACAATTTATAATTTTTTGTGTCAGATTAGCTATTTTATTATATTATTTAAGAGTTATATATATATATATATATATATATATATATATATATATATATATATATATATATTAATTTTTTTCTTTTTCTTTCTTTTCTAACTGACAAGGGTTGAGCTAAGTTTGTTTCACGCAATTGGTGAGAGGTTTTATGCCTTGAAGCTGTTGTGAGGAATATTTACCGTTAGGATGAAACAGGAGCTCTATTATCCGAATCAAAATCAGCTTTATTGACCATGTATGCGTACGCATAATTTGACTCTGCTTTTTTGTGTTGCTATCCACAAACATAAATTACAAATATACAATAAAAATATAAAAAATAAAAACAAGGACAAGACAGCAAAGATGGAAAGATGTGCTCTCAGCTATATATAGTTTGATAGGAAGTTTGTCATTAGTGACTGCAATATACCTTCTAATTGCTTATAAACCTAATTCTTCCTATCATAAAGTAGACTTGGGCTAATATAAAAATTAGTTATTGTTGCTCCGCTAGTTGCTGAGATGCATTATCATGAATTTGTGACATGTAGGGTACAAACTACTTACTCTTTCCATGTCCAATTTTAATCAAGCCACTCATTTTTCAACTCCTTACTAAATCAGACCAAAAAACTAATTGACTGTGCTGTAATTGAGAAATAAGCCAGTTATACATTTGCAAGTTATGTGCAAAGTCTTTATTTGTCTTTAAATAATGCATTTATTAATTTAATCTCTCTTTTTAATGTAATCTCTCTGGATCACAGAAATTAACATTTTAGGTAGGTTTTTATTCATTGGTTTAAACTCAACAGACAACGACTTTCAAACTTTTTTTTTTATTATTAGTAATAGAATCCATAATATCCTACTGTAACATAACTAATAATAATTAGTATATATATATATATATATATATATATATATATATATATATATATATATATATATACTGTATATATATTTCCAAGTCAATAGGTTTTATGAGTTGTCAAGCTTCATGTGATCAAGACAAACAGAGAAAAAAGTTATATACAAATTGTATGTATATATATATATATATATATATATATATATATATATATATATATATGCATACCTATATACACAGATCCATATATATTTCCAAGTCAATAGGTTGTATGGGTTGTCATCATTCTAAACTGTAAAATGCCTCTTATTCATATTTACAATTTGCATTCCTTAAGTCCACTGCATAAAGTGTGTATCTATAGGCACTATGTCAGCATACTATTACAACTCTGCATTTTTATTTTTACAACTACCAACAGTCATACCTTCCAAGACCTTAATGTGTTGTCGCATATTATATATACCTTCCAGAACCTTAATGTATTGTCACATATTATATATACCTTCCAGGACCTTAAGCAAGGAGGTCCCGAACTGCCGCGGCAGGTCCCGAGCCGCCGCGGGAGGTCCCGAGCTGCCGCGGCAGGTGCTGGTGCCGGTGCCGCGATTTGAGCTTGCTCCTACTGGGTCTGAAAGCCCATGTCCTTTACATCAGGGGTTCTTAACCTTTTTGACCCGGGGCCCATTCAAATATTAACACTGTATTGGTTTATTAACTAATTGATCTCACTCTTGGTTTGACTAAATCAAATCTACCTACAGTTTAACAAGCAAAAACCGTGTCAAATAAATGACATGATGCAATGTGATCATCACAAGGACATTTATTGATCATGTGTATGTAAACCAGCACAGACAACAAGTCATGGAACAAATCAAGCTAATACAATAACTAATTTTTCACAAGTCAGGCATATTAAGACAAAAATAACTAATAATTAGATTTTTCTACAAAAACAAGGGGGACTAAAAAATGTAAACTTGATAAATACATAATGTGGTAATAAAAGAAATACACTGTGCACAATTATTAGGAAAGTAGTTTTTTGAGGATTCATTGTATTATTGAACAACTACAGTGCTCTCGGGTTATTCCACAATGTTAATAAATCTCAAACCTGAATATTTAGACAGTAAAAGTGAGGTTTTTACTTTCTTAGGAGAATATCTGTGTGTTCACAATTATTGGGAAACTATTAGTGTGTAGACGAGTGTGCACACAATTCAAAATAATAATTTTCAAATTAAATAAACTGTAAATAACATTTAAATAAAGTGCAAATTAAAATATAGCCTTATGATGTGAATGATATGCTTCAGGAGTCTTCATTTTTGCAGAACCAGAAGTTGCTCTTCATATCTGTGACAGCTGGCTTTCAGAGCACATTTAGAGTTGTAAGTCAGTGACATGACAGACCTTCTCTGGAGTACATCGTCCTTTCCCTTGAAAAATCCCACCGGATTTCTCACAAGCGTTGGATGTTTGGTCTCTAGATATCGCTTTAGCTGTGAAGCCTTCAGTGCTGCGTTAGCTAGCGAGACTACCGTTAGATGGCATTGGCCCACACTCCACACAGGCTCAGGGCTCCGCCTTGTTACCTCCGTTCACAAAGCCCTACTTCGTGAAGTCAGGATTATACTTGCACAGACATTTAGACATTTGGCATGTTCAGCAGCACTTTCATCTTCATTATTTCATTTTAAATACTTCTCTATAACTTTCGCTACAGGCTAACGGCTGAGTGTCTCCTTCTGCATATTGGAGCTTGTTAAACAACTGACTGATGCATTACCGCCACCAAGTGGTGGGAAGCTATATTGTAACTGAGCGTTAGGGCTGAGCGGTATGGCCAAAATGTAATATCACGGTATTTTGTAAGATTCTGGCGATTTCACAGTATTTATTTTCGAGTAAATTCATTGACGCCGAAAAGGACCGCCGCAGTAGTTGTTCACCGCTCGCTGGCCAACTCGCTCACAACTGGCAATCAGCTGTTTATACATGGAGGGACTTAGGACCCAGGGGTAAGTAGGTATGCATTTTTCACATCCCGTCATACCGGTAGCGGGCAGCTACATTTAATGTTCACAGCTCTAGCTGAGGGCGCAGCGGACGGAGCTACTTATGTCTCAGGGTTAGAACTTCAGCCACGGTGTAAAAATAATTACGCCGCCGAACTACATCCCGGGTATATCACGCCACTAACATGACACTACGTCGCACAGGAGACTCTTCTGCCTCTTTTTTCTCAGCTGAGGAGCAGGAGATGATCATGAACGCATATGAGGAAGTCAAGTCCATAATCATGGCAAAGTCTAATGCTGCATTCACAGCCAATGTGTTGCGAATAGTCGCAACGCGTTGGCTGCGAAAGTTAAATGTGTCAGTGTTGGCAAAATGTATCGGCTAATTTTAAGTGCCTCATTACCCAAATCAATCAGATTATATTTATTTAAATGTGCCTGCTGGCAGTAGTATACAAATTAATATATACTTATGAGGATATATGTACTGTATGCGCGTATGTATCATGTACTATATATGTGTATATACATGTATGTGTAGATTACCATATAACTAGGAGTTTGAATATGTGTATGGGCGGATCAGTATGTATGTATTATTCATAATCAGAAATTCAATCAATTGACGCAGTGAAAAGAAATTGTGTGTGATTCTCTCTATTCTTATCACGAGTCCACCTTAATCATTTTCT
Organism: Myoxocephalus aenaeus; assembly: GCA_038501785.1. Taxonomy (NCBI): domain Eukaryota; kingdom Metazoa; phylum Chordata; class Actinopteri; order Perciformes; family Cottidae; genus Myoxocephalus; species Myoxocephalus aenaeus. The sequence goes on along the minus strand of JBAMJR010000124.1, from coordinate 2,044,588 downwards.
ACAATAATGATATGTATGGTGTACTAATAACACTGTCATATAATTATGAGTGCTTTAACACATCCATAAGTTTTTTAAGCGCTAAATAAACGTTACGAACAGCCGATGTTCTCCGCATCGCAGACACTGTACAAACGTACCATTGCAAAAAAGCTCAAGGCTATGATCAAGTCTGTGAGACACTCTGTGATCCCGTCTGCATACAGTATGTGATCCAGGCGATCCTCTGCTGCGCCTGTGGTTCAATGTACGGCTCGGGAAGGTCTCGTAAATACATGATTCCTTGTCGGCAGAATGGATCGCGCTCGTACAGGCAGTCATGATGATGTGAGAACGGATCTTGGCGATCTCGAAGAACTCTCTCCCTATAAAACTAATCTTACTAATATCGGTTCTTCATCAATTAGGAAGGGAGCTGCCTTTTTTGTCTGGTGGGAGTGGCCAGCTTATCCAGTGAATTTCAGTAAGCCTGCGCTGGAGTAGGTCAAGGGATTTGGATGTGTTGCTATGGTGATTTTTCATAACTTGCTTCGTGGAACCGAAAAGCCTGATCTGTGTCATCTTATCCTGAAAATTATCCAGATAACTCAGTAAGCCAGGTACGAGGAATAGGGCCCAGTTTGCAGCGCTCACAACCCATAAGAATAGCCAGGCACCAGCTCAGGCCCAGCTGTGCTCCAGGCCTTACCCAGCACTCATTTGATAAGATGAAAGGAGAAGGAGCAGCAACCACTGTATAGGTGTTGTGCTGGCCTGGCTTTACTATAAGTACAGATAATGTTTTTCAAGTTGCATACCTACTGAGGATGATTCAAAAGCTGGTGTCCATTATTTTTGCATTCTTTGCTGCTTTCTCGGTTTGCTCCTCATTGGCTTTGGGTGATGTCAAACAGGGCTTTTGCCAGTTCTCAAAAATCACAGACAGGAATAACATCCAGCTGGAAAGAGACAGTGATGACAAGAATAAGCACATCTTCACTAAAAACCCTCCATCTGCCTATCTGGATATGATTTTGGAAATGACTTAAGTTAGCGTGATGCTACTATACAGCATATCTGCAGTGGTCCTGTTTAATTACACATCTTGTGGCTCATCTATCTCACTGCCAGAGTTTAAGAGCTCTTTGTTTTTGGAGTTATTGTCCTTTGTGCTGCTTGACAGTGATGTGCTCTGGGATAAGCAATCTGCTCGCATTCATTTAGAATTAAGCTGGTCAGAATTCGTAAAGCAAGAGAATCATTTTTACTTTTGAAAAAATAAAAATTGTATTTTGCAATCCATATCTATTGAACCTGTCCCATCTTGAATCATGTCTTTTTGAAAAGAAATTAATTCCTGATGCAGCTTTGAACAAAATATATTGTGCATTGTCTAGCTATAAACTCCCATTGTGTGCTATGAAGGCCATTTTCTAAAACTTGTGGTAAAACCCATTTCTCATCAAATATAATTATCTGCAAGGGGCCACAAGATATATGCCTCTGTGATGCTTTAAAAAAAAAGACTCTTCTGTTGACATTGTTGTGCTTACTGAGACTCCCAAACTGGATTTACTTTGATACAAATATGGGGCAAATGATCTCTTTTGGCACTATGTATGAAGTTGGGTGAAAATGTTCGGTATCAAGTTCAAGTCTGCCTCCAGAATTCTGAACTAAACATAAACGGATTTCTTCATTTAAAAAAATATTAGCTCGTCATGCAGAGTCCTTTTCTGTATTGCTAAAATTGAAAACTTTTAAACTATTTAAACAAAGTCCTGAAATTGGACACATTGAACATTTCTGAAAGATGTATAGTTTGCTTCTCCTGGCAGTCTGTATCTCCTTATTTTTATTAAGCAGTCATTTTGAAGATCACTGCGATACCGTCTTCAAAAACAAATTGTTTACCGGTAATTGAAGTGCAAATGCACCGATAATAATGGACCTATAAAACAGTTACGGGTGTTTAACAATGTAATGTATGCCACCTGTTGCATCAGCCTATGGTGGTCAACACATGCCATTGCAATACACTTTTAAGAATATGGAGAAGACTGTGACAACCGACATCAGTTACTTCAGAAAACAAAAAGGAAAAAAGCTGGCACATCCTGGGCACCTCTTAGTTCACATTTTCCTCTTGTCATTCCCTCCAAGGCGATTACAGCGGCTGGAAAACAAGAGAACAAGAGGCTCTTCAGGAGAATTGGAGGAACAGAAAATGGGGGGTGTCTACATTCTGAGCAACCTGGCAGTGTTTTCCTAATTAGCTCACATACAGAACAATAATGCCAAACCCTTCCTGAGCATGTTCCGTGGACTCCGTATCGCAGACATTACGCAGTGGTTTTGCCCATTAAGCATTTATTTTATCATGCCAAGAACCACATCCCGAAATTAACAGTCCAGTTTATATCGAGATTAATGTGAGACAACTGCAACAATGGGCCAAAGGGATTGTCAGGAAAAATACCTCTACTTTTGTATAGTACATCTGTTTCATGAGGAAATGTTCACTCTTAAGCCTTTTTTGTCACTGCCACCCCGAGTGCACAGAACTAATGCCTGTCGAAACAGCAGTGCCAGTAAATATTGGCTGAATTGTGTGCTTGGAAAATAAATTAAATAGAAACATTTGCAAACCTGGCCTCACAGTGTTGTGCTGCATGTTACACTACCATTTTGATTATGAGATAGCATAGGTCTGCTTTCATCCAACAAGCTTGCTTCTTCTTAAAACAATAAATACAATAAATAGAAAATGTGACTTGAGCACAAAAGGTGAAAAACAGTATTTGCCACAATAAAAAAAGCAGTAAATCATCGAATGAACCATGTGAAAAGTAATGTTTGATTGATTGGTTTGACATTGGGTGTTATGTCATATCCAGAGCTCAGTTCCCATGTGTCAAGAAAATGACTCTTACTACTCTTTGAGGGCTCATGCTTGCTAACCTAATTAGGCAATACCGACACAAGGCACAGGCTTACAGACGCTCCAGACCGGGGCCCCAAGGTGTTGGATTTCCCCTCAGAGTGGAGCAATAGGTGTTCATGGCCCTTCCCTGCAAATTCAGTACAGCATGGTGGTAAGCCTGGCCTTGTCTTCAGGTCAGGCGAGCAGCATACATCATTTTAGGCATTACCAGATGAAAAAGTAGATGAAAATGTTGATAGTGTGGCATTACTGTTGCAGCTGTTTAATGCACCAACACATGATTTAAGCAAACATTACTCTTCCTGTTAGATGCTAGTAGATATAAGTAAATATGGCAAATAAAACAAAAGGGATTTAAGGAGTGATGTAATTGTGTTGTCTGAGCTACAACGTACAATACAAAAGTCAGCTCAAATTAGCTATTTAATTAAATAAACAGGGTCATTAATTCTTACAGAACAGAGTTCAAGGATTACATGTGCAGGGTACATATACTCTGAAGAGCAGCTACTTTATAATTATTTAGTTCATCTCTCTTATGAAAACAGACTGGAAGGAACGTGAAATAAATACCTTATGAATGAAAGCCTATGCCACAGCTAGTCTGAACATTTTTTTTTAATAAATGTAAAGCACTGGATAATCCATCTAATAAATGTTCTATCGGAGAATTAATCACGCACAGCATCTCCTGGGAAATTTGGGAACAGGGGTCATAATTAATAACAGGGCTGCAAAATCAGGCTGGATATTTCGCAATGTGGAGCTGAGAAAAATTCTAATTATTACAAGACTGAAAGGCTGGAATGACATTTGTGGCGCCGTTGAGGATCATGGTGGATGATCAAACAAACTTTTGCTATGGAAGCCCGTTTCCGCCACAAAAAATAAATAAAAAATTAGATAAAAAGTCATAATAATGAGATAAAAAGTCATAATAATGAGATAGAAAGTCGAAATTATGAGATAAAAAGTCATAATAATGAGATAAAAGTCATAATAATGAGATAGAAAGTCGAAATTATGAGATAGTGAGTGCGCATGCGCTTCAGTGACGCTAGCTTTTCTCCTTCCTGTTATCTGTGCCGTCTTCACAAGTCTCCTCATCCCCTCGCCGGTCTAACCATGCAATCGATATGCAAGCGTAACTGTTGACGTTTTAGCTAAACAAATAATAGCATTGCTATTAATGTAGCTGTTGCATGTGTTTCTCAAAGGGGCTACCGGTAAAAGCAGGAAAGCTACGAGACGTTATCTTGCTCATTGTGTGGTTTATTTGGGGACAGTACACAGGCTACTGTCGGCCCGGCCTCCGCCAACAGTCAACACCGTTAAACGCACCGTTAAACGCTAAATACATGCTCCTATTTCTTGCACTGTGCTTATTGTTTAATGTTATGCACCACCCGCCATGACAAATTCCTTGTATGTGAAATCATACGTGGCAATAAATGGTTCTGATTCTGATTCTGAACTGATACGGTCTTCGGCTTGCTCCATTTTAACATTGTTACAGTCCGTCACGTCTGAAGTGTGTCCTCTTTTCTCTTAACTGAGTTTTTTCAATCGCTTCGAATCATAGGTCACAACACTTTTCAACAGAACATACACTGCTCACAGAGCAGGCTCGTGTGCTTTATGACGTCTTAGACGGACAGTTGGATACTGTAATAAATGCTTAACGGGGATGAAGTTTTTCTGAAGGGGACCATTTGTTGACTGGATAACCTATAATTAATTTGCCACGTGTGCATATCATTGGCAATGTTGTATTATATCCTCCCTCACAACAGAATCTCAGCATATGCACGACATAATGTTGGAAAACAAAGCCGAGAACTGAGATCACACACACTGTAGATATCAAATATACTTAAATATAACATACAAGGCATTCATTTGCATTTTCTTCTTTCTCTACCTTAGCGACCCTGAAGAACATGTTTTGTTTGTGACCAACACAGCCCAGTGTGTCTACCTGCGGTCAAAATACGTTGAACAAAACAGATGCTCTGCTGTCTTTATTTTAAGCAATCTGCCCCAAACCTCTTGTGTGCTCTTTCATATGACTCTATTTATCTATTTATGTGTACTTGGGTTTAATTTTCAATTGGGTTGACCCACTTTGTGTTGGATAAAACAACAGTGGCTTTTTGTTCAACCAAAATAAAACCATTTTCCAGAGCTGTGTACCCAGGGCATACGGGTTTAACTATGTGGAAACTAAATGTGAAAAATGGGATCACTGTGGGATGTCTTTGTTGCTCTGTTTCTGCTGGATGTGCATGTAGTAAAGTGTTTGCTAACACATTATCAATAAGACGATCTGTTAATGTGCCTTTGTTTTGGATTATTTCTTCCCCCTAGTGGTCAAATAGTTGGTTGTTTCTTTTTTTTTTGTCAGATCTGTCCCCAGAACATAGATTTTACAGCTTTTGTCATACCTGTAAATGAAACTAACTGGCATGCAGGCTCCAGTGACACAGACAACACACACACACACACACACACACACACACACACACACACGCAGAGTGCTGAGAATGAGAGAAACGGACAGAGATCTGTATTTGGTTACAAAAGTACATTTCTTAAAACTGTCGGGGGTTAGTGAGTTCCCAAGTTTAATGTCATGGTTCATTTTGACTGTTTTTGAACAAGCACATTTCTTGTCTCGTTTGAGGGTGTGACCCACTTTGACTTGGTGTGAGAACTTGCTGGCTTATCTTTAGGTTGGGTCGGTTTGTCACAGGCTTTCTGCAGTCTGCCATTGATTCATGGTCACCCATTAAGAACACACACACTGAGTAAACTAATGTACTTAGTTTACTCAGTGTGGTGAACTCCCTATTGTTGGCCACAGAGTTGGCCGCAAGAGTTCCGTTATGGGGGACATAAGGAAGTTATAACAATGTCAAGGAAGTGTGTTAGTGTGCGTGTTGGAAATGACTGTCACTGCACTTAACTGAGCCCTGAGAAATGGGTCAAACTAACTGCAATCGAATTGCACTTGTCATTTTAAATTTGTAGAAGCAGGAAAAGCCAATTTGATTGTTACTTTATGTTCTTTATGAGCCTTTGATATGGGAAACATTGGTTTAGGTTTATTGGAATGCCCATAATTCCGGCCTCACTTATTTAGTTTTTCCACGTCTTAGGTCACCACATCAACATGTTGTTAATGTTAACATCTCAGTTAATGGTTGAGCATGGTCCTCAGCAGGTCTTTTTCTAGATGCAATCTGACTTGATGAAAAGTCAGTTCATCACGATTTTATATTGCCCATGAATTTGGCTGCCTCTCTCTCTCTCTCTCTCTCTCTCTCTCTCTCTCTCTCTCTCTCTCTCTCTCTCTCTCTCTCTCTCTCTCTCTCTCTCGTGTGCCACATTTCTGGACTTGCCTGCCAAAGAAAGCATGAGAAACACTCTGATAAGCTGCAAATTAAACATTCTACAAATATTTAAGCCTCACTTCTGTGAATTATGCCAATTCATCACTGCTTTTTCTTTTTTTAGAAAGGAAAAAGTGAGAACTTCCTTGTGGTGCATGTGTTCATTTGGTAATTGACTGGTGTGATGGAAACCATTGTGCAGAGTCAGAAATTACACTCAATACAATGGCTATAATATTTTTTTCGCACATTTTGCGTTTTTTTTCACCAAAACCTGTAAATACATTGCTTTTAGGGAAGGGAAATGTTTTCCAAACTTATTTTATTTATGGGTTTTATTCACTGTTGTAAAAGTATTGTCTTAAAGTGAGCATATAGTTGCTCATAATCTTAAAATGTGCACCTTTCGATACCAACTTTTGACAATTGGAATTGTTGACCAAACATTAGGGATGTGAAATAAATCAAATTTGAGCTTCCTAAGATTATGAAAACAAGATAAACAACATAAAACAATGATTGTGCTTAATTACATTTTGCAAAGATGCTCTCACTTTGTCTTGTGTTATAAGACAGGGTGCACTTTGATCTTGCTTGGCGGGTCAAGGACGACCGCTTGGTGGGAGGATCCCATTGTGGGGACTCTCCCTGGAGCCGGTTGACTATCCCCAGGTGTAATTCCTCCTTAGTGGCCCGCCATGACCGGCTCTAGGTCGGCTTAAAAGGGCCCCGGGTGAAGGTTTTTGTTTTACAGCACCCCTCGCCTAGAAAATCTCTTCAAATGAATGTCAAGCAATGGGAGAGAGGAAGACAGCTTTGTTTGTGAGTCACATTCATCAGCACAGGCCTACATCAAGCATGATTGGCTGGTCTCTTGGGGTCAATCCCAATCTCCACCCTAAACCCTCAAGCCCTGAACCCTCAGGCACTCACTGACGTCAGCTGCTAAATGGCTGAGTGTGAGAGGCTGTGAGGGCTTGAACTGGTGTGAATATGAATGGGACAGCACTTTGCTGCAACATCACATGACCACATACACAAATATTGTGTACAATTGTGTATTTATTTTATACTTTTTATTCACTGATTTGAACGTCTTCCTCACGAGATGAGAAGTCATTTTAAATGATCTATTTACTCGTTTGGTCAAAACGAAATGTTTGATGAATGTAAAAAAAATATTTATATATATATATATTTTCTGCTTGCTTTCCTCTGATTTCATGTGTTTTTATGTTCCATCTTTAATCCGTAATGTTATAGTGTATTTTATCGGGCTGAACACCCATGTGTCTCTTTGTTTACCTTTTTTTTTTACGTCTCCATGCTTCCATTGGGAACTGCGTGTTTAACGTCACATTGCTATGAACTGTGGGTAATTCCCTTAGGCAAAGTCAGCATTAGATGCTGACTTTGCCTAAGGGAAAGGGTTCATAAAGGGCTCAAAATGTCTGCCAGAGAGCCCTCGAGCACTCGATGATGTGACAATGGGACACCCCTAAACCCTCAAGGACTTCGCGGGAGCGCGCCTCAAAGTCCGTGAGTCCGTAAGGGTGGAGATTGGGACTGGCCCTTGGTGTTACGTGCCAGTGTTTTGTGTTCTCCCCTTCCCTCTTGTTTTCCCCACAGGTGCCAATCTGGTGATTGGTTTGCCACCTGTGCAGGCCAATCAGCTGAGTGGGCCCCGTCTTTAAAGGTGGAAGCCGGAAGAGTTTGGAGGTGGTTTTTCTTTTATACTATGCACCCACTGACCCTGCTAGGCGTGAAGGTTTGTGGTGAGAGGTTGAGGACAGTAGGTACGTTTGGGGTACCCTGTACATGTGTGCAAACACGTAGACACTTTGTGTCTAGAACATTAGGTTATTGGTCGGTGCTCCCTCTATATTTTCTTTGGTCGATCATTGTTTAGAGAAGCATGTGAAGCCATTTTGTTTGTTTCAGGTAGTTAGCCAGGCCTAGTTTTGTTATCTTGATTTCTATTTGTTTGGCACGACCACAACTGTCCCAACCTCTCTCACTTCATGGAGAACCTTTTTTTGTTTTTTTGTTAGTCACAACCAGTGTGAATAAATATTGTTTAAAACGTTACTCCTGACTTTCTTTCACATATTCCTTGGTTGTCATGTGTTCATCCACCCGTCATCCCCTAGACTGAAAAGGGGACGTAACACTTGGGAAGAGATGTGTAAACACAGACGTAGGATCCATATTTTATATGAAATTAAATGAGAATGCAGTGACTAAAGCCAACTACTTCAAACTACTTTGTCAAATTGTCATACATTATGGCACTTTTGGCATTATTGAACATACATTGTACAGAGGGAAACACTATTGTACAACTATGATAATTATTGCACATCTGGCAACACTGAACCATGGACCTGGTCACACCCGTGATTTGTGGGTGTAACTTTTTTTTTTGTGTCATCAGATTAATATTGATACAACTTTTGGATTTATGATTAAAGTGTTTACTAGAGCTCAAAGTTCTTCATAACTCTAGCACAGCACTTAAAGTGCACCAGATTGATGCATTTATCTTTAATTGCTCTTTCTAAATATGTTTCCAAAGTGTATGAATAATCGTGTTAAATAGTCATTATCTAAATTTTGACCAAAATAAGTGAGATCAGGATTTTTTGCTATTAATGTAAATGACTGTTGAAATACACTGGTCTTGCTTAAAGGATGGTGTGATGAATTATTGTTAATTTTTGTATCCAAATTTTGCATTTTTAAACTGAAAACCCCATTTGTCTTGAAGCCCAACAATGAAACGGAGAAGTTAAATAGATAAACTGAGTAATAATGGCCATTACAGCAGAGGCTACATTCCTAATCAATGCTTTATTTTACACTATATGAAACCAAACTCTTCACTGATGCAATTGTAACCCATGTAGTGAATTCAGGGGTCACTGCAAACATTGAAGGAGAATGGATAGCATGCAAAGCTCTCTAATAGTTGGAGTCTTGAAGATGTTATTGCCAAACATGAGTCATCACGCTGCCTGTTCTGGCTCTTACCAGAGCTCATCAGTTCTCCCTGGGTTCCTAAGGCTGGGCCTGATGTTCACTTGCTTTGTATACGGAGCAATGTTAACTGCAGATAAACCACATCTGGAGTGTGGTCTGGATGTGTGTATTGCACTTTGGATGGAGACCAGCCTACACACTGTCTGTGTGTGCTGGTGACACCACACACCATTACAAGAATGACGTTTGTACTGCAGTAGGGCACTCTACCAGTTTGCAATGGTTTACACTCGGCAGTGGCCCACTGCGCTGTAGACATATAGGCAGATAGAAGGCAAGTTGGACCTCAAATCAATCTGTTCAGTGTCAGCTTTACCTCAAGAGAAGATCCAAGAATCCTTGCATGCCACTGATGCTAGAACCACCCAACACGGCTGGCCAATTTCACTGTTTATTGCACGATATTGCCGATCTCAGAGCTGATCCAATACAGAAAGATGTGAACACTTACCCAGTGAACAAAGGTTCATTGTACCAATAGAAGACCACGTGTAGAGTTTTAAACAATTTCCCCTCTACAATAAATACACAACAAATAACACCATCTCTATCATTATATTAGTTGTTTGAACCTGAGACCATCACAGGCAGCACAATCTGTTCATTATGATGCCACTATAAATAATATGTTTCTATTCAGAGAACAGATGTTGAATTTATACCATGTGACATCGTGTACAAACGGTACGAGTGGGTTGGAAAGAGAGATTGGCGAGCCATAGTCTATACAATTTACATATAATTAAATTAAGTAACATGAACATGTTGGAAATTGAAAACACCTTCTCTATGCAAAAGTGGCACCAAGTCAAAGTAATAATTTGCCATTATTCCAGCATCTGAACAATGTAAATACACATCTTTTTGATGAAGTCACTGTACTTTCATTAGTTAGTAAAATCACACCCCATTTTCTGAGTAATAGTAAGCTACATGCAGCTGCATTGTGAATCAAAATTGATGTAATGGATATTTTTCGATGTGGAACATTGTGCTGTAACAATTCTCAGTTATTTTAGAATATTCAATATTATCATGAAAATGGTTTGAACGTGTATAATATATTTAACTTAACACTGGTAAACATTTGAAAAATGTAATAAATGATCTTAAGCGTCAGATAACGATTCATAAAGTGAAGTTGCGACATTTGACATCTGGTTGCGTCACCTGAGTTTTGCAACTAATTTCAAATTAAACGGGTATATAGTAGGACGCTAGCATTAGCTTTTGTTCTTGCTAGCGACTTCATTTATATACTTTGTAAATACGATAAAGAGTTTTATGATAAAATACAATATTTCTAGTTTTAGATCGGTTGCGTGACCTGACATGAAAAGTGCACCATCCTACCTGTAAGTTAAAAGTAGATATTTTAATCAATATTTCAGAGAGATCTACAAATCTTTTCACTCAGCCACAGATGGCAGTTGGTGTCTCTTGATAATGCAAAAGTCTGTTACCTCCTCTACACTCCACTTAAAAATAAAAGTCAAATTTTTACGGTTGCGTCACCTGACATTTGAGAACATGAAAATGTCTTTTTTAAATATTTCAACAGCTTAAAACTATTGTTTTTTGTAAACATTTAGTTTATTTTAAATGTTTCAATAATAAAAGCATGCCATAGTAGTTTATTTTAAATGTATTATGATGAAAATACATTATGTTATAGTTTTTATAGTCTGATCATGTGCTGGGACAGCTGTGCCCTCTGACATTTTCAGGGTTTGAGGTGCCAAAACATAAAATAATATATATTATTTGAATGAACTGAAAATAACTGAATAGGTTTCAAATAATTAAATTCTATATGTCATGAATTGATAAAAAAAAAAAAGTCCTGTCAAGTTTACTTCACAAAAGCACATTGGTTTCACAATGCATTGTATTTAATACTTACATGAAGTACTTCCTGCTGTGCTCGATGACTTACTAATTTAAAACTAAACCAGTAATTACGACTAAGAGGGTTTTTTCCATAACTGAATTGACATCTTTCCTAGACTCTATCTCATTTCTGCCACTGTGTGCCTGCAGATGGAGAGTGATTAAAGCAATGGTCATTTTAATCCTTAGTTGTCTCCAAGAGAGAATCAAGGATGGCTGCATGTTGGGCAAAAGGAAAATCGGTCACCTATGTGGATGTCCAATCAGCACTGAAGGCAAATGTAGTCCACTGAAGAAATAAATTCCCCAGTGCATGCTATATTTAAGCAATAAGGTACGAGAGGCAGTACTGTGTCGTCAATAATGTACTATTCAAAGGAGTTGTTAGGCCCGTTCAAGGGTTAGGCAAACCCTTGAACCTGAATAATATGGTTACCAGCGACTTTATAAATAGTAATAGTAAGCTGCCTTTCAGCACAAAATAGTTGGAAAAACGTTGTGTATCGCATTTCAGCGACAGAGAAAATAGTCCCGTATGTGTACGGGACGCACATACGGGACAATAAAACTGACTGGTTGAAAGCAGGGTGGAGGATGACACTCAGCCACCGATGTAAAGAAGTGCTCTCGCTGCTTCTGTCCGTCTTTTCTCCGTCATTTTTCTCCTCCATGATGTTTAGAGAACTTGCCTCGCGTCGGGAAATTACCGACGTAATTATCTCTCACTGGAAATTATCACGATTTTGTTATCAAACCCTTTTCATTCCTCATCTTAATTTCCGGTTTTATGCATTCGCTCCCCGCTAACTAGTCTGCTCTCAGAGTGTTATCTGCTCTGCTCTCCTGATAGCAGGACCTCAAAACATGAAAGCCAAAATGAAAAAAAAGTGAAGGAAATGAAGGAAATATTCTTAAACCTAAATAGAAAAATTACAACCGTACACGTTCTAAATTCAAATGTATCTCTTACGCGAAACTAAGACGGGCTTGATTGCTTTGTTGAGTCATCGTAAAACACGCTTTATTCAAACTGGACAGAAATTGAAGAAAGAAACTTTATTTGTCATAGTACATACATGACATGTATTCTCTGCATTTGACCCATCCTTATGCCGTGTTCACACCAAAAGAGTTGCGAAATATTCGCGCGGGTAGATTACATGTTAAGTCAATGCACAGACGTGAATGGTTGTGAAAAAGCAAATTTTTCGCCGGGCGCCGCGATAGAGGCGAAAGCCAATCACCGTTGAGATGCTCCGCCCGGCATCACCGCCGTCCTGCCGTTACTGAATCAAACTGCTGAAGGAGCACTGGAAGCGGCTTCATTCAGACACTCGTCCCGGAGGAGTCGGAGCTGTGTGCGACTACGGATAATATTATGAACCCAGAGACGGGGGCGTTTAATGTTCCGACGTGTGTGGGACTTCCTCAACAACTATAAAGCAGAACTAGTGGTTATTTCAATGGTGAATGGCGGAAATGGTAAATGTTTTCACAGACACTGAGATAAGCCCCGCCCCTTTTCCGCAGCGAATGTTACGAAAAAGTGAAAAAGTTAATTAACCACATAAAGTCGAGCGAGTAAACTCAGGCGAAAAAGCGTTGTGAAAATTTGCACTTTTGCTGTGAACACGGCATTAGTATTTTAAGGAGCAGTGGGCAGCCCCTAGTGAAGCGCCCCAGGTGTCTTGCTCAGGGACACTTCGACATGTGAACTATGGGGAGATTGGGGATCGAACCAGACACCCTGTGGTTGCAGGACGACCACTCATCCCCATGAGCTACAGCTGCAAGTAAGATGCAAAAATATGCCGTCTCTCAAAGCTGTTTTTCCTCCGTTCGTTGGTGTCTCTCACAATGACACAAATATCCCCAAAAGGCCCCACTGGTCTTAATTTTTTTGTTTCCAGTTTATCTTAGGGCATCTGAAGAAGATCTCCAGCATGAGTGTGGAGGAAAACGTTCATGCTTGACGCACTCACTCGCTCGCTCTCTGTGTTGTCGTAGGTGAGAGCATCCAACAAAAACTCCCCATTCTGACATTCATTACAGCAGAATGATTCCGTTTCTGTTGGCATCGGAGGGCAATTTGAGCAAAGGCTCCACCAGTCGGTGTTTGCTCTCGCCAGCTCCGATTCTGGAGGGTCCTCGCTGGCCATATCCTGCAGCCTAGAGCGGCCTCCCTCTGGCTGAATACAGCGGCATATCAGTCAGCCAAAACATTGTAAAATGTACCCTGTAAAAACAAATCCTTGTCCCTAACATTCACTGCACTCATATTTTGGGATGCCATTTTTCGCTGTTGAAAACATAACACAAGCAATGAGACCAAGGCCTTTTTTGAGTGGTATTGCGATCCCCTTACAGCTACTGAAGCTGAAGTAGCACTCTGTAGTTCTTCCTTATCACAAGTACGTCACTGTCATGGCACGGGAAGAAAGAAGAACAGAGTTTGCAGCTGTGCCCTAGATATGATTTGCCAATGACATAGGACTGTCTGCTAGCTTCTAACCACATATAAGACCAGCCAGATACGTGTACTGCTTTGTGTAAAGTTAAACAAACAGTAAAGTTGCCACTGCCATGAAACACCATACTGTCACCATGAATTAAGACATATTAGTCTTAATTAAAAAACTAAAAGGTACAATTCAGATAAAGTATGTACATAGTTAAACTAATGACATAAAATTAAGGTTTTACTTGCCAAATTTTTTAATGGTGACATTGAATTTGAACTTATTGAACTTGACTCTACCTCAAACTGCAATATATATTCAAGATCAGTTTCTCATCTTGAAAAAGGGGGCAAATTACACTTTGTCCAGTCGTTACAGCAACCTAAGTGTTATAAATAACTCACAGTTTATGTTGCAATTAATAACAGTAGGTTTTGTGTGACCCCCTCAGCATCCCTCACCAAATTCGATGTTCAATTTCAGTATTTGGCAAAAACACCATTCAACAAAGCCCAAAGAAGGAGTACCAGACATGAGCTAAAATAGACATTTAGACTTGCAAATAAATGAAGAAAAACACTACCCTTATCCAGAATAAACGTTTGCTTCCCAAACAGAATAGTCACCTCGGGCTTTTGGTCTTAAACAAAATGTGGAAAGTATAGTACCCTGCAGAATACAGCATTTAGGTCAGTGTCCTCCTGATGATTGGCCGTAACTGTATTCATAAGACTGGGAGCAGTTCAGATGTTCTTTGTTATTGACAGTAATCACTTTTCGAACTTATTCAGTGTGTTTTTTGTCATGTATCTGATGAGTTTACTGAAAAAAACAATGTTTCACTGTTTGAAATATTCGATCTGGTTTGTATGATTATAGGAATATTATAGCAGTTATAAACTATCAATGGCTATGAATGAAATAGTTGCAACAATAGTGCAATGGGATCTCAGGTCTTCCCTGAGAAAAAGCAAAGCAAAAATAAATTGTTAAATCAAACTAAACAATTAAATGAGTTTAAATACAAACCTGTTGTGGTAAGTTAATAACCGGCTCAAGTCAGTTTTGATTATATAGCCCAATATCACACATTTTCCTCAGAGAGCTTTACAATATGTACAGCATATTACACCCTATGTCCTTTTTGACCCCAGTAGTATATTACTGGTACGTCTGTGGGGCAGGGGGGTACTTCCTGTCTAGAAACCGGAAGTGACGTCATTTCAACCGGAAGTGACATCATTTCATCCGGAAGCAGCGTCATTTTGACGGGAAAACAGTAACAGCGTCATTTCAACAGGAAACAGCGTCATTTCAGCATGAAACAGCATCATTTAATCCGGAAGTTGGAAGAAGAAGAAAAAAATACAAAATAAGCAAGATATACAATATATCTATATCTATATATATATATATAGGTTTGCTGGTGTTATGATATTCATACAAATAGAGGATACAAGTAAGCCGATATTCTGATATTTATAAAAACTGATGCTAGTAAGCAGTGGTCTGACATTAATTAAACAACTATAGGGCTGTAAGTTAACCGATGGTATGATATCATACATACTATAGAGCTGTATGTTAGCCAGTGTTCTGATACTTATAAAAAAAAAAAAAACTGAGAATATAGTGAGCTGATGTTCTGATATTCATACAAACCAAGGCTATAAGTCAGCAGATGTTTTGATAATTGTAGAGTTCTGTAGAATTATACAAGTTTAGTTTATTTTGTCAAAATTTGGCTTGTACATGTATATAATGATGTCTATGTGTACAATACAATACTTAAGATGGACTATTGTTTATCAGGTATGCATGGAATGAGCACAGAGGCACTAGTCTGCTGTGGGTCACATTCATTTGCACACAGTGATGAGGACTGCGGTTTTACAAAGGAACATTTGGTTTTAAGAACAAAGGGGGGTGGACCACCTGTGGTCTGGTCTGGGAGGGGACGAGGGGGGGATCTCCCTCCCAAAAAAAAAGGGACAGGAGGAGGATTCGATTTGCATATGAACCAGCAAAGGTGAAGGGGGGGTTCTGTGGGAAGATGACATGGACTGTAATAAAATGATCAACCGTTGTAACATATAGAACTGAATAAAAATTCCTTCTAGGTAAAATGTTTGTTAGTAAAACATAGTCATAAAAACGAATGCCATGTAAGAGTAGGCTTGTAAGCCGCAGTTTGGATATTTATACAAAAATCCATCTCTAAGTTAGACAGGCCGCTGACGTTTAATACAAACCATGACTGTAAATTACGTTAGCAGCTGTTCTGATATTAAAACAAACCATGGCTATAAATTAGCTGGTGTTATGATATTAAAACAACCCATGGCAAGAAGTTAGCAGGTGTTCTGATATTAACACAGACCATAGTTATATGTTAGCTGGTGTTCTGATATTAACTTAGGTAGGGTGACCAGACGTCCTCTTTTTCCCGGACATGTCCTCTTTTCGAGACCTAAAAAAAGCGTCCGGCAGGGATTCCAAAAACGTCTGGGATTTTGCTACGTCGGGGAAAATAGTTATTACCCCCTTACAAGTTTTGGAAATGGTACGTCCGGGAAAATAGTTATTACCCCCTTACAAGTTTTGGAAATGGTATCTCCCTCCGTTCCACGTTCTTGCGCAAGCTCTGACTGTAGAGAGAACTGTCATTGGTCGACCGATCTCAACGTAAATGTAAGTTCACGGCATGCTACACACTACTACTGAAATTACTTATGTGACCTATAACTTGTAATAATAACTACAACTTCATACAATTAAAAAAAATTAATTAATTAAAAATAATAATAATAATAATAATAATAAAAAAGTGTTTATTCATGCTTTACTAATGCTATATAGTGTGTAGTTGTTATAAAGTAGACCACTCCATATTCAAAATATGTTAATATGTTTTTAATATCCTTAATTCTAAATTAATTTGTGCCAATGTTCCAAACTGTACAAATAGCATAGTTGAGCTGATTATAATAGTGTGTTGAATTAATAGTTTAGTATTGAATGCTTGGGTTTATAATTAATATTATTTTTGTACATTTTATATTATAAAGTATGACAACCCAGTCATAACACAATAATAGTCAAGCTTATTAATCAAGAATTAAACATTTATTAATGTGTTTATGAATTGCATCCTAATGAGTTACTAATAAGTGTTCGTGTTGGAACAATGCTTTATGAATGATGAATTATGTGTTTATTCATGGTTTACTAATGCTAAATAGTGTGTAGTTGTTATAAAGTAGACCACTCCATATTAAAAAATATGTTAATATGTTTTTAATATCCTTAATTCTAAATTAATTTGTGCTGATGCGCCAAACTATACAAATAACATAGTTAAGCAGACTATCATAGTGTGCTGAATTAATAGTTTAGTATTGAATGCTAGCATTTAGAATTCATATTATTTTTACCTTTTATAACACTTGTTCCTACTGACAGTGAGCAACTGAAACTCCGTGACCGCGGATGTTGGGGGATGGAATAGGTCAAATGGGGACCGTAAATGTCATGTAAGGTGTGTTCATATCGCACTTCTTTGAGTCAGTGCAGAAATATTATTATTGCATTGCTTAATTTGTGTGTGTCACGAACACATCAGTGCTTCAAAAGAAAAAAGAAAAATGCAATATATATATATATTTTTAAATATATCCTTAATTCTAAATACATTTTACAAAGTTGTCCTGATGCTCCATACTATACAAAACACATAGTAAGCTGTCTATCATAGTGGGCTGTATGTTTAGTATTGACTGCTCGCATTTAAAATGCATATTATTTTGTACATTTTATATTATAAAGTATGATAACCCAATCATGACACACATAATAGTCAAGCTTATTAATCAAGAATTAAACATTTATAACTGTGTTTATGAATTGCATACTAATGAGTTACTAATAAGTGTTCATGTTGGAACAATGCTTTATGAATGATGAATTACTTTTTTATTCATGCTTTACTAATGCTCAATAGTGCGTAATTGTTATAAAGTAGACCACTCCATATTAAAAAAAATTGTTAATAGTTTTTTAATATCCTTAATTCTAAATTAATTTGTGCTGATGCTCCAAACTATACAAATAGCCTAGTTAGGTGGACTATCATAGTGTGCTGAATTAATAGTTTAGTATTGAATGCTTGCGTTTAGAATTCATATTATTTTTACCTTTTATAACACTTGTTCCTACTGACTGTGAGCAACTGAAACTCCGTGACCGCAGATGTTGGGGTATGGAATAGGTCAAATGGGGACCGTAAATGTCAGTAATGGTGTGTTCATATCACACTTCTTTGAGTCAGTGCAGAAATATTATCATTGCATTGCTTAATTTGTGTGTCACGAAAACATCAGTGCTTCAAAAGACCAAAAACATACTATATTTTTTTTTTATATCCATAATTCTAAATACATTTTACAAAGTTGTACTGATGCTCCATACTATACAAAACACATAGTAAGATAACTATCATACTGTGCTGTATTCATAGTTTAGTATTGAATGCTTGCGTTTATAATTCATATTATTTTTACCTTTCATAACGCATGTTCCTACAGACGTTGAGCAGCTGAAACTCCTTGACCGCTTAAATGGGTGCTTACGTCACACAAAAAGTAAGACATTTTAATTAATCAAGTTTGCATTCATACACATACCATTTTTTTATTTTTTATTATTATTATTATTATTATTTTATTTTTTTATAATTTTTTTTTAATTGTATGAAGTTGTAGTTATTATTACAAGTTATAGGTCATATAAGTAATTTCAAGATGACTACTTGAATTGGTATAGTTCCAAAGGCATGCTAGCTTGGTACAGTACATCTGTTTGTATTAAAACTGATTGGAAGTCATAACTGTTGAAAGAAACAGAACAGCTCCTCCATTGGTTATCCTCAAAGATTTGCACAAGCTGGCACTATATCTCCGTATATAATATCAGAGCTACCATCTAACTTATAGCCATGGTTTGTGTGAATGTCAGAACACTAGCTAATTTATAGCTCAATAGTCAGTATACATATCAGAACCCCTGCTAGCCTACAGCCATAGCCTAAGTTAATATCAGAACACCGGCTAACATATAGCTATGGCCTAAGTTAATATCAGAACACCTGCTAACTTACAGCCATGGCCTAAGTTAATATCAGAACACCAGCTAACATATAACTATGGTCTGTGTTAATATCAGAACACCTGCTAACTTATTGCCATAGTTTGTTTTAATATCATAACACCAGCTAATTTATAGCCATGGTTTGTATTAAACGTCAGAGGACTGTTTAACTTAGAGATGGATTGTTGTATGAAATGACAGAACTGTGGCTAACAGACCTGCTGTTACTTGTAGCATCGGTTTATATGAATATCAGAACACCAGCTAACCATATTCTCAGTTTGTATAAGTATCAGAACACTGTCTACCATACAGCTCTATAGTTTGTATGATATCAGAACACTGGCTAACTTACAGCCCTATAGTCTTTTTTTTAATTACTTTTAATTAATGTCAGCCCACTGTGTACTTATAACACCATAACATCTGTAGTCTCAGTTCAAGTCCTGGGGAACTTGTGTATACCTTACAGGGTTCTGTGCACTATTGCTGTCCTCTTTCGGACCCCTTTGTCCCCTCAGAAGTCTCAACTTTAAATACTTGGAGCTCCTTACATATACATATGTATCTATCATTCAATTATAATAAAAAAAGGAGACTACTCTAGTTAATAAGCATGTTCATGGTTTGTTGATAGTTTATACTAATATAGTTATTCATTAAGTATACTTTAGGTCTACACAAATATTATCCTTGTTTTTTTTTTGGAATAAACCTGGTTTGAAAGGAAGTTCATTGATTAAATGGGTTCAGTCATGGATTTTATGAAAACGTATTTGATAGCATAAAAACCCCAGCTATGGTCTGTGTTAATATCATAACACCAGCTAACATATAGCCATGGTTTGTTTTAATATCAGAACAGCTGCTAACGTACAGCTATGGCCTGTGTTAATATCAGAACACTAGCTACCTTACAGCCATGACCTGTGTTAATATCAGAAAACCATCTAATTTACAGTCTTGGTTTGTATTAAACGTCAGCGGCCTGTCTAACTTAGAGATGGATTTTTGTATAAATATCCAAACTGCGGCTTACAAGCCTACTCTTACATGGCATCCGTTTTTATGACTATGTTTTACTAACAAACATTTTACCTAGAAGGAATTTTTATTCAGTTCTATATGTTACAACGGTTGATCATTTTATTACAGTCCATGTCATCTTCCCACAGAACCCCCCATTCACCTTTGCTGGTTCATATGCAAATCGAATCCTCCTCCTGTCCCTTTTTTTTTTTGGGAGGGAGATCCCCCCCCGTCCCCTCCCAGACCAGACCACAGGTGGTCCACCCCCCTTTGTTCTTAAAACCAAATGTTCCTTTGTAAAACCTCAGTCCTCATCACTGTGTGCAAATGAATGTGACCCACAGCAGACTAGTGCCTCTGTGCTCATTCCATGCATACCTGATAAACAATAGTCCATCTTAAGTATTGTATTGTACACATAGACATCATTATATACATGTACAAGCCAAATTTTGACAAAATAAACTAAACTTGTATAATTCTACAGAACTCTACAATTATCAAAACATCTGCTGACTTATAGCCTTGGTTTGTATGAATATCAGAACATCAGCTCACTATATTCTCAGTTTTTTTTATTTTTATAAGTATCAGAACACTGGCTAACATACAGCTCTATAGTATGTATGATATCATACCATCGGTTAACTTACAGCCCTATAGTTGTTTAATTAATGTCAGACCACTGCTTACTAGCATCAGTTTTTATAAATATCAGAATATCGGCTTACTTGTATCCTCTATTTGTATGAATATCATAACACCAGCAAACCTATATATATATATATCTATATATATATAGATATATTGTATATCTTGCTTATTTTTTATTTTTTTCTTCTTCTTCCAACTTCCGGATGAAATGATGCTGTTTCATGCTGAAATTACGCTGTTTCCTGTTGAAATGACGCTGTTTCCTGTTGAAATGACGCTGTTACTGTTTTCCCGTAAAAATGACGCTGCTTCCGGATGAAATGATGTCACTTCCGGTTGAAATGACGTCATTTCCTGTTGAAATGACGTCACTTCCGGTTTCTAGACAGGAAGTACCCCCCTGCCCCACAGACGTACCAGTAATATACTACTGACCCCCCAAGAACAAACCTCTTTGATGGGGAAAATATGGAAAAACCCTCAGGATGACCAACTGAGGTGAAATCCATGACGGAGAGACATACAATAGATGTTGTGTGTACAGAATAGACCATTTATCCATTATCTTATCCTTTTCCGAGTTGCGGGGGCGCTGGAGCTGATCCCAGCTGACACTGGAAAGGTGGCTAGACTATCGCAGGGCTGACATAGAGACAGACAAACATTCACACTTACACTCGTATCCCCTCTTGTGCAATTTTGCAATTTCAATTAACCTAAGAGGAATGTCTTTGGACTGTGGGAGGAAAAGAGGAAGAGAACCCAGCTCTTAGGGCCACTAAACACTTTGTTCCATTTAATTATTTAAACTGATGTTTGTCATCTAGGTTTATGATGTCAATCAGACCTTTGTATTTTCCATTATTTAATTTCAATCTTACAGTAATGCGTGGCTTTGTTTTTTTACAGTATCTTGTGTGGTAGAAACACATTTAGATTTTTTTAAATAACTGGGAAAAAAATGTAGATCTATGCTGTACATAGGTCTCGAAATGTGTGCATTAGTGGCATGACAAGTGTAGGGAGATATTGTAACGACGCCTGACCTAACTTTAAGGAAATCAGCATGAGGGAATAAGAAGTTTAATGAAGAACGTCACTACTATGAAGGATACTGTGTGTCTTGGAAAGCAGAAGCCATTAGCATGCGTGCAACAGCCCGGTCTGTCAGGTTTGTGAGAGAGTAACGACTTTGGCTGCAGCTTTTGCCAGAAAAAACTACCTCTGCTCAACCTCTTCTACTTGAAATTCCAAAAATGTCTCCCAAGGCAGAACAAAAAGATGGACAATGACAGCTTGTCTGCGGTGAGGCGTTTCCCAAGTCATGGCTAGACATTTGAAGGCAAAATGAAATTGCCCAAAGGTGATTGAACTCCGATTGAAATCTGCCATCGACACAAGATCTGTGAATCAGTTAATCAGTTGGGAGTTTACAAAGTCGCTTTGAAGTGATTTGTTGCTTTAGCCTTAAAACATTCTTAAGAAAATACGGTGAGGCTTTTTGTTGCAGTGGTTTTTTCTTAGCAATTATTTTTACATTACATTTAACTGACGCTTTTATCCAAAGCGACTTACAATAAGTGCATTCAACCATGAGTACAAACTCAAAACAACAAGAATCGTGAAAGTACAATTTCTTCTAGAAAGCCAAACTACAAAGTGCCATAAGTAAGTGCCATGTTATTTTTTTAATTCAAGGTATAGTCGGAAAAGATGCGTTTTTAGTTTGCAACGGAAGATGTAGAGACTTTCTGCTGTCCTGATGTCATTAGGGAGTTCATGCCATCATTGAGGAGCCAGGACAGCAAAGAGTCGTGATTTTGTTGAGTGTTTAGCTCGCAGTGACGGAGTATTTGCCAAAATACTCTGCCGAAAGTGTTTAGCCATATAGGAATGGAGGTCCAACAGCCTGTGATGGTGTGATGATACAGGTGACAGCGCATCTACAGGCAATATAAGGAAAGAGGAGAATCCTGCTATGATATATTCACTCAACATGTTGAGCTCTGACTATGGAAACCCATAAAAGTAATATTCAATCACTTTTCACAATTTGGTGACCTAGTTTAAGGTTATTGTTGGAAGCACACAGATAGGACTGGTTGGGAGGAAATTGTCTAGTACGATGATTGATGGTCCAGGGGTCAAGTCCTCTAGCAAGCACTAAAGTTTAGAATGCACTGAGGTTGGTCCTCGCTCTACTTTTGATCTCTGTTACAGGGCTGACGAGGACAATTATCCTGATGAATTCGCTGAGAGACTGCAAAGATCAGCGGGCTGATGTTTCTTGGGTTCTTTGCTCTCGGTCATCTATGTGCGATGCCGTCAGTTTTCCTATTTTGTTACCAGAAGCACTGGGACTGGCTTCCACACATGGACAGCCAGGCACAGTGCACTGCTAGTTCCATCGTATTCCTACAGTCACAGAGTTTGTAATGTATTCTTTTGATATTGTGTAGACACACAACGTTCAAAGTTCTCTGGAACTTGATTAAGAGAAACCAAAAAAACTAAGGTTACTGCTTGTGTTGAAAACCAACCAGCAAGAAATGAGCCCATGGAGAACAGGTAATTATCTAGGTATGCTGTTTGGTCGTCCTCAGTCTCTCTCTTGACTCTTAGAGATAAGTATGCTCAGTATCCATACAAATGCTTGGCAGACAGTTCAATTCCTCCGGGATGATTTTATTTTATTTTTTTTGGGGGGGGGGGGGGGGGGGGGGGCTGGCTGTCTATCCCTCTCTCTCCCTCTGTGTGTGTGTGTCTCTTTCCCTCTCTCTCTCTTTCCTTCCTTGCTGGCAGCAGCGTCTGCACTGTTGGCAGGAGTGACCAGAATAAAAACAGCAACACCAGACATAGAGGGGGGAAAAGGCAAAGTGATCTATTGAACTGTAGTCTTTGCCCTCTCTTAATTACGTAGAGTCTCATATCTTTTCTCTTTTTTTCCCTTTTTCCTCACTCTTTAAAACTTCTGGCTTGTGGTAATTAGGTAGAAGAGAATAAAACCAGCTGATCGGGAGAGGGGTGGTGTATTTTCGAGCGAGATGGCTTACAGAAACATTCTGTGGCTCCTCTGTGGACTCTTCCTCTTAGCTCTGATTCAGCCCTCTCTTCAAGGAGGTAAGTGTGTGCTACAGGTGAACTGACCCATTATTTTTGCTGCATCAATCACAGACTTAGAACATGTGAAATGTTTTTTTTGTATCTTTGCCTCTGTGTCTCTCAGAGACATACAACCACCTGAAGTACTTACAAGCTTTGCTGATGCTTATCAGCTATAGGTATGGAGTGCTTTCACTTATTTTGATTGAAACATTTTACGTGTTATATAAACAATTGATTATGTATATGTTTCAGTATAATTTACTGTAAATGTATGTGAAATAAAAGTATGGTGTTTAGTGCTAACTTGTTTTAGTGTTTATTTTGGCTTAATCCTAGTCATAATTTAAAACAGACAGTTCTGCAATTGCATTGCTTTGTAGTTTTGGTGATATAAATCCATTGATCATATAAAGCCACATGCTGCAGTAGTGAAAATTAAAGATCTGGCTGATCTTCTAAACCCGTAGTGAAGCCCTGAATAGTGGTGCTCCATCTCTCTACTGTTGAAGAAGACTAATAGATAGAGAGGAGGTTTTTCTTTCTATCATATGTACATGTCCGTGTAGTGAGAGGTGAGGTACAGCATGGTCTACAGCTTGACCAGATGTTTTTGTCCCATGGCTTTACATTGTTATTGAGTTTAACATTATGAAATAACCCTGCATCATACATTTAAAATAATGATAATTCAATAAAAAGCTTTTGACGATCTTCTCTTGAAGTAATAGCACTGCCTATTTAAGAAACAGATTTGAGGGGTTAGCTTCAAGTGCAGATTAAAGTTATGGTTTATATGTTACAGACAGTGTGAGAGAGTAGTGAGCATGCCTTTCCTCCCACTCTCATTCAACCTGGGAGTTTGCTTTTTCTCCTCTTTCTGCTTTGCTTTTTTAGGTTCTTGGTCTGTGTCTTGGCTGAGATTCTTTGAGTTATTCAGCCCCAAACTGGAAAACGTGCTGAGCATCTGGGGCTGGGTATGATGGAATCAAGTCCATGTTCTGTTGTATTTATTTGCTTAAAAGTCACAGCTGTTGGTGTTCCTTATCGCCAAGTGTCCTTCTAGATGCATTTTTTTTTAGATTGTTAGATTCCTAAAAGAAACATTTTGTCCATATACAGTCTCATTCTTTCCTATTTATGTTATCGGCCATCTCTAATTTGAACAACATGTAGTCTGTTTTTGTCAGGTTATAGATTGTATCATCTAAGAATGTACTTGCCCCTCTTCCCTCTGCTTCGTAGCACATGTATCCTCTCTTCTTTGTGCCAGTCACATTTTAAGGTGCATTCGAGCAAATTGGCTCAGGTAAATGAGCCAGCAAATATAAATGCTGACTTTGCATCAAAACTTTGATCTCAAGTGAGTGTTGAGAGTGTATAATTTATGGCGCTCAAACTAGTTCCATCTGTGTTTGTACACTCTAACTTGAAAAAACAACTCTCTTGGCTGGTCCAAGAGTCAGTTATCTGTGAGCAACATGAACCTCATTAAGACCCAATGCACTCGTTTAATGCCTCTGCATAGAAAACACCTCTTACGCCCTTGAAATTCAACCCTTGAATTGTGGTGTAGTTCGGGGCTTGTCTGAATATTTTCCATCGACAAGTGTAAATGAAGTATGGTCCGAGAGAAAATATCTGTAAAGGAGTATGCTAATAAATATGCTCTCTTGTGCGATGGAGGAGGTTGTGTTAGTGACCCCTATTATGTATTGCAACATTTGAGAACTAAATCAAACCCAGACTTTTGATAGCTGATACAATTATTTGAATGGATTCCTCAATTTAGGAGTGCAATCAAGCTTTTTTACTACCCCAATAAAAGTAAGAGTGAACAGCTCATTAGGTATTTGCAGATTGTCTTTAAAATTAAGTATCATGTTTATCTGTTTCTTAACTTTATGTGTTGTATTCCTCCAGAAAACCTGAACATACAGCTGGTGGACTTGTGTCAAAGTCATTAGTTTGAATTTAATGACAGTGGCAGATGAAAAGGGGAATATATAGCTGCGCTGTTCCTTCTCAATTTTCACAGAATTGAAGGGGTTGTGGGATGTGTTCTTTAGTGCCGCTAAAGCCAGCTCTTTTGTCATTGGCCAGGCCCTGAGACTTCAGAGGAATTTAATGCATTAATCAGTGACACTCGCCTGACTTTATGTAAAGTTAGAAACAAACAGTGCAAATTGGATGACATGCTGTTGTCAGATGTTAGATACCCAAACTGATTGTCTTGATTGCCCAAGCAAGTGATGCTTCAGGCTTTTTTCTTGGTGTGTGTTGTGGACCCCTCTCTGGCTCTAATTCCTCTTCTGGCAAGGCTTATTGCCAACCATAACATACTGGATTAATGTGACACACACAGTTGGCATCTCAGTGCTCAATAACTCTAAAGAAATAGACCAATTGAAGTAACGCCTGAGCAATACATGGACGTTTTTCCTCAGTGAGCTTTTGTTAAATGTCTTGAACTTCTTTCATGCCGCCCCCACAAGGTAATTTTCATTTGTTGATGTTTAGTGGTTTGGTGTAATTTGTAGTGAGGTAATCTCCATTCAGTAATCATTTGGGAAGGAGCCTTTTGGTTACAACCACTGACTGACCAAGGTTTGCTATTGTGAAAGAATTGTTATTCCATGTATTCATGTCTTTGGCACTCGGGCACACGTCCTGGGAAAGTGTTAGGACATTGAACAATTTCATCCACGGTTTGCAGTTTACATTAAAGCATGTTGGCTGGCTGGGAAGTCACTTTCTGAATCAAAGCACCGAGCCAGAAGTGATTACTAACATTTTTCCTATTACCCTTTTTACTGTAACTACTGTTAAGAGTGTTGTAGTGAGAATACTGGAGCTTTGGGATGGATGGGTTGTTTTAATAGTCATGTAATTCAAACGGTCTGCATGGGAAATGTCTAGGGTACAACAACTCCTTTGCACTAAACTCATAATTTTTTACAAAAGATAGTTTTATTTTTGTAAACCTGATTTACTGTGTGGTACAATCCAAGTCTTCCAGAAATGGATGGCTGAGTTGTAAGAATGTTGGATCACGAATCAGTGAATACAGGTTTCTCACAAAGGCATCACTTTTACAGATACACGGCCAGTGCACAGTTACGGTTCGGGTATTTACATAATAGCAAGTCTGCACTATTGCTGAAAACATATATCAATAAATTATTAGGTTAGCGCTTACTCTTTGGTTGTGGATGAATGTCAGTCCTAGCATCCCAGTCAGATGTTTGGTCTGCAATCAACTACTGCCAAGTGTTCAACAAAGAAGCACATTAAGTCAAATAATTCATTTCAGCCCTCACGCAGCTGTTAGCTGCAACGAGCAGCCTCACTGGGCCAGCAATCTGAAATTGCTCCCAACAGGAATGTTTTCATCTTGAACCGCCAATGCCCACTGATGTCCAACTCAAAACAATGTGACCCATGAGCACAACATTAATATAGAAAATATATTTTATAAAAATCCATAACTGTTGATGAACTGATGAGAAAATGTGGTAATAAAAGGAAATTTGGATTAAACACATTACGTCAATGCAATCAAAATCCTCTGGCATGAAAACATTGTGGGAGAGGGCAGAGGTAAACATTGCACATTACGCCTTTGGCATCAGTAATTTGGTCTCAACCAAACAAAACCATTTTGTTCGTGTTTTGATGGGTTTAGGCAACACAAGTACTGGAGAATTTGTCCAGTTCCCACATAAAATGTTTGCAGACTGGCCTGGATGATCATAAATGTGGTCCTCTTTTACATAAATCATAGATTTTATGCTTTCCCTGTTCAACTTTGTAAACTGCTTTTTTCCTTGCCAGGATATTGTGGAACTGTCAATATCATGTTCATAAATCTGATTGATTATTCCTTACTCAGTTATGTTCTTTCTCACAATCAGATGTTACTCGACAATATTACATTCCAATGCCAAAATAAAAAAACTTGCTTTATGTCCTCTACTCATTTTTTCCGAAGTGAATATAACTCATATCTCTGCTATTGTCAACTGTCACGGCATATTGTATTTCACATCTCTCACAATAGTGAATGTAGCTCTTTAAGGTCAATTTTACTTTGCACCTATGATCACATACATCAGTTTAAGGAATGGAGTCATAATGTAAATTATTATTCCACCAGCTTTTTGTGATATCACCTTGCTGTTATCTTCAACCATGGCATATTCTTTTATCCTGTTCAACTCTAAAATACTTATCCAGGAGTGTCCACTGCTGTTACAAATCCTTTTTTAATTCAAAATACATGTCTTTCCTAATTCTGTAATGATACCCTGTCAGCTTCCTGTGAGAAGACTTCACCCAAGACACCCACAGGACAGCAATTAAACAATGAGCAGATTAGAATCAGGTTTTCTTAGTCTTTAAAATATTGCCATCTGTGGGTTCTGCTTGCCAGTGCATACCTCAAACCGATGTTCTGCTTTAGATAGACGTGTTACTAAGACTATTGGGCAAGTGTAGAAAACAACGGTGGAGTCAAGTTGAGGTTAGTCTATCTGGGCAACAAGACAGGATGTTGGCATTGTTCTGGTTTCCGTTTGTAGTCTGATTATTAGTCACTAATCACGTTGGAGCAGGCTTTGGTTGAATGCAGGTAAACAGTTAAGAAGGTAAATGTGTGGAAAGCAAAAGGAAAAGCACATTGGCCAGAATACAATCTCGGAAAAATGGGCTTATAAACATGTGAAACAATCTGTTCACGTCATCTCTCAACTCAAACTCCAGTCTTGCGTGTCAAGTTGCTAATCGGACTGTAAACAATGAACAGTACATATCAAAGAAAGACTTGACCCGGATAGCCACTGGCTACACTGGAACCCCAAAAATATAACCCCTTGCCCCATCATCTTACCGATAGCTGATAGGATTGGGTTGAGGTGGGTGCAAGAAGAAGATGCACTTTCCCATTTTAATTTTTACTTTATTTAATGCTCCTCACATTCTCCTTTTCCACCCTCCACATGCTGTGGAAAATAGACAGTGGAAGGGGTGGCTGATAGTGGGCCAGCTGTCATATGTCTGATAACGTGAGATGTAAAGGAGCCAGCAGCCGCAGTGTTTGCTTTACTGCACTGTTGCTTTTGGTTGCAGTATTAAAGCTTTCTTTAAAGAGAGAAACCAAACCTCCTCTTCAGGGACAGTGGTTTTGGATAAGTCTAAACACAGCAAACAGTTATCATTTTGCCAAAATATCTTTTCATTTTATCAAGAGTGATGGAAATAGTGGTGCAGAGTTGTGTAAATGTCAGGTGGTCAAAGTGGTGTGAACACATTACAGAGTAGTTTTCCTCAGGACTTCCTAAACGTTGTGGGGCACAGCACTGTGATCAGGAATGTAATTGTACTCTAAGTCGTTTGTAAAGCATGGGGAAGAATGTAATAACTTTTGTTGCATGTTTTAGTGTTGTGTCTGTTCTCCTATGAGTTTTTTTTGCAAATTGTTGCATCAACTCTTTGACATTTAATTAATTTGTGACCAATTATTAAACAACCACAGGGCAGGCTAGTAATATAACATTACTCACCAGCTTGGTATAGATATATTGTCAAACTAAACTTCTTCATCTCATAAAGAGTAATTGCAAAAACTGTCATTAACATGGGAGGAACTACGGAAATAAAACGTCATTGGCTTTGGCTTTATTCAATTACAAACCAAGTTCTAACATCCAATAACTTAACTTATCTTCTATTCTGTCTTTATTTAAGGACCCAATAACCCATATCCCCCATAAAACATGTTTTTATTTCCACATAGACTGTGGAATTCATAAATCCCATTGAATGTATTAATGCTCAGGTAAAATATCTTGCCAGCAAAATAGTTGATCAACATGTTATACGTTTTAGGCCGACATTCATAACATGACATGATACAATACCAAACACAAAAGGCACTGGTCGTTTCCACCGGTTACCATGTGTCCGGTGAAATACGTAATTCAAAACAATGGAATTGGAGAGAACAAAACATTCGCACACACATATGTTGTTTATAAAAATGATTTTTATCTAATCTTATCAGATTTTCACACATTGTCCTTTTTGTGTTGTATAAATACAAATTTGATTCCTCTGGAAACTGAATTCTGGTTACGAAATTTCTCAGCAACTGTGCCTCCTTGTTAGATTTGAGATTTAATAACCACGTGAAAGTGTCAAGTGGTAACAGGATGTTCCCCCTTAAAGGAAAAAAAAAAATCAACCTAAAAGACCTCTGTGTTGTTATAAAAAACATATTGCTGTGATTCATAGTACTGCGGTTTGCTAAGAGATTCGAGGAAATCACGAAGACTTTTACAAGAAGAAACACGCTGAGGGAAAATGGGCCTTTCTTAAAGTAGATTATAACAATTTCAGACAAAAAAAAAAGTAACACATAGTTGTAAACACAGTCCGTAATGTTAACCAGTCACCATGTCCCTGTGGGCTTCCACATAGGCTGAACTTTGTACAACCCCAGTTAGAACCTTAGCATTTGTCCACCAGTTTAAATATGCCTAAAAGTGGTCTGGGTGTCAGCAATCATCCTCCAGGTAACTTCAGAATGTATACAAGTTGATTTTCTTTACTTTCTTTCTTTGTAAATTGTTTAACTCTGTGTTCAGAACATGCATCACTTCAACTGTGTGTACATTCGTACTGCCTCTAAAATGTGGGCTAAATGAGGGGCCCATCCTGCAGCAGCTACTCATACTGGCTGGTTGGGATAAAGTACATTTATGATGCGATGGGGGAAAAAAACATTATGTTAAAGATAATTTGTCCCACATGGTAACACACAAATATCACACATTCAACTGAGGATTTCCCTTATGGGCCACAGTTCATTGCCCACATGACAATGCATTTGTCAATGCCCCGTACTAGTGACTGACCCTGTGTCCACTGTGAGTCTTACAGTTGGACCACATTCAAGTACAAAGTGGATGATGAATCCAAATCACTGTCAGGATTCCTCTGAGTTTATGTACATCATCACACTCATATTGTAACTCTGGGCTCACACTGCAACTAAGAAATGCCTATTCAGTTCAATCAGGAGAGACTCGTTCCGAATTCACAATAATTTTATTCCGTTGGTATAACAATGAATAGTGCAAAGTCTTTGGCGATCGGACTCTATCCTGAACCAGGATAAACAAGGGGCAGTGACGCTGAGTTCTGACCCGGCAGAATCCCCCCTGGAGTCTAGACACTGGTGGTGGTGGTGAAGAAGGGTGTTGCTGTCCTCCAGTGCTGAGTGAGGAGTTGACTGCCTGCTGCCTGGAGGTGACTGGGGTGGAGGAGGGTCGCATTCCGCGCTGAAATGACAACTGACAGCAGCAGAGTAGCACACCTTTAAAGTTTGACAGCAACGATCTGATTGGCTTAGAGACACCGTGATGCATTTGGTTGGTTGCTTACAAGTGGACGCCCCCCCCAGATCAGCTGCTACCGTAATGACTAAATAGACTGCGATACATGAACGACCCGTAGTGTAGGGTCTTCCTTCCTGAACTACCGCTTAAGCTCCATTTCACACATAATTGTATTTCACTGATGGCAAGAAGGCTTATTGCTTGCTGCTGGATGCTTCCTTGACTTTCCTTTATCACATATTCTATTTTGACAAGTTATACAATTTTGTCACATATCCTGCTGTATTACAGTGTAATGGACCTGTCCAAGCTTAATAACATAGTTTTAAGAAATACATTTTAACTTGTCATTCTCTAGTTTGCTAAGCTTGTATAGTACACATAAGGCTGTATTTTACATTCTTACTTTCTTATCCTTTAATAGAAAAGCCATTGTTTTCGCAAGATCAGATCACTAATACACGTCACAACATGTAATAAATGTATTCATCAACATTAATCATATCACAAAAACTCATGGCAGACTCTTGGAGATGACTGGCTCGTCTAGTCAATCGTGTCCCTCACACACATTCCAGTGCATTAACATGACTTGGCCTGGTTCACAAGGAACATAAGTGCATGATGATGATGATGACGATAATTTAGATAATCATGAAGAAATCTCCAAATTTATTGACATAGGTCAAGTCACTTGGCAGATTTCAGAATGTGCCTTATTTGGATGCACAGTCACAATGAACCTAATGCACCCTATAATAAGTGGTACAGTAGCACGATGGAATTAAGCAAGAGGAAAACTGGAGCAGACACACACTCCTTCTTACTTCGCTTGCAGTGCAGAGACAGGAAATCCTCCTTTTGATTGTGAAGTGAAGGAGCAGAATTGAGAACAACCACTCCAACCCCCATCATGTGGTGACTGCACCTGAGATCTCTGCCATGAAGCCAATGGCATGGGCAAACTGACAGACACACACACACACACACACACACACACACACACACACACACACACACACACACACACACACACACACACACACACACACACACAACACTGCATTGACTTAGCTGCTTGATGATAAATTACATAACCGTGGACTTTATTATTTATTCCTCATTTATATTTGAGCCTGCAGGATTCCAAGTGCTCTTCAGTAAGTCCTCAATATTACGAGGCCAAAGCCCAAGAAAATTGATTAGTTCTACCATTTTCCAAATCTGAGATCTGAATGAGTCAAGATGAGTTAAAAGTCAACCTCCCTCTCATCTATCAACATGTTCATTCAAGGAGGAATTTTGTGTCCAAAGCCACAGCTGCAGCCATAACTGTTCCCATTTGCACTACTGCTGATAAAAACACATTATTTAAACCCAAAATGAAGAAATACTTCCTTGCTTATTTCCTTTACAAGCCAGTTAACCTCTATTTATTTGTTCTAAGTATCCTTTATATGCTGGTATATCTCCAGAACCCATCCAACAGTTGGAGTATACTTCTGGATTATGAACTTCACTGTTTTCTTCCATTGATTGGCACTCACTGCTCATTTTCTTAACCACACGAGTGGTTCAGAAAATGTTCTTAATTTTCATTTTCTTAACATCACCAGAACTGATGTTATGGTGGCACAAACCCAATAAATATGTCACAGAGTGTTAGTGAAAAGGTCAAAGTCTTCTTCATTGCAATGGAGCAATATTGCAGGCATTTTTAATAAACTGCATAGATTTGTGCTTTTTGGCATTGGTCAGTGGCATGTGTCATCAATTTTCATGCAACTAAATCGGACAGTAATACCTTGTAATGTTCTTCCCCAATGGAGACACTCAGTGGACCGAACTTACAGTGTTCACACAGTATTTGCTAACAAACACATGAACGCCTTTGACATGTGGTTTAAATTAATTGGCCTCCCAACACATGCAAAGGCCATTAAACATAATCATTGTGGCTCTGCAGTCCCATTCTCTCAACTGTGTTTGGGTTTTTGTGAGACAAACCATGTTTTTCCCTCAAAAATATAACTTTGTATTTTTGGCCTTAGCTCACCGTTCTTGTTGGATTTAGCTGTTAGTGGTCCCAGAACAACTGGAGGCAATTTTTCCTTTCTTTTATTTCTGTTGCTGCTCTTGCATCCATGAGGCCACCATGTCTGGGATCCAGAACGACCATCTCAGGAATTACTCTGGGTTGCAGCCAAAAAGAGTTGAGAAATGAGGCTAGGGAATGTAGTAGGGTTTGAGAGTGTCCACAGTGCTGGTTATAGAGGATGACTTTATTTTTTCTCTGTTGTGTGTTCAAGGTGTCTATGTGCCACCTGGTGCTGGGATCGGACCAGGAGGGACTGGACCAGGAACTGGATTCTTTCCAGGTAACAGAGGCTCCAATGATTTTTAAAACAACGGTTTAAAGAAAAATAACACAAGTATAAAAATATCAGACTGTGAAGCTGTAACTGGACTAAAAGTAGTATATACTATGACAAAAAAATCCCAGTTGGTTTGATGGTTCAATTGAACATCAACAACAGTTTAAAATGGCTCACTCAAAGTTAATGCACTTCAGTCTTCTGCAAAACCACCAAACCATGAGTGCTCTTTGTCTTTCCTCGTATCACAAACTTTTCAAATGCAATACTACAAACACTCATCAACAGCAATGAAATGCCAACTTTCTAGTATTGATTATTGTCACATCAATAGCGTGTGACGGCTCCCTGAATGATATATGTATTTACTTTATATATATATATATATATATATATATATATATATATATATATATATCTTCCCTTCCCTTAAAAATTAAAAGCATAATTTACATAATCCCTCCCACATTGTAAGATTATCAGATGACCTCATAAACATAAATAAATAATGCTTACATTTCAAAATGTATTAATAATGCTGTGCTCAAAAGGTCCATATACTGTATGGGCAGCTATGTATTTTCTTCTAGTGCAGTTTGTGTTGACCTTTTTCTGTTTAGCTCTTGTGTGTATTGTTAAAGCTGGATTTTTATCAACATCAACTACCAACAATTTACAATGTATTACTTCCAATGCAGTAAGGTCACATTTATATTTTGAAGCACACACACGTCTGTATGGACCTCTGCTCCGTCATAATATAAAAACTAATATGCATACTTGTAAAAAATGACACAAGACGCCACACACACTCTCTCCTGGTGTCCTGAGAGAAAGTAGGACGAAAGTCAGCTGGTGTAATGATAAATTGCTGGGCCAAAAAACTGTCCATTACATCATGAGATGCAGGCCTGCCATAACTATACTCTGTATGGTTGTTGTTTTACAAGGGTCTGCTGGAGGAGTCCCTCTGGGCTATAAACCAGCTAAAGCGGCAGGTGAGTAGAAGAGACATTAGATTTATGACTGTTTTCCCATCTACTGTATAAAACATGTTTATAACAATCACATCTGTTTAGTGAACTGGTTGGTGCACTACGGTTCAATGATTTGGAAATAAAAAACAAAATTGCTTTGTTTCTATGTAGGAAATAATATTTAGAAATCGGTCTTGAATACATTTTTCATGATTACCTGGTGGATTTTATGATGAATCAAATGTTTAGTTCACTGCTTTTTGGTTATTCAATAGTTCCTTCAATTAAATGTAACTTTATATTTTCAATCATTTATTGAACTTTATTCCAGGTTGATCTTAAACGAGCTGCAGAGGTTCATATGTGAAATGTCTGCTTTAGCTCATTATAAATGAAATATTTTCCATGGCAATCTCAGTCATATAACAGTGTTGCTTTCCCAGGGTCCTGATTGTGTTGTCCAAATGGATTCCATCATTTGTACTGAATGCTCATTTACAGATTTTCTATCTGGTGTTTGTCATTTCACACATCAATAGCAGATAAACTCAGCTCTTCATTGCATAGTCCAATATATTAACTGTTCACCATCTGTGGGCAGTGTCCTGGCATGGCTCCAACTCAACTTTTTATTGCTTCAAGTACTTAAGTCCCGACTGCAGGAAGAAATTATGTGTTGTTTGTAATTATGATATTCTTATACTGTTAGTTGAAATTTGTGCGTGGGTGTTTGTAATTTGTTTCTGTTGAAGAACCCAAATGTGTAATATTTATAGAATGTTAACTAAAACAAGAAGAAATAGTTTTCCAGACAAATTCCCCATCAACACTCAGGGAACACTCTTTTTTTCAGTCAGATCTGAAGGAAACACATGGCGAGACTTCCTTGTCAATCCACCACAGGCTAAGAATAATTAGAACCAAGGGATATTGCTGTGGCAATAAACAATGTGTGTGGAGCCAACCGCGGTTGTTTCGCCAGTTTATTGGAAAATATTATGAGGTTTGAGATTTGTGTGGCCTATTACACATTTCTCAGTGGTAAGTAATGATGATCAGGATCTTAACAATAATAACCCTAAAGGATAATGACATGACAACATGACACACACACATTGTAAGCAAATGGTAATTTTTGGCAACAATATTGCCAATGCCAATATTGATCATGATCACACCTTTCACTATTTGACCCTGTCAGTAGGAGGTTATGGAGGTGGAGGCCGCGGTGTGGGGCCAGGTGGTCTAGTGCCAGGAGGCGTTGGGCATGGTGGCTTGGGTGTTGGAGGACTGGGTGCAGGTATGAAGATCAAAAAACGCCTTGCAGACACTGGTTTTGAGATTGATCTGCATACCTTGAGGACCTGCTGTTGTTACCTGTATTAAGGCCTTTTCTCAAACATGTCAATATCATTAATCATAATAAGGCACGAATGCCTATGAATAGAGACACTAAGAATTTCACAACCTTTGAAAAGTTGAAAACTGTGTCAAATACTACCTATAACCTGTAGGTCTTTTGAAATGGCATTTGAATCTTGAAATTCCATTGAGACAAAACAGAAAATGTTCTTCAGTTATTTATATATATATATATATATATATATATATATATATATATATATATATATATATATATATATATATATATATATATATATATATATATACACATACACACACAATATTTCAATATTACAAGCAAAAGCATAGCTCACATGCATTCTGCTTGTTTTCACCCCATAGGACAAGGTGGAAAGCCCCCGAAACCAGGTAAATTGGTACATTTATCATCATAGTACTGACTTTTATGGAAAATATGTAAATTTAAAGAAAGGGCAGGTTTTATGTTATATGTACTTTGTCTTGTAATTTTTGTTTTACACAGTTTTATGAAATACTTTGAAGATGTAGTCACAACCCTGTGTTCTTACAGTATAGTACAATACAGTAATAGCTGTAAAGCACATAAGAACATATTTGTTTTGTTAACAAAATGAAACATTCCTCAGCACTACTGTTGAACTGTCTTGGTAGGAAGGAAGTATAATGTATTGTTATGGGGTGGATAAAGTAGGTAAATGTATAGACTACTTCTTTTTTCCCACACACCAACATAATAGGAAGACCTACACAGATGCAGGGGACCAGCTGAAGAGAAACAGTCTTTTGATTGGTTGTCATCAAGTTTTTCTTATCCCCCTGTGTTGTCATCGGGGTGGGTTTACAGTGACTTGGCAGCTGTGTGGGGCGTCCTGACTGGGTGGGACCTTACAGAGATTCCCCGACTCCTACACCTCTGCTGTATTAGGGAGTGATGATTGGCAAAGTGCAAATGGCCATCAACGCCTGCCAAACAATGGTGCCAGAACACTGATTAGTGTTATTGTATCGTCAAACTCATACAATATCTGGAAATCTCCGTATTGAAATTTACCACGGCCCTCCTCTCTGATACCATACAGTAAATATTTTCCTTTGCTGTATCACAGTCTGCGCTGTATTGGTACTTGAGCAATGTTTAGCCATCGTTTAATTTCCGTAAGCATTACTGATACAATCTCCGCCTACCTCTATGTGTTTAGAAAGATAAGGAACCAAGCATTAGTCTTATAGTCCTGATAACACATGGAGCGGGTTACAGAAAGGTCCCACTGGAGTGCCACGCCCCGGCCCACTTACAAGAGTTTCAGGAAAGCCTTTTTGTGAAAATTACCTAATATCCAGGATTTGGTGGAGGTTTATTTTGGCTGGGATCAGCATAGCCTTACTTGGGGAGTACTGACTTGTCTTTTGTATGCATTAGAGTTCTCCCTATAGTGCATACAATGTTAAAAGCAGCTCCTTGTGTTTTTTTTTTTCCGGGTGTTCCCTCACATACTCTGTTGTACAAAAAAAGAAAAGCTTTTACAAACAATGTTTTTTCAATGAAAGTAGTGACTTAAATTTCTAAGGGGGTTGTGATATGTTCCGCTTCAAGGTAATTGGCATTATGATGGTATGCAATAATCTGTGAATGTTGGTTTCCATCAGTGTTGCCTTTTCATATTGGCAATTGTCATTCCATCTTTATACGGATATGACAACTTTTCACATCCCGCATAGAAGTATTACATAGGGTGACCAGACGTCCTCTTTATCCCGGACATGTCCTCTTTTCGAGACCTAAAAAAAGCGTCCGGCAGGGATTCCAAAAACGTCCGGGATTTTGCTACGTTCGGGAAAATAGTTATTACCCCCTTACAAGTTTTGGAAATGGTATCTCCCTCACGTTCCACCTTCTTGCGCAAGCTCTGACTGTAGAGAGAACTGTCATTGGTCGACCGATCTCAACGTAAATG
This sequence comes from Myoxocephalus aenaeus, assembly GCA_038501785.1. Lineage (NCBI taxonomy): Eukaryota > Metazoa > Chordata > Actinopteri > Perciformes > Cottidae > Myoxocephalus > Myoxocephalus aenaeus. The sequence continues at coordinate 2,006,865 of JBAMJR010000124.1, read as the reverse complement.
TAAGTTCACGGCATGCTACACACTACTGCTGCCCCCCCCCCCCCCCGCGACGAAGTGTCCTCCTCCTCATCTCTCTCCTCCACCCCCCCCCCCGCGACGAAGTGTCCTCCTCCTCATCTAAGCTATGCTTCCAGCATCTGAAATTAGTTTGACCCTTTTTATTAAAGGAGCTGTATAGAATTTAGTGGAATCTAGCTGTGAGGTTGCAGATCGCAACAAACAAAACAACCCTCCGTTCACCCCTGTTTGGTTTGTCTGTTCTAGGCTACTGTAGAAACATGGTGGTACAACGTGGAAGAGGACCCGCTCCCTATGTAGATATAAAGGGCTCTTTCTAAGATAACAAAAACATAATGCAGGTGCGGCTTAGGTATGTGTGAGGCCTAGGTGTGAGGCAACACAGAGAGGTTAGCGTAGATGCTGCAATAGCATCAGTTATATTATAACTGGAGAGTATTTGGAATATATGTTAACATTATTCTCCTGACTCGCTTCAGTAAGAGTTTGATTGACAGACGGGTCATCCAATTCCCTTGCCATAAATGTTTTTGAAAGTGCCTGCCCTTTTTCAAACAGTTTCCAATGACGGCTTCTTAGATGGTTTAGTGTAACAAACTATTGGGCGAGTCAGGTTAACACACTGGTCTTTTGACCGTTAATGTATAAAGCAGGATTTTGTTACTAAAGAGATGCAAATCCAAACACTGGTAAACTACTCTTAGATGCACAGTCTTACACATCAGCAAGAGAGCTGCCATTAGTTCTTGTGTGGAAGCCAAGCAGTGACATTATATTCCACAGATACACACCTTGCCTGGCCAATAATGGAGAACTGCAGCTGGCTATGTGAGTAGCGTGACTGCAGTGAATTGCAGCGTAGCTCATGCAAGACCTTGTAAATGTTAGACTAATTAGGAATCCTGTCAGCATCCACCTTTGACAATACACTGAAAGCTGGAAAGAGGAACTTCCTCTTCTTGAACAGCTGTTGGATACGTCTCCTTCCCTGTATTCCCCGAAGCAAAGGTGGATTTAATCCTCATGGAGTTATTGCCAAAACTTGGCTTCTTTAGGCTAGCATCTTGTCACTTTCAGGAAGACTTTGAGGCAGTTAACAAGAGCCATAGAGGTGACTGTTTTTGCTTTTGGTTTAGTATTATTTTATCATGACAATAGTCTGTTTTAGATTGAGAGAGGAGGTTTCTGGGTGGGATATCTACCATATGTGTCTATGGCTGGCCAATTGACTCCCTGAGAACAATAAGATGATAGAAAGGCAACATGCTGTATGCCCAATCAATCTTTAAACAATAAAAAAAACAGATGAGCCGTCAGAATCTGTAAGAACTTTAATTTAGCATGTATTTGCCTAGATTATAGATATCACATAGCAGATGGAATAAATACTATTGACACCATCCATCCCTATGATCACTGAGGGTCGACAAAACTACTTATAAGAAACATCTCTCATTAATGCTATGCTATGTATTACATAAAGTGTGTGGTATGTGTGTTTGAATTGAAAATAGTAATGAATAAAGGAAATACATTGAAGGCTGGCTGGCAGTAGGTTATTTGGTGCTTCCCTTGAGTTGGCATCAGCAGAGCAGAGCCTCCACGATCGACCAGCCCAAACTCTATCCGTCGTAGACGTTCTTGTACTAGTTTTGTTGCTTTTCAGTTGGTCCGACCTGGAAATTGACAATGTGAGTCTGATAATATGAGCCTACTACTGCATACAACCTAGCATTGTAATGCAATACAATACAACTCAGCAGCACCTCAAACCACAGCCTCCTCCATGAAGATAGGATTTATTGCAGGGCTGATGTACTGGACTGCAGGAGCTCTAGATAAGTATAACAAATATACTGGAGCTTGAGTTTATATAGTCCTGACTTCTTATCTCGCCTTTATTTTGGCTCTTCACTTAAAAATGTGAAGTAATGAAAAAAGGAAAGGATGTAGATGATGAATTAATGCTGCAAAATGTCTCTGAATTTCGGAAATCTTGGATCCTTTGGATCAAATCTTGGATACTCCTGTGACTGCAGACCGACCTGAAGTTGACAGAGTTCTAGCTTCTGACTGCAGAAAATACGGAGGTGGTTTTAAGTTTTCATAGCCTGTAGCCAACACAAGCTTGTACTCAACTCAAGGCTTTTGCTAGAAATATTGCTCATGTGCAGATCACCACCCACCCCACTCATTTTAAAGTACACATTTTGAATGATTCTTTTTTTTTTAGGGGGGATGAAGGACCTGCAACTCTTGCAAACATACCGTATACTTTTAAATTGTACACACACACACACACACACACACGCATCATTCACACACACAGAGAGCTTGCTGAAAGAAAAGAGACTGATAGATTGCTGATGAAAGTGTTTAGCCAAAAGAAGATGTGTGTTTAATTACAAATGTGAGCACATGAGCACACACACACACACACACACAGACGTAAAAATACTGAATAAGTATCCAGACATACAGTATCTCAGCACACAGACACACAACATTAGTCAAGTGTTGCTTATTAAATCAAAAGAACAACTGTGTGAAAGATGGCATTTTCCTCAATTCTTAGTCCTTATCTTTCCTCCCCATTTTCAGTCTGTGTCAAGCTTTTTTCATATCTTGGAACTTGAACTGTCTGCAGAGGAGATTGTTTTTGTATTGTCAGAGCCATGCCAACCCCACACTCGACTCACCCAATATATACACAGCCATCACAGCTTGTTTGTTCTCATTGGAAATGCATGTTGCTTCCCGAACAATTCTTCTTGAATGATGTCACCAGATGTTGTTGTTAGGATCTTCAATAATCTCAATAATCCATCTCTAGAATTAAAGTGATATTGGAGTAAAGCAAGATAAAGATAAGGCTTTATTAGTTTGTATTAGTGGATAATCAGACATGCCACACATTACAGTTGCTAACTGTGGTATTTAACCCCCCACAATGTACCGATACTTCCACTATGACTCAATAACAGCTCTCCTGCCTTTCACCAGCCTGTTCTGTGTCATGTTTGCATGGCAGTTCTCTTGTGAGCATGTTACCACCAGTATAATGTCCATTGGGTTAGTTGATGAGCCAACCCTTAGCATGCTCTCACAACCTCTCCCCTGCTTCGTTTGCCGTAAGTGATGCTTATGTAGCGATGGAGAAAAAGTCCATGAAGACGGATCACCAGTTAAATGACCGTGTTGTATAGAACTATTCAAACTGAGGGCCCGTTTTGTGGATTTGTGGCAGAGTAGGTCATTTCAATTATGTTTTCTGGGTTTTTGGAGCTGCAACACTCACCCACGCTGGGTGAGTATAGCTGTAATTGATCAAAATGTCAACACAATGTTGCATCACAACTTAAAATGCAGTATGATTCTAAATAGTCACTGCTTTGACCGTATCCAGTAGGTGTCTCAATGTAGCTCATGGTGCAATACCTCTACATACGTGTAATGTACAATTTGGTAAACAGCTTTTCCACTGTCAATGGCAATTTCATTTTTACTTGTTTTCCTTCGTAGAACATCCAATATGTTTGTCATATGGAAATGCCTCAGATGGCTGCACAATGACCATAGCCTGTACATGAAATGCTTTAGAGGCTGACTCAATAAAACTAACATCAGTGTTTCAATGTGCTTGCTTTGAGTTGAGCCGACCTGTTGATAGTCTCAACTAGTTAGATATATAGCATATGTGGACCATCTGGAAGAGGTAACACACTCGGCCAACTTTACATACCGTGCCTGTGTATGTTGAATGTTTTTCTCAACCTATGCATCATTTGCACAATTTAACTTCTCTAGGCAGGAAACATTCTTATTAGAAATGAGCAGTTTCTCACTGTATACTCTAATGCTTGCAGTGTGTTTGCCTTGTTCCTGCATGGCTTTACACAGTACATGCTGTCAGTGTCTGTGCCAAGCTAAAATGGGCGATGGTCTGAGCACTGGGTTAGGAATACGGGACACTCATCAGACAGACTCAGGGGCTCAGTCTTGGCAAAGCAATTGTGACATTCCTTTAGAAGTGGATAAAATGTACACAGCAGAGGCTCTCAACTCTGAAACTGGGAAAAGTGTTTGGTTGACTTGAAAGCTTATAGCATAGCTTGTTTTGCTCTATATGACTTGTAGCATAAACAATGACATCACAAACTCAGTGGATATGGGGTAACCCATGATATACAAATTAACACAGTTTAAATTAGGAGACAGTAGTAATGATCTTAGCACAGATGTATTTTGAAGTAAAGCATGTGCTTGTGAAGGTGAGAGACTCACAAGGATTCAGGCTAATGAGGTCAGACAGCCACAGACATCCCTGGGCAAAGCAACCTACAGTAGTTTGGCACAGTGGCAGTGCTTGTAATCCACATAGTGTGTAATGGTTACAGTGAATGTTAATTTGGGGCCATTAGTGAGACCTCTCAGAGATGATGTATGTGTTCTCATGCCAAAATGTGTGGGGTGATGAGACTCCAAAGTTGCTTACAACATAACAAAACAGAACGTATTATCTTCTTCTCTGTGTTGCAATTGTCTCCTATAGACATTTAAAAAAAATGATGACCCCTACCAACAATGGTTACACTGATTTGGATCTGGACGCTGCCCTAAAAGCAAAGATGTTAGAATATGAGGAGACCTTAGACCCTTTCCCTGTTTGTCTGTTGGAGCTCTGACAGTTGTACACTTGGGGTCATCTGGCAAAGAGGGAGGCTGAGGCTTTGGGACCTTTCATCAATAGTGTCAATGACTCCATGGAAAAGGAAAGCGAACACAATAAAAGGCTTGCCGCCAAAGTCGGCTGGCGTGAGTGGGAGACATTTTGAGTGTAGTGGTGTGACTGTGTGAATGCTTAATAAGTCCAACATGCGACCAGTCCAGCTTCACATAGCTCCGTGCCCGTGACTGAGCACAGAGAACCTGGAAGTGACAAGGAGCACGGGAGGTCACAGGAGAGGGAGGGGGAGAGGAAGTAAGGGGAGATTGAACGTGGCCACTTGTCTCATGCAATCTGGAATCACTACAGCACCTCGCATCATTCTGCTTGATCCAGCTTGTACTGCGTCACCTCGTGAGAATGCAATCCATCCACCAACTTGGAAGAACAGTGTGAAATTTTGTGATATTTTGATACTGATAAAAAAAATATGGTGTCATGGCAGTAAAGGACATAATGATAGGCTTTTCTTTCAAAGTGAAAATTGTTATGGAACCACAACCAAAGAAGTGAATCTTCCTGTCAATCACAGTAAAATGCTGATCCTCTGAGATCCAGAGGGCCTTTGAAGATTAGTTTTTTATGAAGATTTTCCATCACTGTATGTGGTATTGCAGCATTTGCACTGCCATTGCATGCCTCTTTGCTTCTTGCAACCGTCCTTTACTCTTTGCGTGTTTATGGTGTTTCACAAAAAAAAAAATCACTTCTTCTGTAACTCATCATGTTTCACACTGTCCGTTGGCTTTTCAGAAAACAAACATTTGTTCTTCGATGGTTTGCCTTATTAAATATGAGCTAAAATAAATACAGATTAAAAAATGACCTGGACATTCCAAAGTCTGCTTTCCGCAGGTCTGCCGTCAGTTACAGTGGATCTCTGCCATGGAATTATTTGCTCTCTTAAATTAAACCCTTCACCAGGCCCAGTGGGTTCACAAAGTAGAGAGATGGGAAGAGGGGGAGAAAAGGGGAGGAGATGGAAAGGAGCGGGCAAATCCATCATTCACATCTCACGTTTGGCTTCCTGTGGTTGCTGCTATTAGCACCTCACGTCTGGTTGGCGCAACCCCTTCACAACTTTTGGAGAGGAAAGAGAGAGAGAAAAGAGAAAAGGATGGAGAAACGGGGAGAACAAGACAACGAGACAGAGAGCCGAAGACAATGTTTTGATTAAATCAAAATCTTGTACTCCTCTGGTTCTGAAACAGAGGAGTGCCTTACCTAACCCCAAAGGAAAATGAGCAAGACAATTCAGTTCTGAGATTGAAACCAGATATGTCTGTTCACACTGGCCCACATCCATCACTTGTACTGGACCAGAGTTTGAGAACATAACTGGTCACTGAAAGATCTCATGCTGTCTAGCCAGTTTTATTCCAGTATCAGACTTCAATTTAGATGCACATGACGTGGTATGGAAGGAGAGAATGAATATGGCAGCCTGTCCTTCATCACATTTTCATTCCTCGAAAAACAAGACTCCTTATTTGTCAGAGAAGGTCTAGACTTGTGTACCTCACTGAGGTCATTCTTAAGCCAGCCGCCACAAATTAATCACCAATGTTGGTCGGTGCTCAATTATTCACTGCCACACTATCCCAAATTTCCAGTGGTGTATAGTAACGAAGTAGAAATACTTCGTTACTGTACTTAAGTAGTTTTTTGGGATATCTGTACTCTACTTTACTATTTATATTTCTGTTTACTTTTACTTTTACTTCACTACATTTTGCAAAGAAAAATGATACTTTTACTCCGATACATTTCTCCTGAAACCTTCGTTACTCGCTACAAAATCCAATCTATCTTTAGAAAGAAAAAAAAAACATCGGGGACTGTGGTGGAACACAGACTCCACCAAGCAGGTTTTGCGAATCACAATGTTTTGCATTTTCCCTCTGCATCCTCTAGTCCAGCGCTCCCAAACCTTTATGCGCCACAGACCGGTTACGTGAAGACAATATTTTCACAGACCGGGTCCGACCTCGGAGAGACGGGAGACAACGACACCTGACGTGTGTTCGTTATGTCCAGGCTACTCCTAACTAAACCTTTAGTCCGGTCTACTGCTTAACTTATAACGCGCTGCACAAAGACAGGATGTTGAAATGGAAGCAGGTTTTCATGCTTTTTTGGCGATCTCATGATACTCTGCCTTGGTTTCCAGATCACCGACAGAGTTGTAACAGACTTACGTTTCATTTTTAGAGTAACGTAACATCTTGACATGTGTCAAGAGATTCCGTCTGAGGTTACCACAGACGGATGTATGCGGTCATTTTTCACAATAAAACATCTTTCCGGCCTTGATTTTTTTTTATTTAATTGAAATGTTTCATTCATTCTTTCTGTGGCCCGGTACCAAGAGACCCACAGACCGGTACCAAGAGACCCACGGCGGGCGGAATGAGCATACTTATAACCACACTGTTACAAGTCCTTCATAGTGTCATATTGGTTTTTTGAGAATTATGATGATAAGTTCATAGTAGATGCAAAAGTATACTTAGGTACAATATATTATGTTGAACATAATATATATGGATGATCCCAGCCAACCCAGTTATTGTATCAACACAATTCCTTGGTCATGGTGGCCACAGCACTTAAAAGAATAAACTTCATAATTCTCAAAACTCTGACCCATTGCTTTTTTATTAAAAGCATGTACTTGTACTTTTACTTTCAATACTTAAGTACATTTTATATCAGAAAAATACTTTTGATACTTAAGTACAGAAAATATCAGATACTTTAAGACTTTTACTCAAGTAGTATTTTAATAGGTGACTTTTACTTTTACTGGAGTAATTTTCCAGTAAGGTATCTTTACTTTTACTCAAGTACGGCTTTTGGGTACTTTATACACCACTGCAAATTTCACCTCAGCAATCTGCATGTGCACTTGTCACTGCACAGCTGTGAAAGCCAGTGGTCTTTTCTGAATGGAATCTGGCAAGCAAGCCATGTGTCTGCCACGGTTTTAAAAAACAACATCTAAATTGAGGAAACTATGATGCATTGCAGTTCTGCATCACTTACCTTCCAATCTCCTTGGCCCTGAGTCCCCCCCTCCTGTGTAGTATTGGGTTTCTGTCCTCCTCATTTTGTATTCAGAGCGTTAAACTTTTTGTAGGGTTTACTAATCCAAGGTCTGAAGGCAGCTGGGGTTTCAAGTGGTCTCTCTGGCTTCCTATTATGTCTTGAGAGTCAAAAAATAAACCACTACATTAGTGTACAGAAATCCAACCAACCAAATACTGGGAGCAGCACCAAAGAAAATGGATGATTTGATAGCAGGGTCATGGTGCAGACTGTTCCATGTGTGTGGCTTTTGACAACAAACAATATTGGTTTTGACTTTCCATAATGTGTTAGCGAAGGTCTATTTGTGTGAGCTGACGTGCTGTACCAATAGTAGGCCAACAAAAGCATGCTTGTTTGAGATGACAGGATGGCGTAAATATGGCTAAACAGAGAGCTTTTGTACAAAAAATATTTCCTCCTCCCAATATACAATCACTGGATGGATGCCAAAATGGATGCCAAACTTACAGTTTTGTTAGCGTGTCCTCTCACTTTGACCTTGAAAATACACAACCTGCAGAGTAGTAGTTGTTACTTTAGAGCGTTTTATTTTCCCGGTGTCTAGTGATGTCAGAACAACATACTGTAAAGTTTCTCTTCCTTTCTTCTAGTCTAAACCTTGCCCAAGGCCTGCACTCATGGTCACACACACACACACACACACACACACACACACACTCAGGATGACTTCTGCGTGTCGGCATCTTGTCTCCTAGTCTCAAATCAGAGAGTTGAGCTGAACATGGCAGGTGCTGGTCGACCTTGAGCTAGCTGCCAGAGCCAGGTCGGGTCACGCACATGTAAGCACAGGTGGGCCAGAGGATGATGAATAAGATAAAAGTCTCCCCAGTCCTGCCTGTCTGCACTCTTCATGTTTCTCTTCTATTGACACGCATAATCTCGTGGACTTTGATGTATGTTTCCAACACTCCAAAACACATTTTCCAACACTCCAAAACACATACAGCTCATGAGACATTCTGTAATCTGGAGGCTAGACCACACGGTACAGTCATAAAGGAACATTTCAAGCCAGACAGTTGTTTTAAGAGTTTCAGACATCAGCAGTGTTCCATATTTCTTGTTACTATCTTGTTTGTGTCTGTTTCCATTCAATTATTTTACATTGTTATGGTATGTGGAGCTCAGTGATAAAAATGAGACAAATACGATAGATTCCTTGTGTCAATGCAAGATACACTGGAAAAGGGAAAGTCCAAGATCATTCTGATGTATATTAGAATTGATTACTGTTGTTATTACTTTGTGGTGCATCTGGGGATGGTTGAGCAATCGAGGAGAATCGAGCTGAAAGCTTTGAAGGAGATGGATTATTTTGCAAGGGCGCTTAGCTTAGCATCTGGGCTCACATTGCATGCTCAGTCTGTTTGCCAAGCCCTTGGCCAGACTAATGCCCACATTTGTTTTGACTATCCTAGGTCATGAAACTCCACACTTCCAACTTTCTCTCTGTCTCTCCCAGCACATTCCTCCTACCTGCACCCCGTAGATTGCTGGACTCAAAGCTCTCACTCTCCAGTCTGATCCCCCACCGCACCCCCCACTCCCTTGTTCAGCTTTATTCCCATGCTTACTTGTTCTCACCCCAGATTCTTTGGCTTACAAGTATTGATGAAAACAAGTTCCTTGGTGGACTAGCCTGCTGGCAGCATCGAATTTCCTCTTGTTTCAGAAACATTCATTACTCCAACATGTTTATCTCTGATTGGGGAACTTGTTCAGCTCACAGCCTCTTTCAATACAACCCTGAGAAATACAATTCTGGGAATAATTTTCCCGACATGTTCTACAACATGGAGTCTCTTGTTAGTATATCACTTAGACAGTTATCTGAAGAAAGTTAAGTTCCACTTAACCACATCTAGATTCGATTCATATCCCACCATCATAGGCCTACTGTACTTTGAAAAGTATTATATATTATATATTCATTATGTTTTTGGCTGTACCTTTGGGCACCTACTTTTAAAGGATTGTCCAGTCTTCCAATTCATGAGCAGGTGATGAGCATTTTAGTTTAGGTTATTACCCTCTTTACTTCCATTTACCAGTCTTCTCGCGTTTTTGTTCTTGTCAGCAAGCAGAAACGGATATAACTAATTGTCAGGCCAAACGCTTTTGCCACCCATAGATTAGTTTCTGACTTTTGGTCTTGCAAAGAACAGACTGCTCCCTCCAGTGTTTCGAATACAGCATAACCAGATTATTTAACAATGTTTTATGTTTTGTCTCGTGTTTTTTTTATCAGTGGGGGTCAACAGAAATCCTTGGCTATAGACTTAATTAAATACACATGATAGTGTGTAATATTTTGTGTTTATTTTTAGTTTGTTGTACTTGCAGGTCCTGGAAATGTTTTGAAGAAATATTTGGAAATGCGTTATTGTTATTTAAGGATAATTACTGCTAAATAAAGCCACAGTGACGAAAGCTATGCTTCTTTTCTTTGACTCTCCTTGCCCTCATCCACAGTTTGTAATACAGTTAATCTCACTACTCTACTAACTGTCTATCTTTCCCATCCAGGTTATGGCAATCTAGGAGCCGGTGGTCATGGAGGTGGTGGCCTGGGAGCTGGAGGCTATGGAGGAGGTGGGAGTGTACTAAGCATTTAGTTGACAGAAGTGTAGAACATTATATTCTCTCTGTAGCAACGTAATTTAAATCCTCACTCATCTTTGCCACTTTGTTTAATTTAGGTGGTTATGGTGGATATGGTGGCGGCGCAGGGGGCTTTTTCCCAGGAGCTGGACAGAAGGCTGCTAAAAGAGGTACAGCAGATGGCAGAAAATGTCTTGATAGAAATTTAACAGCGTCCTGTAAAGGCAGTGATGGCACCTTAATTGGTGCCATGAGTTGAATGAGTGGTATATTGATTGGTTGATATTCTATAACAAACCTATAATGGCATCATTACCTTCCAAAAGCTATGTCTGTCACATGGGCCAATTTAAAGCCATTCGTGAGCTCCAATTTGAGACCCAGTGTGACATTTATGAAGAAGTACCGCATTTAGCATCACCCACTCTATGGCAGTCCCCTGGTGTGCTCGTACCTGGTGGAATGGACTTCTTTTTAGTAATTTGCTACTTTCAGTGTATTTATAAATTGATAGATGGAAAGATGTTGTTTTAGTCATATGATTTTGAAGATATCAATTACACTAGAACATTGCATTTGATGTTTCTTCTTATTTTTAACTATGTAAAACTGATTTATGCATCAATATTTACTTTAAATGTGAATCTTTACATCATTTATTTATGGATGCTACCATTGGACACACCAACAGCAAATGCAGATTCACTTTTTTTCTGGACTTTTTTAGTGCAGGAGGCTCAACAAATGTGATGGAAACTGGGGTCATCAAACATGATGATGTAATATTAGTTGTTTGAACAAGACACTTATCCTGTACCAATTGTATTGGGTTGTTTGTTTTGATGGCTGCAGTGGTAGAATGTGGCTTTCCACTTAGTTTAAACTTTTCAGTAAAAAAGCCTCAAATTCTTCTTGTGTAGAGGTGGAATGGAAATGGTAAGCTATGTAGAATTTTAGAAAAGATGATCTCTTCTAAATGTCAAATGATAGGTTTTGTGTGGTTTATTCAGCGAGTTAAGGTTCAAATTGGGGGATGAGTTATCAGTATAGGTAACATTCACATTAACTGGCTATGGTGGTGATCTACCCAGCTGCCTGGTTTAGGAGGAACTCAACTGGAGAAATATTCAGTTTGGTCCATGCTTGCTTCAATCTTTGTCCCACATTAAAAGCTGTTGCTAAGACGTGAACATAAAAATCCCAATAATTAGTTTCCTTGATGGTTACTCCCTAAATCTTTTGTATTGACGAATACCGGCGCTGAAATTCTGGTTGTCCTAATCCCAGGTGCAGGAGGCCATCTGCTACCACATGGAGGTAAGCTGATTCTTGGCCTGATGACAGACTATTGTACGTACTTAACCTGAGTTCACTTATCATGCTTTCATGTTATGAGAAAGCCTAAATGAATGTTTTGCATTCATGGTAACTCAGCATGAAAAACACTGTTTGGCAAACACGTGCACATTTTTGTGGCGTACCTGAAAACCTTGGACTGTTTGAACTTCAACAGAGCCCAGACTTTAAAGTGAATGGCGTACAAGGTGATAATGGTGGAGTGGGATCTATTGAGGGACATTTGGGTGTATTGGGTTCAATATATGAAGAAACATTTTTTTTGCGACGTTAATTTCTCTGTTACCATACTACTGAAAATCAATGTTGTCAGTTCTGTGTATGTGCAGATAATTTGCTTGAAATTAGGCAGGCTGATTAGGCATGGCCTCTGGAGGGCCCGACGATGGCCAGGACTATACTATGGCAAAGAGCCGACTCTGAAGTATTAGTTGGCAATGACAAAACTGCAGTTTCTTGAAATCAGTGTGTGCTCATTTCACGACACTCAAAATAACAATTAATTCCTCTGCAAAAGAGCAAAGATAAAACAAAACATTCCCTCACCAAATCTCCCAGGCCACATACTTAAAGGCAGTGTGTAATGTCTGTCCGGCAAAGTATTTGGAGTGTCAGATCAAACTTTTTTCTTTTATGTTTAAACAAACAAACCAATGTATTTTATCCTGCTACCAAACTCCCTTACAAGTGAAGCTGACAGCTCATTTCCTCCATGATGGGATAGCCAAGGAAATGAGGCATTTGATGAGGCAAGGCAAATGCCATGCTTGCTGGCTGCCTCTCCTGATTAGATTAAAACTCAGCCGTGTTGCTTTTTCATGGGGTGGTGACAGAGCCAGATTAGCTGCTCTCAATACCAATGGACAGTCTAAGAATCGGACTACCTGCTGAGGAGGCTGACCTCTTCAGCAGGTAGTCTGGCACAATATACACATCTGCTCATTACTGCTTTTCAGTATCACAGGGCCCTCTAGTGGCCATGAGATGTTGAACTAATACTTGTGTTGTAAGGTTTTCATTAGTATAATGTTCAATGACCTCAAACCTGAAATTGTATTTTTATATTCTGTATTCTTGTCTGTGCACTTAATTCTCAAACAGGGACTGGAGGCACAGTGCTTGGGACAGGAGGAGGTCATGGAGGTGCAGGAACTGGAGCCGCAGTGCCCGCTGGAGGCAAGACACACGATACATCAATCTTGTCATTTTGCACTTTTCATGTTTGTTATACTTATTCTATTTCTGCCTCCCAAGGACTTAAAAACAATGCTCCCATTTTAGGAATACTTCACCATCTCATACAACAAATTGGCTCTTCGTCATTATATGACTTGAATTATTTCTCAGACGAAGAGCCACCTTGGGCTCCAAACGTAGTACTTTTTCTGTAATGTAATTAAATTAAAAATATATATGAGAGTTCTTGTGAGGCAGGAATCATAGTTACATACTATAAATATGTATATTTTTATTCACACTGTATATATGTTTGAAGGAACATTTCATTTTTTTCAGTGCCTGTTATTCCTCAGACAGGCCTTCCAGGAGGAGGTGGTGCTGGTGCTGGAAAGAAAGCTGCCAAAGTGCCAGGTTGTGTAGACTCAACAATAAACTCAAAAGGCTGAAGACAGACAGGATGCAGTTCACTAGGCAGCAGAGCCAAATCAAATTTATTTTTCCCATTGCATGTATCAGATGGGTCATGTGCATGGTAATTTCGTTTTGCACTTCAAACTTGCACAACAGAGTGTTTTACAGAGCAAGGACACATAGAACAAAAGAAACATACATACATAATGGTTTGTGGGTGTATGGATAGATATCATATATACATACATACATGTATGGATAGATATCATATATACATACATATATACATATATATATATATATATATATATATATATATATATATATATATATATATATATATACACATACATACATACATACATACATACATACATACATACACACACACACACACACACACACACACACACACATACATATACTAGCCTGTGAAAAGCATTGTCTATATTATTGTTATAGGTTTTGCTTTTCTGTGCTAGTAAGAGACTATGAACAAATTAGTTCATTTTAAAAATCCAACTTCCAATATTATGATCTCTCTTCCAAAGAGGATTTCACTGATAAAAAATGTGATAAAAACAGCTAAGACGTCATAAAAAAATGAGCCCATGAAGCAAACACAGCATCATCTCTGTAGATACCATAAATAGATGCAGAAGTGAAGTACTATCCTCTCATTGGCTTTGGCAGGTGTAGGCGTGCCTGGATTTTACCAAGGTGGACTGGTGCCAGGACAAGGTCCGTCTTATTCATAGATTAATCTCAGGCATTATTGCTCACCATTTGTCAAGTGTTTCAAAATTGGACTGCTCAGTGCTTGTGCAAACAAGAACTGTACAGGGATTTAATGAGGCTTTTATTGTGGGGGTTGCCTTTGGCTCCTTCAGGGTTTGGTGGACGTGGTGTTCTGCCTGGGGTTGCCACAGGAACTGACCTCAATTCCAAGTCAAGTAAGATAAAACATTTTAATCATGATGAATTTTGAATTTCTTTAAATCACCATTGAATGCCTTGTATTTTTACTTTGAAGCACAATTTTTGTGTGTGGGTTCTGATTCTTTCAGTATCTGATCGGATTATGTGATTTATTTTATACAGTCGGAGGGGGAGGACAAGGAGGTCAAGGACCAGGTAACTTTATTTATGATTATTTCTGTATTAAAAACATACACAGTATACTGTATATTTGTATTTTTGTCAGTATTATTGGTTTTAGGATTTAAATTGATTTACCGGTATTCGGTCACAGGAAGCCGCGGGTATGGTGGGCCGATGCAGCCCGGTGTGTTCCACGGATACCCCCTTAAATCACCGAAAGTGCAAGGTGTGATCGGGATCTATGATGTTTTAAGATACTCATAACCTGTTAAATATCCCTCGTATTGACTTTAATCCTTTGTTGCCTATGATCATGTGCACAGAATGAGTCTGGCTCATCTTTCAAATGCTGTTTCTTTCTCTTCAGGTGGCTACGGAACAAAACCTGGAGGTGGCAAACTGCCTTTTGGTGAAAATACGTTTTTTAAATGCGATGCAAATATTTGGTACTACTGTTGCATCAGCTCAATGATTAATGATGCGTCACATTACAATGTTTCAGGTTACGGCTTTGGAAATGTTGGTGCTGGACTTCCGGGAGGAATAGGTGGTCCTCAGTCAAGGCCTGGATATCCTGTTGGAACTGGTGTGTGTTTATACGACTGTATTGTTCATTGATATGGAGTAGAAAGGCAGAAAAGACCAAAGCATACGTAATGTCTTTTTGCTTTGTGCAGGTGTGGGACCCGGGGGCATCTCACCCGCTCAGGCTAAAGCTGCTAAATATGGTATCTTACCACATTCAAGACAATGTTTTTATCAAGAAAAACACAATACAAGTTGCGTCACAGAATATATGTGTATCTAAAGTCTGTGCTCTCTCCTCCAGGTGTTGGAGGTGTTGCTGGAGCTGGTGGACTGTATCCAGGGCAGGTGCCAGGAGGTATGATGTCCAACAAAAGACATAGAAAGCAAAACTAATAGTCCATTGCCATGTTATACATTGATGTGAGGGGCTACCATTCATACACCGCTGGAATAGCCTGCAGGGGGGAATTCAGGTTACGCGTCTTGCCCAAGGACACATTGACATGGTCTTGCGAAACGCTGATCCTCTGATTGAAGGACGACCCTTTTCGACCACTCAGTTGCTCACACCAGACATAGAATTTCCGGTTGGTTGGTTGAAAATAAAAAAGACATAGTTGCCAATCTTTTTGGAAGAAGACCACAGTCAAATCTCAACATGGCGTGCCGTTATTTTTTGGGACTGTGTGATAGAGGCAAAACAAGCTGCACAAGTTAAGCAGCACTGAAGGTTGATGAATGATCCTGTTTCACTGTCATCTAGACTTTATGTTGCAGGAAAACCATGATAAACTTCACAAATTAATAAATAACACAATAATACCTGATAAACATTTGAGATCCACAAGAAATGGATAAAATAATTTACTAACTAACATCTGCAACGGTTAGATATAACTTTTTCTTTGTGCAGGATTGTGGCCTGGGGCCATCTCACCTGCTCAGGCTAAAGCTGCCAAATATGGTAGACTACCACAATCATCACCAAGACAACTTGCGTAACATCAGTACAGAACATATGAGTGTCTTACTAAAGTCTGTGCTCTCTGCTGCAGGCGTCGGAGGTGTTGGCGGTGTTGCTGGAGCTGGTGGACTGTATCCAGGTCAGGTGCCAGGAGGTATGATGTCCAACAAAAGACATAAACAACTAAACTAAAAGTCTATTGCCATGTTAGCACAGGTCTATCTAATAATCCATACCCATTCATACACCGCCGGAATAGCCTGCGGGGGCAAATTCGGGTTACGTGTCTTGCCCAAGGACACATTGACATGGACTAGCGGAGCCGGGGATCGAAATGCTGATCCTCTGATTGAAGAAATATTGTTGGTTGTGTATCGAAAGTCTGTGCTCTCTGCTCCAGGTGTTGGAGGTGTCGCTGGAGCTGGTGGACTGTATCCAGGCCAGGTGCCAGGAGGTATGTTGTCCAACAAAAGACATAAAAACTAACTAAAAGTATATTGCCTTGTTAGCCCAGGTCTATCTAATAATCCGAGAGAGGGCAAGCTCAAATCGCGGCACCGGCAGTTTGTACAGGCACTTCCTGTGGCACAGCTCAGGTGCCGCGGTGCTGGAGGCAGGTGCCGCGGTGCCGGAGCGAGGTGCCGCGATGCCGGAGCGAGGTGCCGGACGCTGCCACTACTTTAGAGGCAGCAATTCCGATGGCACGTCTCAGGTGGCGGGGCACTTACGAGTTGCCACTCATGTGCCACTAGTTTTTGAGGCAGCTGCCTGTGTTTGAGAAAGTGTTGCCGCAACTTGCTTAAGGTCCTGGAAGGTATATATAATATGTGACAACACATTAAGGCAGGGGTAGCCAACACGGTGCCCGCAGGGACCACGTGAGTCGCCCGCAAGGCATGTTCTAAAAATAGAACAAGTTTTTTATCAAAAACGCCTCTATTAAAGATTTGAAAATGACAATATTTAATATAACATTTAAAAACAAAACAAAAATTCTGTATATATGAACTCTGACCATTTCTGAAGTCAATGTTCATGTCAAACCAGCATCTTCAGTGTTTCCCCTCCCGTTATATCAGGGGGCCTTCTGGAAATATTCTTCCAAAAGCCTGAAAAACACTGCAGTGACAAAGCCTGCACACTTTGTGGTTGTCATTAAAACTAAATGTTAGTTATTTTTTGAACGGATATAACTTTATTTTCATTTTTCTAACAAAGTGAGAACACTTTTTTTTTTCCTACCATCATTGTCGTGGAAATTATTGTTAATAATTATTGTGAGGAATAATTAACATTGATATGTGATCACACAGTCACTTCGCATATATTATTATTATTATTAAAAGGTGATCTGTGCAACTTTGTTGTTCAGGAAGTTTGTATCAAACAAGTAGCCCTTCGTATTATTTTGTACCCTTGAAGTAGCTCTTCAAGTGTAAAAATATTGTACATGGATTTATATAAATGTAAAAATATATGTAAGCAAATTGTTCTGTTACTATGACATAAATCCATTTAATTTAGGGTTAAGAAACCCACATTACTCTATAAAAGATCAAACTTAAAACAGAAGAAAATAACAAAGACAAAGATTACACGCACGTTATTATGGGGCAGTGGTTCTGAACTGCTTAAGCTAATATTAAATAAATTAAAAAGTCGGGAATGAAGCGAACTATCACAAATAGTCCGGCGTGTAAACTCACGCAAGTAAAGCGTGTTGTGAACGCAGTATTGAGGAGTGTGAGTACGGCACTATGCTGCATTACAAATTCCCTTCAAAATAAAAGACCCGTGACTCACTGAAAACGGGTCTGACGCAAGTGCTCTACGAGGTGCGCCACGATTTAAAAACTAGTGGCAACTGCTCCGGGACGGCAGCTCGCGGCTCCCGGCAGGTCCCGATATGCCGCGGCATGGCCAGCAGGTGCACGGCAGGTGCCGGTGCCGCGATTTGAGCGCCCCAGATGCCGCGGCAGGTGCCGGTGCCGCGATTTGAGCTTGCTCCTACTGAATAATCCATACCCATTCATACACCACCGGAAGGACACATTGACATGGACTAGTGGAGCCGGGATCGAAACGCCGATCCTCTGATTGAAGAAATACCCTGTTCGACAACTGAGCCTCAGTCTCCCAACACCAGACATAGAATTGTTGGTTTGTTGAAAATAAAAAGACATAGTTGCCAATCTTTTTAGAAGAAGACCACAGTCAAATGTGGCCTCCATTATTTTCTTATTTAGACTATCTCAACATGGCTTGCCGTTAATTTTTGAGACTGTGTGATGGAGGCAAAACAAGCTGCACAAGTTAAGCAGCACTGTAGACAGGAGGTTGATGAATGATCCCGTTTTACTGTCATCTATAGACTTTATGCTGCAGGACAACTATGATAAAGTTAACAAAATAATGGATAACACAATGAATACCTGATAAACATTCGGGATCCAAACAATGAATACAAAATGCAAACAACCAAGCTGTTACCAAACAATCTAAAAATGCACAATTATTCTGTATCAATGGACATGGCTTGAATCATAACTTTTACTGGGACGTACGAACATCTGCAATGGTTAAGTATAACTTTTTCTTTATGCAGGATTGAGGCCTAGGGCCATCTCACCTGCTCAGGCTAAAGCTGCCAAATATGGTAGCCTACCAGATTAATTATTAAGACAATGGTTTTATATCAAGAAAGACACAATACACATTGTGTCACAGAATATATGTGTCTCTAAAGTCTGTGCTCTCTGCTCCAGGTGTTGGAGGTGTTGCTGGAGCCGGTGGACTATATCCAGGCCAGGTGCCAGGAGGTATGATGTCTAACAAAAGACATAAAATAAAGTATCTTGCCATGTTAGCCCCCTCTCAAAGCACTTTAACACGACATGTCATCGTTCACCCATTCACACACATTCAAACATTGATGGGAGGGGCTACCATGCAAGGTGCCACCTGCCCATCAGGTCTTTCTAATCATCCATACCCATTCATACACAGCCGAAACAGCCTGTGGGGGTAAATTTGGGTTACTTGTCTTGCCCAAGGACACATCGACATGATCTTGCAGAGCCGGGGATCGAAACGCCGATACTCTGATTGAAGGACGACCCTGTTCGACCACTGAGCCTCTGTCGCCCACAACAGACATATTATTGGTAGTTGGTTGAAAATAAAAAGACATAGCTGCCAATCTTTATAGAAGAAGACCAGTCAAATGTGCCCTCCATTATTTTCTCATTTAGAATATCTCAACTTGACTTGCCGTTATGTTTTGGGACTGTATGATAGAGGCAAAACAAGCTGCACACGTTAAGCAGCACTGTAGACAGGAAGTTGATGAATGATCCTGTTTCACTGTCATCTATAGACTTTATGCTGCAGTACAACCATGGTAAAGTTAACAAATCAATTAATAACTGATAAACTTTTGGGATCCACAAGAAATAAATTAAAAATGACAACTAAACTGTTACCAAACTAACCCAAGAAGCATAATTATTCTATATCAACGAACTACATGACTTACATCTTAACTTTTACTGGGACAAAATAATAAATAACACAATAATACCTGATAAACATTTGGGATCCACAAGAAATAAATAAAATAATGTACTGACTAAACTTACTAACATCTGCAATGGCTAGATATAACTTTTTCTTTGTGCAGGATTGTGGCCTGGGGCCATCTCACCTGCTCAGGCTAAAGCTGCCAAATATGGTAGACTACCACAATCATCACCAAGACAAGTTGCTTAACATCAGTACAGAACATATGAGTGTCTTACTAAAGTCTGTTCTCTGCTGCAGGTGTTGGAGGTGTTGCTGGAGCTGGTGGACTGTATCCAGGCCAGGTGCCAGGAGGTATGATGTCTAACAAAAGACATAAAATAAAGTCTATTGCCATGTTAGCCCCCTCACAAAGCACTTTAACACGACATGTCATTGTTCACCCATTTACCACACATTCATACATTGATGGGAGGGGCTACCATGCAAGGTGCCTCCTGCTCATCAGGTCTTTTTAATTATCCATACCCATTCATACACTGCCAGAACAGCCTTCGGGGGCAAATTCAGGTCAACTGAAAGTCTATTGCCATGTTACCAAACTACCTTAAAAAGCATAATTATTCCGTACCAATGAACTACATGACTTCAATCTTAACTTTGACTGGGACGTACAAACATCTGCAATGGTTAAGTATAACTTTTTCTTTATGCAGGATTAAGGCCTGGGGCCATCTCACCTGCTCAGGCTAAAGCTGCCAAATATGGTAGCCTACCATATTAATTATTAAGACAATGGTTTTATATCAATAAAGACACAATACACATTGTGTCACAGAATATATGTGTCTCTAAAGTCTGTGCTCTCTGCTCCAGGTGTTGGAGGTGTTGCTGGAGCCGGTGGACTATATCCAGGCCAGGTGACAGGAGGTATGAAGTCTAACAAAAGACATAAAATAAAGTATCTTGCCATGTTAGCCCCCTCTCAAAGCACTTTAACACGACATGTCATCGTTCACCCATTCACACACACGTTCATACATTGATGTGCCCCCTGCCCATCAGGTCTTTCTAATCATCCATACCCATTCATACACAGCCAAAACAGCCTGCGGGGGCAAATTCGGGTTACTTGTCTTGCCCAAGGACATATTGACATGGACTAGCGGAGCCGGGGATCAAAACCCCGATCCTCTGATTGAAGGACGGCCCTGTTAATGGTTAGATATCACTTTTCATTTGTGCAGGATTGTGGCCTGGGGCCATCTCACCTGCTCAGGCTAAAGCTGCCAAATATGGTAGACTACCACATTCATCACCAAGACAAGTTGCGTAACATCAGTACAGAACATACGAGTGTCTTACTAAAGTCTAGGCTCTCTGCTCCAGGTGTTGGTGGTGTTGGCGGTGTTGCTGGAGCTGGTGGACTGTATCCAGGCCAGGTGCCAGGAGGTATGATGTCCAACAAACATAAAATACTAAACTAAAAGTCTATTGCCATGTTAGCCCCCCATCTCAAACCACTTTAACCCTACATGTCGTTGTTCACCCATTCACAAACCTTCATACATTGATGGGAGAGTGTACCATGCAAGGGGCCTCCTGCCCATCAGGTCTTTTTAATCATCCATACCCATTCATACATCGCCTAAACAGCCTGACGGGGCAAATTCGAGTTACTTGTCTTGCCCAAGGACACATTGGCATGGACTAGCGGAGCCGGGGATCGAAAGGCTGATCCTCTGATTGAAAAACGACCCTGTTCGACTACTCGGCCTCAGTTGCCCACACCAGACATAGAATTGTTGGTTGGTTGAAAATAAAAAGACATATCTGCCAATCTTTTTGGAAGAAGACCACAGTCAAATGTGGCCTTCATTATTTTCTAATTTAGACTATCTCAACATGGCTTGCCGTTATTTTTTTGGGACTGTGTGATGGAGGCAAAACAAGCTGAACAAGTTAAGCAGCACTGTAGACAGGAGGTGGATGAATGATCCTGTTTCACTGTCATCTATAGACGTTTTGCTGCAGAACAACCATGATAAAGTTAACAAATTAATGAATAACACAATTAATACCTGATAAACGTTCGAGATCCACAAGGAATATAAAAATGCTTACAACCAAGCTGTTACCAAACTAACTAAAAAAAAAGCATAATTCTTCTATATCAATCAACTTTTAATGGGACAAAATAATAAATAACAAAATAATACCTGATAAACATTTGGGATCCACAAGAAATATATAAAATAATTTACTGACTAAACTTACTAACATCTGCAATGGCTAGATATAACTTTTTATTTGTGCAGGATTGTGGCCTGGGGCAGGTGTTGGTGGTGTTGGAGGTGTTGCTGGAGCTGGTGGACTGTATCCAGGCCAGGTGCCAGGAGGTATGATGTCTAACAAAAGACATAAAATAAAGTATATTGCCATGTTAGCCCCCTCACAAAGCACTTTAACACGACATGTCATCGTTCACCCATTCACACACGTTCATACATTGATGGGAGGGGCTATCATGCAAGATGCCCCCTGCCCATCAGGTCTTTTTAATTATCCATACACATTCATACACTGCCGAAGCAGCCTTCGGGGGCAAATTCAGGTTAACTGACAGTCTATTGCCATGTTACCAAACTAACTAAAAAAAGCATAATTATTCGGTACCAATGAACTACATAACTTAAATCTTAACTTTGACTGGGACGTACTAACATCTGCATTAAGTATAACTTTTTTTGTGTGCAGGATTGAGGCCTGGGTCCATCTCACCTGCTCAGGCTAAAGCTGCCAAATATGGTAGACTACCACGATAATCACCAAAAAAAAGTTGCGTAACATCAGTACAGAACATATGAGTGTCTTACTAAAGTCGATGCTCTCTGGTCCAGGTGTTGGTGGTGTTGGAGGTGTTGCTGGAGCTGGTGGACTGTATCCAGGCCAGGTGCCAGGAGGTATGATGTCCAATAAAAGACATAAAATACTAAACTAAAAGTCTATTGCCATGTTAGCCCAGGTCTATCTAATCATCCATACCCATTCATACACCGCCGTAACAGCCTGTGGGGGTAAATCCGGGTTACTTGTCTTGCCCAAAGACATATTGACATGGACTAGTGGAGCCAGGGATCGAAACGCCGATCGTCTGATTGAAGAACGACCCTGTTCGACCAGTGAACCTCAGTCTCCCACACCAGACTTAGAATTGTTGGTTGGTTGAAAATAAAAAATACATACTTGCCAATCTTTTTAGAAGAAGACCACAATCAAATGTGCCCTCCATTGTTTTCTTATTTAGACTATCTCAACATGGCTTGCATTTTTTTTTTGGGGGGGGGGGGGGGGGGGGGGAACTGTATGATAGAGGCAAAACAAGCTGCACAAGTTAAGCAGCACTGTAGACCGGAGGTTGATGAATGATCCTGTTTCACTGTCATCTATAGACTTTATGCTGCAGGACAACTATGATAAAGTTAACAAAATAATGGATAACACAATGAATACCTGATAAACATTCGGGATCCAAACAATGAATACAAAATGCAAACAACCAAGCTGTTACCAAACTATCTAAAAATGCACAATTATTCTGTATCAATGGACATGGCTTAAAATCATAACTTGTACTGGGACGTACGAACATCTGCAATGGTTAAGTATAACTTTGTCTTTATGCAGGATTGAGGCCTGGGGCCATCTCACCTGCTCAGGCTAAAGCTGCCAAATATGGTAGCCTACCAGATGAATTATTAAGACAATGGTTTTATATCAAGAAAGACACAATACACATTGTGTCACAGAATATATGTGTATCTAAAGTCTGTGCTCTCTGCTCCAGGTGTTGGAGGTGTTGCTGGAGCTGGTGGACTGTATCCAGGCCAGGTGCCAGGAGGTATGAAGTCTAACAAAAGACATAAAATAAAGTATCTTGCCATGTTAGCCCCCTCTCAAAGCACTTTAACACGACATGTCATCGTTCACTCATTCACACACATTCAAACATTGATGGGAGGGGCTACCATGCAAGGTGCCACCTGCCCATCAGGTCTTTCTAACCTTTTAAGCCCCTTTGCTCCCCAGCGCTTGATTCCCCCCCGCGCCCATTATCGGACGGACAAAAAAATATATATATCCTTTGACGTTTCCGTCATTTTCTCCACAACCACATCGTTGTTTAACTTCATTTAAAGTTATACAATACTGCAACCCTTTTGAGAAGACATCCGCTCTGTACAAAATAATAAAGGTAACCGTTAAGTTTATGTACTTACGTAAATTCCAACGACTCGCCGCCCGTAAGGTTTCACAAAAACCCTCATAAGTACCCTTTACAACATCGGATTTCACTAATAAAGACATCTCCGTAACCGTCCGGGCTTGTAGGAGTCTAACAAAGCAATACATATCCATAGTGAACCACTATTAGTACCTTAAAGTTCCCAAAACGTCCGGAGAGTTGTTGTTTTTTTCCGCCATCTCACGCGTCCGTGTTTTACGGTGCTCCTGTTTTGTATACGATCTTTGAACCACGTCAGACAGCACCGGCGGAAGCCACTGAAGAGAACGCATCCAAGCATACCTATGGGGAATGTAGTTTTCTCATAAAACCTTTAACTTTTCCATTTCTGAACCGATTTACACATGTTTTTTTTCTATAAAACCTTCGAATCACCCCAACACTTTGTTTTTACGTGGTTTTTAGCGGTTTTTTAGTTCTTTAGGGCTTGTTCTTTCCAAAAAGGTGTGTTATTAGTATGTGGGACCTTGGAAAGAGTCTGAACGCACACATTTTGAACATGTCGGAAACCGCTCGAAAAGCATTTTCGGCCAATCTTGCTTAGATCATGCTGGTTATTCATAGTTATGATCAAAATATGTTATAAAAGTGATTTTTTTTTTAAATATACATTTTTTTCAACAAAAAAAATCTGAAAAAAAATCTATAAAATAATAAAGTATTATAACTAATTTGGGGTTCATAAGACTACTTTAACTACTTGAACCCTCGAAAAAAAGGACCTGTATAGGGCCTGCTGGGCTTAAAGGGCTAATCATCCATACCCATTCATACACAGCCGAAACAGCCTGCGGGGGCAAATTTGGGTTACTTGTCTTGCCCAAGGACACATTGACATGGATTAGCGGAGCTGGGGATCAAAACCCCGATCCTCTGATTGAAGGACAACCCTGTTAATGGTTAGATATAACTTTTTATTTGTGCAGGATTGTGGCCTGGGGCCATCTCACCTGCTCAGGCTAAAGCTGCCAAATATGGTAGACTCCCACATTCATCATCAAGTCAAGTTGCGTAACATCAGTACAGAACATATGAGTGTCTTACTAAAGTCTGTGCTCTCTGCTGCAGGTTTGGGTGGTGTTAGCGGTGTTGCTGGAGCTGGTGGACTGTATCCAGGCCAGGTGCCAGGAGGTATGATGTCTAGCAAAAGACATAAAAAACTAAACTAAAAGTATATTGCCATATTGACAGCCTCATGATTGAAAAAGGAATTGCCTTTAGTTGTAAAATCTCCGTGAATCGCCACCTTAACGTGGTGGAGGAGTTTGAGTGGCTCAGTGATCCTGGGAGCTATGTTGTCTGGGGCGTCAGCCCCTGGTAGGGTCTCCCAAGGCAAACAGGTCTCGGGGGAGAGCCCAGACTAAGAGCGGTTAAAAAAACCCTGATGAATTACGGCCCACGGATTGTAGCAACCTCGCCCGGACAAGGGAAACCGGGGAACCCTCCCGGAGCCAGACCCAGGAGGGGAGCTCGTCAGCGAGCGTCTGGTGGCCGGGCTTTCGCCCATGGGGCCCGGTCGGCTTCAGCCCGAAAAAAGATCATGGACCAGCAACCCTGTGGACTCACCACCCGCAGGGGGAAGCATCGGGGTTGGGTGCTATGTAGACCGGGCAGCGGGCCAGGCAGGAGACCTGGGCGAGCCGATCGCCGGCAGCATAGACTAGCTCTAGGGACGTGGAACGTCACCTCGCTAGCGGGGAAAGAGCCGGAGCTGGTGCAGGAGGTGGAGCGGTACCAGCTAGATATAGTTGGGCTCACCTCCACGCACAGCACGGGCTCTGGAACCAAGCTCCTGGAGAAGGGTTGGACTTTGTCCTTTTCTGGAGTTGCCCAGGGTGAGAGGCGCCGGGCGGGAGTGGGGATACTCACGAGCCCCCGGCTGAGCGCCACTATGTTGGAGTTTTCCCCGGAGAACGAGAGGGTCGCCTCCCTGCGCCTACGGGTTGCGGGGAGTAAGGCTCTGACTGTTGTTTGTGCTTATGCACCGAACAGCATTTCAGAGTATCCGGCCTTCTTGGAGTCGGTGGGAGGGGTCCTGGAAAGGGCCCCGCCTGCCGACTCCATAGTTCTCCTGGGAGACTTCAACGCTCACGTGGGCAATGACAGAGAAACCTGGCGGGGCGTGATTGGGAGGAACGGCTTGCCCGATCTGAACCCGAACGGTGCTTTGTTGTTGGACTTCTGTGCTAGCCACAGTTTGTCCATAACAAACACCATGTTCGAGCATAAGGTGGCTCATAAGTGTACCTGGTACCAGAACACCTTAGGCCGGAGATCAATGATCGACTTTGTAGTCGTATCATCTGATCTGCGGCCGTATGTCTTGGACACTCGGGTGAAGAGA
Organism: Myoxocephalus aenaeus; assembly: GCA_038501785.1. Taxonomy (NCBI): domain Eukaryota; kingdom Metazoa; phylum Chordata; class Actinopteri; order Perciformes; family Cottidae; genus Myoxocephalus; species Myoxocephalus aenaeus. Next base: position 1,980,701 of record JBAMJR010000124.1, on the reverse strand, counting down.
GGAGCAGAGCTGTCAACTGATCACCATCTGGTGGTGAGTTGGATCAGATGGCGGGGGAGTCGGCTAGAAAGACCTGGCAAGCCCAAACGTGTAGTGAGGGTGAACTGGGAACGTCTGGCAGAGGATCCTGTCCGGGAGGTCTTCAACTCCCACCTCCGGAAGAGCTTCTCACAGATCCCGAGGGAGGCTGGGGACATGGAATCCGAGTGGACCATGTTCAAAGCCTCTATTGTGGACGCGGCCGTTAGGAGCTGTGGTCGGAAGGTCATCGGTGCCTCTCGTGGCGGCAACCCGAGAACCCGGTGGTGGACACCGGGGGTGAGGGAAGCCGTCAAACTGAAGAAGGAGGCCTTTCGAGCCTGGCTGGCCCAGGGGTCTCCTGAAGCAGCTGACAGGTACCGGCAAGCCAGAAGGGCTGCAGCTGCGAAGGTCGCGGATGCTAAAACTCGGGCATGGGAGGAGTTCGGGGAGGCCATGGAGAAGGACTTTCGGTTGGCCTCAAGGAAGTTCTGGCAAACCATCCGACGGCTCAGGAAGGGAAAGCAGGGCCTACCCCAGGCTGTTCTCAGCGTGGGGGGGGAACTGCTGACCCGGACTGTGGACATCATCGGGCGGTGGAAAGAGCACTTTGAGGAACTCCTAAACCCGGCCAACATGTCCCCTGGAGAAGGGGCAGCGCCTGAAGTCCTCGGGGTGGTTGCACCCATATCCCTGGCAGAGGTCACTAAGGTAGTCAAAAAGCTCCTTGGTGGCAAGGCGCCGGGGGTGGATGAGATTCGCCCTGAGATGCTGAAGGCGCTGGACATTGTTGGGCTGTCTTGGCTGACACGCCTTTGCAGTGTCGCATGGGGGTCGGGAACAGTGCCCATGGACTGGCAGACCGGGGTGGTGGTTCCCATCTTCAAGAAGGGGGACCGGAGAGTGTGCTCGAACTATCGTGGTATTACACTGCTCAGCCTCCCGGGAAAAGCTTATGCCAGGGTGCTGGAAAGGAGGCTCCGACCGCTTGTCGAACCTCAGATTCAAGACGAACAGTGTGGATTCCGTCCCGGCCGTGGAACAGTGGACCAGCTCTTTACCCTCGCAAGACTACTGGAGGGGTCCTGGGAGTTTGCCCAACCAGTCTACATGTGCTTTGTGGACTTGGAAAAGGCTTTCGACCGGGTCCCTGGGGGGGTTTTGTGGGGGGTGCTGCGGGAGTATGGGGTGCCGGACCCGTTGGCACGGGCCATCCGGTCTCTGTACGCCTGCAGTAGGAGCTGTGTTCGTATCCTCGGTAGTAAGTCAGACACGTTCCCGGTGGGTGTTGGTCTCCGCCAGGGCTGCCCTTTATCACCGGTCCTGTTCGTGACTTTCATGGACAGGATATCTAGGCGCAGCCAGGGGGCGGAGAAGATCCGGTTCGGGAATCTCGGGATCGCATCTCTGCTGTTCGCGGATGATGTGGTCCTGTTTGCTTCCTCGGACCGTGACCTCCAGCATTCACTGGGGCGTTTTGCAGCCGAGTGTGAAGCGGCAGGGATGAGAGTTAGCACCTCCAAATCTGAGGCCATGGTGCTCTGCCGGAAACCGGTGGACTGCTCCCTCCAGGTGGGGACAAACTGCCTACCCCAAGCGAAGGAGTTCAAGTATCTCGGGGTCTTGTTCACGAGTGAGGGTAAGGTGGAGCGTGAGATCGATAGGCGGATCGGTGCGGCTGCAGCAGTAAAACAGGCGCTGTACCGGTCCGTCTTGGTGAAGAGGGAGCTGAGCCGGAAGGCGAAGCTCTCCATTTACTGGTCGGTCTACGTTCCAACCCTCACCTATGGTCACGAACTCTGGGTCGTGACCGAAAGAACGAGGTCTCGGATACAAGCGGCCGAAATGAGCTTCCTCCGTAGAGTGGCCGGGCTCAGCCTTAGAGATAGGGTAAGGAGCTCGGACATCAGGAGGGAGCTTGGAGTCGAGTCGCTGCTCCTTCGTGTCGAAAGGAGTCAGCTGAGGTGGTTCGGGCATCTAGTCAGGATGCCTCCTGGACGCCTCCCATTAGAGGTTTTCCAGGCACGTCCAACTGGTAGGAGGCCCCGGGGAAGACCGAGGACACGCTGGAGGGATTATATCTCCCGGCTGGCCTTGGAACGCCTCGGGGTCCCCCTGGATGAGCTGGAAAGTGTTGCGGGTGAGAGGGAAGCCTGGGTCGGCCTGCTGAACCTGCTGCCACCGCGACCCGACCCCGGATAAGCGGTCGAAAATGGATGGATGGATGGATGTAAAATCATATGCTTCCCTATGCTTAAATATTTCACAGCTGGATATGGAGCTGGGTCCAAGGCTGCTAAATATGGTGAGAACTTTCAGTTTTTTTGTATTAATGAAGCTTATTTAAAATTATCTTTTTTCATGATTTATTTACTCATCCTGTACCTGAAAGGTACTTCATATTTAGTTAAGTTTAGTAAAAAGCTCTCTCTCTGATCTGGAGGAGTACCAGGTGGAGTACCGGGAGGAGTACCAGGTGGAGTACCAGGTGGAGTACCAGGAGGAGTACCGGGAGGAGTACCAGGAGGAGTACCGGGAGGAGTACCAGGAGGAGTACCGGGAGGAGTACCAGGAGGAGTACCAGGAGGAGTACCGGGAGGAGTACCAGGAGGAGTACCGGGAGGTGCACCAATGGCTGGTGGATATTCACCGGCAGCAAAAGCTGCTAAATATGGTATGGTGTATAATTGGCATGCTCATATGCACTTTTTTTTTTTACATAGCATGTTGTTACGTGAGCTCTAAAATGTGTACTTATGTCTTGACAAGTATACAAATATGTACCCTATGTAGAGTACATTTTAGCTGTAATTGTGTTTTTCTTATATTTGCTCTATTTCAAGTTTTTGACAGCAAACTCAATTCAATTTAGTATATTTAACCATGCAGCTTGTTTTACACAAAAGGGCTCATTAGATAAACTTGTTTTCCACAGGAGTAAGCACAGGAGGACTGGGAGGCACAGGAGGATTTGGAGGCACAGGTGGACTAGGAGGCACAGGAGGATTTGGAGGAACAGGTGGAGGAACAGGCACAGGAGGATTTGGAGGAACAGGTGGAGGAACAGGCACAGGAGGATTTGGAGGAACAGGTGGAGGAACAGGCACAGGAGGATTTGGAGGAACAGGCGGATACTCAGCTGCTGCCAAAGCTGCTAAGTATGGTAATTCTAAATTACTATTATCAAATCTCAGAATTTGTCATGTTTTTCCTTTGGGTGTATACTGATTCCTGGTATCCAGAGATGTCTGAGTCAGATACCAAGGCCAGGTGGTAAGCCAAAGACTCTGAGATTGAATACAGAGGGGTTGAGATCACAAGCAATAGTCTGGCCGTGTGTTTTGTTTTATATCTTTGATATTTCTACCTTTGAAATGACCAACAACCAGCTCAAACCTGGCAGTGTACCTACCATTACAACTTAAATGCAGCCTGCTTGATAACACTTGTAGACGCAAAGCCAGAGAGAAATAAGTGATGTTGCATAATCTGCTTGTGCACAGGAAAAAGGGGAAGACTCACTTTCACTGCAGTGATCTGCTTTTGATTCCTAATTTATCTTTACTTATTCTAAATACAACACATTAAATTGCCAACAAACTCCATCCAAATGTTGTATATGTAATTTATATATACAGTATATATATTAAGACATGACACCATTTTAAATGGAAATATATCTTACAAAGGACTAGGAGGCACAGGGGGACAACGCGCAACAGGAGGACTGGGAGCAGGAGGACTGGGAGCAGGAGGACTGGGAGGTGGAGGATACTCTGCTGCTGCTAAAGCTGCTAAATATGGTAACTGGAATTAAATGTATGTAAAAAAAAATATATATATATATATATATATATTTATATTCCAGAACAAAACCATTGTATTTTAAGTAGTATGTTAAGTATAAGTGTGCATGATTAGGTCGTTATTTGTTTTCCATTAAAGGTCCAGGTGGTGCAGGGGCAGTTCCAAATGGTGGTGCAGGTGGAGGAGGACTTCCTGGAAGAGTCCCCTTTTTACCAGGATATGGATGTAAGCATTCCCCGCAGGCCTTTGATCTACATACAAAATTCTATAATCACATTTTAATCTAACCTCTTCTGTTGTTTTGCAGCTTTGGCGGCTGGTGCTAAACCTCCTAAATATGGTGAGACTGTGGTGTTTGACTAATTGACATTGTAATGATTACAATAGCATAAGGTGTGACATGACTTATTTCTCTCATGCAGTGCTGATCTACTCAATATTACATACATCCAATGTTACAATTACGAGTTTTGGAATATTGAGCCTTAAAGGCATAATACTGTAGATTTAATTTGGTTTGCTTAAATGGTAATGACAGCAGCTTTTCATCGTAACAGTGGACGAGTGATTAGTTTCTTTATTCAATCCCAACAGGACTCCCAGGAGCAGGCCTAGGAGGAGGAGGAGTTCCAGGAGCAGGGCAGGTGCTTCCTGGCGGCGGCTATGGTGGTAAGTCGTCCAATTGATATATATCGGAGTAGACGAATAGATTTTGTACAATGAGAGTGTCTCTACTGCTTTGACTTTGAACATATTGATCAAATAAATTCTCAGTCACAAACATAATGTTGCCTCCTCGCAGGTTATGGAGCTGGTGCTGGAGTAGGATTAGGGACAGGAGGATTTGGGGGAGCAGGACGAGTACTTGGTGTAGCACCAGGACAAGGAGGTGGACAATACTCGGCTGCCACAAAAGCTGCTAAATACGGTAGGTTAAAGAGTACGAAAAATACAGCCTGAGACATGTCTTCTGAAATTAACTAATACTGGTTACAATTTTCAAACTGAATTAGGAGTTTCAGGAGGAGCTGGAGCAGGATTTGGAACAGGAGGACTGGGAGGGACAGGAGGAGCAGGAGTAGGTCCTGGATATGTACCAGGAGTAGGAGGTGGACAATACTCTGCAGCTGCAAAAGCTGCTAAATACGGTAAAAAAATAAATAAACACACATTCAGAGACATTCAATAGTGTATGAACTAATTCTCATAGGAAACACTTTTAGGGGGGTTAACATCTATTTTCTCATTTACTTTATCTCATCCTACCTGTTCTTAGATTTCTATAATTAAACTAATCATGTAACCTTCTCCATCTCTCTTAATTAGGAATTTTAGGAGGAGCTGGAGCAGGGTTAGGAACTGGAGGCGCAGGAGGAGGTGCTGGTTTTGTACCAGGACAAGGAGGTGGACAATACTCTGCTGCCGCAAAAGCTGCTAAATACGGTATAATTCAGTTTATTTTTATATAGCCCAACATCACAAATACAAGTTTGCCTCGGAGGGCTTTACAATCTGTACACATAACATCCCTGTCCCGGGACCTCACATCGGATCAGGAAAAACTCCCCTAAAAAGATAGTAAAAACCCTTTCACAGGGAAAAAAGGGAAGAAACCTGAGGGAGAGCAACAGAGGAGGATCCCTCTCCCCGGATGGACAGAAGCAATAGATGTCATGTGGCCAGAATGAATAGCGTAGTTACAGCACATTCAATGAATATGACAGAAATTATTCATATAATGAGTATTAGGCATGGTCCATGATCCTGATAATCCATGAAGCAGAAGGCGGTAGAGAGGAGGGGGGTATCAGAAGGGCCATGGCAGCAGGTAGGACCGGTTCCAGGCCGGTTCCATCAGCAGGGCCATGGCAGCAGGCAGGACCGGTTCCAGGCAGCCATGGATCCATGGCAGGGGGGGTGGGTGGGGGGGGGGGCAGGACCCGGGGCAGGACCGGTTCCAGGCAGCCATGAATCCATGGAAAAAGAAAGTAGAGTTAGTAATGTGCATTGAAGAGACAATAGTTTATCCAGATGGAGAGAAAGAAGAGGAGAGGAGGAGTGAAAGAGGAAGAGAAGAGGAGCAAAAGAGGAAGAGAAGAGGAGCTCAGTGTATCCTAAGATGTCCCCCAGCAGTCTAGGCCTATAGCAGCATATCTAGGGGCTGGACCAGGGCAAACCTGAGCCAGCCCTAACTATAAGCCTGAAACAGCCCTAAGTATAAGCGCTAACAAAGAGGAAAGTCTTAAGTCTACTCTTAAATGAGGTGACTGTGTCTGCCCCCCGGACTGAAAGTGGAAGCTGATTCCACAGAAGAGGAGCACGATAACTGAAAGCTCTAGCCCCCAACCTACTTTTTAAGACTCTGGGAACCACAAGTAACCCTGCATTCAGTGAGCGTAACACTCTAGTGGGGTAATACGGTATAATAAATAAACGCTCTTACTTTACCATATCCTACTTAGATTGTATTAATTGGTGCATAAACTACACATTCATATAAACTGATTAAAATAGGTAAGACACAATTTGTATGTATTGTACAATTGATCTAACTGGCTTTACTTTCCTTAATTAGGTGTTACAGGAGGAGCTGGAGCAGGGTTAGGAACAGGAGGACTGGGAGGTACTGGAGGAGTTGCACTGGGAGGAGTTGCACTGGGAGGAGTTGCACAGGGAGGAGTTGGCACTGAAGGTATGAAAAAACTGTGGAAGTATATGATTTGTCATCATACAAAGTGTGTTTCAAGATAAAGATGTTGATGAGGGTATATTTTCATGCAGGATATCCCGGCGGTGTGAAACCACCAAAATATGGTGAGAACCTTGTCTTACACTAATGAAAAAGTAATATTTCCTAAATGACCTGCTGACCATTTCCATTCAACATAAGTATGGTAGCCCATACCTGATTCTTCCAATTATATGCCCAGACTATCACAAAAGCTGTTTGTGATGTAAAGTATCAGATAACAGTGGCATCGGTTTGCCGACTTCATGTGTGCCTCTTTTAGGAGGCGTCACTGGAGTGGGACTTGCAGTGCCAGGAGCTACTCCAGGCACAGCGCTCAGTGGTGGCCCAGATGGATCTGCTGTCTTGGTGCCAGGTAAAGCTGAGAATCAAGTGTCATATTTCCTTAGATGAGCATGTTTTTATATGTTTTACATTGTGACTGACCTTTTTTTCTTCTTCTTCTTTTACAGTAAAGGATGCAGAGCCTGCTGGAACTCCTAAACCAGGTACAGTGAAATGCCAAGACTCTGCATTTCCTAGGACATTTACTGTTCACATATTTACACAATTATAGTTTAGCTGTAGCTAAGATAAGATAAGATATTACTTTATTAGTCCCAAAGTGGACTTGCAGGATTACAGCAGCAGACATGTGCACACAAGAAACACATAGTAAAATACAAAATAAAAAAGTAATATAATTAAACAGTAAAACAGTAATAAAAACAGTAAATAATCCACAATAGCAATATTATATATACAGACAGAATAAAATGTATTTAAAAATGTATTTATATTGCACCAGTTGAAGTGATTAAAGTGACCAAAGTGATTGAAGTGTTTTTGTGGTCTACTGCGAGCTATATAAGGCATATGGGAGGGAAAGCACCCATTTCCACTTGTATTTGGTAATTGCGCTCTACCTTGGGGCTACTGTACCATCATGTATGCCATCATTGTTTCCCCCATTTCCTGCCCACAAAACTCGCATGCTGTTTTTACTGCTCATGCTACCAGCTATTGACCACCTCTAGCTAAAGCCTCCCAACTGTGGCTGTGTCATAGTCCAGCTCACAGCTTTTCTAGTCTCTCTCACTCTGTAAGAGAGACTAGGTATAATAGAAGGTACAATAGAAAAAGTACAATAGATGAAACTGGAACCTGTTGTCTTTTGGCACAGCCCACGCCTATTGCCGCAACTGGCAAGACCACAGAGGTCCCACAGCCCAGTAAGACTTGCTGTTTGCATGAAACCTTTGACCATGAAGTGAAATCTGTGGTATCTGATATATATATATATATATATATATATATATATATATATATATATATATATATATATATATATAATTGTTGAATTGTATTTGCCATTCTGGTGTAGTATTTGATAATGTTATCGTAATCTTGTGTTCTTCCAAATAAGTCTTTCACAGTTCATCATTTTAAGCATTATCCAAATTTAACATCTTAATAGTTACAGATTTAAATCGTAAAAAGCGCAATTTGTTATCCAATCTGCTATATGTTTGTTTACCTGTATGCAATTATACAATATGAAAACATACTAATAATTTATATGGCCAGAAATTACAGTAAGAGACTTACATTTTCAGATTTCAACAATTAATGATTTTGTCTTCTTAAATATTCTTTGGACTGTAGAAATCTTATTTTACAAAATAATATGCTGCTTAATTTTGGGACTGTAAAGACAGACACTATGATATCACTTCACCAATCTTAGGCTACTTGTCCTGTGCTCTCTTTTCCTTTTACTAACACTAACACTGTGCTTGATAGATTCATTTCATGCAAATGATAGGAATTTTTTTATTATGTATTTCCTGGGTTTACATTTCATAAAACCATTGCCATGATAATATTGTGACATTTGAGCTCCACTTTTATATAGGTATGAATGTAAATTAACTGTGAAACCCCTACTATAGAATACTATACGTACTCCTGCAGTCTTGACACTTTTTTTGTCATGTTGAATGCTTGTTTTATATTATTTTGAAAGGAGTATGTCTTGTTCCTGTTTGTTTTTCCCATACTTTCCTTTTGTAAAAATGTTGTATAGCTTCATCATTAACATTGTAGATGTACGTATTGTTAATGTAACTAAACCAAACAAACTTTATTTATTTAAAAAATATTTAAATTAAATATTAGACAACATACAAATTTTTCCCTTCTTTTTTTTGTTTACTTCTTGTGACGCATGTGTGAAAACAGGCGGTGGGTCATATTTTACTTTATTTAATTCTGTTGTATTTATTAACCTGTTTTAATAATGTATACTCCTTGCTGTTTTGACAGTTACTGGTGGAATTATTCAGCCTAGTGGTACGTTTTACACCAAATTATTTATTTTTATTGATCATTATACTGAATATATACTTATTACACAAAGCTGAATTTGATGATATTTTTGTTATTTCACAGCTGGCACAAGTGTTGGTAAATATGTTAAACATATATATTCTCATATTACAATTTACAACAAAAAATTAAAAAAAGTATTATTTTGCACATCATGTTATTAGTCAATGATAAATGACCAACACCTTGTGTATTTGTCACAGGTGGAGCAGGTGTTGTACCTCCCTCTGGTGGTAAGAGCAGTGTTCCCTTTCTTTTGCATCTGAATTCAATACGATCTATTAATCTATTTACAATATTCTGTAGTATTTGTAGCAAGTTTTTATGTACAGGCTTTATTTGTTCTCAGTGAGATTGCTCTCTCTTCATCAGTTACCATATTGTATGCAGGATGTTAACTGATGTAACTCTTTCCTGTGTTTTAGTTGGTCCGTCAGGCCAAGGTCAACCTGGTAAGTGTAAACAATTTGTTTGTACCTGAGATTTACTGATGTAACAGATATGCGTCACACTAATCTCATTGTTTACCTGGTCATGTGACTTTATAGTTCAAAGAAAGCCTGAATAAAGGAATCTAAACAAATGATCACAAGTACATTATTATATGTACGAGAATAAAATCTTAAGAAAAATATGTTATATATAATCCAATTTAATCAAAGTAATTTAGTTGCAGTTGAGTCTTATAAATACCATACATTTGAAAGGTAAACCATTCTTTAGTATTAATACTATATGTAGAGGCTCAAACCTTAAACCATTTAAATATTCGAGCCACTGGGGGCGAACGGGAGAACAAGTTTGTGTTCTGCCACAAACAAATCCAATGTCCAGGGCGCTGTGTCTCTTTGATCCATTTATTAATCAGCAATGTCCAATAAACTTGAATTGATTAAGTCGTACATGTTGCAGCACAAGATACCATAAGACAGGATACAGCACTAACACCTTGACATGACCACGGTCAAAAACTATTTCGCTTCCCATCCACACACCTGTTCCCATCACCTGGCACTCACCTATATGCTCTTTTAACTGAATGTGCCACCCTGTGTCCAAATAAAGGAACTACAAACCCCACTACCACCCAGTGATTCCCTCAAACAATAAAACCCCATTTTGGCTCCAACACTATATTTGTATTCAGTTATATTATATTTAACCCTATACCACATGTTGTAGATGTCCCTTCCTTTGACATGCTCTGCTTTAATCCCAACATTTCATGGGCTGCCGTTCTATGTTGTGTATGTTTTAGTAAAATGTTGTACATAGCTCATGTATTAGTATCTTCTCTCCTTTAGTTGCAATCGGAGTCCAACAACAAGCTAAAACAAAAAAACACATGTACAGTTATGTATGTAGAGTTTTATTCTGCAGAAGATTTGTGGAGTTTTGCCTTTTGTGTGTAGAATTCTGAAAATATGAGGTAAGCTTTCAAAAACTGTAATGTGATGCAATACATCCATCTGGCCACACGATGGAGACAAAGACAGTGAACAGCTATTGTCAATAGTCCCTGCTGCAGTCAGTGGCTATAATACAACTGAACGTTGCTGTTTTCAGGTGTTGGTGTTGGTGTTGGCACAGGTGGCAAAGCACCGAAACCATTCTTACCAGGTAATGATGGCGAATATCATTAATCAAAACTGATCTGTACAATAATGTACTTGTTGTAACATAAACTACTTTCTCCTTCTTGTGTCCCACAATGCATATAGTTGATTTTGCTCATTCTATGGTTACAATATCAACATTGAATCAATTGTTCATTTAGGGACTTAATATTTAGTATTACTGTAAAAAATCAATGTCCCTTATCTACTCTATATGACTGCAGCAGAAGAAGAGCACAGTTGTGTGACTACCTAAATTAAATTATTCATATTGCCTTGACAGAAGTGAAAGTTCTACATGCAACCCAGTATTTGTAAATATCTATCCACTTTCATACATCTAGATTTGTATGATTTGTAAATGTATTTTTATCTGTCTTCATTTCTAAATCAAAATATCCTAATGATGATATCAATACACATTGTATTATCCTATTTATTGTTATAGATCACGCTTTCACACACTGTATTTATCTTACTGTGCACATTCTGTCTGGAGAGTTAATGACTCAACTTGAATCAATAAAAACGGCGGTAATATATGAGGAAAAGCTGCATCAGGCCTTTCTCTACCCAATTACACCTCCAATAGACTGAACGGTCATCAGTTTTAGGCATCAGCAGGTTTGCAGTTGTCCAGTATTTTAGCTATTCTGCACTATTTTACCTGAGATTGACTGAAGACCTAGTAAGGTGTTTTTCCTGCATTTCATTTAGTCCATCTCAATCAGTCAAATATCAAGATAAACCTTATTGTTTAAATCCATATAACACAATAAAACAAACCAAGAAACACTAAATAATACTGTCAATAACATACAGTATGGGTTAAAATAAATGTTAAAACATTTGACGCTATCAAGATAAAGCTACAATACATAGTGCATGTATTTTTGAGTGTAACAGAGGGGGGAAGGAGTGTGGCCTTCATAACGTTATGAATGAAAACAACAAACTAATAATCTCAAAATGTGATGATTGTACCTGACGTCTATATTACAGTCCTCTTTTATGTTTTAAACATCATAACTCAATAACTAGTGCAATATGAAGATGTTGCTGCAGAGGATGAAGCCAGCATGAATGATTGTAATGGGGACTATTCAGTTAAATCAGAATCAGAATGTGTATTTGCTTTTGATTCTAATTTAACTAAATATTCCCCATTACAATCTTCACACTTCCAGTCTTCTAACACTTAGACTCCATATGTGCAGGAGCAGGTGTCGGTCCGGCCGGAGGTGGATATCCTTATGGTGGAACCTATGGAGGCAAGTTCCCTTTTTCTACACACATTTATAGTTGTGGATGACATTGTAGTGGCCGTGATTTCTATCCTGTCTGTGCTTCAGGTCCTCATGGTGCTGACACCATATCATGTGTCGTTTCCATGTGAAGGCTCATACGTTGTTGTGTTGTGCTTTATAGCTGTGGGTGGCGCAGGAGCAGGAATCCCATTGGCAGCAGGTGGTTATCAAGGTCAGAACTTTCTCTTTAACCCCATACACACTAGACACAGGTGTCAGTTAATGGGGAAACATAAAGCATAAACAATTATTTCCCCTTTCATGGTAAAATTATACTTTTTTTTGGTTTAATCATTACCTTTTCTTGGATGAGGAAGCCCCCGACCCAAACTGTAGAAGATGAGTTGACCAACCAGACAATAATGCTACTTTTCTCTGTCATCATGATTCAGGGGGATACAGGCCATATCATCATGGTTATGGCCAGGGTATGTATGAGAGGAGAGGAGGCTGACAGCACTGTGATACAATGTTCCCCCGACTTAAAAAAAAAAAACTAGAATGTTCTGCCCAGTGCTCAAAGTGACGGTTGGTCAGGAGATGCCATCGCATCGCACTTCCTGTGCAGGAAACTGCACGCTGATAAGTTTCTGTATGGGGCTTAGTTTCAGGAAGGAGAAACCAGCTGGATACTGCGATGAAGGAAATACACTGATGTTTTAATTTTCCAGTTTTTTCCAGTACAGCTACGGATGAACCATGTAAGAGTCTTAACTGCCACATCTAAGCCTAAGCTTTTTCTCTTGTGACAGGTGGGTTGACTTATCCGTCTGCAGTTGGACTGGGAGGTGCTGGTGCTGGAGCTATACAACCCAGACCAGGTAGTGTAACAGGCCTGTTAGTGTAACAGCACATAAAGAAAGTCCTGTTATATTTGGAAAAGCTCTTGAGATGAGCAGATGTTGGCAAACATTGTATATGAAGATCCATACTGATCCCTGCTTCCCACTTTGATACCACTAGAATATTTTTTTTGTTTTCAGTTGGTATGGTCAAATGTTAGTCAAGTGCTGTTTCCTTTTATCGTGACAAAGATTCCGCGAAAGAAATGAGAATGAACGTTTACATATTTATTGTACTAAAGAAGCTTTCGCAGTATGAACATAATCTATCAAGTATTTTATGTGCCAAAGGAAAAACACATGTATTAGTAAAGAATGCAGCTGCACCAAAGGCAGTAATCCCTGAAGTATTACAGTACCGTTAGGAGTTTGTACACCAAGCGAGTCAACAACACAACATTTCCTGATGAAGACGGATTTCTGTTATAGTTATACTGTGTGCAACATCAAAGTGTGACTGTTTGAAGATAACACAAATCCCCAGAGAGTCCTGCCCTGAACACAAAACTCTGCCAGAGGACGTTTGGATGAGGTCGTTAAAGTGACCTCATCTGAGCCACTGGCTAAATGTCACTTCAGGGGGAGAAATGCTAACAGCTATAGAAACCCAAAAACTGATAATAAGTTATACCAACTGCACACAAAGTCATAAGAATACACACAATATTTTGATTAATTTATTTGTTTACAGGCTACGGCAATCTTGGAGGTGGTGGTGTCTATCAGCCAGGTGAGGAGCACCGCATGCTTGTTGGATATGTTTTTGCTCCTTTCCTCCTATAATCATCTTTTCTTTTTTAAACAAACAGCCAAAATAAGACATAACTGAGGGTTAATATGGCCCACATTTCACTTCAGTTGTCCACAACACACTTTACACTTTTGGGAATGGTAGCTTCTGGTCCTTCCTCTTCCTCGCCCATCAGTGAGGATGAGTGTAATCACACAGCAGCAGCCGACAGTTCATCCTCCTCTCGCTGCCCCACAGATACTATACAAGCGTTAAGACTCATGGCCCAAATCCTCCTCCCAATGGCCAGAGAGATATGTGTCTGTGTGAAATGCTTCCACAGATGGTTTAATAACTTTCCTCATTTGCCAGTAGAGAAGAGAGCTTTGCCAAATGGTGAATAATTATTGGCTTCTCGAAAAATAGGTCATGTTGTCATATTCACTGTATGTACTGCATGTGTCACAAGGTTATTTATTAACAATTCATCTGATGATGTTTAATGCTACTAGATTTCCTGGCAACACTAATTATTATATTGTGTGGTCAAACTCTGTTTGACCACACAATATTGTCTGTTTACACACTGATAGCATTTTACTGCCAATGAGTCTCCACGGTAACTGCTTTTTAATTTTGCAGGTGCGGCTCCTGTGGCTCCTGGTTATGGAGGAGGTTACCCTCAACAGTACTACCAAGGTACTAGTGCTGCTCCTGTGCAAATGTTCTCTGCTGATGAGTCAGTATAGAGACAAACAATATGTATGTGTTGGTGGTAAACCGCATTTTTAGTAGTGACCTTTGAGGACCTTCAGGTGTTTCATAAATCAGTGGAAAGGACCTGACAGACACCAGAATAGGGTCATTTATCTTAAGGAGGTGGAGGTAAAGGAAGGAGACAGTAGTAGGATGCTGTGTGTGTGTGTGTGTGTGTGTGTGTGTGTGTGTGTGTGTGTGTGTGTGTGTGTAGGCCTGTGGGTGGGTGGGTGGGTAGGTGGCTGGATGTGTGTGTGCGTGGGTGGATGTGTGTGTGCGTGTGTGTGTGTGTACTCTTGTGCTAGTTTAGAGGCGCAGTTAGTGTTATTTCTTGTGAGGAAAAATGGATAAAAACAAAACACAAGCAATGGTTTTAATATCACATTAATATGTTGATTTAGATTTTTTTTCAAATTCATTATATTTACTAAACGGGTTTTTAACCCTTTTCATTCATAGTTTGTCATCATTGTTTTTGCTGCTACTGGAAGTAAAACATTTAACCAAGTACGTTGGCCAAACTGCCTCCACATAGACAAGGATTCATAACACAGACTCTTCTTTAACTTTTCATACTTGTTTCTGGATCAGCAGGCGTATTAAGATAAGATAAGATATTCCTTTATTAGTCCCGCAGTGGGGAAATTGCAGGATTACAGCAGCAGACAGGTAAAGTGCACACAAGAGACACATAGTAAAATAAAATAAAAAACAAGTCATATAAATATAAATAAACAGTAAAACAGTATAAAAACAGTAAAGAATCCTAACTGCCAACTGCAGGTAATACAGCTGGATGGACGAAAACTAAAAGACAGACAAACTGACCTATTGCTTCCCCTTTAGAGCTGTGAGCAAGACAGGGAGAGGAGAACTACTGCAGAATGTCCCCTTCCCCAATTTATTTAGATTATTCTCATCCAATTATGGAATCCACATGTTGAACATATTAGTTTATGTCTTATTAGAAATGTATGTATGTTAACTTATCTTTTTTCCTTCCCTTTGTGCTGGACACTTTCCCACACACTTCTGCTTTGTGGGTTTCCATGTGATCTCCCATAAAAAAACATAATTTTTTTTTTTACCATTTTACTAGTTGACATGAGAGCTTGCAACCTCGAGATATTTCCAATAAAAGTTTTTGTGATGAGATGATTCAATTTAATCATGAAAACACATACAAATCTGATTATATACTTAAATATTATAGAAATGATTCATATTTATGTATTTAGCTCATGCAAGCAGTACGGGCTATATATCCTATTTATTTTGTATATCTCAAACTGAAAACATGGGAGGCTGACTTTGCATAAGATAATTAAAGTGTGTTTGAATAATGATGACCTGCCTTTTTATCCTCTGAGCATCTAATTACAGAGAGATGAATTTGATTACTAAGGGAGCAAATATAAATGATATTGATGTTTAATCTAATCTTCCTCCCATTTGCAAAATACATGAGAAGATTTTTTTTCAGTTTCAGAGGTCACGTTATTCAAATTTCAGCATCTTAAATGGGCAAAATCAAAAGCGCCATCAAACGTGAACTAAGATTACTTTTCTGTGTCTTTTAAATGCAAAACACAGACGGAAAAGCATCACTGTTTATGCAAGTCTGGTTACTTGGATTCACTGACGCCTCTCTGGATCAGACAGCTCAGCAGATCTAAGGGACTCCCATGTGATCTACTAATGTCGACAGATTTTCCTCCTCACCACATCCTGGCCAGGATAAATACTGTATAGCAAACACTGTGACAGATCCAAGGAGGTTTCATCCTGGCATTACTCTAACGGTGCTATCTCATCTCTCATTTGTCTAGGTGGATATGTACCAGCCCCACTGACACCTCAACAAGGTACTAAACACCCAACTCCTCACATCTCTCCATGCACCTCAACCCATTTTCCAATTTCTCTCTCTGCTCGTTGGCAACATGTCAGATTATTTGGATGAGATTGAAAAAGGGTGGCTTGTCCCTGTGTGTGCTTGTCAGTGCAGATGGCACAGCACAACCGGTACATTGAACTCATGATAATCTGCATTTTTCTGAACATCTGAGATTACAGATGGCGGGATTATTCATAGAAACACGTCTGGTTTCTTAGATAACTAAAGTCACCGCTTTGATCTCTCACAGTATCTGACGTATCGACATCTTTCAAGGACACCTGTGTGAATGTACAATATGTATGAATTAATTTATTATTTTTCCCTCAACGGTTTGTGAACCAGTTTCCTCCCTCAGCCCAAATGTGAGGATGAATGTCTGTGTCTGTGTCCGCCCTGTGATTGACTGGATGGATGGAGCCCACATAGGATTACACTACACACAATAATATACCATATAGCCTCCAGTGATTGAGATTTAAATGAAGAAAAACATCATTGTAGATGTAAAGAAAGAAGTTAGTTGACTCTTACACAGATATGAATTTACCAAAAAATTCTCTTTTATCCAATGAATGAAGGCTCAGCCGGATACATCATTATTTATATTCATATACAATATGGTCACGCTAATCTTTGTTGTTTTCGATGTAACGGGGATATGAAATCATGCGTTGCTACGTTAACAGGGAGACGGCCCTGATGGCATTTCACGGGAAGATGTTTGTGTGAGCCAGTGATATCATACAGTCTGATTGTTATGAACCACTGGGGGAAAACTATTATGGCAGCTCTTTACTTAACATCCCATGCATTTAAAAACATTTGGAAATTAAATTCTTAAACACTTGACAAAATAGTCCTAACTCAAGGTCTACTTACTAGCATTGCTGATTGTGAGATGTGGTTAAAAGCTCTGAAAGAATCTAGTAAGTGGACCTTAAAGGGGTGACATCAGCATTTTTCAATCTTATTTTCCTCCCTAGTTTTCATCATTAAATCCATCAGTAATTTAATACACAGCACTGTCTGTCTTTAGTGTATAACAGCTTCTCTGTAGTTGTGTAGTTGCTGTGTGTGTGCTGTGGCAAAGCACCACACATCCACAAGTCGTAAACTCCACTCAGCCATAATAGCAAGGAGACCTCTGGTGGACATGACAAGTCATTAAACATGTATACAGCATAATGTATATAATAATTTGTTCTTTGTGATGTTCTGCAGCCAAAGCAGCCAAGTACGGTCCATTGCAGGGCTTCCTTGGTGGTGCAGGAGGAGGAGGAGGAGGAGTCTACAGAGGTAAAAGAACATTTACTATCTCCAGTCAGTTTGACCAAACAACATAGGCAGGAGCCGCCTACATAAAAGAAGAGATGAGTGTGAACTTTCATTATCGCCTGCACTGTAAAACATCACAGCCCTGTTTAGTTATGTCCACTTACTTCTTCTCTTTAACTCAAAGAGCTCTGACAAGTTGTAGATTTGAACTTAACTGTTCAAGTTAAAACTTAGTTCAACTTACAATAATGCGTTGTGTTGACTTTTTGAGATTTGTTCGTGTTATTTGAACGTGGCTCTTCAAGTTATCAGTAAAAAAAATAAAAAGACTGAAGACCCACCATGCATTTCGCCTGTGTAATTTGGAACCATGACGTAAGTCAGTGACGCTGAAAGCTAAGTGGATCGACTGCGCTGCCAGGATTTAACTGTAAAAAAATAATTGCAGTTCCCTGCTCTTGTTCAGACAATGCATGGGTTTGGCTGGTTTCCTTCCGGGGCAGCCTACCTGTCAGTTCTCACCTCAGTCTGTCAGATTTGCCTCCACACAGCTATTTGGGTGGATGCACCTACTGTTTAAGCCTGTGTATTTATCCTGTGTATTAAATAAATAAATGGTATATCCTTTGAACAGTTTTTTGGTCATTTTTGGGATAAAGCAAGCAAACTTGCAATTATCAGTCAAGTCAACTTCGTATGTAAGTTGAAACAAATTAGTAATTTTAACTTGAAATAGCAAGTTGTACACACATGGTTATGTTATCTTAACTTGAAACTGTGAGTTAAGATAAAGCAGAAGTGTGCGTTTGTTTGACAAGCTAAGGAAAGTTTTCTCGAACTGATAATGTAAAAATACTCTTTGTTTTAACTTGGTGGATCAAGTTCAAACAACAAGGGACAAACAGTTCACTCAACTCTGACAACTTGAATAATAATGTTGAGACAACTAGCACGTTCTAGTTACATCAACCTTATGAACTTAAATTCATCAGTTGAATCAAAAGGAAACTTCAAGTTGAAGTAAATAGGCTTCTCAAGGCAGCAGGTGAACTTTCATTTGCAAGTTGAACTGACTTGATATGTCTTACAGTGTGTGAATTTTTAGAAAACTGAACTATACTCCTGATGTTCTTTGCTGCAGGTGGAGTTGCTGGATGCCAGGGCAAATTCTGTGGCAGGAGGAAGTAGAGGATCTCTTGAGATCCAGTGTGACCTCAAGACACCATGGTGCTACTGCATGATCTAGAATGTACATTTTATATGCAAACAAACCCCATTAGGAAACATAATACAAATAATTGGTTTTGTTTTTTACTTACTTGACTTCAACGTCTGTTTTTATACAAACCCACCGACCCAGAATTTTGTACACACTTTGATGTGACGTATGTTATCTGGATAGTGGCTTTAATCAATAATGTGGTCAAGTTAATCAGCTTTAACTCCCTGAACTTCACCAGCCTACTTAGAATATAAAGAGTGTGTGTGTATGTGTCACCATGTGTTGTTCTTGTGCATGAATGTGTATGTGTTTTGTGTATGATTGCACTGTACTGACTGAACCATCGACTGTCAATGTGACCTATGAATGCTTTCTCTTTTGGTTTTAATCATAAAGCAAGGTGAACTGTCCTCAGTGCTGCAGCCCACACTGTCGCACCTCACTGGGCAGAGCTTGTCATCTCTCTGACATGTCAGAGGGGTTGGGTTGGGTTGGTCGATGCTCGTCCAAAACCTGATGAAATCTGTCCAATCTCAGCGTCGTCTCTGACTCCCCGTCTTCTCTGCTGCTATTTTTAGGCCTGCTGGGTATATAGCAGCGAGAATTGGGGTTCTGGCCAACCCATCTGCTCTCAGTAACTTTGCTGATTCTAGTTGCTATGCAGTTCAGTTTTCTCTGCATTTTTAATGTAGCCAAACTTGAGATGTATGAAGAGCAGTTTCTGCTCTGAGGAACGACACGCTGAAGAAGTTACGGGATGTTTAAAAACCACGGGGAAGCCTTCCAAGTAGATTAAAATGTAACACAGATACTACTCTGGCATTTACATTATGTGTGTGTGTGTGTGTGTGTGTGTGTGTGTGTGAATGTTTCATTATGTGTCCTGAATAGAGCGCTTTAGTTTGCTTTCAATGTTTAGTCTCATTGCAGCAGTTATTTACATGTATGTAACTTGTCATTACTTTATTCAACATTTGCACCATTCTTTGACTCATAGCTTTATTGTTATTTGGAATGTGTGAACATAAAACAGAACAATCATTTTCTTTTGCATTTATTCAGTGTTTAGAATTACAAGATAAGACTGTGTTTAATGGGAGAGACTAAGCGTTAATGTGAGGCATGAGCTCCCATTGTTTTTCATTTACTTGAGCTGCTTTTAAAAAGGCTTACTGACCAAAGGTTCATGAGCGCTGTTGCCAAGTGCCCCCGTCTCTTTCTGTAAGTGTGTACTGTATTTTGTACTAATTTGATAAACGCTGGCTCCAGTTCCTTCACTCGGTGCTTTGTAAGAAATGTCTTTGAGCCTCGCTGGGTCAGACCTTGTCTTATGTGCCAAGGGATACTCCTCATCTTTATTTAAAACTGTTTTTATAAGGAGGGACCGTGTGGTTTTGCACTTTTTATATTTCCACGACACACATGTGACTTGTTCCTGGAATCCAGCATTTATTTGCTTCATTAAATAAAAAATTAAAATTGTGTTAAAAGATCTTGCGTTTTCCTATCTGTTTCGTTTTTTTTTTTTTTTTTCTTCATGAGTGCATTCCACGGCAGCAGCAGTTTGTCCTGTGAGTTGATGAAAACCACCTGGCTCACAGTGGGCTGGTAGTTCAGCTATAAGCCACATACTACAACGTGATAATATCTCAGGTGCCAGTTCTGTTGCATCTCACTTCTGCCACATCTCACATTGTTTTTCCCACTGGGCAAAATGAATCAGGAACCATCAGATTTAGTGTATTTTAAGATTAGATATGTGAAAAAGTTGGGAGAGATGCTCATTGTAATGACAACAAACAGATTAGGGGCAGACATTTTGCCTCAGTGGTAATTTAACTGACTGTTCTTGTTGTGCCAGCTGGAAATAATGAACTCATGTTGCTGTTCTCCGAAGATCTCCTGGGAGAACCACTGACCCATGATCTGCATCCTGTAGAAATAGCTTACACTGTTGTTCCATCAGCAGGTCTAATAATGTCCCACTTTAGAAATAGTGTCACTGTGGAACTGCAGTGTAATGCTGTAATACGCGTCTGTGCTGGTAACTATATACTCCTACAAGAGAGTAACTTAGTGGTACCAATAATTGGGGAAATGGTTTTGGGACTGTCCTGTTACTGTGTGTTGCGTTTAGATGTCGTTGTTGTGTCGTTCTTAAAAGAAATGCTTGATTTAAATTCGAGAAAATATGTATTAATTTTAAACTTTTTACTTATTCCCTTAATATTTGTTATTGTGTGCTTGCCTGTAGACAATCCCACCTGTTTACATGTTCAGCCTCACACTGAAAGATTCAACTCATTTCTGATTTTACACCTCTGACAACTCAGTTGCTTTCAGTGCACATTGCAGCTCATCAGCTGAAATTCCAACCAATGTTATCACTTGCACTACACATACACTGCTTTTATCTACTCTTTAATTGCACAAGCAAATGGCAAACAACATATGTATTGTTTCAAAAAGCTATGCATTTCGATATGTATGCTTTTCTTGTTTACAACTGAAAATATCAGTAAAACAAATAGAGGTTAAATTATTATGTAGCTACTTAGTTATTGCTAAGCCCAACACAGTGGCGTGCACTGCACCGGGTCCCCCTCCCCGCCCTGCAGCCATGCATTCATTAAAGCAGGGAGGGCTCCTGGTTGGCCAGCCCTCGTCTTCCTCTCCCCGGCTCCGCCGCTCCATTGGCCAGCAGCTCTCTTGAATGAAGCGCCGCAGAAGCGCGCTTGCAGCCGGGAGGAGGAAGCTGTGTGGGCCGCCGCAGGGACTCAGGGAGGGACCGAAGCACAGCAACACGACCGCTGGGCGGGCTGCGGTGGTGGTCGGACACCGGTTATCTGTCGACCTGAGGCGGCTGGCTCTGTACCGGAGCTCGGTGTCGGAGAGTGAATGAGGTTAATGCTGCTCTGCTGCACCTGGAAGGACGAACGCATGGGAGAGGAGGAAGGTGAGGAGCCGCTGGGTGTTGAGGAGCCCGGGGCGGGAGATGAAGACCCACTCTGGCTGTTAACATCATGCTTTCCACTATCTATCCTACTTTGGGTGTCGCTTATTGTCACTCACACACAGGCAGCAGTGTCGCACTGGTTGTATTTGCAGCGTCAGGCTGAGTCTCCATATTGTGCTGCAACTGAAGCCATGTTTTCTCTCGAGTTGATGCTCCCATCATGTTTGGATGCAGCGGTCACCCTCAGGCCATGCACAGTAGGCATTTGAGCGAGGATGGGCAGATATGTTCTGCTTGTAAACAGCAAGTTGCATTGATAAACTAAAACGAGGACTACGGTGTGATTAATGCAAAATGACACCATAGTCCTCGTGGTGCAGCTTGAAGTTATTGTCTTGCCAAACATCATCTAAAGGTCCGACAGAGTTGAAGTGATGAGGAGCTGCAGGTTCTTTTGGCAAAGCCACATCTAATAGCATCACAGATTAAAAAAAACAACGATCCTCAGCTATCTCCTTCTGTGTGGCTGGTATTGATTTAGTAATGGCTCTCAGTAGATGATAACACAGTGTTAGCTCAATCTAATTTGTTGAGAGGAACATTAACTGAAGAAATCCTTCAACAATAGGTTGCTGGTTGTGAGATGATTAACTCATATATTCAAGCTACACAAATCTTGATTTCCCTCTAATCTTTGCTCTTTGTTTTATTTGTAAATTACTTTATTTTACTTTAAAACAAGGGGAAACACGGTTTTTGATTGAACTAGTCAGAACTAACTAAGTGGAGATGGTTTTGTTTTAATAAATGTTGGGAACAATTGCTTGAGAACTGTAAATTGTATCACTAAATATTTGGCAAGTACCTGCGTTAAGTTACAGTATAGAGATACCATTGTACTGTAGTTGTCAGTAAGGTTTGATCTTGAACTGTAATGTGATGAGTCATTGTGCAGGAGGAAGTGCTGCAAGAGTTTCTGTGAGTAATGAGTTGGGAGAGGTGGGACACCTGCACAGGTTACACAGTGCAGTGTGTGTGTGTGTGTGTGTGTGTGTGTGTGTGTGTGTGTGTGTGTGTGTGTGTGTGTGTGTGTGTGTGTGTGTGTGTGTTGTGTGTGTTTGTGTGCCTTTACTCAGGTATTTGCGTCCTCTGAGACCTTTGCAGACAGCAGAGGTCCAGTTATCAGATGCCACGAGAACGAGATGAGGTGAAACATATTAATTAGTAAGGAGGTGATGTGAAGGGAGAGGAGAGAAAAGCCGTCAGCACAAACAGCCTTCAAGCCAACATGATCGATTAAACTCCAGCGGGGCGGCTCACTCAGTCATTACAGCAACGAGCCGACTGCACAAAACCTCTGCCAACACCGTTTTAAAATCGAAGGATGGTAGAATAATCAAAGTTCCAATGCTACTTTCTCCTGTGATACAACATTGATCCAATAATATACAGACGTTGTGTTGCAGATTGAACTCTGATCTGTGTTCAGCACAGTTTTTCTTGTTTATAGCTGTTTTGCATTTGAGAGATGGCAGCTACATATTGCTCTCAACTTGCAGAAGAACTTCGTCACACCTTTTAGTTTCAAGTGTCTTTAAAATATCCAACTGAAGGCACCCAATGATGCAGTAAATGTAATAAATACAATGTATGATGTTTTACTTTTCAGCTCTACAAACACGATTTATTGCCAACAATCGTGTTTGCAATATTTTGCATACTGTGCTGGAGTATCCCCTGCATTGTGTAATGCACCTACTTTAAGGTTCCCACACCTGTTCAGATCAAATGTAATATTTAAAGTTTCAAACAAAAAAACAATTTACAAGTTGAAATAATATCTGCTTTTATGTTGAGAAGCTGACAACATGCACTAACTGTTACTCTGATGTGACAAAGTGGCTTTTGAATGGCGTTATTTTTTAGGTTTATGATTTCAGACAGTATGTGAACTTCAAGTCATTTCAAGATGTAAAGAGTGAAAATACAAGAACTCAGCAATGCTAATAGAGAATAGTGCAGAAGTTACTCTGGGAAGTTATTTGTCTTGAGTTTTATCTTCCTCTCACAGATTAAAGCCTGCCAATGAATGGATCACCACGGATAAATGGCGTTTAACTGGCAGCCGTGTTTATAGGGCTGCAACTAACGATTATTTTAATAATCGATTAATCGGTTGATTATTTTTTCGATTAATCGATGAATCGGATAAAAAAACAAAAAGGCATTCATTTCCAACCCTTTATTCAAAAACAGAAGTGACAGTGCAAAACCTCTTCAGAAAGCACAAACAGGTTCCTTCAACATCCCTGAGCTGTTAATTAAAAAAGATTAATAAAAATGGACTAACACAAAAAACATTTTACATCTGTAAAGCATACATGTGTATGTTTTTGTGTTAGCTCAAATACGAGCCCTTTTTACTGTAATTAATCTCCTTGGAGCAGAGGCTGCATTTAGCATGCCCTGCTTTATCAATATGTATGAAACACTGGACAGAGGGACGCTGTACTGCTCTTCTCACGTCTGTTTTCACCTGCACCTTCCTTAAACTCTTTCATTCACATCATCTGATCAATAGCTGGGCCTCTTATGACCACGACGCCAAACTACGTGATTTGCTTCATTCTACTTTGAGTAAAAAAAAAAAAAACTGCAGCCAGATCTGCCGGTGTGCCGGTTTAACGCTAACGAGTGACTGGTGAACTGAACCAGACCGGGGGGTTACGGCATGTTTCATCACGTTACGTTTTTTTTTACAAGCAAGACTGAACTGTAACGGAACATAAAGTAACTTTAACGACAATACACAACCCAAACACGTTAGCTAACGCGATAGCGAGCTGACTAGCTTCCATTAAAAACAAGTTTGAGGGAAATGAGACGCTGGAGACATCTTAACGCTGATTGGCCAAGACTCGAGACGTCAAAGATCTTCTATTTCTAAGCGTGTGTCAGCGTCTCACTCCAATCTCAGAAACGCTGGCCGGCCAGTTGCTCTGCTCCGCTCTTTTTTTTCTCCGCGACTTATTGCCCGGCGTAATAATCGCGCGACACAACGAATCGATAATGAAATTCGTTGCCAACACTTTTGATAATCGATTTTTATCGATTTTATCGATTCGTTGTTGCAGCCCTACGTGTTTATATTGATTACTTTGGATCTCAGTGTAGCACCTCATCCTTTGAGCAGAAAACACATCCACTGCTGCTCTCTCCCTTCAATGCATCACAGTATTAATTCTTCCAATTGGGCAAAGATGATTTTACCTGAAATTTATATCATAATTAGTATTCTCCCTTTAGAGAACGGGTGGAGGGATCCCACAAGTACGAAGAGAAACTTATCTGCTGAAAACAAAGGTTTCTATGTTTTTCCACACAAAGTTAGTATCGTTGTGTTTTACTTCAGTCAGTTTAACGTTTTGTTTTGCACCTTTAGAAAGGGCCATTCACGTTAACGCAAGTTCCACTGATAAAGATATATCTTCCTCAATTTTGATATTACTTTATATTAGAAACAATTTAATTTCAATTACATTATATAACGTGCAATAGTGTGAAAAAAACATTGAAATATTATTCTGTAATTAGAAGTGAAACGTTTCCTTTATTTAACTAAATGTTATGATGTGATATGAGTTGTTGCACAGCTTCTGAGTGATTCTCACTCAAACTGCTGCTGATGTTCGTGTTGAACGTTGCCTGTGATGACGAAGCATTTTCTGTGTTTGTTTGATATCTGGAGCCTCAGTGAGGATTTCCATTGAAGGCGAGATAACAAAAGAGATAACTGTCACATGCAAACACACATCAGCAATTATTACACCCCATCAAAGAACTGCTATTGACTTTATGCATATCGAACTATAAAACCATGGGTACCGTACCAGTACATCCTGTAACCTCCGTCTCTCGTGTTACAGCCAGAGGAAGTTTGCCCGTCTGTGCGGGATGCAAACAGAGGATCTACGATGAGCAGTACCTTCAGGCCCTCAGCGCTGACTGGCACACCGTCTGCTTCAGGTCTGTTCAACACAAACTCACCACCCTGCAGCCTCAACATGTTCACATGAGTCCACACGTCGTTAAAGGGCAGCGATGGAGTGTCTCCTTGCCCCAGTGCACAAATTAATGGATGAGTGTGGAGCTGAAACAATTAGTCCATGACAGGATTGGTCACTGAACAGAAAATGAATCAACCCTTTGTTGCAATTCATCTCTCCATCTCTCTCTCTCTCTCTCTCTCTCTCTCTCTCTCTCTCTCTCTCTCTCTTTCTCTATCGTCTTTCTACTGTCCAATAAAGGCAGAAAATGACCATCAAAATAAAACAAAGTATAATAAATAATTACAAGTAAGGACCTTTGATAAACAAACAAAACTGAAAGTTTGAATGAAATTTGGCTTAACTTTTTTCTTACTAGCATTAACAGTAGCTGGTTTCAGCCTCTCAAATGTAAGGATGTTATAATTGTCTTTGCCATGAATGATAGCAAATCCAACAGCTTGTTGTAATAAAACAAGCATTTTTTTCATTTCAACTTATTATGTGGGAATTATCTTTTACTATTTTCATCAAATTAGTTTGTTAATAAATCATTGTGTTTAAACTTAGTCAGTCCACCTTTTTACTTTACTGTACTGGTAATATGAATAATGCTCTGCAATCTCTTTTTTTTGTGTGAGAAAATCTCCTTTAATTGTGTCTTTTCTTCTTTCTGACAAGTCTTTGCTCTTGCTTGTCAGAATGTGACTTTTCTATTTTGTGTTTTCTTGTCTTTAAATTGAACTCAGGTTCAAAAGCATTGTTTGGATATTGTTATGGTATCAGGCAAGAGACAGGCTCAGGTGATTTGTTAAACACCGTGTGTTATTACTCCTGTGACTCACCTCACCACAGAAACAGAAGCTCAGTAATGATGTCTCTCACACCTGAACAGCCTGAAATAATGTCTGAATAATGTTTACAAATGCAGATATAGCCATATGTTTAAACGCCTCATCAAGCATTGACTCTGCTCCGTCCTCCTGATCAACACATGTGAACTGGTTTGTGTTGTGTCGAGCTCTCAGCATTTGACCTGCAGCTGCAACCAGGATAAACATTTCCACAAGTTTAGCTTCCTAAAGGTTTGGGGGAGACGAATAGGCCGGTTTGTGTTTCTCTCTCTCAATAGCTATAGAGCGGTAAGATTGAAGTGAGTGAGTGTGTGAATATTGAGACTGTTTCCAAGATGCCTTCCGTTTCTTCTCAGTTGGATTTTCGATGAATTGTTCTGCAACACGTTGTGTGTGTGGGCAGTGAGACTTCATGTGTCTCTGTGTGAAAGAAATCTATTCATCTCATTGTTTGGATTTCAGCCAGTATGTTGATTTTAACATTGAGCACAAATCTTGTCTGTTGTGGAACTGACAGAAAAAAGAAAAAAATGTAAACAGCATCGCAAACCATAGATTAAATATGATTTTATTTAATTAGTAAACATTGCTATTATACTGTCCTTTAAAGAATACATTTTTGTTGACAAAACAATCTCCCCTCAAGGTCCGGTTAGTAGCTGACCCAGTTGTCACATTTTAAAACACTTCAAGAACTTCTCTTGATGGGAATAATATTTTTTCCCAAAGATTTAACCACACAGATTAAATCTGTATGCTCCCGTTGTGTCACATTCTCTCTGTAAGCATCTTTTACTACGTATGCTACATGTTAGTGGTCCGCACTGGACTTTAGAAAAAGTGTTACAGTCAGTCAATCTTTAGATCAATACATTCACTCAGGTCATATAACACAAACATGAATATAAAGGCATTCACAGATGGTGGATACTCACTAATGGCCATTGATTCTTTCAACACTCTAAACTGCAATTTGAGACTTCCGCATTTTTACGAGATTTGATATTTGATATTTGGAAGCATAAGGTATTAAACAAAGTGTTTTTAACACTGGAATTCCCCTTTATTAAATGAAACAAATGTTTATCCTATATAGCCCTCCGTACAACAGACATTTAAATACTAAAATACTGACTCAAGCTGATAGAACAGCAACTTTGACTGAAATAACCACTCGTTACAACCGAGGTATGCAGCAAAGCATTTGTGAAGCCACAACACGCACAACCTTGAGGCGGATGGGCTACAACAGCAGAAGACCCCACCGGGTACCATTCATCTCCACTACAAATAGGAAAAAGAGGCTACAATTTGCAAGAGCTCACCAAAATTGGACAGTTGAAGACTGGAAAAATGTTGCCTGGTCTGATGAGTCTCGATTTCTGTTGAGACATTCAGATGGTAGAGTCAGAATTTGGCGTAAACAGAATGAGAACATGGATCCATCATGCCTTGTTACCACTGTGCAGGCTGGTGGTGGTGGTGTAATGGTGTGGGGGATGTTTTCTTGGCACACTTTAGGCCCCTTAGTGCCAATTGGGCATCGTTTAAATGCCACGGCCTACCTGAGCATTGTTTCTGACCATGCCCATCCCTTTATGGCCACCATGTACCCATCCTCTGATGGCTACTTCCAGCAGGATAATGCACCATGTCACAAAGCTCGAATCATTTCAAATTGGTTTCTTGAACATGACAATGAGTTCACTGTACTAAAATGGCCCCCACAGTCACCAGATCTCAACCCAATAGAGCATCTTTGGGATGTGGTGGAACGGGAGCTTCGTGCCCTGGATGTGCATCCCACAAATCTCCATCAACTGCAAGATGCTATCCTATCAATATGGGCCAACATTTCTAAAGAATGTTTTCAGCACCTTGTTGAATCAATGCCACGTAGAATTAAGGCAGTTCTGAAGGCGAAAGGGGGTCAAACACAGTATTAGTATGGTGTTCCTAATAATCCTTTAGGTGAGTGTATATAACTACTAGGACACAGTTGTTTTTTATGTTGCTGCAGCTTTTGTTCCTGATGATCTTATGTAATATCTCCACCACTTTCTCTCCGTCTCTCACATCTCTTGTAGAGAAAACTTTTCTCCACCACTTTCTCTCCGTCTCTCACATCTCTTGTAGAGAAAACTTTTCTGACAAACAGGAGATCAAACAACTTCTTGTCGAGGAGTTCTGACTGAAACATTTATTTATTTGCCTCACAACATTCAGAAATAACCTTGGTTCCTGAAAAGAGATGGCTGTAATTTAATGTCACAATCAGGGATATTTTACTGTCTCTTTGCACAAATAGAGTGCAGGCTGAACCACAGATATTGTTGTTTTTATTCCACACATTATTTTCCTCGTAAAAACCTGGCGCCTACGTTTAAAAAAAATGCAGCGTGCCCTGCGACAGTCAATCTGGGTGTGTTATGCTAGCGGCGGCTAATGTAGTGTTCCACCGCTAGCCTCATTGGAGGTTGAGCCCTCCATGGCCCAAAAAAAATCCAGCCTGACACCACTAATCACCTTCTAAAGCACGCTGTCTTCAAATATGCCTGACCCAAATGAACTCAGCATTTTGGGTCCTGAGTTGCTGGCAGACCTCCAATCAGGAGCAGGCTACAGAGGTCTGGTAAGCTCACGTCTGTCTGACTACACACCAAGTGTCAAGTGACATCACTTTCAGCAATTTATCAGTAAATTGTATCTAACTTTAGCCACATGAGCTAATGTTAGCTCGCCACAACACATTCAGTAATAGTTTACGAACATCCTGTCCAGCTGTACCAGACAATCGGAGATATCTGAATGATTTCTAAATGTAGATTTGAACGACAGCAAGAAGTGCCGCTAACAAACCTCCACCCCTTACATGGCCTGGACTCGGACAAGCCAAACACAGCCGCTTATATACATTTGTGGGGACGTACGGTGGTGCCACGTGAGGATAACGTGCTGCTATTGGTCGATGTCGTCTAAGAGGTGGCTCTGGGGTGCCTGGTCTTGTTAGCAGCCATGTTGTTGTTGTTGTTGTTGTTGTTGTAGAATCTAATTGAAGGACATGCTAACTTTAGGTTTTAGATGCAGCATGAGTTTTTCCTTGCTTGAGGTGCGTAGTTCTGGGTATCTTTTCTCTACAGGAGAACAGTTAAAAAGGTTATGTGACTCTTTTATTTAAATGTTTTTAAAATGCACCATCTGCATCGTCAACGTCACTCCTCCTTACACAATGGTCGGTAGACTGCTATGTGGAAAACTCACCTTTCAATGTGTTGTTAATTATTTCCCCCGGCTGGATGTCTGAATGGGAAATCTGAGGAGGTTATCTGGGCACTGTGTGTGTGTGTGTGTGTGTGTGTGTGTGTGTGTGTGTGTGTGTGTGTGTGTGTGTGTGTGTGTGTGTGTGTGTGTGTGTGTGTTGGTGTGTGTGTGTGTGTGTGTGTGTGTGTGTGTGATGAGAGAGAACAGAAAGGGAGTTACATCTGGCTGTCTCAACGTGGATGAAGAATTGCAGTTTGTCTCAGTGGGGTGTCTTTTTAGAAGTGTTTGCATTTTTGCATTTCCCTCTTACTTGAGTCCATTTATGTGTGTGTGAACAGATTTTCCACCTTTTTGTTTGTTTGCATTTTTATGCACTTTGTACTTTGACATAAAATAAAAGCACTACATTGCATTTCTTTGTAACTCTACCATCATTAGGTGCAAACTTGAGCGTGGTGCCAGCTCCCTCAAACTCCTTTTGAGGTGTCGGATATCATCCGGCAGCTTTCAGTCCTTCTGTGACACAACACACACAAGAACAGTTTAATTAATATGAGTGAAGCCAACAAAATCTGTAAAAAAACAAAAAAAAAACAGAGTTGTAGTCTCCTAGAAAGTCTTGCATCGTTCTAGAAATCATCCAGATTTGTTCCTACCTCCCACACCGTGTCTTGAAATTATAGGGAATCTTTTTATGACCCAGATCCAAATCCTCGGGGAGGAGCAGGATTGTCATAGAAAAGTAGGATTTAAGACGACTTCGCTATTATAGACAAGACTTCCATGGAAAATTGACTCGTGGGACTGAGCAACTGAGCCTAAATCCAAACAAAAAATATCCAACTGCAGGGCCCACTGCTGCAATATAACATTACTCCAGCGAAAAGGAAGTGGAGACGATAATAGCAGAGGGGAATGCAAAATTAAAGTGCTCCGAGTGTTTGAAGACTACAGGGTCCCACGGGTGGAGAAAAAATATACTTCTCAGAAAATAGCAGCAGCTCTCTGTACATACAGCAGCCTTCATGGGAAAATGTTCTAACTGAGATCTGTTTTCAAATTCAAACACCACAGTATCCTTTTCGTTAGGAACCATGCCATTACATTTATTTATTGCACGTACTTGATTACTTTTCTCAGGAAATTTAACAATTTAGCTCTCACAGAGCTATCTGAAAAAAATGTGTTTGTCTTTGAGCTTTGATATGGTATTTCCAGTAATCTCTTGTATTTTACTTTTGAAGTACTAGTGATCTGTGATGTTCTTGCATCTTAGTATAACTGCTGTCTTGCCAGTTTAAATAGAACTTGAAACCAGTTTTGACAAGATTTTACATTTGTTGATCTCTGACACAATAATAACTGACTGCAACGCTCCAACAGTGGTTTGTTTATAATAAACAGAAGGAGAACGGAGCAGTAAACATGACCTGAAAATAATCCACAGAGGTTTTAAATGTTTCTCTGTGAAGTGTAGTGAAGAAGAAAAAAAAACTCTCACAGATTGGAGCAACACCACAGATGGTAGCATATCATGTAAATATCAACAAGAAAAAGTCCCAGACTCCTTGCTCAGAGGGATTTTATCACAAAAAGAAGACGGGACACATATGGGACCAGAAACACAAACAGCCAGACAGTCAAATTTACAAGTTAGACAAAAGTATTTGGAAGATAATAAAGGTGAACGGTAAACCTAACACCTGCAGCATTCACTTTTGGTTTAACTTCGAAATGCTGTGGTTTAGATAATCTGGTTGAACTGTTATCGTAACATTTTCACTTGTCCTAGTGGGAAAAGCACAGGTTACTAAAACCATGAACAATGGCTCTGTTATGTTCAAGTGTCCCAGTAAACGGTCTGACAGTGGGGCGACATGCACAACATCAGGACCCTTAAACTGAAGCAGCTACATGCAATTCAGCCGTTTTTCATTTTATAATTTAAACCTGTGCTTTTCCTTTTGTAACATGTCAGAAGACCAACAGTATATTCATAAAAGTTGCAGGTAATTACTTTTATAGGTGGTCAACGAAATTTGCTCACTTCTTCATTGATTTATTTGCCTCAAATTTGTCATGTCTAATTTTATTTTATGTTCCTTACATCTCCAGTGTGACTAAAACAACTGCTTCTCTGTTAAATAAAACATATTGATTTATTCATACAATATTTCTGAAAAGGCTCTCCAGATGCCTCGCAGTGAGAGCTCTCATCAAGGAACTCCTGAATGAGTTTTATTGCCTTCAAAGTGGATTTGAGGGAATTAATTTAAAGTAGCTCTTAATATTTGAGGAAAGACACAAGCTGCAGTAAGAAGGTGTGTAGCATCGTTATGATAGGACTCTGGAGACAGTCCCAACCTCTTGTTGCCTCGAGGGAATGAGGAATAAGAGGATTTCTGGTCCTTTGCTTATTAGCATGATGATCCTTTTGGTTTCATGTGTTTCATTCACTGTGTGGAATTTGCATTTTGCATTCTTGTCCTGTTATCTTCAGTCATTATAGAATCACCGGATTATAGCAAATTAATTTATTCGTGTTTGTTTCCATTTGTCTGTAGCTAGATTGATAAGAATAGCGTTAGAAAGGTGCATTAAACAAGGTAAAGCAGATGAGAATCATCATCTTATCAATATGAGCTTGTTTTTGGCTCTGAAAACTCGAGCCGTGCTGCAGTCTCTCTGCAGTACAGTGCAGCACCGTCCCGCTCCCAATGAAACTATTTCTGCTGCAACAGTCCAAGGATGACAAGGGCTTGTGCTTCGTAAGCACTTTAGCTCATAACCTCTTTTACATCCAATGTGCATTTACTGATCATACGCATTGTTTTCTAATGTTGGTGATTGATTCATACTCATGTGCTCCCAGCTGTTATGAAACGATAGTTGAAACTGTTTCTTTCGAAGGAGCTGACACAAAGCTTGCAGATCCTCCACTGCCACTATGTGCTGTAGGACACATTCTGCCTCCATCTGTCCCTCTACACAATGACTCACGTCTGAATGAGCAACATTGCTGCTACTGTCTAAATAAAAGATAAAGATCACTAAATAATTACAAACAGAATCATGCGTAGATGTTGTCTCAAGTCTCATCAACACCATCTTTCCTTGCAGATCTCTGAAACAGTGAGTTTTGGCTCAGAAACAGACAACATACAGGGCTGCAGTGACTCAGCTGTTTCTACCTGCAGATGAAGTCTGCCCGGTGACAGAAGCTGCAGGACATGATGGATGACTCATGGCTCCTACTGTATGTGTCTGATCCGTTGAACTAGAAATAGATCTTATTGCAGGACCTCGACACTGAACTCGGACAGTGTTGATGGTTCAGTGATGTTAATGAGGCGAGACTGAAGATTTTATGCTTTTCTTTATGATACATCATATACAATATTAAATAGAAATATCTCTTGGCTTTGTATCTGAATCTGAATGCATCACCTTAAATTATAACTGCCCCCCTATGTTTAGTTGTATGCATCATGCAGAGGCCTTACCATCTATTTACAGGTGTTACTCAAGAGAACTGTGCGTTATAATCCCACTAATATGACAGTTTTTAAGCAGATATCGATATTGCTATTTTAGAGTTTTAAGAAAACGACACATCAGTGCATTGGCCGATATGTTCTTATTATTTTCTATTATTATATAAACAAACGTTTTGGAATAAGGACCCCATCAATTTGGTTCTTAAATAAGCTTGTCAGAGCTCTCTCGCAGACACACCATGTGACATCTATTTATTTGTAAATATGTATTTGACATTAGTGAACTGTAATTTCTTGAATATGGATTTGCAGGCATATACGATAATACCAATATATTCTGTATGTATTAATGATAAGCTGATTTCGGCTGATATACTGCATTTGCCATCTTATCAGCAAGGCTCTTCAAGATGTCTGAGGATGTTTGCATCAATCTGAACAGTGACGCTGATGGAAGTGTAGACGATATCTGACTCAGCTGGTTTGTGAACAGCCTGAATGAGACTTTTTGTTTGTGTATCTGTGAGTTAAGTTACGCTCTGAAATCAGGTAATTCTTCACAGATCTCCAATTATGGGATAACTGTCGTATGATTGAGGCTGAGACAGCCTCCAGAAAAAACCATCAGATGAAATGAGTTGAGAGGAGATGGAAGGGTTTATTAGTTAATGCATAATAGCAAAATGTGATTTCACGCAGTGTATTGAAGAATAGTACATGAAATAAGGAGTTCCCATTACCAGGATGGCTCTCATGGTGATAAAAAAAGAAGAAAAGGCCATGAAGTGGGAGGGGCAGAGGACAGGAAATAGTTGATGGAGGAGCATGCCCCCTCTGTGCAGCTGCACTGAGAGGAAGTAGAGGAAGGGAGAGAGACGGAGAGTGTCACTGATGGTTGTGACAGCGAGGCTGGTCGAGCATCAGAGCTGCTGACATGAGTCTGTCTTCTGACTGTCAAAACAAGACCGTCGCCCCCACGGGTGACATGTCAGCAAAGAACCAACGCAGCGACAAGCAACTCACAAAGTAAGTTGACCAGAGAAAGTATGTGGCTGGATGTTTGTTGAGTTTCTAGTTTGAGGAGGATGTTACTCAGGCCTAATAGATTTAAGGTTTTTGATATTTGACAGATGACAGTGTAGAAGTGGAGAGAGGGAGAGAATGGTGTGACATGCAACAAAGGTCCGAGGGCCTGAACCGAACCCGGGCCGTTACAGTTATGTTCTGGCACACTGTCACGGGCGAAGTGAAACCTTTAACAAAACACGCTTAACTTAAGGTCAACCTACCTGCTTGTTCCCGGGCTTTTGACCGTATCACACGGTCTTCTTCGGAAGATGGATTTAGTTTTTTGGCTATATAGAATTATAGATGTTCACACTTTCCATTATTCTGACCACTAATATGACTTTTAGTCTCTTTGTCAGTTTTGCAGTCTGTTAAATAAGACTTCAGCAATTATTGTCATTATCGATTATTCTGACTATTTTCTTGATTAATTGAGAATTGAGGGTGTGGTTTATAAAACAAGGTGACGTCTTCAAATGTCTTGTTTGTCTAACAAACAGTCCAAAAAACGAGAATATAAAATGTATTATAATGTACAAGACCTTTGCACGTGTTGCTGTGACCTGCTATAATAAGTTTGACCAAGGAAAGAAGCAAACTCTCACATTTACGAATTTTAGCATTTGCATTGTTGCTTAAAAAAAACAAATACATTTAAATAGTTGCCAATCATTTAATCTTTTGATTAACGAATCAATTAATTGACTAATAGCCTAGGCTTTTACCACACAAACGAAGAAAAGCGAGCTAACTTAACAAAACTTTTTCTAACGCTTTTGAAGTTTAAAGTATTTTCTTATTTCCTAATATAGAAAGCAACCAATGAAGCAACCAATGAAGCAACCAATGATCATTATTGACTAATCTGCCAATTATCTTAATTAATCAATTCATTTGGGGAGTTGGGTCTATAAAACATAAAATATGCTATCACACAAAACAATGAAGAACATCAGTACTCACAGTTGAGAAACTAGACAAGGTTATGGAAAAAAATAGCATTTAACACAATGGTTTTGGTACAATCAGTCAGGTGCATTAGCTTCATTAATGTAATGCACACAACTTCGTCATTCAGTGTTTGAAGTGTCAAATCTACAATATCTTGTAATGGAGTCTGTCCGAGGGATGTAGAGACTGAAAGGTGTCACTGTGGGTTCAGATGATTTACTCGTTTCTCTTAAATTGTCTCTCACTTCCCTCATGACGTCAGTCACACTTCTGTCTCTGGAAGCAAAGACCCATATTTCTTAGTGACTACCCTCTTTTGTCAAAGCAAGACAATGAATCAAACCCTGCTGTCCTGCATGTGACGGACACTGTGTGTGTTGTGGACTTTATTATTATCATTGGCTATTTCTGTCCTGTTGATATTATACATCATCAGCTTTAACCAGACTTACAGTATGTGTGTTCCTGTGAGTCAAAATACGGAAGGGTGACTGCAAGTTTGGGTTTTAACATATTTATTTGTATCGTGTGTGTGTGTGTGTGTGTGTGTGTGTGTGTGTGTGTGTGTGTGTGTGTGTGTGTGTGTGTGTGTGTGTGCGTGTGTTTCAAAGTCAATAAGCATGTTATCCAGCACAACCAGGCTGTCAAAAGGAAAAACTCATTTGTTCATCTCATTGAACGTCTAGTATTATTTTTTATTACTAGGAATCCAGAAATAACATAATGTTCATGGCTCATCTATATTTATACTTGTGTAAATGTGTACAAACAGTAGAAATGTATTACTCTATCTGTTTTTTACTTGATTCATTGGTTGTATCCTGTTAATGTTTTTTTTTTCTATGACGCTCGGCCATTTAGTATGTTAAATGTATTTTCTTACTTTTTGACTCAAATTCCTCTGTGAAGCACTTAGAGCTTCATTTTATGTATGATATGTGCTATATAAATAAAATGTGGTATTATTATTTAAGGAATTTGGCCACTTAGATTTATGTATATTTATTGAGAATGCACCATGCATGTCAGATTTTCGGAGATGGCATTTGTGATTCTTTTACGGTTCAATCAGTCAATTATTATTCCAGCTGCAGAAATGATGCACATCATTTTAAACAGTTTGTGTAAATGAAATATTGAAATGGTACTTTCACACAACCTTATATTAAAGTAAAATCTACAAACTGCTTTATTTAGAATTATGAATATTTCCCCCCAAATAGTCTGACACATTGTTACAAACTGTCTTTTCTTTGATATATGAGAGATTAATATGATATTTCAGGATATGAAGCTTAATTTGAATTCGACATGAATACAATTTTATCTTGTTTTTTTCCAATAAAAAAAAGGTTAATTGAGTCAGTAGTGAGAGAAAGAGTTATATTGTGTCACCTCCAGTCCTTCACATACACTTTGTGATACATTCATTTTGATATCTAATCATTTTTGCACTGAAAGCTGTGAGCTTTTTGATTGATATTCTCCTTTTCCACTCATCCAGTGACACTTTGCTCAGTGTCTGCTCAG
Source organism: Myoxocephalus aenaeus (assembly GCA_038501785.1). Classification (NCBI taxonomy): domain Eukaryota; kingdom Metazoa; phylum Chordata; class Actinopteri; order Perciformes; family Cottidae; genus Myoxocephalus; species Myoxocephalus aenaeus. The sequence continues at coordinate 1,943,949 of JBAMJR010000124.1, read as the reverse complement.
AACTCCTCGTCCTCCTCGCCGCATCGTCACCAGGGTTCATACCTGCTGATAACTGTGTTGGAACTTTTTGATTAATCACCTGCTCCTGAGCGTCAACCTCTGACTCTCACTACAATACTTTAATCACACTTTGAAAATTACATTTTGTCCCGTTTGCACCAGATAAACTCCAGGCTTAAACCCTACATGTGAAGAAAGGAAGATTACCACCCTCATTTTCTCTCTATTTTGAGTCCTGTCACTTTTCAATTTGACCTTGATCGTTTCCTAAAAAATATTTGTCTTTGTCAGAATTCACACTTTAAGATACTTTACCAGACAATAACAGCATGCACTCTATGATTTCATTGAATGGAGTTTGCTCAAGTGTCATGAAGACAAATTTGTTGGCATGATGGCACCTGTAACACAAAGTGACGTCATCCAGCAAGGGGCTGCTTTGGCCAATCAAAAAGCACACATTCCTGGTAGATTATTTTGTAAAGTGAAAGCTGTACTCATTTACCTTGCGATCGTCATGATGAATGATAAAACAGTAGCTGTTGTGATAACTGTCCTGTGAGTAATACAGATGCATTAATCTGTCGCTCCAACTGGACTTCCTGGATTGTATCTCAAATAGGCACAATGCATTCTGGTTGGTTTCTGTCCAACTTCATCCCAACTGTCCACGCGTCAGCCAGACGCAACAGTTGCTCGCAGCCGACTGCAAAACTTCAGCTCTTGGATCAGGCGCAACTTTTGATTGGTTTAGATGTTGGATCAACAACATGATGTATTCTATAAACTTTAATTAAATTTTTTTTATGTATGATAATATTTGGACTGTAATTGATGGTGACACTGGGCTGTTTTCACCCACTTCTTGTATCAGTTTCTTCTGTTTGTGTTTAGGCGGTTGGAGGCACTCTAAATTCTTCTGTTAAAGAGACCTGATAGTGAACACTCATCCTGGTTCCCAGAGTTCGCTGAATTATCATTTCCTCTCAGTGGAACAAGTGAGACGGCCCCAGACCGCCTGTGCTGACAGTCGGTCAGTCAGGGCGGCTTAACAGTCACAAAGGAAACTGCTGCCATCCTCATCATTCACTCACAGTCTGCAGGGCTCCTGTGTACCAGCTGAATGGACCACAGGACCACAGATAAAGAGATCGTCTCCCACAGTTGCTGCAGAGCCAAAGCTACTGAGGGCGCAATTATTACCGCCGTTTAAAAAGCACAACCTGCTCTCCTCTATACTGTGTTTTACTTATTTAAAACAAAGTCCTCGTTGGTTTAACGCAGGTCTCAAAGCTGCTGAGCTTGTATTTGACAAAATCAAGGGAACAGACGCCTGATTGGCTGAGGGATTTCCTGGTAGAGAAACCACCCAACAGAGAGCAATGTAGGGGTTAGCATGTGGTGATGAGGTAATGCTTCTTTATTTATGTGAGAGGGTGACATCATCGCTATGGCATTCAGTGTTGCCATGGAGAAGGACGAGGGTAGGAGAGGGGGGAGGATGAAATAAGGGGAACAAAAAAGGAGGCGCGTGAGAACGAGATAAATGTGTCCTTGAATGTGTGTGTGTGTGTGTGTGTGTGTGGGGGGGGGGGGGGGGGTCTGAATCAAACCAAACAAATTCAGCTACCGGTAATTTGTTAGTGTGAAAACACACACACACACACACACACACATGTTGGTACGTTCATCCCCATCTCCACGTGGGAATATCCTTTGGTTTTCATTAAGCAGTGAAAATCTTGGCACTGGACCAGGAATCTCCATCTATTTATGTCTCGTCTGAGGGAAAAGAGAGGGGTCTCCCCCAGACAGTCTTTCATCCGTGTGTGTGTGTGTGTTTGTGTGTGTGTGTGTGTGTGTGTGTGTGTGTGTGTGTGTGTGTGTCAATCCCTCTAACCCACAACCCCCTCATCTTTTTCCCAGAGGTTGAATTTTCTCTTTGTCTGTGAGGATTTCAGCTTAGCCTGCAAGTAAAGTCAAAACAGCTGAGTACTTTTTTATGCAGTTGACACAATTATTTGTCTCGATTCGCTGAACATTTATTGTCTGACTGATTTTACTGGAAGGCCCAGCAGACCGGTGTATCGGCGTATTGATCAGAAGTATTCAAAACGTTTCTGCTGTCTTTGCAGATAGGAAGGAGATGAATGTCCTTCTGAGCTTGGCTAAAACGATCAATGATTTAATTATTAATGAAGACGTGCACATCTGTGCATGTGTGTGTTTGAGAGGTGTGGCTCGTAAATCTTTCAGCTCTGCACCTGTCAGTTGGTAATGAACCTGCTCACACCTCCACCAGAACACACAAACTGTTTCCTTGTGACTCCTCCTGCTTCCTGAGGCGGTGTTAGCCCACGGGTCATTTAATGACACACACACACACACACACACACACACACACACACACACACACACACACACACACACACACACACACACACACACACACACACATAATTGCTGACCAGAGCCTGATGGGGAGGCATTTTTAGGGTTTATCTAAAAAGGCATCACACTGAGATCCGAGAATATAAAATACAACAGCTGTATAATTGTAGCTTCACTGCCTTGTTCAGATTAGAACTGCAACCATTCGTCGACTAATAGTAAAAAAAACACATAGTGCAATAAATGGCAAATATTCCTAATTTCCAGCTTCCCAAATGTAAGGATTTGCAAATGTCTTTGGCTTTTGGACTGTTATTGAAGCAAACTAGACATTTTTAAGATGTCACTTTGGGCTTCTTTTTTCCAATCTTTTTTCCATTTTACACAGTTTTTAACAATGAATTATTGAAAAAATTATTGCAAGACTATTTGATAATAAATTAATAAAATACATAATGGTTCATGGCATAAATATGTACGTTATGGTACAGGATGCATGTGGCAGTAAATTAAAAGTGCATCTTCGTACCATTTAGCTGATCAGCTGCAGACGCAAACATGTTAAACCACAAAGCTCTGCATGCTTCACCAACGAACGACTGAAATAATGGAAACATTTAACCTTAATTAATAATTTATCTGTCTTCCATTTCCATGCACATATGTGTGTGTCTCTTGTGACATCTGCTTTGCATGTTGATAGGCAGTCAACTGTAGGCCTGCAACAAACTATTATTTGTATTGTTGATTAATCTGCTAATTATTTTCCATTGTAAACTGAAACTATGAACCAACTGTCAAAATATTTTTTGTTTTATTGTTTTAGTTTGAGTATAAACCCACATAAACAAATTAAATAACTATACATGATATATTTGTATGTATATGCTACAGTATGTCAATGCAGATGAGACATTTTTCTAATTAGTTAAGGCACCTGTAAGTCATCATTTCTCCTTCAGTGTATTTACTCATCCTCTTTGGCAGTTCAGTTCCTCCTGGAATTGTATTTCATTCATTCCTTCAGACCTGATGTTGTTTTCATTCAACTATGAAGCTCATTCACATCGACTGGGACAAATTAATCATGTTAGGTATTGACGTGGGTTAGGCTGCCAGCATGATAAATAGGATGCACAGTCATTCAAAAACATATTAGATCATGAAAAGGTCCAATGAGACCATCTCACTGGGAATAATAAATATGAATTATAGTAGACAAAAAAAATCCAGTGTATTGAGAATTCATCTGGCATAACATAATTGAAAAAATATTATTTCACTCCTCTAAACACACACACACAAAAAACACTTATATATACTTTATTGTGTTTATACGAAACTAACTTTTTTAAGGTGTTACATCCACATATTGAGAATCGCAAAAAAAAAACTAAAATGAAAAAGAATATCAACCCCTTACATTTGTTTGGAGAGTGATTTCCCTTCTCAGATTTTTTTTAATTTTAATGTTTTTGAAGAGGTTAAACAATCTAATAATAAATAAAATAATCTAAGATTAGAGAAATGTCGGTCCACCACTTCTTACATCTTACATTCATTGTCTCCAGAGGATGACCTGTACAAACTCTGAATGGTCCCGGACTTTTCACCTTAGTCCGACCCGCGTGAGGTCAATCAAAAAAGAAAAAGAAATAAATAAGATGCACACCATAAATGCAATACAACGGCACTGCTTTTACTTTGAAAGCGACTTATGTATGTGTATGTGTGCCCGCGCGCTTACGCAGCTTGACGACTTGAAGACTGACGTGAAAGCACGTTTTGTTATGCAGTTTCTGTCCTCAGCGAGCAGCGGGTGCTGCTGCAAGCCCCTTCACCGTCCCAAAGCTCTCACAGGCGGTCCACTCCCAGCTGCAGTCTCCCAGCTGCAGCTGCAGATTGAAAATGAATCGGCCATGCGCAAAGCCGCCGCTGATCCTGACCTGCACTTTAAGTCAGTATCACTTCTGGATCTTTACTCTTCTCTCAAACTATCCACACATGAGGAGGCATGCTCAGAAGATGTTAGTTCTCTTTGGATCTACCTACACATGTGAACAAACATTCTCACTGATGAAGTTCAACAAATCCAGATCCAGATCCTCTCTCACTGATACCTGTCAGCTGTCCTTCACATATCCACCTCATTCAACCAGACTTCAATGCACTTGTTCAAGCCCAACACAGACTGGACTTTTCTCACTGAGTAAGAAAAACTGAACTGAACTGGAAAACATCAAAAGCGCTTATTGCTTTTGTATGAAGTTAATCAATTGCTGGTCTTTAACATACATATTTAAGGTAAGCAACAAACTGAACATGGACAAAAGAAGGAGTCGCCTGTCCCTCTAACAGGGACCCTCACTACTGAACAGACTACTGTTTATGCTGTTCCCTGATAAAAGACAAATGTTTCTTCTGGTACCTGTTCAGAAAAAAAAAGAAAACAGATTTATATAGTGTTGTTAACTTGCTGTTGCTCCGAGTGTGCCTGTTATATTGTTCTGATACATTACTTTAAAATAAAAGCGTGCAATACACTAGTTTTTCATTCATTATTGAATTTAGCGCATAATGCGATTAATTGCTGTTAATCACAGAAAAATCATGCGATTAATCAGTTAAATTTTTTCAACTTTGCCCAGCACTATTAAATACGTATTATTTACAGCATCTTGTGAAGTAATTTTGCCAGAACTCAGTCAAATGTGAGCAAACACAGGAAGGTTGACCTGGAAAAAGGAATTTATTTCTCTCTCAGACACTTTTAGCTAATTCCATCAGGGATTTGAGCAGGAGGGGGGACAGTTGCAGATTTACTAACGTGTCTCCCTCGTTCTCATCCTCTCCATCATTGGTTGTTTGCAGACCCTCAGGGGGATCCAGCTGGTTTTCATGGCGTCTGAAATCTGCTCTGCTGCCTCTCACTTGTTCATGGGAGTTATTTATGTCGGAGCATCCTGCCCTTTCTTTGTCTTTTGACTTTTATTGCTCTTGGTCACTGCGTCTTAAATCGATCAAACGCTCATGTTTAGTCTTTATTGCCTTTCTGTCTTATATTCATCTTTTCTTGTTTTCTTTTCAACAGATTTTCTCAAACTCATTTGTTTTTCTGTCCTTTAACATCATCATTCATTTCTTTGCTAAAGGGCCTGTAATATTTATTAGATGTGTTCACAGTAAGGTGTCAGAGTGTGTGTGTGTGTGTGAGAGAGAGACCGCTAAGCTTTGTATCCAGCACGATTTTTGGAGCTTCATAACCGAGTGGCTAAAGACTCTCTGAGTCTTTCACACTGATAATCCTCTTACGCGTCCGTGCCGATGCACACACAGACACAGTCACATAAAAACGCCCAAATGTGAGCACAAACACACATTGACACAATAACTGGGAAAAAGCGTTTTATTATGGTGGTGGGATTTTATATATTCATAGAGGTTTTGAGCGTTGCTGCCTGTCTCCTCCACCCCTGAGATAAGATTGATGTCCTGAAGGCAGACATTCGGCTTCTTCATCTGGGAGTAACTAATGTATTCACTCATATTGTTATACTCTGCTGCCAGGTTTTACTATGAACTGAACCTTAGAGCTCAAAGATCTCTCCTCCGTGTGTGTGTGTGTGTGTGTGTGTGTGTGTGTGTGTGTGTGTGTGTGTGTGTGTGTGTGTGTGTGTGTGTGTGCAAACACTTCCATGTGCACTTGTGTGTCCTCCCCAGGTATGACTTTGCCCCAGCAGGGTTTGCAGGATGCGTGTGTGCAGGGAAAGGCAGTTATTGAGTGGCAGAGAGCCGAGACAGCTGAGTAGCTCCTGGCTCGGCGCTGCGGACGTCTTTTGAAAGCCTTGACCCACTTCCAAGTCTCCTCCTCCCCCAATGCTCACCCAAACACGCTGCATACTGAAGCAGCTCTCCCACAATCTGCCGAGCTGCAGTGAAGCTCCGCATGCAGATCCTGGGAGGAGTGGGTGTGCCTGTCTGTCTGATAAATAAATTGTATGTGCGGGTCTGCATGTGCTGCAAGGTTATTATGTGTACGTACAGGCGTACACAGACGGTGCAACACCTCTGGCAAAGTCAAAGTGAGTTGCTGCATCTGCTGAATATATTAATGAGTTCTTAGTTGTTACTTTACCAACCAGCCACAAACATGTTCAACAGCAAAGTGTCTTCTTGTCTCTGAGAAAGAGGAAATGAAGAGGAGACATATAACTGCACAGCTTCGGGTCCCATTTAAGCGATCGCAGAGCACATCTTCAACAGTGTGGCGTGTGTAGGGCTGCAACTAACGACTATTACATTATTGATTAATCAGCAGATTATTTTCTCTATTAATGGATCAATTGTTTGGTCCATTAAATGTCAGAAAACTGCCAATCACTATTTTTCAAAAGCCCAAAGTGACATCGATACTCAAATAATACATTTATTTAGGTGCATTTCGCAAAATGTTTTTCGTTTTGCTTGAAAAATAAACAATCAATTGATTGCCACATAGCTACTGAATAATTGTATTGTGTGTGTAAAATTAAACGATGCAATGACAAAGTCTGCATTGTAATCAATATCATATTATTATTTTTAATGTTGAATGTAATATAACATTTTAACGTTTAATATTGTATGAAGTTTTAACCTGGCCTTAATGAAGTATAACATCAGCAAAACTAACGTAGTTTTTGCCAGAAAATTTGACAACCAGTGTATTTATAAGTGTCACCTCAGAGCCAGACACTAAGAACTCAACAACGTAAAAAAAAAAAAAACATTTGGAATCATATTTAAATGTAAATGATGGGATGAGATGAGGGACAAAGTGAATTATTCTGCTCCAGCCTTTGAAGCCATGTACTCTTTAATATTTTCAGAGCAAACAGTCTGGGTTTTAAGCTGCCATGAGCTGGGAGGCCAGACAGCTGGCTGATGGGAGGGACGCTCCACTGGGAAGGAGTGGAGACTCTCGCTTTGTCACGGCCGTTATACACACACAGATTTATACAGATTGCAGGCAAGCTCTTACAAGCCTGCAAGCAGGCAGATGCAAGTGCACTAACACACACACATACATAAATGCTTTTCCCATCAGCAAAGGGATTAGCACACATTTTCATTTATGGCCACATGCAGAGCAAATGTCCCAACTTAGCCACATCAAAGAATACACGAAGATATGTTTACAAGGCATAATGAAAATGAACACACATGGCCATATTTTCTAGTCGAGGGAAGATCAGTAAAGTGCTACCTGGATTATCCATGGTGTGTCTTTCCACCAACAGATGTGAGTTACATGAGATTGTGTTTGTTATGTCCTCAGTCTTGTCACCATATTATCTCCCTCTGTCTGTCTCCGACTCTTAGTCATCTGACCTTCACTCTGTCAGCATCTGATGCTCATCAGGCTGACATCGCTCTGGACTTTTACAAACGGACCAGTCAGAGCTCAGCGGATGAATATGTCTGATGCTCAGAGTGTCTGTTTAAAAAGTATATTGAAAACAAGTTCAAGAGTAGCAAAACATGTCATGCTGCTGTCTGCTACGGGAGAACTGTAAAGGGCTTTTAAAATGAATTTCCTTCTTTTCTTTTTTATTAAGTTAAACTGTAATTTAAATATATGAACGCCCATATTCAGCATTCGGTTGGATTTAACTTCACCCTCTCGTGTCACATCTGGTTGCATAAATGTAAGATGCTAACATCCAAAATGCTGAACTTTCAAAACGGCAGTCCACAAACCAATGGGTGATATCATGGCGACTACGTCCACTTCTTATCTTCAGTCCATGGTCGAAACAAACATCAAGGATATATGAATTCATATAAGTTTGAGTTCTGACATGTTTGGATGTTGGTTGATAAAATGTTTACATATGGCACAGACGGCATTAAAAAGCATGTTGTTGTCATTTACTAGTTCCCTTGTTTTGTGTTCCTCCGTTGTGCATTTACTATGTTTTCCTCGGTCCAGTCATAGTTGTGTGTTTTGGTGTGTTCTCTCATTTGTCTGTTCCACCTCATGTTGGTGTGTGGTAGATCCACAAAGGGATTATTATCAACATGAAAACTATAATTTGAGGCCCTGCATGCATGGTGTCATTAGAAGAGTCAAGTACAGTTTAGAGAGTGCAGTACAACATGTTCTGTCAACACAATAACATTGTGTAGTACCTGGAGGTCTGAACTGCTGATTCAGTGATGATGTGTTTTCTGCTTTTTCTGCAAATGTAGAAATACATAATACAGCTAACTAGTGCTGGAAAATAATAATTGATTATTCAATTACTTATTTCACAGCCCATTAATTAACAATTTTCATTATAGATTAAATGTTTTAGACATTTATCGAGCAGATTTGCAAAATATATTCTGACTGTGATGTGATTTTGTGATTTTTGTATTATTATTGTAAATTGAATAACATTGGGTTTTGGCCCTCTGAGACCTTATGGTGTTGTTTTCGTGCCAAAAAAGTGTTAATTAATTGCTCAACTGCTCGTGTATCTCTTTCGGTCTCTTCTTATGTCAGGTGCTGTGAGTGCAGCGCTTCGCTGTCCCGCTGGTATTATGAAAAAGATGGACGGCTCTTCTGCAAGAAGGACTACTGGGCCAAATTCGGGGAGCTGTGCCACGGCTGCAACGACCCGATCACCACCGGCCTCATCATGGTAATCGTCTCTTCTCTCATCACCTGCCTGGTGCTTTGTTTGCTGATGAACCTAGAGTTACAGCTCGCAGCTGTGACACTCACACCATGCACATACATTCAAGAGGACACACACAAACACACACACACACACACACACACCTGAGTCCATGCGTTCACAGCCTCACTGGTTGGTGTGTGACAACATACATACACAGAGGATCTGTGCCAGACCCGTAACTGACCCTGAGGCCTTTGGCTGCTTTATCAGATAGTCTTACAGACCACCGGCGAAGGTCGGAGCTGTTGTTGTGACACAGGAGAGCAGGGAGGTTCGTGTGCAGAATAGATGTGGTCAAAGCACCGGAAACCAGATAAACAATATAGTGAGCCTCCGCTGATAAGTGCTGCTGCATTATAGAAAAGACAAGATACAAGCATCAAAGGAGAGCCGTGTCTATTTGTTGATTAGTGATGGAATCACACACATTCAAAGCTTGAAGCAACTGATTAATACTGTATGTTGTTGAAATAGAATATGTTGTGGCTCTATTTTCCTTTCAGCGAACAGCCAGCAGCAGCACAAATGCAGGTGCAATGTCATTTTCCTCACTCAGTGGTGCAATTCTCTTTGTGCCTGTTTGGTCATCTCGTTATGAACTCACCCCCGCTGAGCTGGTTGGAGAGGTGCAGCTGCAATTTAGATGCTTTTTTTCAGCCCCAAACACAGACCACCTCCGAGTACAAATGCAAGGCCATTTTCAGGGCGTCGGTTTGTAGAAGCAGAGACACACACATACCTCTCCAAAATCACACACAAAACACCTAAAATACGGTATGTTGAGTTTAGCCTCTTTCAATTTGCTTAACACGTTGTCATCGACTGTACTAAAGACTAAAATGTCAATTAAAATACAGCCTGAACGCAGTTAGGACGGGTCTCATTGTGGATTAGTTCATCAGCAACTATTTTGATCATCAATTAATCATAAATATAAATAAATAAATACATATTTTTATTAAAACCAAACATTCTCGAGTTCCAGCTTCTCAGGATTTGTGTCTTTGTGATGATGAACTGAGTTTAAAAGAGACAAAACAAGACATTGGAAGACGTCTCCTTGGGTTTTGGTAATGTGTGATGGGTATTCATCACTGCTAAACTTTGCAGAGTTGGTTTCTGTTATCCATGTTGTGTTCAAACGACCCAGTGAGGTAAAATTATTAATTTAATTATCAGCCATGGCAGCAGACGATATGAAAACTATGTCAGCTGTGTGAGGCTCATATTCTGGAAAACTACCGCCTGTCTACTTTACATTAAGCTTGACAGGAAATTATCCAGAGGAAACATGAACTAGTCATTTGCATTCATTAGTAGCAGACACATCAAAATGCTAACTTGTTTTTCCATTTGTACTGGTAAAATGTACACAATTATGGTTTAACTTAACGTATTTTAGATTTATTTTTAGACAAAATCTCAGTACTTGTAAGTATTTGTCATTTAAATGTCATTTTGGATCATTTTAAGAAAGGAAAAGGGGGCTTTTACAATATGTGTCCTGCCCAGTTGAGGCAATACGATGCCTTGAAAGCCTCCCAAAACCCAGACTATTGACTGAATCAATAATTCACTGACTGTTGGTGGTCCTTGAAAAGGAGAAGCTGGCTAAAATGAAAAGCTGAGTTCATTCGTTGCACATGAAGCATCTTCTTTGACACATGTGCCCCCCGGTCAGATACAGCAGCCAGCAGCTTCTGGCAGGTCATGTGTCACGGTCACGATGAACAGAAATCATTCATGGCTCGGCCTTTCTCTGCATCTCTGAGAGAGTGTGTGTGTGTGTGTGTGTGTGTGTGTGTGTGTGTGTGTGTGTGTGTGTGTGTGTGTGTGTGTGTGTGTGTGTGTGTGTGTGTGTGTGTGTGTGTGTGTGTGTGTTATCGTTTACTGTGTCTCCAGACAGCCTGCCCTTTGCAGTGCAATCTCAGTAATGAAACATGTAGGAGACTCTAAAGTGAATTAGGTTGAGTGATTGCAACACTCTGTCCTTCTCTGGTTTATTGCTCATCTTACAGTGCAACAACACTGATTTACTGTCTCTGCAGTTACACTTTAGTAAATTTGAGATCGGTCAGCCAATCCTCCTTTAGTTGCCAAGATGGCCAGACCAATTGTGTTACCATGCAGAGATGAAGGTCAGTTTCCGTCGTCTGTGCCACACCCAGGAAGAAGTTCACTCCAGTCCCGCACAATCACTCTGACATCTGTGCAGATGAGCACAGTCCTATTTTTAAAATTCACTCATGCCACCGCACCTGAAAAGGTTTCTGTGAACACGTCTATGATGCAGAGATGAGTCCGAGTCTGGAGACAGAACCGTAGAACCATTAATTAAACCAATGAACATGATGTCCACCATACTTGCTGAGCCTTGCTCGCTGTACTCTCTTGATCTGGCCTATTTCCTCACTTTGTGTATTTAAATACAGCATTTTGCTCCAGTGGATTAGGATGGATGCCGTGGAGCTTTAGGGCCTCAGTATGCCTCAAAAGGGCTTTTTGGATTATCTGCTGTTTATAACCCCCCTCCCTTCTCGTCCATGCTGGTTCAAGTGTCGAATGCCCCAGATCAAGCGAGTAAGTGAACCTTAAGTGCAGATTGTACTAGACTGAAATATTATATAGAGGGAATTGTGTTTGAGCGCATGCTGGTGTGTGTATGTTTAGGTGCACACAGGTGTGTGTGCAGCTTCATTGGCTGTTGCTTCTGCTCCAGTCAACCCCTTCAGGCTTGAGTAAACTGGTAGTAATTCAACCAGAGGAAGTTACTCAGTTATTCACTGCCCTCACTGAGACTGATGTATGTGCTGAATACTAGTTAACTAATGTAATTGATTTTCTCCTTCACTCTAAACGTCCACCACACCTGTGACTGACAGATGATCTCCACTCTCAGTTTAGAGTCGGTCAGCCTTTCTGCAAACAAGCAGAGAGCGAGAGGATGGGAGCGGGGCCAGACATCGACCTGGGCATGTTCGATGAAAACTTTGGTTTCACGGTTTCTCCTCCTGACTGCATTATCTTTGCCGCAACGCTCTGTATCAGTATGCTCTCCACACGTATGTGTCCATTTGACCAGCAAAACATGAAGCCTTGGGTCAACCCTTCTTTGATTTAATAGTGATGATGACGGTGAGTTTATATTAGTGAGATAATAAACTTGGTTTGTGTGTGAAGTGGACTTGAGGAAAAGCGGAAAAAAAGAGAAGGTAAATAATACCGGAGTAACCTTGACTAGATTATCTTGAATGATCGGATAAAAGGCTACGTGTTTGATTTGTGTGAAGGCCCGGTTATGCTAGAAAAGAACTGGTTTGTATAACTTGTTGTCTGTCTGTGTGTTAAGAGTTGCTCTGAACAGCCACACTCAAAGAAAATCCTCATCACAGAGGGGGAAAAGATGCAATATTGATTAAATATGGAGATAGCAGTGCTCATTTTCAGATAATCTCTCTTGAAAGGCTTTCATAATTAAACCACAGGCTGTTAGTCCATTAAGTCCCTTTATTGTCATGACAAATAATGAATTAGCTGTTTTGTGTATTTCCATCATGTGAGTGCTTACAGAAAAGCTGTTGGTGATTTGAGCTTCTTAAATCCTGGGAACTTTATTCATTTCTTTGTTCTCTTTCTTAGTTTCTGAGATTATAAGAAGTTCCGAAATAGCAGAAGGTGAAATGCAAGACATTTCCCTGAAATCACAAATGCTTATGATTTTTTGGGGACTTTTGGGACCAGATCTGAAAGTTACATGCTGTAACGCTCCCCTCATCACATTATTTTCTGTTTTGATATAGTGGATACATTTGGATATTTCCCTCATACATGGTTACAAATAAAACATGGACATCATGTAAAATAAAAGACCTGATCTTATATTCACAAGTGAGACTAATAGTGAATGTTTTTAAGTGAAGTTTGTTTCATTTGAAATGTGCTGGGATTTTGCTCATGACTCGTGTTTTCAGTCGTAGATACACACTTAACATGTTTTATCTCATGTAGTGGTTCTGTTTAAACCTCCTAACAGATGAAACTAGAGCATTTAAGAGAGATTGTCCTCCATATGTGTGTGGTTAATATTGAGAAATGTTGATGTTTTGGGAGTTTCATCACCAAACCAATGGAAAGTCCCAAATATTTAGTGTACTTTCTCAACTCCCACTGGTGTGAGGGAGCTCTGGTTGAGTGGAAACCAGCCAGCTGTTTTTATAAACGCCTGATGATTGTTCTGTGTGGGAAGTGTTGGGAAATCGTATTTGTTAAAATGTTGTTGCTGTTCAGGTTGTGACACTGCTTTCCTTGCAGCAGAATCAGTTGTTGATGTCATCAGTGATGTTGAACACAGACCGGATACGGCGCTCTGCCACAGTGTAGAAACTTGTTTGGCATATTATTTAGAATATAGGAGAGTTGTCTTTAAAACTCCTGAGGGAGGTCAGAGGTCAGGCTCATATAGAGGGGAGTCTAACACAGCTGCCGGGGCCTCAGTGTCTTGCTCAGGAGCACTTAAGCTGGATGACTCAACTCAAGTCTTTATGTTGATCTTCTAGTTTTAAACATTGCAGTTAATATCAACACTGAGATTAAGAGAGACCATAACCTGATCAGTGACCTTCACTCAAGGGTTTTATGGAAACTTGTGTGGTATTTCCTTTTTCCAGCGAGGAACTGTGACGAGTGCAGCAGCCTCTGTGGGCTGAAATCCCCCCAGTGGGCTGCTGAGCTGACTTTTGACTAAACTCCACCGCACCGTATTGAACATGAAGTCAAGTTTTCAGTGATGCTACCAAAGGTGATATTGTCAGTGTTCACACAGCTTGTTTCCGCAAAAAAATGATTATTTTTGTGATGCAAGAAAACTTGCTCTACTCTGAACTTTACATGAAAAACATTTTAAATTTTTTTTTTAAATAAAGAAAATTACTGAAGGGAAAGATTATGTTTAAAAGTTATATATATATATACATATATATATATATATATATATATATATATATATATATACTCTTCTGGAGCAGTTACTGATGCTGCTTCCACATAGTAACGCCCACTTAACGCTAACTTGTTCATTTTCTGTAGCAGCCATCTCTCGTTGCATTCTGCCTCTGCTGCTTTAACACAAGGACCAACAGGCAGTGCAGAGAGTATTAATATCTTCGCACTCACATGGTCCTCTTGAGGGGTCGACGCATGGCATGCAGGCCATGTTACAGACAGGAACAAAGTCAGACAGCAAGGACGAGTGAGACACAGCCAGAGAGAGGAGGGCGGGACACAGAGTGACGCAGCAACAAAGATAAACCTGCAGAGAGATATACGAGGCAAGAGAGGAGAGGAAAGTAGAGAGGAAGGTCACAGCTAATAAGACATATAAATTAAGATCACACAAGTATACCTCATGTCTTAATACTACATCTGTTCTCTACATTTACGAATGACAATAACATCACACTTATTTTACATGTGACTTAAGACTGTGTCTGTTGAAAGTGGACATCTTTGTTTTTTTTCTTAGTTTAATTGTCATGTGGTCATCATCTGATAAATGTGCAACGAGAGAATTAACTAATCTATTGACTGTTGAATCTTTAATTAAGCAGTCTGCAAGATGTCAAACAAGGTTTACGTTGGTTAGCCAGACATTTTTAAGAAAAAACAAGTGACATAAAAACATACTGTGTTCAAAAAGTAACAATGAGAAAGAGCTTCTGTTTAGGATTTTAGGAACAGTTGTGCTAGTAGTTCATATAATCATTCTCAGAACTACAATTAGGACTTGCTGAAAACAACTAATCAATTAAGCGATTCACAGAAAATGAATGGGTGATGGTTGATTTTGATAATCAATTGAATCATTTAAGTCACTTATCAAAAATCATTGACATCATCAAGGGCTCACACATTTTTTAGTATTTTCTGACCTTTTTAGTGACTTAACGATCAGTTAATTGCATAAATAATGGACCTACTTATCGATAATGAAGATCATATTTCTCAGCTTTTATAAAGACGTGTCGTAACGATCAGAGGAACAGAATGACACTGACAGTGAGCTGTAAGTTAAGCTGTTTTCTACAGTGTGCAGCACTACTTGTGTTCATGCTTGAAGCAATGCTATTGTGCCTTTGTTTCACTTTCACAAAATAAATGTAAATTCCACATAAACCACAAACAAATGAACTAATGTAGAACATTATTCTCCCACGTCAGACCCCATGAATCAAGGCTGTAACTGTCACCCTGCTAGTTTTCACTGGTCTGTACATGTGATTGCAGGAGCGTGGGCAGAAGAGAAGGGGTGAGGAATTAACTGAAGACACCAGGAGATGAAGAGGGGTGGAGGGGGGTGTGAGTGTGGTTGAAGCAGCCGGGTGGCGCGTGTGCAAGAGTGGGCGGGGCCAAACAGGAAACGATGAGGTCATAGCGAAAGCGAGCGAGACGAGGGAGGGAGGGGGCAGAGCCGGGAGGAGTGACATTGATTCAGAGATGAGCTCAGCTGCAAAGGCGTGGGCTGCTCCCTCTCTCTCCTCCCTCCCCCTGCAGCTCCGTCTCTCCGGCCGGTTCGGCTGCTGCCTGGGTTTTGTTGTGACAGCGGGGGAATCGCCTGCCTCACTAGAATGAACTAGAGCAGCGAGGAGAATCGCCAGCTCTCGCTGACATGGTGGGAGACCTGTTTTTCTGGCGCTTCTGCTGTCTCAGGCTTTGGAAAAGAGATAAGAAGGTGAGGCTGTTCGCTGCTGCTGCTGCTGTCATGAGTTACCGGGTGTCTCATGGGTGATGTACAGGAGCCGGCCGGCGAGGAGTCAGGGAGGCTGACTGCCTCAAGCGGCTGGTTGAGATGGTTTTCTATCTGTATCTCTTTGATTTAAAAGCTGAAGCTAAAGTATGATGTTCTATGCTGCTGTGTACCATTTTAAAGTGGGTCAGTGTATTGCCTGTGCCTCATCATTACAGATTTGCTCCTCTGTTACTGTAGAGCGCTCTAGCTTTTTCTTTTTTCATGTCATGAAAAACTGATGAGCCATGGCACGCATGCAATTTATTGGGAGCATTCTTCCTCTGATAAAAGTAGGATTCAAAGTGTGTGAGTGCACACATTCAGAGATGTCTGATAACTGTGTCGCTGCACCGTTTTATTTTTTATTTACCACCTACATGCAGGCCACACCGTAAATCACAGTGGATGCGAGACCAACAGAGAGAAGGGAACAAGCTGAATACATTAGCATTTCTAAAACCGAGGCCAGTGGGTGCTGTGATAGTTTGTAGCTGGCGGGGGTTTCCCCTCAGACAGCATCAATGTGGCCTACTGTTTTCTCTCTCAGGCTTTCAGTCTAATTGTATTTGCCTAAATGATGTCAACTTTAGAAAGTCTAAAAGAAACCAGGATCATGTCTTCTTTTGACTTTATTTCTACTCCAACAGCCTTGATCGCAGCAGCGTGAAATATCTTGATCATACATTGTATTTCCCTTCGACACATTTTGGGGATCTGACCCAGTTGCAAGCACTATCTGTCTATGGGGAGTGTCAGGCACATATCTGTTTTTTGTTCTTTTTCTTCAAAACATCTGCACAAGGTCATTTTTTAAACACAACTCTAAATCTACGTGTTGATTCTACGTCACACATGGACGGTGTGTTTGAGTTGAGCCAAAGAAGGTTGGCTTTTTAAGTAAAGTTCATTACATCAAACACGAGGGTTAAGCAGAGCCAGATCTCCCGTAATTTAGCGAGTCCTTTCAGAAGCACATCCAGCGGTGTTGTTATGAGCTCATCGTTCCACATTTAGCCGTAGCTGAGTGAAGTCAGAGGGTCCAACTGGTGCTTATGTGGGACTTGTTGAGGTAAAGAGATCAGCAGTCATGGAGAGGTTCCTGATGAGGTCCTGCTGTGCATGAATACATGCACTTATACGCATAAGTCATGTCTTTTATATATAACGCTCCTTGGCACTTCCAACCTCTGTGCTCAACAAAAGCTTGACCCAGCAGAGCTAGTTCAGAGGCCGGAAGCAGTTTGAAAGAACTTATCAATTATTAAGAAGTTGATTCATTGACTAATCGATTAATCACCATGCCTTTTATTTACAAGTAACTTCCTTTATGTGAACAGTTGCCGTCTATTGATGCTCTTCATCTGAGTTTTTATTACTGACGCTTGGCAGACACACAATCAGGCCGCTGTCATCACCAGATATAATCAAAAAGGGAAATGTGAAGTGATGTAAGCAAAATGGAAACTTCACGGGGAAAATCTGAAATATGTTGACAATGTTTTGAGGGCAAAATGGAAACTAAAAGATTCAGTTTGAGACATAACCAATAATAGCAGAAACGAAAAAGTAGAAGTGAGAGATTGGGCAATGTTTTATCAACTTCTGAAGGAACACCTTATTTTGATCTGTATTATTATTAAAATCTTCAGTTTTACTTTTGGGTCATCTGGTAGCCTATGAGTCACCGTATAGTTTTTACACTCAATAAAACAAATGCAACATTAGGTCCTAACTAATTATAATGTCATAGAAGTGCTAACCTAGACCGTAGCTCAGGAAAAGTCAACATGGGGGGCTGGTGGTCTGGAGGAGTTGAAGCATCCCTGACTTACGACCAACATATATCTTCACTGTTTAGTGTCGCTGAGAGCATTAGAGCGCCATAAATTCCTCCAAATGGCTTAAAAGGCTCCGTTCACATTCCACAGCTAACTTAAGGTCACGCAGATAAATCATTAAAAAACAAACAAAGCTTAAGGGCCCTGACAATCCAGGCCTCTAGAAGATCAAATTAAACATCTGAGGGAGGAAATCCCTCTCTGATTAAACTGGAGCCATTCATAGACAATACAAGCATAGTGGAATAATACACTTTGTTTTAAGGGATCAGAAGAACCACTATTGGTACATTCGGGAATCACAAGTTGTGTGTAAAAACTTGAGCATGTAAGCTACATAAATATAATTTGTCTCATTTGTTCAGTTTTCTGAAGTTACGGTAACTATGTGACTGAGATCCTCATCACACATGGCAACTGAACATTGTGCTGCAACTCGACAGTTACTCCTGGAGCCCGTCGACCCGCTCACCCTTCCCCCGGGAGACACGTGTACACAGTTTGATTTGTTGTCACTAGAAAAGGCCCCGAGGCTACATGACCGACTTAAACGCAGTCACACACTCGCGAGCATTATGAGCTAATTCACAAATAACGAAATACTGTTTGAGTCTTGAAGGTCTGATATCGCACAGACAGATGATTAATCTGAGATATCTCCTTCTCCCTATTTTCTTTATTTCTACACTCTTTTGTGAGCAAGCATGTCCTAAATGTGAGCACAGCAGCTGTCGCCTGTCAAATGTGGTTTAAGAGTGTGTGTGTGTGTGTGTGTGTGTGTGTGTGTGTGTGTGTGTGTGTGTGTGTGTGTGTGTGTGTGTGTGTGTGTGTGTGTGTGTGTGCCTGGCAAGCAAATGGCAGCCACAGTGTACCCACACACCCTTTTCATCTCCGTCCAGCTGTCCTCTCTTCCTGTCTTTTCCAGTTGTAGGGCTGCACCTAAGTAACACACACACACACACACACACACACACACACACACACACACACACACACACACACACACACACACACACACACACAAATAGAGACACATTTCTGATACTAAAAATCATGTTAACAGTTGCATTTAACTTTGAAATGGTCTTTCCATCCCACTGTAGTCTTATGTTGGTTACATTCTTTTTCTGATGCGTTGTGTTTACTTTTGCTGGCAATATCAGACAGTAATTGTTTATGGCTCCTTTTTATGAGGCTGCTTGGAGGACACATAAAGAAATTAAGTCGGTCAATAAGCCCTACAGCTGCTTTCTTCCCTTGTCCATTACAAAGCCATTACATCTGTTTTCTTTCTCTCTCTCTCTCTCTCTCTCTCTCTCTCTCTCTCTCTCTCTCTCTCTGTCTCTCTTCTTCATCTGCAAGTTGCCTGTTCTGTGTCTCCTATTTGTTGCCAGGTCAGTCTTTATTGTTTTTACTCTAAAAGCAGAAACAGTGAGGATAGAAAACCATGACATCACAAAGTACAGCAAAGTGGGGATGTTATCTTGCTCCTTTTATAAAAACCAAGCGGTGGCATGTTTTCCTGGTATTTTGCTGGAAGGTTCTGCTCAGATTAATTACTTAAAAAGCAGTTAATTATTGTGCTTGTCAGTGTCTTCCTCCCTGCAGCCTGAGGGCCGTCAGCATGTGTTTATCTGTTCTTGTGTGTTCTCGGTTTCACTGCTGCTCTCCAAGGAGGGTGGGGCAGCAGACATAGGTCTGTAGTGATTTAATTGATTCTTTGATCTTCACATGTTCCTTTTTGCCTCAGTTACCCTGTTTACTTACATCTTTATGGAACATTTAAAAGTAGCAAATCTTTTTTTGGGAGATAGGTAGTTCTGCTGATATTGTCCAGTAACTTATAAGGAATCTCAGACTTCTGTCTCATGAGCTCATGTTTTGCTCTTTGGGGATTTTGGTGGTTTCATATTTACAAATATGAATTAACCTTTTGATCTAGATGTTTTCTCTGAATTATGTATTTTAATATAATGTAAATGTAGCTTTTTTTAAAGAAATAATATGAAAAAATATATATTGCACAATGCCAAATTTCTGTTTTTCTTTTGCATTTAATTGGTGGTTCTTTGTTCTTTGCCCCGCCTCACTCTTGGTATACTGAATTTGCAATGCAGATCATTGTAGTTGAGAAGTGCTGTCAGAGGGCTTACTCCCTCCTCAATTTTCTGCCACTTAAAGCACAAAATGAAACCACAAGCACAGCCTCCGGGGAGCAAACAGCTCTGGTGGACTCAACCCATCATAGCTCATGTTTAATCATAGAAGTCATCAGGTATTCAAGTGGGTGGGTCATTAACATAGATGGGCGCAAAATTAGCTGAAAGAGTTAAAAAGGGTCGATATTGATATATGTGGAGGTGTGGGCCACTTAATATATTTTTCAGTCGATTAGTCACAAGCAAGGAAGAGGATTTAATGAGCAGCAGTAAAAGTGGAAAGGTTCTTACTCATAAAGTTGATCTTTTCATTTTTTCATGGTGAATATTTTAAAAGTGTGGTTTTCTCTTATTGGTCTGAAGAACATCTAGATCTGAAACCTCTAGCGGCAGCATCGTCCTCAGATCTGCCAGTGTGTGTGATTAATCAGCTCATTGCCTGCTCTGCTTTTTGGCTATAACTCAATTCCCTCTCTTGTTTGTAAAACTGCCCTAAGCTCTCGGAGGGGGATCTGGCAGCAGCAAATTCAATCTCCCAGCTCTCAGTATTACCCTCAGTGACCAGACCTCGCCCTACTTCCTCAACCAGTTATCAAAGCCTCATGTTGCCTGTTGCTCCGGTCACGTCGGAAACACTGTTGTGAATTCCTGGCCTGCAGTGTTTTCACTAGAGATCAGAAAACAATCCCATTGACATCTTTGGACATCACATTTTCACAGCCCAGAGAAGACTGAATGCTCTTTTAACTGTGTCTTTGTTTTTTCTCTTAACAGGTTGCAGGGGAACAGAAATATCACCCAGAATGCTTCACCTGTTTGAACTGCAGTACATTTATCGGTGACGGCGACACATACGCTCTGGTGGAGAGATCCAAGCTCTACTGGTGAGCCTCAAGCACAATATTATAAGAACTGAATATTAAAGTCTGTCAAAATCAAATCGCACTATGAAATGGAAACCTTGTTTCATTCCTCTTTAACTGGCCAAATGTCTTAACACTGGCAAATCAAAGCTTGTGCAGTTTACGCTGTGGTAGCTCTGTTCCCCCCCACAATTTAGTTTTAGTTAGTTTTTCCTATTCTCTTTTTTGCAACAAACTAATCCACTTGAAATCCCTTTGAAGTGTAATGAATCCACAAAAAAGCACAAGAAGTCAAAGCTGCAGTTGAGTGACAAAATCTTAAATTTATGCAGCTTATTTTGTGCTTCAAAGACTTTTTGTCGACACTACGAACAACTGTCGTGACAGCTGACTCAATGCATGGTGGAAATTCACATTCACATTGTTTGAGATGTGGTGCTTCTTTTTTTGTATTTTGTACCAAATATTCAGCCAAAAAAGATGCTCTAAGCTGGTGACAAGCTCTTTGCTATTTACTGCCACAGTCTCTGTTTTGAGGGCTCTAATTGTAAACCTGAAAAATACCAAAAATCTCTTCATTATGAAAATAATGTCTCTCTCACGCCTCTTTCTGTTTCTGTCTCTGGTTCAGGTTGTTCTTGACTTGTTTAGTTACAGGGTTGTGTTGGTGTGACTGTCGGCATTCAATGTGCAACAAGCTGCACTACGCAGAGATACAAACAGAACAGCTTTGTCCTCTTGTCTTCTCTGAGGGGAAGTGGATGATGACATTGTGATTGTCTCAGATCATTACATTTATTGAGAGGTTTACCACACTGGGTCAAGGTGGGCTGTTTGTTTTGTAAAAAGGTCATTCAGATTAAATGTAATCTCTGGTGTGTTAGTTTGTAATCATTTCAAAGCTGTTTTATGAGTCCTCCTTACATTCTTAGCATTCTTCATGTTTCAGGGAATAATAGTCATCTCAGTGTTTTCCCAAACACTGAGAGCAACATCTCGTCAACAACATGTGATGCTATAAAACTGCAGTAATGAGAACTTGATGATTGCAAGGACGGCTTTAGAGCCAGATTCCCATTTTCTTTTTTTTTATAACTTTCTTCCTCCTTTCCAATCTATCCTTCCCTTCACTTCCTCTCCGGCTCCAGCGGTCACTGTTACTACCAGACCATCGTCACGCCGGTGTCCCCGCCGTGCTCACGGATCCCTCACACAGTCACACTTGTGTCCATCCCAGCATCCGCCGAGGGGAACAATGGACGCAGAGGGCGAGGTTTCTCTGTGGCCGTCGACCAGCCGCTCAGCCCGACCAACGGCTACAGCCCTGAACATGGACACACTGTCAGAGTCTCCCAGTGAGTCCTTCTGTCCATGTTTGTGTGGGTGTTTTGTGGATTGTCATTGTGTAAAGAGAGGAGACACTAACTGCAGGAGAAGAGGTCAGTGTGGCGGAGGACAAAGGATGAGGAAGGGTACACGGTGTGATAGATGAGATTCATTTAAAATATATAATAGAGTGGAAGGAAAAGGAAATGAGCAGAAATGTAAGCCACTGTTATTCAAATGAGCTGAGACTTTATCAGATTACAGGTCTGTGTCCAAATTAACATGTTTCAATGTGTGCAGAAAGGCGTTGGAAGAGATATTTTATTCTGCTTTTCTTCTTTATTCAGGGTGGAACCAGACTGCATCAGTCCAGATGTGAAAAACTCCATTCATGTTGGAGATAGGATCCTTGAAATCAACGGGACGCCCATTCAGAATGTCCCTCTGGATGAGGTATTGACCACACTGAAAGATTTGACTTTATTGTATCACGAGCATGGGAATCTTCATCTCATTCTTTCTTCATTGCAGCACTGTTAAGCATTTCACCAGATTTCATCCATTGGAGAATTTCTCCAGCTATAATAATGAACTCTGCCGTTGTAAATGTGGACTGACCACCCTCATCTGACCTCTTGCTCTCCAGATCGACCTGCTCATCCAGGAGACGAGCCGGCTGCTGCAGCTCACTATCGAACACGACCCTCACAGTCAGGAGGGAAGCTCATCAGAGGCTGAAGAGCAAGTGGACGGCCCTCTGTCAACCCCGCTGTCAGGGGGGCCCAACCCCATCCTGCCCATCACACAGCCACCCAACCCCGACATCAACACCCTGAAATCCCGTATCATCACGTAAGAAACAGATCTAGTGCTACTTATTGCAGACTGAGATATTTTTGCTATTTGCTCTACCTCCTGAGACAAAGCCACTCCTACATCTAAATGTGTAGATTACATATTTAATTGCCAAAAATGAATTCCTTTCGGTTCATTTCTAATTTGGTTTAGCACATGATAGAAAAGTTGTAATTGTACCTGTCCTTGATAAGGATAAACTTAGATGAAAACTGTTATTCCCAATGAGATCATAGCAGCAGCAAACAGTAATCAGATACTCTGCTCCTCTCTTCCCTACCCCTATTATTCCTCTCCTTCTCTCTCTTCCTGTCGGTCTTCCCATCTCCCCTCTCACCCTCCAGGAGGAGCTACAGCATTGATAAGTCGCCAGGCTCCAGCAACGCGGCGTCCCCCATCTCCCAGAGGAAGGACATCAATCGATCAGAGTCGCTCCGCGTCGTGTCCAATCAGACGCATCGCATCTTCCGCCCATCTGACCTCATCCATGGAGAGGTGCTGGGGATAGGCTGCTTTGGACAGGCCATCAAGGTAGATTTGGGCACAGAGACACATCTCGCTGTCTGTAAAGTGCTTCTGCAGCGGTTGAGAGAACAAATTTAGTCAAACTCACAATGTCCAGAAGGTGGCAGCATTGAGACGAGAAAGAGAAGTGTCGAGAGGCAGGAGGCTAAAATGATTGTGGCTATAACAAATCCTGAACTTTTGTTTTATTTACCATGCTTACATGCAGAAGGTGGAATGAAACTCTCACACACTTAATTTTTTGCATCATTGCATCTTGTAGGTGACCCACAAGGAAACCGGGGAGGTGATGGTGATGAAGGAGTTGATTCGCTTTGATGACGAGACACAGAGAACATTCCTGAAAGAGGTGAGTGGAGATGGACGATCCCAGAACAGAACGTAACAGGAATATGAAATCCTAAAGTCAGATCATCAGATCATAAAATAACCAGTATGTTCATCAATCATCTCCTTGAATACAAACTTCATTTTAGTCAGTAAAATGAGGGCAGGCTGTGCCGTTAAGTTATAAGATTAAGTTTGTTGCCGGTTTTAATTTCTGGACCAGCTGGAAATATCTGTGCTGAGGAGGTAGAAGAAAAGAAAACTTTTTTAGGACATGACCAGAAGCTGAAAATTGTAGTTAAAAATAGCACCTCTGTGTGAATGTAGGACATGACTGAATACAAAAGGAAGGGTTCTCTCACCTAAAGTAAAATACAGGAAATTACCTCTGAAATAGGACGCAAGGGAGTGTTAACACAGTCCTTTCTCCCAAAAATGGTGGAAGAGCAGAACTCATTTCACTGCCACACAAAGCTTCGTTTATCTCCTGTCCTTCCATTAATCTGCAAAAATAACAGAAAATGTCTCATACGCTGAAGTTTAGGCTTCTGTCGGACTTCTTGAGTTATTTTTACCTTTTGAAGTGATCTGAATTGCTTCTGATGTTCCTGGTTTATGTTCAGTATTGTAGACTCACCCACTCATCCAGTTAACGACCTTCTAATTGGGATGTTTGAAGTTCAGGAAAATTGTTCCCGAATGTATGGAGATCTATTTTTAGGTCACGATAACACAGAGTCTTTGCTTTGTAATTGGTGTAGATGACGACAGAGTAGAAAGAGTGGCTATAAAACAAACCCCGACCACAATGAAGCATGATTATTACTCCCGCTGGCTGTTTGTTTGTAGGTGGCCCAAGTCTCACACAACTCAGTGTCTTGTGATCTGGTTTGAGAAAAGGAATGCACCAAACATATCAGACAAAGGCATCATGAGACTTGAAGGATAATATTTCAGGTTTATGTGGGTGCAATAGAGACTTGCCTCCTCGTTCACACCACTACCCCTCAGGGAGGGAAATGTTTTACGAGGTGTCATACTGTAGTAGTGCTGGGAACACTGCTTGTAACCTCTTGCACCACACTTGTTGGCAGCTTTTTCTTTGCTTGGCGCTCTGTGTTTATTTAGCAGTTCTCAACTATGCAGGAAGTTTCTCCGTTGCCTTGCTTATCAAAATAAATAGAACATAAACCTGTAAGCATGTGTTGTGGGGTTCAGGGACAATGTAACAAAAATAAAATAAGATGAGATTTAGATGTCAGTTTGAGAAGGAGATGACGCTGTATGTCCACCTGATTAAATTCAGTCCGCACATTTCATAGACGGCAACCTTTTGACAAAAAATCTTGAACTAGAACTAATCTCTGAACTAGATTCCCTGAAATAAATTGGAGCTTTAGAGGTGCTGGTAATGTGGATTTGGTCACTTTCGGGGAGAGAACCAGGTGGTCTGTTTCCCCTTGTTTTCAGTCTTTATGCTACAAGCTAACAGGCTGCTGCAGCTACATATTTGTCTGTTGTTGTCTGTATGAGTCTGACTTTGTGACAAATGAGTTTTCCCACTGGGGATTAATAAAGTTTTTCTAATCTAATATTTATGTGTATGAGTTGTATCAATCTTCTTATCCAATGGCAAGATAGTGTGTATTGGTGTTTTCCAAAATGGCAAACTATTCCTTTTAATTTTGACCTCATATTTTTTTGCAGTTTCAACTTGTCCAAAGTCAGACTGTCAAAATGCTACAGCAGAGCAGAATTCAGTGTGTGTGAACATGTCTGCGTTGTTTCATCAGGTGAAGGTCATGCGTTGCCTGGATCATCCCAACGTGCTCAAATTCATTGGAGTCCTCTACAAGGACAAGAGGCTCAACTTCATCGCAGAGTACATAAAAGGAGGCACCTTGAGAGAAATCATCAAGAAAATGGTGAGAGGGCAGTGTCTGCCTGCAGACATTTGAGGTTGTCTCCTTCCTGCTCAGTATTCGAAAAGCATTCAATAGAGCAATAGAGTAATTGAGGAAATGGTCTGGTTTTGCACTGCCTCAGATGGAGTCTTTGTGTTTTGCAGGTGTAAATATTTGGTTAGATGTCATGATTCATCAGTAGCAACTGCCACTGAAGGCAATGACATTTGATTATGATTTTTGCTTACAGGACAGCAACTATCCCTGGAACCAGCGGGTCAGTTTTGCCAAGGACATAGCTGCTGGGATGGTGAGTTCAATTGCATGAAATTGTAATAGTTGCAGGAAACTGTGAAGCCTCCTTAGACAGTGAAAATCCTTAAAATGCAGCAGTGAAGGAAAGTGCATTCCTTCCTTTTGTCTTCACAGCTGTCTCCCTCTAATGGTCATGTTAGAGAGTTGCACACACCATACTTAAGATAATGCACAAGCTTTTCCATCCCTCACTATTGAATTTAAAGCATACATTCCTGCAGGATTTAGAGCACCAGTTCTTAATGTTTGCCCTCGATATGACTAGAATGAGTAATGTTGTGTATGACTGGATTATTGTATTTACAACACCAGCTACTTGAGATGAAACAAGGCCGGATTGTTCCTCTTGGCATGGCCTTTAGATTACAGCACAGCTGAAGTCTTCTATTTTTATGTTTATTGTTTTTATTCTTCCTTCCTTTCTGTCTTCTCCTGTCTTTCTGTCTATCTATATGTCATTCAGACATATCTGCATTCCATGAACATAATCCACCGGGACCTGAACTCACACAACTGTCTAGTCCGAGAGGTAAGAATATATGTGTGTGTGTGTGTGTGTGTGTGTGTGTGTGTGTGTGTGTGTGTGTGTGTGTGTGTGTGTGTGTGTGTGTGTGTGTGTGTGTGTGTGTGTGAACATACCTCATGCATGTACACTATGTTTTCTTTGCGGATTTAACACCTGTGCACCTGTCATTTCCTGGGGCACCTTAAAAAACGCTGAGCTTTGTTAGCAGTACTTTGCAGTGGAAACTTCGAGTTTACCCTATACTAAAACAAAGTCAGTATATCTGAAGTGTTTGGAAAATCCACCTTAAAAGAAATTCGAAGCTTTAAGTTGAATTTTAGGATTTCTAAAGTTGTATCACTCTCTCTTGCAGTATTAGGCAGTATGTATGCTTGGAGCATAACGATAAATTCAATTTTTTCTTTGTGTAGGACAACACAGTGGTGGTGGCAGACTTCGGGCTGGCTCGGCTCATGGTGGACGACAAGCACGAGGAGAAGTTATCACAGGGTAAACTGCCCGGCCTCAAGAAGCACGACCGCAGAAAAAGGTACACCGTGGTGGGAAACCCCTACTGGATGGCTCCTGAGATGATCCACGGTATGATCGACAGGGACACTTTTGTCTTTTTAAGTTCATTCACGCATTCCTGAGATGAAGAAAACTACAGTTGATGACTATGTGGCTTTCCTCCTGAAAGTTAACAACAGCCTAATTCTGTCATTTTCCCTTTTCAGGGAAGAGCTACGATGAGAGAGTCGACATCTTTTCTTTTGGTATCATGCTCTGCGAGGTGAGTAACCTTCAACTCTCAGTACGTACTAATACAAAAGCAACTGGGTTTTTCAGAGGGGTTTGATTTTTTTGCTTTTCCCTGAAAGCTTAAGCTTGTTACTTTAAAATGAAATCTTGCTTCAGCGTTCTGAACTTTATATTTTGACAGGTTTTGTGCAAAATATGTAAAATGCAGCCATCTGTGAAAAATATCAAGTCCTCCCGATATTTATGAAAAATCTATTTAAATTTACGAGGGAAAAGTCGTGATATTTGCTTTCCATCCACATAATTTGGGCTCAACTGTTTAGTTCAGTCTCTCTGAGGCCCCATAATATGACTTCCCCAGATGGACACCATTAGCCAGAGAATATTTTAGGGATTAGAGGGAGCAGAAAAGCAAAGTTGTCTTCATGTGGCTTCTGACGGGCAGACAAACGCTAGTTGCGGTTTGCTGGGAACGATCAGCTTCAGTTTGGAGGGTTTACTGTTTTCAGCAGATCGGCAAAGAAGAATCCATGTTAAACTCCTCTTTCTCGCAGTTTTTCTATTTATTATTTTTTTGCCCTCTCCAGATAATTGGCAGGGTGAACGCAGACCCAGACTACCTCCCCAGAGCGATGGACTTCGGACTGAACGTGTCTGGTTTCCTGGAGCACTTCTGTCCTCCTAATTGTCCCCCTGCCTTCTTCCCCATGGCTGCTGTGTGCTGTGACCTGGATGCAGACAAACGGTCAGATATCTACAATAGATCCACATTTAATTTGTACCTGACCCAACATAAGCCTTTTCTTTACTCTCACTCTATAAGTTTCAGGGTATTATTTATCTTTTGGCTGAACCTCAAGTATATACAATGGCAATGTTTCTTTACCAAACACAATATGTTAATATGAAAAGAACTGCGTTACTGATCTTTTTAATAAGGAACAAGAACCAGCTAATTCTAGCTAGAATTCTGCACCAGAGGAGTTTTATTGTGTTGTGAATGTAAATACATAATATCATATTCTAAACTGAGATGCCTATCTGCTTTCTTAATCTTCAGGCCAGCTTTCTCCAGACTTGGGGAGTGGCTGGAGAACCTGCAGATGCACTTGGACATTAGTCTACCGCTGGTGTCTGAAGTGGACCAGCTGCACAAGGCCTTCTGGAAGAACCACAGCATCCCGCGCCCTGAAAACGGCCTGCATACCCACCCCGAACAGCCGGAGTAAGGCTTAACGCGACTGGAGAAGTGGGAAGTTGGAGTAACCCCCACATGGGCGGCGCTCATCTGCCTCACGGCGGAGCAAAGGCTGGAGGAGTCGTATCTACACTCCTCCGCGTTTGAAGCTGCGGGCGTAGGCTTGCTCAGGCCTAACGAGACTCAGGGGGGAAAATGTGGATCTGAAAAGCCACATGTCCGAGACGCACACACACATTCAAAGTTAAATCAAGAGACATTAACTACAGAAGCTTGATTCTGCTGCACCCGAAGCTAACGTGGAACTTGTCATATGCAATCAGACCCAACTTTCAAATCATGACTCCACTCTTGAATCATGTAGATTTAACATTAGCGGTGATACTAAAATGCTTAGTGTCGTTTGTAAATTCATACGGACAACGTAGTCAAAGTAGACAAGCCTTCAGCCTCCTCACTTTGGGCCGCTGCATTGTGCAGTACTGTAGATGTTTGCAGGTTTTTCTGTGTGAGTTTATTTTGATTTTGCTTTAGGTTTAGATTTCAAAACTTAGGAAAAATGCAAAGGAGAGGGGCCCACCTGTCGCTTAAGACCCTAAAGGTCAAAATTGACTTGCTGACCACTTGTACAAGTCAAAGAAAACATGTCAAGCTCTAAATAATCCACTGAAGAATGCATGAGTGTAGATAATGCTATCAGGTCATACCCTGGTTCATCGTGTCCTTCTGACCTCATTTGGTCATAAACTACGACACTTACATGCATCTGTGGCCCCTCTCACTCATTTATTGTATCACACTGACTTTACATTGAGATCTTTTGCTTAAATTTCGGTACGTTGTCTCTCAATTTAAAGAGCTGTCAGCGCATCTCATTCATATTGACGTGGCATCTTATACATTCAAACACATACCAGTGTACCTTGTAAATGTTTTAAATATTGTAAATGTACAGACATATTTTATATACGTATGCTACATTGCCATATTTTTATTGGCCGACCAGTTGAAATTATGAAGAGTAAAACTTTGACTGCAGTCAATAGGGCACAGCTGAAAGCTTTATTGTTTTTGTTTTTTTCTACATTGTTGCTACTGTGGCAGGTTAGGGGCTTTCAGCATTTACATTAAGAGGAATCGTATCACCACAAAATATCCCCGACCCTCAGTTTAAGCTCAGTAAATGTTAGTCTGTCATCCAAAAGGTGTTTCTCAACATTTGATCTGCCATCTTTTCATGTGCTGGAGTAAATTGAATTGCAACGCTGGATTATTAAATCAAATCAAACTTGCTGATATAAATCTGCATATTATCATCAACTCTAATAAGATGTGATTTTAGAATTTTAAGGGCAATCAAATGTTCCTCACTTACTGACTCGTCTCATGTACTGTAAAGTAGTTCAGGTGTGATGAGGTACTGCCTCATCATGCCAGCTGTCTGTTCATATATTTGTCTCTCCTCCTGTGGATGACCCACTGTGTGTTTACATGTATATGTCAGCTGTAAATATCACTGTATATATGTGTCTGTCCGTGCATCTGTCTGCGTGCATTGCATAAATATACGCACTCCTCAGAAATCATTTCTCTCTTGCACCTTCTAACAATAATGATCTTTTTTTTTTCTCAAACTGCATGATGTACTCAGTCTGCCCAACTTCTAAACCAAGCTACTTTTTTGCCTCTCAATTATGTGATTTTAAATAAGAAAACAAAGTGAAAGAGAAAACAAGCTAACAAAGAAAGTCAACCTAAAAAGGAAAGAGAAAAAACACATTATCTGTTTTTTTATATATATAACCACTGAAATCTTTTTGTATAGATTTGAGTACTTTAATTTGCACTATATTACCAAATGGCTGGTTGAAGCCATGTTTGTTAATTTCCTCTCTTGGGCTACTTGTGATAAGGAAATAAATGATGTCGGTTCAGGTAGATATATGAATGCAAGACACTGATAGAGCCTTTCAACTGTAAAAATGGGATCTGGGAAATGCATCCTCTTGATAGCGGTTTCTGATTATTGACATGCATTTTTTGTGCATGGTTCAACATTAAAGTCATATATGACTGGAAAGCATGACTACATTTTACTTTTCAAGCTTTGGCACCAAAATGTCTTTGCTACCAAGAGGATGTGTTGTCCCAGCTCTGCCTGCTGCCTACAGACTGGTCCTTTGCGAATGATGTTCTGTGTTTTTTCTGACTGCTTGGTTTTGTGTGTGATGCCCACAGAGGCCGCAACCACTGCTGGTCTTTCTGATATTATAGCACTTAAACTGGCCTGTCTCACCTCTCACCTCCTCGTCACACTCCTTTGGCTCAGGGTCGTACTTTTCTGGATTTTTCTTCGTAATTCAGTTAACTCAGCAGCCTAATAGGAGAGCAGGATTCAACACTTAACAGTGAGACTCACAGAGCATGTAACCTTCTGTCCATGTAAACGCTGTAACACAAAATATGCTTCTGTAAAACAAGCCCCTGCTGGTTGATGTGTTGGTCCGTGGGCATGCACTATACATAAGATGCTTTGGCATGCTTCTGTTCTGTCAAGCATGTGAGTGTGTCTGTGGGGACGTGTTGAGGATCAATGAGAATGTTGCCGCAGCACTTCTTTGCAAAGGATCGTTACCTCTGAACAATGCTGTGCCTTTGATGTAAGCTAGCCTTGCCAACGACTCGAAAACGTGAACTGATTTCCTTTTTTATGTATCATAAGTGCAAGCTTGATTTAAGTGGATTGAATATTAATGTTGTTTGAAATCTCATCTTGTTCTGTATCCTATTTATGTTTTCCAGATCACCATGCTTAGTTTTGATATTTTAACATTTCTTTTGTTTTTTGTTCTTATTTAATTTTTTTTACACAAGCTGTGAAAACAATTCTGCACTTTAATCCTGAACGTGAACATTTAGACTCTGGGGAGGCGACTGTTTTTTCCCTTTTTGTCATAGCTACAAATAAAACTGTTGCTTCTAAAACAAACCAAAGACTCAAAGTATTTGTACAATAATGATGATGTCTCCCTCAGTCATTGTTAGTCTCTCTCAGTCATTGTTAGTCTATTCATATTTACTCCTTCAACTGCCTCTGCATTTGTAATACTGAAGCACACACAGAGAACAAAGTGTTAGAGCGCCAATAATATGTGTAAAATCTGCTGAGGCAGCCATTTAATGTGTGGGCTAATTCAAGTGGGAAGAAATAGTGCTGGCATTTGCTTCGAAAATAAAAGGTGAATTAATTAGAAATGTGTTAACAAATTGACCACCAGGTGTCACTATTTATTTCAGCTGTTCATTTCTATGGTGAAATGATATAGTATAAAATAAAAGTATAATATGCAGCTTACCTATCACCCTACATGGTGGTCAGTATGCATATTTCTTAGTGTTACTCATTCTACAACTACAAATACTGAAGTACATATGTATTATCAGCTAAATTAATATAACGTATCAAAAGAAAAAGTGTTCGTAATGTTGGAAAGATGTCAATATTATTATGTTATTGGATTACGGTTATTGAAGTACTGCTGTGTATGCATACTTGTTTAAGTTGTAGTACCAATTGTATTTTTTTAAGTGCATCACAATTGCATAATTTTAAAACGTATTTAAAATATTGATTTCACAATAAGTACGACTACAAGCTGCCAAACATTTTTAGTGGAATGAAAAATGGAAATTGATAAATTATGAAGAAGGTACTCAAGTAAAGCACAGGTACCTCAAGACTGAAGAAAAATCTTGTACTTTACCAGCACATTCCACCACTGACTGACTTTATACTACTAGAGTTACTAATACATATATTAATGTATGGAGATAACATCGGCTAATCTACCACATGCATACATATAGTTGTTTTAGCTGTAGCCCTTAATGATAAATCATAATAATACTCCAACAATGTAAACATTGCGTCATAGTGTTAACATTTACACTTTTTTGTGCACTGTGCCTCTAATGCTAACAGTTATTTGTTAATGTTCATGAGAAACGTTCATGAGAATTGGTGCATCTTTTTTACTTGCAGGTGCAAGTGAACCTTCTCGCGTCGCATCCACGTGCGATTGTTTTCATTCCGACGCTGCTGCAGCGGCTCGTGACGTCACCGGCCTGGCTGGCTCCGCGCGCGCGCGTGTCTGAGTGTGTATGAGTGCACGCGCGCGCACACACAAGGGGGATGGCCATACACAACACACGGGCTGTCATTTCACCGCAGTTGTGTTCGGATTGAGAGAGGAAATTAAGGAAATACCAAAGAAGAAGAAGAAGAAGAAGAAGAAGAAGGGGAAAAAAAAAAAACGAAGAAGAAGAAGAAGAAGAAGAAGAAGGTGAACCGTTCACAAACTTTCAAAGATGGAACATTCGTCCAGCAACAACCGGTTTCGGTCCACAATCTTCAACCACGGTGAGTAACGCTGTCCTCGCATCTGACGCTGCAGCTGGGATGTTGTGTTACTCGGGTGATGCTATTTCAGTGTCGACCCAAAATGAAGTATACACCTTCCCTTTAAATCGTGTTTTTTGTGTTATTTATTAAAGACGCACGGAGCTGTAATGTTAGCATGCGCCGTTAAAACTCGTCCCAGACCTGACGAGCCTCCAAGTCACACTGTACCCAGGTCCGTACGCCGACGATGAGAGTACAGATTGTTTAACTTAAGTGTGCAGATAAATGACACTCTCACTGGACCAGAGGGTACACTTCGTTCTGCTCAACGAAAATCCCTGAAAAGCCTTGAAAAGCCTGGCAGTCTGAGCTGCACACTGTAATTCTACAGTTATGCAAGAGTGGTACCAGGACTCGCCACAATACACTATTTCTGGACCATGAAGATATGAGTTAGTGTCCGCTGGGTAACTCAGGGCTGCATGGAAGACTCGCCCCATCACCACACTGTTTGCTTTATTTACCATCCAGCATAACAGGCCGCTCTGTGTCAGGATCTTTACACTTGAACCTAGATGAGACATGTGCACTGCCTCACTGCCATACTAGTATAGCCTGACTTCTACTGCATTTTGAAGAAGTCGATATTAAACTATTAAACTGCCTTTGTCCTGACGATATGTTGTCCCAGAAATAATTGCAACAAACATTATTATCCTTTTAGAACCATTTTATGTTTGGTGGACAATTTTCTTTACATAATAATATATGATGCATCTTCAACAGGCTTATATCAGCTGATATATTGGCCTATTAATCGGGCTAGCTCTGCTCCATACTTCCTGTCTGGTGGCATCAATGACATTTAGTATCCTGTTTCAAACAGTATCAAACACAGATATCCCATCTAAATACAATGTAAGCTCCCAGCCTGTCCGTCTAAAGAGCTCCGGTCTGTTCAAAGAGAGTTTATGTGATCAGTTGCATGATACGGAGCAGTTGAGGCTGCAGAACATCTGGCTCATTGAGAGGGTTGCCCTGTGGTATATGATACTTCTGTGTTGGAGACCAAGAAGGAAAGGAGAGAGTGATGACAGTGCTCACTCTCCAGATAGTGAACCAGGATAGTGCTTAACCTCCATGTGGTTTTGTTGATCATGTCCTCTGTTGCACCTCAGATGTGATGATTATGTTACATTACAAAACGT
Source organism: Myoxocephalus aenaeus (assembly GCA_038501785.1). Lineage (NCBI taxonomy): Eukaryota > Metazoa > Chordata > Actinopteri > Perciformes > Cottidae > Myoxocephalus > Myoxocephalus aenaeus. The sequence goes on along the minus strand of JBAMJR010000124.1, from coordinate 1,909,880 downwards.
AACCCATTGGCTCGCTTATTTTGGGTGTATGCCCTGACCTTTACCGTCTCTGTCAATTCATGTTTTAGTGGAGCCACTTCAGATTTGACATCTTGGTGATAAGTCTGACTTTCATGTGCTACTCCCACACATCAGTCAGGGAATAGAAACCTTGCACGCAAGACATGATAACATAACATTTCTTAACTAAACTAAATTGTTAGAGCTCTAGGTGGAACTAGAATTTTCATATATATATTTTTTTAACCCATAACTCATTTAACAAATAAAGCAGCATGTTCCTTTTATACACAAGACAACAACAACAACAACAAAAACAACCCCTGACATCAATTCAGACTTACTTAAAAACAAAGTCTGTGAAAGGCACCCATTATAAAAGTGGATGGGAGGCACAGTCAGCAGTAGCTAACATTCCGCAGGGAAATCCTTGGTGGAGGACCTCAGCACGTAGGTCATGAGATGAACCACAAGAAAAATGAACAAGTCAAGCCATTATAGCACAACACCGGAATTTAACTTTGATCTGCATCTCTTTAATAAGATGCATTCAACGCTAAAGTTTTTGGAGAGCCGCGGTTTTGGATGATTCATTTATCTGTTCATTTGTTTACTCTGCCAACAGTGTGCAGGAGTCTTATTTGCATGTCGTCCTGCCACATATATTTTATTTGAAGAGCCCGTGGAGTGACACAAACTGATGCCAATTCTGTTTTAAAGAGCAGCAGCAATATGCAGCTCATACATTATACATTGTCCATATGCAGCAACCACTGAAGCACCGCCTGTCAGCTGTTTTGTTTCTGCTGTTCCTAAGGTGACCACCTTTAAAAAAAGATGCACCATTTGACCACCTTAAAAAAGATGCACCACCTTAAAAAAGATGCACCATTTCTCATGAACGTTTCTCATGAACATTAACAAATAATTGTTAGCATTAGAGGCACAGTGCACAAAAAAAGTGTAAATGTTAACACTATGACGCAATGTTTACATTGTTGGAGTATTATTATGATTTATCATTAAGGGCTACAGCTAAAACAACTATATGTATGCATGTGGTAGATTAGCCGATGTTATCTCCATACATTAATATATTTATTAGTAACTCTAGAAGTATAAAGTCAGTCAGTGGTGGAATGTGCTGGTAAAGTACAAGATTTTTCTTCAGTCTTGAGGTACCTGTGCTTTACTTGAGTACCTTCTTCATAATTTATCAATTTCCATTTTTCATTCCACTAAAAATGTTTGGCAGCTTGTAGTCGTACTTATTGTGAAATCAATATTTTAAATACGTTTTAAAATTATGCAATTGTGATGCACTTAAAAAAATACAATTGCTACTACAACTTAAACAAGTATGCATACACAGCAGTACTTCAATAACCGTAATCCAATAACATAATAATATTGACATCTTTCCAACATTACGAACACTTTTTCTTTTGATACGTTATATTAATTTAGCTGATAATACATATGTACTTCAGTATTTGTAGTTGTAGAATGAGTAACACTAAGAAATATGCATACTGACCACCATGTAGGGTGATAGGTAAGCTGCATATTATACTTTGTCAGTCCCCTGACCTGTCTCTTAGTATAGTCAGCATAGGTGATGGTCCCGAGTTTAAAGAAGTGAATCATTATTTGTGATACTGCCAGTACGTTTTCCTGGACAGACAGCTCTGGAGTAAAGAAATTAGTTGTGCCGCTTTAGAACTGAAAGAATCAGTAAATGGCAAACACAATTAATCATTTTGACTAATAAAATTTGCTCCTGACAAATTACTGGAGAGGTCAACTAATCGCAAAGAGCCAGACTTTGAGCTAACTGCCAGTTTGTTTCCTGAAGCAAAGCACATGACTTCCACCAGCAGGGTGCGGATATAGTAGTTTTCCAAATATATTTTCCTGTAATAATTACTGTCCTGTATCATTGCAACCCATTCCTCGAGAAGTGACTCATCTCCCACTGTAAAAATGGAAACATACCAAGACCCCCTGCACTCATTTATTTTAGGATTACAAGCACGCTCAGCCTTTGAAAACTAAATATAATGCCGTCTTTTAAGCGCACATACTTGGATACCTTTGCAACATCATCACTTCAGCTTTATCACAGATATATACATATACACTCACCTAAAGGATTATTAGGAACACCTGTTCAATTTCTCATTAATGTAATTATCTAATCAACCAATCACATGGCAGTTGCTTCAATGCATTTCGGGGTGTGGTCCTGGTCAAGACAATCTCCTGAACTCCAAACTGAATGTCAGAATGGGAAAGAAAGGTGATTTAAGCAATTTTGAGCGTGGCATGGTTGTTGGTGCCAGACGGGCCGGTCTGAGTATTTCACAATCTGCTCAGTTACTGGGATTTTCACGCACAACCATTTCTAGGGTTTACAAAGAATGGTGTTAAAAGGGAAAAACATCCAGTATGCGGCAGTCCTGTGGGCGAAAATGCCTTGTTGACGCTAGAGGTCAGAGGAGAAAGGGCCGACTGACTCAAGCTGATAGAAGAGCAACTTTGACTGAAATAACCACTTGTTACAACCGAGGTATGCAGCAAAGCATTTGTGAAGCCACAACACGCACAACCTTGAGGCGGATGGGCTACAACAGCAGAAGACCCCACCGGGTACCACTCATCTCCACTACAAATAGGACAAAGAGGCTACAATTTGCAAGAGCTCACCAAAATTGGACAGTTGAAGACTGGAAAAATGTTGCCTGGTCTGATGAGTCTCGATTTCTGTTGAGACATTCAGATGGTAGAGTCAGAATTTGGCGTAAACAGAATGAGAACATGGATCCATCATGCCTTGTTACCACTGTGCAGGCTGGTGGTGGTGGTGTAATGGTGTGGGGGATGTTTTCTTGGCACACTTTAGGCCCCTTAGTGCCAATTGGGCATCGTTTAAATGCCACGGCCTACCTGAGCATTGTTTCTGACCATGCCCATCCCTTTATGGCCACCATGTACCCATCCTCTGATGGCTACTTCCAGCAGGATAATGCACCATGTCACAAAGCTCGACTCATTTCAAATTGGTTTCTTGAACATGACAATGAGTTCACTGTACTAAAATGGCCCCCACAGTCACCAGATCTCAACCCAATAGAGCATCTTTGGGATGTGGTGAAACGGGAGCTTCGTGCCCTGGATGTGCATCCCACAAATCTCCATCAACTGCAAGATGCTATCCTATCAATATGGGCCAACATTTCTAAAGAATGCTTTCAGCACCTTGTTGAATCAATGCCACGTAGAATTAAGGCAGTTCTGAAGGCGAAAGGGGGTCAAACACAGTATTAGTATGGTGTTCCTAATAATCCTTTAGGTGAGTGTATGTGTGTGTATGTATGTATGTATATATATATGTGTGTGTGTGTGTGTGTATATATATGTGTATATGTATATGTATGTATATATATATATATATATATATATATATATATATATATATATATATATATATATATATATATATATATATATATATATATATATATATATATATATATATATGTATATATATATGTGTGTGTGTGTATGTTATAGATCTAAAGATGTACAGAAGTAGATTTTGTTGGTTGGCTGTCAATCAACTAGTTACTCTGGAGAATGACGTATATTTAAGTAAGTCTGCATCACTAGTTAGTGTAGAAATAAGTAAAGCATAGATGGGTTTTATGGGTTTATTTTTAACTGATATAGCCGAGGACAAATATAAATATTTTACCGGCCCATGACTTGTTTTATGTGAAATTCTTAGTGATTTGGAGGGTTTTCCCTTTCCTGAAAAAAATGTATGCCATCCCAAAATAAAAAAAGGCCTGATGCCATCCAAATGTTACCTCAGCGTAAGTTGTTGTTTTCAGATGATATATTTTCAACATGTTTACAATATTGTGTGTCTGCTCTTTCCTATGTATGGCCTCCATTGGATGTGGGTTTTGAAATGATTTCTCCTGTGGATCAATCATCCTCCTCTAACCAGACGATGAGGTAAGAAACCCAAGTTTTCCTCAAATCTGCTGCTGAAGACAAAGTAGGTCACTGGTGAAAGGAGATTTGGCCTCGTTTATCTCACCCAGATGAGGTCATTGTGGTTTGTTGATGTCAGCCTATTTTAACCCTGATAGACACTGCTATTCAGGCGGGTTTCTTGGCAGTTTGTGTCCATTCAAAAGGAGTTTATGTTGTAAAGTTTTAAATACAAGATTTTAGAAATTCAAACTTTGCTGAAGTCGCAGATCTTCTATGTGTTCAACTGAGCATGTGATGTTTGCTGTGAATCCTCTGAACTTGTGTGACTTGTCTTTGCGTATGTGCTTCGGGGTTTTACTTGACACCAACGGGGAATAGCTGAATGAGAATAGGCGTGTTCTCAAAGCCCAGATTTTCTTGTTCCCTATCTCTAAGTGATGACTGAGAATTGGCATTGTGTCAGCTTTGTTTGTGTACCTGCAGAGTTTCACTCTTTACATTTTTTTTTTTTGTGTTGATAGTTGCCAACAGCTTGACTATCCTTCAGCAGTCAGACACTATGATATGCTTCAGGAGAGCTGCTGAGTGTCCTGTTATCACCTGTCCAGTAGCCAGCGGCCTGCCACCTCGGTGTCAAAACTGCCCCTCTCTCTCTTCTCCACTCCCCTTCTATATGTCACTGTCTACATCCCAAAACCCTGCAGCTGTGTTTGGCCCGGCTGAGTGGGGATGAAAGGGGGGTGTTTGTTTTCAAGCCCAAACTGTTCACAGACCGGTGGAGAGGAGTGGATCCGTATGGGTGTGACAAACCCGGTTCCTTCCTCAGCAACATTCCTAGCCTATGTGACAAAGTTGCAGTTTGTGCCAACAGAGAGAACACCTTGTGGGGCAACTTTCAACATCTGCCCGAGCCCCAGAGGCTGCTGCTGCTGCTGCTGCTGCTGCTGCTGCGGCTGCTGGCTGGGTGACATGTGGCATTAACTGGTTAATCTCAGATGGTTTGGCTTTCCTCTCTCTGGGTATGTGATTAAACTAGCAGATGTCCAAGTATCCATACATTTTGTTCCTGCTCTTCAAAACCACACCCATTGTGTGTCCTCATTAAGCATATGTATCGCTCCTCCGAAAGCCATCATTCAGCCCAGGTGACATAACTTAAGTGCCCTTCCCTTGTGCCCACACCCCAGCTCTGTAAACCCTGCAGCAGTCTGGGGTGGAACAAGAGGGTGGCTGTGGCTTCCTTTTGTTGGCCTAAAAATGCCACATAACCTCACAAACATGAACACACACAGAATGACGTCACTGTCCATGGGTAGTGCCAACAACTGTGGACAGAAGCCGAGGAGCGCGCTCTCTCTCTCTCTCTCTCTCTCTCTCTCTCTCTCTCTCTCTCTCTCTCTCTCTCTCTCTCTCTCTCTCTCTCTCTCTCTCTCTCTCTCACACACACCATGGTGCATTCCTCTGTGGCTTTTACTCAACTAGCCATTAGCTTCTTGTGCCTTCAATTGCAGCTTGCCACTGCAGCCAAAGTGTACTCTGTCTATACTTGGACTTTATTAGCCCATTAGCTTGCTAGCTACTGCAGTGGATGCCGGTTTTCCCCTTTCCTCTGTTTCCCTTGTAGCTTTGTCTGTTTTTCTCATTAGCTGTCGCTGCTCGTGTGTGTGTGCGCACCTTCATTGCATTCATTTGCAAACTGGAAGAGCAGAATCTGGAAATATGCAGCACCACACCCGTCTTTGCACTGATTGACATTTAATTGTTGAAGAGACACATACAGTACAAAACATTGCACGTCAATAAGCCATCGGAATGTCGAATGATGGGTTTGAGACATTGTTACTTGATGTACGTTCACTTCATGGTTCAACGCATTATGTGTGTTCGATGAGGACACAATCTTATTACAGCCTCTCTCTCTCTTCCTTCACATATATCTCTTTGTTTATCATGCCAACCACCGTACTGTATCATGTTAACATTATACTCCTGTGCAGTAATCCCATCATCCATGACATTATCTCAGTGGATCCACACACCAACAATAGTGCCATTCTACTCTGTGAGCCCTTCAGTGAGGAAGGGTGGTGTATCGCTCATGAGTGGAAACCTAACCCATCGTTTTGTATATCTCTCCACTGGGTAAAGTGTGGGGGCTTTACTCTCTGAGCATGTAGTGACATTCACTGTGTGATGGCACAGTGGTGATGGCTGTAGCGGTGGGGTTTTGGCCTGTGGGCGTGGCTATGACAGGCGGCCCTCTGGGCTTTTACAGTTTGATGCAAGGGAAAACAATCGGGTTAGGGAGCAGGCACGCAACACTTCACTGAATACGAGGCTGCTGTAAGACAACAATAAAGAGACGGTGAAAGATGAGCGCTTAAAGAGGGATTTGTGTGTTGTGTGTTCAGTGTTCTTTTGTTTGCAAGTTTTTCCTGACAAAGATAAGCTATAGTGTCAGGTGATTTTACCTTCCAATCATTGTTTAGGTTAATATTGGGTTTATTCATCAAACAAACACCATCGCAAGGAAAATATTGAGTATATATTTTATTCGGGAGAGGGGGCAACATATCTGCAGTTACTAGTTTATAATGTAGATCAGACCTATCGGTAATGCTAGTAGTGACACGTGTGCCGTTCCTACTATTACTTGCTGGTAACTACAGCCTTAAAATGATCATACCAAATTCCTGCTTAGTTACACAACCAATAGTCAATACCAAAACACCTTTCCCAAGTGCTGTTAGGAAACGCACATCTAAACATTTGTCTGCAACAGTTGTTACAGAAACGATTTGCTCAAACCTGTCTGGAGTATCTCCTCAAAAACTGCTGTTTCGTAAACAGCAAACTTTAAAATGGCTTGCTGAATGGCCCTATTTGGTTCTCCTCTAACATCCTAACTTCCTTTGCTCACCGCTTCCTTCCTGGCCCTGCTGGGCCTGCTCACCAGACCCTCAAGCTAATTGGCTTCTTCATCTCTGCAGATGTCCCACGTCAGCCTGGGCTCCAGCCTCAGCACTCTGCAGAAGTTTTGGTCAGAGGGCGACCTTAGACATTCCTCTAAAGCCTCATAGAAGTGGCCCTTGCTAAGCCCCCCACCCGCTATAAATAATCTTAGCCCAGTTCCCATGGCCACCACCGAGGTCCCTGCACTAAGCTAGCAAGCAACGCATGAAATGCTGAGGCAACACCAGCCTGTTCGACCAACCCAGGGATGATTAGCTGTCTGGTAGGAAGTGTTGCGGTTATCAAAGTGGTCTGACCTTCATGATTAAAGAGACTAAATGATTCTTTCTGTATCCCGATAATTTGTGATGGGCTCCAGCTGTTCTTTATTTGAGAGACTTGGATCGTCCATCTAAGGACTGCATGTCCTCTGCAATGGTGACAATCAGTGATGCAGCAAAGAGCTGACTGGATGGTTTGTTGTTGTCACACTAAAATTCACATCTCTAGTTGCTGTTTAAAAAAAATATTGCCATACTTATGTTTCATGTTCACATTGCACAATTATATTACTTGTAGCATCGATTGTTAACCTTGAACCCTCGTGGGACAACTCTCAAGCTGTTGTTCAATCTGTGCTTAGTTTGGTTTATGTGTCTATATTTTATGCAGTAACCAAGCCATCATTCCATATTTGGTGCCATGTCAGGAAAATTAGCCATAATGTACTGTAGTTCAATCAAACATTCCCATTAATAGTTGCATTTTTGTTTAAGTTTCATCGTCCAATGGTTAGGTCGTCTTATTTGCTCCTATTTGTAGTAAGATGTTAAAGAAGGGACTCAGCATTTCCAATGCTGCTACTGTGGAGCTTAATAATGGGAAAGACCTCTTAAAAGTTACTCTCATGCTCTTACTAAAACCCACAGTGTGAGGAAGCAGATATGAACTTGCTCTAAGTGTTGTTGAAAGGCATTTTAGGAATTGTAGGTAATGTCTAAACTCCGAACTTCAGTATGTCTGATGGAGTTGTTTTCCTCTTCCCGCGACTTCCCATATATTGTGTGTTGCAGTGAGCTGGCACACAGCTCAGGCGGTGTTTCAGCCAGACTGATGTCCGTTAGGACGGACAGTAGTCTGGGCCGATGGCCAAGATGCCTTGATCTTATCTTTGTGCTTCTGGGAGCAAAGTCAGAGAGTTTACTCTAACTGCAGGCACTGTGAAGACTGAGCTACACATCAGGCAGATAGCAAATTAAGACATCGTTAAAATATCACTATCGGAACAGCTAATGGTCTTATGGGAAAGCATCTGACGTTATGTTATCTTACCCACATGCGTGATGAAGTAAAAGTAACCCAAAACATTATTGTGAATGATTTTGAATGAGGTGTAGGAATTTATACTTTAGATGGATAATGTTTTGCAGGTCACATTTTGAGCTCTCAAGACCATCATGTATGTTTTTTTTTCTTTTTCTTTTTTTTTTAATGCCAACTAATTCAATTATTTCACAGCATGTTCATCCATGTACAGTAGCAGACATGGCATCCAGCCTTTTCTTTATTTTTAGTACTTAAGATTTAAATATTAGATGAGTTAGACATGGCAGCCATGAGTGCTGAAGTGTGTGTGTGTGTGTGTGTGTGTGTGTGTGTGTGTGTGTGTGTGTGTGTGTGTGTGTGTGTGTGTGTGTGTGTGTGTGTGTGTGTGTGTGTGTGTGATAATTCACATTCTTGCATGTGTTTGTGTGTGTATGTACTAATGCATAAAGATGACGGTGGTGCGTGTCCAACGCTAGCCTGGTCCTCAGCTGCAGAGCCCTCCACTCCCCTTAAGAAAACACTTCCAGATGCTCCCACCATGCTGCAGGACAGGGAGGGGAAATGCCAGGCAAGCCAAAAGGAAGAGCAGGAGAGATGGTGGAGATCTCTTCGAAGACAGGGGATGAATGTCGCCAGGGGACATGAATCCTCTATCTTGATTCAGTTCGTCAGTGGAAATGAGCCCCTTATCTTCAGGATCTGGGTTTTAGATTAAAAAATGCATGGACTTTGTATCGTTGGAGATAATGTGGAGTTAAAGGAGAAGGGGAAGATGCTGTGGTATTGAAGGGTTTGACTCGCAGTGATGAAAATCCAGCATACCCGTATTTAGCCTACAAAACGGCAGTGAAAAAACCTACCGTACTATCATCTTCTACACAGCGTCAACACAACCAGCAGGAACACACACACGCACACACACACATACGAAACCGATGCAGATGGTGGTATCAGATTGAATCACATGGGTGTAAGTAAAGCATGGAATCTGTTAGCATGCTGTGACACACTGATCGATGAAGGAGAGAGGAGGCTGGGAGTTTAAGACACTTAAGACAAAACCACAATATTTGGAGAAAGTTACTGTAAGTGGGATGATTTAGGAAGTGATTCAGCGAGAAGAGGTAAGAGATGGAAAGAAGAAATTAGTGTGTGCAAATCAATCAGTCATCAATTTGATGGTGGCCTTTTGAATCTGCTGTTCCCTCATCACGGATCGTATGGCCAACATAAACTGAGACCCCAACCTGCGACAGATAGATAGACGCTACACAAACCACCACGCAAAGTAGATCCTCGCCCAGTGTGGGTAAACCGTGTCAGACATGTAATAGAGAGCAGGCAGAGACCAGGTGCACTTTTATTGACCAGCGGCTCGCTGTGTACATTTTTGTGTGTGTGAGCAATCCACGCTGCAGCCTTTTTTAAACCGAATGCTGAAATAACCACAGCACTGGCAGCCCACCATTCTGTAAATATTTACTACTCTTTGAGCGATTTTATTCAAATACTTTTCCGGAGTTTCATAAGTCAAAGGTGACGACTATTTTATGATATTTTCCTCAATCTGGAAACAGATTTAGGATTTCATATCTAGTTGAGCTGCAGATGACTCTGTACATTGTGGATGGTTTACCTGTGAATTTAGAATTTTGTAGAGCTATAATATCCGCACATAATATCCACTGAGAATCTGCTCCTTTCACATTCTGATGTTACAAGCGCTAAAATCTCTTTCATCTTTCTTGGCATGTCAGTCTGTTTTCCTTTAAAAGATCTGCAAAACTGAAATCTGACAGCTTTCAGCTTTTCTATTGAGACTTTTTCTTCTTTTGAAACTGAAGTTGCAAAAAAATACAAGCTATTTTTGATTGTCCCATTTAAACAGAGTGTTTTGAGCTACTAGTACGGTAAATATGGCCAGTATTGATGAGGATCATCATGGGTTTTGATCGTCTCGTGACATGTTTGGGTATTTCTGTGACATTACAACCTCGATAAAGAAAAGGTATGGGACTCTTGTGATAAATTCTTTGAAATATGAAATGTCAACGATTGAATTCTACTGTTGGGATTTGGGACGGAAGTGTCTGAATGTGCTTCTGTGAGAATTGGGATCATACGAACTGGGTGAACACCACAACATGTGCATCTTATGAAGGATCAAAGAGAATACTCGTGGCTCCCGCCTCCCTCGATCCCTCAAGTCTGCTCCCCCTTTTCCCCTTCACCTCTTTCCCCTTTCATGTGCTCCCTTCTTTCTAAACATGTTTTTTTTTCTACTTTTGTCTTCCGGTGTATGAAGGCGCTCCCGGTCTAAAATAGTCCGTCTCACTTACAGGCATAACTCCCTCTGGCTTTTTAGGCTTTCACTCTTTAACTTCCACATAAACACACTCACATACCTGTGGCATGTTGACCTTCCTATTATCCAGGAGCTCAAACCCCATCGGTGTCCAGCTTTATACCCATCTCTTTCCACTTGTCTCCACCCTCTCTGCCAAGCAGCATGTTTCTGAACCAAAATTACTGCTTTAGATCTTCATAACTCATGAGCACGAATGTGATGTATTTCACTGTAATATCCATCAGGAATTGTCAGAATTTTCCCCAGATAGTGAAAGTCACAATGCTCAAAGATATTTGTCTTTATCTATATGCCAGTCTGTCAGTTCAAAGAGTAATATTCATGAACCTCTCAGGATCACTGCTGCATCTTTGTATCTGTTATTTAGACCCATTAGGGACCTATTAACATAATTAATTACTGCTTGTCAAAGGCGGGGGCAGTAGAAATGCCAACTAATTCAGGCTAAAAACACTCCATTACAAGACAAACATTAAACTTTTTTTACAACGGCATCTTGAAAAGATTGATCAAGATATCAACTGATTCAAATCCAATCACAAATACGTCTAACATCCCTGATACCTCTTTCTATATTTATATTTCTTAATTTAGGGGAGCTCACAGTAAATCTGTATTGATATTACTCAAGATTTAACCAAAATTGCTTGAATGAGTGTTCAAAAACCTCTGACTGGCAGGAAACCATACTCATTTACTGCTGCTCTGTGTGAGGTAGTTTTAAGTGTGTGTGTGTGTGTGTGTGTGTGTGTGTGTGTGTGTGTGTGTGTGTGTGTGTGTGTGTGTGTGTGTGTGTGTGTGTGTGTGTGTGTGTGTGTGTGTTCAAAGGTTAGGAGGACACAGAGTATGGATGCCCATTACTGACTGCTTTATGTAGCTGGCCTTGGTATTTAAGCACCATGAGGATCTAATGACTTCCTTATTTTTACTGTTGGAAAACCTCTTCCAGTCTCTTTTTTAGACTCCGGGTCTTTGAAAGTGAACAAGGAAAAACATCCGGTAGTTTTAGCAGATTAACAAGTTGCCACGGGCAACTCTTTATAGGGTGATACAGTGGCAGTGTTAATTCAGACCTTTCCCTGAGTATTCCTTAGTATTTTTTTTCCATTGTTTGTTTTTTTCTCAATGAAACAAAGACACAGGAAACACGTTTTTTACAGCAGGTGGACCACTTTAAAATGTCTCTACAAAAGAAATAATTCACACTCACCTCTGAGGATATTTTTAAGTCAGTGCTGTAAAAATAGAAATGGAAGAAACACTGAAGGCCGAAGAGCCCAAAACACTTAATTTGTCTTAAATTAGCTGTTGTGTAAGAATATCTATGTTGCTGAGGCTGACCGCTTTACTTCCAGCTAAATTAATCAAATACATTTCTCATCAAATCTAGAGCCCTCCAAGGTCAACGTAATGTGTACCCATAGAAGTGAAGTGTATCTCCAGACACAGACAAGCTCCCAAACTCACATGCTGTTCACTACTCTGCATGTAAACACCTGCTGGACAAACCCAGGTTTGTCAAGTTGCAAGAAATTCTAAGTCATTGTCAATGTCATACTGCGTCTTTAAGTGAGCTCATTAGTCTGTAAATTAGTTCAGATTCATAAAGAAAGGCTGTTGTGTTGTTGCTCGGATCTTTGTATCATTATCACTGGTTCCTTCCTGCAGATGGTAACTTTGAAAAACAATGCTCAGATGTATTTTAATGTACATTAAAATCCATATGATAGAGGTGGTATTATCATAGTGCACCATGGTCTAAAAACTGTACACATGAACGATGAACTAGGACTCTGTCTCCTTGAGAAGTCTGGGTAAAGAACAGAAACCAAACTCACTTCTTGTTGGCAGAGAAGCTCAGAGAAACTGGGATGTAATTAAGCTTCTGATTAGATATTTGTTTGACCTGCATTTGGTATTAATTTTGGGACCTTAAAATAATGTTACAGAATGTACAATTAAATGCTCTTCATTTAAAATAATGTATAGAGTTTGAAAGATCCCCTCGGGCTCCTTAGCAGTTTATGTGCCCATGGTAGTATCCTCAGTATCCTCGCTCTCCTACTCCACCTGTTAACCGCTGCCAGCTGTCACGTCATTGTGACAAAAGTAGACTGTAAGGAGACTGTATTTTGGGCATCTTCAACGTTAAGTAGCACTGGAAGTGGTGTAGCTTTCTTCCTCATTTTGGTCCCAAGACAACGGGGATAAACTGTGTAGTTGGACAGTAAGATCCAGCTCTGAGACCATGTTTATCTAAAAGGACACGTGTGGCCTTTTCCACTCAGCAACTTTGGTTACAACATTGTTTTCACTGGGAAAACTACAGCATGAGTAGGCAAGAGGAAAACAAAAGATATATTGGCGCTGCATTACATCACAAGACAATGTATACCATTTAAAGAAAGCAAACCTCTAGTAGGAATTCCTGTGTGACATGACGAAGCTTGAGCCGTACTTTTCTGTCACCATAAAACAGAGAGAGTCAATTTATAGCATGACAGAAGTCTGGCGTGTCTAAAAACACATCTCAGAAGCCTGTCAGACATTGTTCATCTTTTGCTGGATTTAGGCAACTTTTCAACTGATTTACAACCGGCTCTTGTTGGCGTTAGCGCTGCAAAACACCAATGTTCTCTAAATACCTTTACTGTTCTTCAGACTTAGTGGAGACAAATGTTTCCTCCCTCTGAATGAGCACTCTGGATATGGCACAGCAGCGTCTCCTTCGCATTGCTGTCCAGTTTCCCTGGGAGTCGTGCCAGAAGGGTTGCCCCCTTCTCTGCAGGATTAGCATTATAGAGGGAGATGTTGGAGGCTTGTGCATCTTCATGTTTCACCAATCTGCTCAAGTTCGAATGTGCATGACGGAAATTCAAGGTATCATATATTTTTAGTTGCATTCTAATATTTGTTTTAAGTGATTTAACTTGAATGAGTTTAGAAAGTGATTTGGGAGCCATGCTTTTCTTTTTGATCAACTGTCTGGTCCATCAAGAGCCAGACTAGAGCGAGATCTGGCTGCTGACTTAGGAGTCTTGCGCTCGCTGGTGTCTGGGCTATTAATAGAGCCAGCCTGAGAATTCAGACTAAGGTCAGCAATCAGATTCCTGCTCCCAACTTGTGGAAGGCAACAAGAAAGTCCCTCCCTGAAATTATGCATTTTTCACATTTCTATTCATGTAAACTTCCACTCATGCAGAAGCTCTTTGAGGTAGAAGTACACAATGTGCCAACCAGTGTGTCCTGCTGCCTACATTAGCTCACTGCTTTAAGCTTTTATATGATTCACACAGTGGAGAGTACTCCACCCACGGCATCGTGTCTTCAGCGTCCCAACTACATTATGTATTTTTAATTCATGAGGTGAAACATATTTGCAATTGAATTGTTCTTCAATCTCTCCCCTTTTTATTAGATGCAACAAGTTGTTTGGTTATGATCAACATTCTTTTAGTTTTAGAAAAATATCTCGTATACCTTTACCGAATATGTCTGGCAAATGTCCATTTCTTTCATTACACCATCATAGCCTTATAATTTCATTGGCCACATGTGACATTAGTGGTTAGATGGCATTTAATGTATTTCTCCTCTAAACTAGCTGTGGTTTTCTTTACATTACAGAAGTGGCTGACTGGATTATTGTTATTAGCACAGCACAGCTGCTGGCTAGACGATGTCAGCTTTGTCAGCAATCTGTCCACTCGCACAGAATGGATAATAGACACACAGTTGTCAGTGAACATAAACACTCAGTCACACACATCTGGAGTTTACAGCTTAACTCCGAGTCGCACAAGCCCCACTGTCACACACTAATTTAAACACACATTTAACACAGGGCGCTTATTTTTCAGTCACAGATGGTCTGCATGAACCCAGTATAGTCCCTGCCAGATTAATGTCTGTACATCATGACCCACACAGATTACCACCCTCTCAAAATACGAGGGGTTAAATAGTGCATGAGTGCCAGTTTGATTCCATCTTTGACATCTTTATCTGTGTGTTTGTTTCCCATAGGATAGTTTACTGCGTAACCTTGTATTTACAATGTAATCTGGTCCTATCATTCTTAAATGTGTGCTTTGGTCACTTTGTGTAAAAAGGAGAAGAAAAAATCTATATTTTGGGGTTGGAGATTATACACTGAACATCTGGTTGAATTACTTTTTGAGTGCCACATGGAGAGCTTCTGCAACAGAAGCAGTTGTGGAAGCATTTTTCCATGTTCCGTTACTCTATTTCTATGCTTTTTATAGCCATTTCTACCTTGAATGAAATGCAGGAATGTACATTTCATAGACAAGCTGATCCTTTTTGTCCTTTTGGGGTCATGCCTGCGAAGGCTAGAGCGAACAGAGCCAACGGGAAAATCCAACAACCCTTGTGGATAGTTATGAGATGTCATTTGTTTCTGGGTCTCTGATATCAGTCTCTTCATTGCTCAAAGCTTTTTCTCTCTCCTCTTGCTATCTTCCTGTCACTGTGGTTAATTCTGCTGAACTTGCCCTTCACCCACATCCTTCTCTCCACATCACTGTTATGTTGTGCCATGGTGGCTCCGTCCCTGCTGTTCCCAGCAGCCATGAAGACCCCAAGGCAGTGAAGCAGTGGAGTTCATCACTCCATTCAGCTCGACTCGTATAGTATTTCTGACTGCAGCTTCCTCAAAGAGGCTTCTTAAAGTCCCAGATGAGTTGAAAATATCTCTCCTGGAGGAGTTCTGTGCCACTGCACATTGTCTCTCTGCCAGTTAAAAAGGTTATTTATCGCACAGGTTAAAATTCACTTTATCTCCCTACTCTGCAGCCCTGCCAGGTTTGTGTGTTTGCATTGGCTGCAAAATAATGTTTAAGAAAAGGTTTTTCTCTTACTAAGGGAATCAGATAAAATTGCACACAGAAGTGAATCATACTGGATTCAACGCCGCATTAAAAGAAAATCTGAATACACTTCTTTCTCTATGATTATAAGAAGAAATATATAACAGTTAATAGTCTGAACTTTATGTGTACACTCCACTTATCCATCCTTTTTGTGAGGTATTTTCCTAAATTTTTCTACACTAAATCCTGGATCTGTCCTCTCTGATGGTGCAATGACCCAGTTTCAGAATGAGGACGACTCTGACATTGTTCTCTGCTTTTGATAGTTTGTTCCACAGAAACGTGGCCATGATAGTTATTGATTTACCGTTGGCCTTCAGTAGCTCATAATACCAGCAGAGCTACTGTCTGACATGTATTGCTCAAGTGTTTTCACATCTGCAAAAATCCCAATATAAATCTCTCAGTATAACTGTACCTGTGGAGTAAATCACGCTGTGTGAGACCCTGCAGGATGCCGGGTGTCTCGATGACTCTGTGCCACTTCCTTTTGACACTCTTTAGACACCTCTTTTACTTGAGGTGTGAGTTCTGGTGATGCACACCATGTGCTATTCATAATGCCATGCTCTTTGATTGGGATTGAAGAATCGTGCAGCACTCTCCAGCAATCTGCAGCACTACTCTTCTCACAACTTTGTGTCAACTTGTACTGCTTTTTCTTTGGTTCATAGATAATTGAACAGTAAAGCTCAGTGAAAATAGTGACGATGTATATTTAATATTTAAGCACAACGGAGGCTACAAAAGTGGACGTAATCAGCAAAAGAAAAAAGGCTCCAGCCCACTCATCAATGTTTTTTTACTTCCAAATCCAGTGACAAGTTTGAGCTTCAAGGGACAGAAGTGCTAACTTTGACGCTAAAACACTCCTAGCTACAGTACTGTTCGTGTGTGCGGGAGCAAGCTATGCACAGCCTAAATAAATATGATCATGCCCCACTGAATGTACCCAAACACTCTAGCCAGGGCAACAGTTACCTCAACAAACTAGAGGTGACAGCTCTCTCTGCAGCTTGTAATGCATATAGCGGGGAAGCTCGTTGCAAAAGTTGTCTGTAGTGATCCCATCGCAGTAAACGAGGGTTTATTATTTGGGCTCTCGGTTTATTTATTATTTAGCTTTGAATTAAGCAATAAAAATGTGTTCCGTGTTTCTGAGATTAATTACTAATCAAATAGTCAATCACTGGTCTCGACCATGTGAACAGACTTATTATAACATACTCTTAAATTGTTTGTTTGTTCATCATATTCTATTGTACATTATGTATTTTACTATTACACTGTGTTTATTGTCATGCACAAATCACCAAGACAAATTCCTTGAGCGTGCAAACATTCTTGACAATAAACCATTTCCATTTCTGAACATCTGCCGTACAATGTTTTACATCTGGAGTCAAATGGAGCTAATGCATTGTTTTCTGTGGTGGACTTCTAAAACATAAGTCATAAATTTAAAATCCGGTTTATCATAAAAGTAAATCAAGTATTCGTATGAAACAATGCAACAATGTTAAGTATGTTTTTTGAGTTGTCACCCCAAACACAACATCAGGATTAAATGAAGATGATGATGATGATGATGTTTGATACTTTAATATTAGGATTGTTAGAGTTTGGTGACACTGCAGCTCCCACCTGTTTTCTCCCTGAGATCTGTCAGTTAGCTTAAACCACATATAGCTTTTCCTTCCTCCTTCTGACTGACCCTCATACTCCAGCAATCCTCTCCCTTTACCTCCACTCCTGCTGCTCCTTTTGCAGCAGAGCACCAGCCAGTGAAGCCCGGGACACAGCTTGCGTCCGTGTGCAGCATTACGTTATTAATGTCTGCCTGTAAGACTGTGTAGCTCCGCTGGAGCTGGTTTGTCCGTACAGACCAGGAGCAGCTCACAGGCGGTCGCTGTCATCCACTGGGTCGTGTGTGTGTGTGTGTTTGACTTGGCCATCTGCAGAATGGTAAGTGCAGCGTGTCATCTGCATTGTGAGGAGAGGAGAGATAAGCTTGGCTACAAGCTACCGGGCTTTAATGTGAAGCAGGCACACACAACCGTCATGTTTTCAT
Source organism: Myoxocephalus aenaeus (assembly GCA_038501785.1). Lineage (NCBI taxonomy): Eukaryota > Metazoa > Chordata > Actinopteri > Perciformes > Cottidae > Myoxocephalus > Myoxocephalus aenaeus. The sequence goes on along the minus strand of JBAMJR010000124.1, from coordinate 1,892,269 downwards.
CAATCTGCCTTCAGTTGTCACAGTCTGATGCTCTGACCAGTTGTTTATCTGTGTTTTTCACAGTCCTCCGAGCCAGTCAGGAGTCTTTATAAGGACCTTGGTGTGCGAATGACTGTGAGTGTGGACTCACTCTGACTACTCTACCTGCATGTCTCGAGTGACATTTTCTTGTTGGCAGTGTTACTGAGGTGACAGAGATGTACAGTAGTGTTTGAGCTGGGGCTTTTTCATCTGTATGGGACTGCTCCTGGCATGCAGATGTTCCTGGCGGTTAATTCCAGCTGTGCGGTAGCAGCTGGCAGAGGACTGTGAATCTTATATGAAGGGGTTGCATGCTAGTTGCATATTAGGGAGCACAGCGTATGTTTGAGCTACTAAAGTCACTGGCATGCCAGTTAGTTGGCAAGGCATCTTGTGTGTGTGTGTGTGTGTGTGTGTGTGTGTGTGTGTGTGTGTGTGTGTGTGTGGGGGGGGGGGGGGGGGGGGGGGGGGGGGGGGGGTAGGTTTCAAGGCCTTTTTCTTTTCTTTTTTTTGTGGCTCTTGGTGTGTTTGGGCATCAAGATTAGAGAACAGATTACATCCGGGAGGAGGAGAGCAGATGGAAAGAGAAAGAGGAAGGGGACAATTATGTGTAGTTCACGTCGGTCGGGCGCCGCCCCAGAAGTCACCAACGCCATCTGTTTCGGGTACAAGTCACGGGTTGATGAGTACCTCTGAATCCTAAATCAGAATCGGCAGACATCATTTACTTTTACTATTATTTTTGATTTGTCGGTTAAGAGTCATCTAAATGTTAACTTTACAAACCCACTCGCAGACTACTGAAAGAGATTGTTGAGGCCACATGGTTGCAAGTCAGCTCCAGCTGGCTCATTTACAGGTGAAGCCTAGATGTGACAGCCATGTTTCTCCAGTTCCTCCTGCCCGAGTATGTGTGGAGATTTTCTGAACTGCTAACCTGCTTATTATGCTAACAGCTTCATAATCCTGAGCACACAAGGATTCCTCATGAGGGGTCTGGAGTGTCAATCACAGGCTCTTGTAGGCTGCCGCTTGTCAATCAATATTGCTGAACAATATTTGAAATATGAGATGAACTGCTCAATCACCAGGAGGGATGGCTCAATAACCAAGGCAGTTTTGCCCTAGAGAAATATTGGATCCAGGTGAAACATCAGAATTGTGTCTATTTGTGGAAGAAATGTTGAGCTATTGTATATTTATCTCTCCAAACTTTCCACGGACAATAGGATGTCTATGTGGTAGATTTCTAAAATGGGGCTTTCCTTAGAAAGGAGTCGGTACAGAAGGTTATACCCTCACACTCAAGTCCTTTTCTGCTGCTTTATAAGAATTTAACACTTTCAAATATCTGACAAATATCTGACAAATATTTGACTTCTCTCACTTGAAGTAACACTTTTGCTGTATAGTGTTGGTGATAACTGTTGTGTAATGGCTGTACCAAGAGAGTATATGTACACTGACCATCTGCCTAAGGCCTGTCTATGTGCTGTGTCTTGTGTGTCTATTCATGTGTTTGTGTGTTACATTGTGCTCTTCGCTCAAATATACATTACCGTTCACCACAGCCTGTTTATACAGTGATATGTTCCCTCTTCTTTGGTTAGTATATCTCTGATATCAGCAACATAATTTGCAATAACGTAAAATCAGAAATCCTTCCTCCACTTATCTTTGATATCTTGTCCCAAGAGACAATCTGAGTTATTGCAGATTTTGTTTTTGTTTTTTCCTGTGAAAGGACATTACGAAATTAAAGTGTAGTGTAATCCTTTCTGTGCTGACTAGTACATTTTACCATCGTCAGTCCAGTGGAGTGAATCCTGCACCCCCAATATCAGAATGCACTATATAGACCATTTACCAGTACAAATGTTTTATTAAACGTACAGATTACATGACTACTGGGCTGTGATCCTTACATGTTGTAGATGTTTCTGACGGTAAAAAATGTTCAACTACAGTATCTCCTCTGAGATTACCAGAGATCTTTTTGTTTGGCAAAATCTAACTAGATTTGAACAAGATAATGGAATTTAATTCCGGTTGTAAAAAGGCACAAATAAACACCAGTTCCATTTTACAATATGTTGCATTTAAAAACAATTGCCATCCACACCAAGCTCAATAAACACTTGTTAATCTTCACATCATGCCTGTTTCAGAGCTGAACTCTGCTCCCTAGAAAGACATTATATGATCATGTGTTAATGGATGTGTGGGAGAACACAGCATCAATAAATGGGAAAACAGGTGGACTTACACTAGAACTCTACATACATGAAACCTCTTCCATGAGATAGCTCTTAAATGGTAAATTTACACAGATGGCAGCGACCTACCATGGAAGACTTTGACATGTTGACAGCAGAAGCCGACAATCGATTCACCAATCATGTGTTTAGTGGATGAACTGCTCTTCCCTCTGAGGCACAGCCACCTCACCTAAAAATAGATAGTTTAAGGTGAAGAGATGTATATTAGTTGTATGGATGCTAGGAAACGTTTTTAAAGTCCACACACAGCTGCTGGTTAGGGTTGCACATGTAATACTCATTGTCACAGGGCTCAACAAAAGCATGTTTGCATTTTACACCAATCTCAGATTTGACAAAATAGGCCTGATCGTGTTAATGTCGCAGTAAAGATGCAAGTTGTTAAACTTCACATATTATCTTCCAGGCATGTGATTTGCCTTCAGTGCAATTTTGCACTGTAGTCAAACTTGATTTGCATAAAGCACATGATGTAATGAACAGTCAACCCCCAACATTGCCTGTCCTGGGGACAGCGGTTCCCAGGCTCTGCGGTTCCTTAATCTATTGTTGCAAAAGTAATGAATCTGAGAAGAGTTGCACTACTTTCAGTTTGTTTCCACTTGATTGGCACATTTGGCAAGACAGGAAATCCAGTCCAGACACTGAGGTAATTCCTCTTATTGAATCTGTTCCAGACACAATGCCAACACTGTTTCAGCAGATCTGAGGCTCTTACTTCTGACTTCCCCCTCTTCAGTAGCATCGAGATAATCCCCGGCAGGAGCCAACAAATCACACAAGGTGGTTTTGTGTTCATGTGATGTAGGAGTTACACCGGCTAGATTGCAGTGTTGCAGAAGCGAGTCCACACAACAACCCAGTGACTTCCTTTCACCGGGGCAAGCAGAGTTCACCGGCCAGCAGATGTTGGGCTTGTTCTGTCGGTCGTCGCCTTTTTGCCTCACAGGTGTTGTTTTTTTTCTGCTCTCTTTGGGTGCAACGGACCAGTCTTAACTAAATATTAATAGCCCCTTTCTGTGTTCTCGTCGTGATTCATCTCTTTGGAAGTCAGTGGAAACCATAAATGTAATAATTCCTGGTCCTCATTTTGAATAATGGCTGAGAATAAACAGTTCAACTCATTAAAATACCCAAGGCTCTAGCAGAGATGGTGATATAAAAGCGCTCTGGGGAAACCGGACCCTTTGTTGTGGCTTCTGTAGAGTAATTCCAGCGTCTTGTGTGTGTGCTTATCTGATTTCGATAAGATCTAAATCTGCTTGATATTTAGAACAATTCTTTCTTAATTCAGCCAGGTCACATTATACCGTCCATGCTTCTTGCTAATGATGCAGTTCAGACTCTTCAAACTGTTGGAAAAGATTACAAACAGAACAGTGCACACACCCCAAAACTGAGAACACCGTTATTATGGCCATAATTGCCGTATTTCCTGCTTTTTTTTCTCCGATTTTTTGGTTTGTAGAGCTCTGTCAAGATTAATGAGTAAAATAGAAAAGAATGTAGCTAAAATGGTTTTAAGACAGATTTGGGGACAGCTGGAAATCACACACTCTGCAGGCAGAACTGGTTCATGTTGGGTCAGTGGACGTACAGACACAGATGACTGCGCCTGGCATTACATGACACACACATCTGGCATCCCATGAACAACATACTGTAGATACAAGCTATGTCCCTCCTAAACCTGTAAACCTTTAAATGACTGTGGATTGTGATATGCTGTGTGATTAAAAATAATGAAAGTGAACAAAGGAATTCCTCGCTTTTAATCTGGAAAAGCCCCGTCCCTTTCTTTAAATCGTACATCAGAAAACACCCCCCTCTCCAGAGCCACATGAGCCTTTGTTGTACCATGCCACCTTTTCAGGGGGGAAAAAACAAAGTGCGAGAATGCTTTAGCCGCCTTGCAACAGGAATCTCTCTCTGTCAGATAAAGAGCCTTAATTGAATGGAGGAGGAAGTGTAGGAAGTGTGAGTTCAGCAGTTCTAGCGTTCCTCGCTATTGTTGAACAATATTTATGTTCCTGGTGGATATCTGCTTCACAGGGCGTCAGCACCCACTGACTGTTACTGAAATGTTGAGACGTTTCATCCAGTTTCTCAGACAGTTCAGAAGAAAATGTATATCCAATTCAAAGTTTCTGCATATGTTCTGCATTTTTCCTGTTGACCTCAAACTACACAGGTTTTCATTCTTTCCTGGATTTTCCTCTCAAAATACCGTGTTGTAGACCAAGTCACAGGACTGCTTGTGCTTGGGGTGAAGTGTCTATCAACTTTTAGTGGAAACGATATTGTGACGATATGATCATAATTTTAAGCATATAATTATAAGGTTTTCTGATGTAATGCTTAACTTCTACACAGTACATTGTATGAGGTTTCTCCATTTGTTTTTTATATTGTAATATAACTTAATTTTCATTTCAGTAAAATTGCCCAACCCTATTTTGTTTTATACTTTACCATGTCTGTGAGCATCTCAATATTTACAGTTAAGGTTGTGAATAGTAGATATTTTTGCTGTAAACAGTTTGACATGTCTCATTAGGAGAAGCACGGGTGTAAATAATAACATTAACGAAAGCAGGAATACATTTAGGTGCTTCAGTTTAGGGTACTGGTATTCTCCATGCTGAAGCACTGGTGTGGCGTACTGGGACTCTTTAGAACAAACCCATCGTCAATGTCAGAAGTAACACCTGTGCTTCTCCGCTACTAAAAGTCAAAAAGGCCAATGACACATGCAATAAATGCCCTCGTTGACACACCTTTTCAGCACAGCCACTTCTACAGCTGTTCGTCTATAGTCCAGCTGTTTTTTCTAGTCATGAGCAGCAGGTGGCACTGCCCTCTCTCCGCTGTGTGTTCCCATGGGGCACAGCTGCATCCTCTACAATAAGTAAATGACATTTTGTGCTCCGTACACATATAACGCAGACAGTCCTGCTTTGTGGAGATGCAATCAGTAGCTCAGACTTCTCTCTGATTTGTCGACTCAGCTTTTTTTTTTTAATACCAGCATTTGTTGGCTGCAGATGTTGGTTTGTGTGCAGAGGATTATATCTAGGAACTCATTCTAGACCTGCTGGACCAGAGCCAGATGACCTCCCAATGTAAACAGGGACAAAGAGACATTTTAATTACCGCCGGCCATGTGACCTTCACAGCACCGTGGACGGCCCTTTACTGTCACGTCTGGTGTGTCTGACCCTTGTGTGTGTCTGACCCTTGTGTGTGTGTGCGCGTGTGCGTGTGCGTGTGTTTGTGTGTGTGTGTAGGACAACATACAGGATAAGTTGATGCATGTACATGAATGTGTGCGTGCAGCCTGAGATTGTGTATCTAAAGCCATCCATCCCTTGGGCACTGTCAGCCCTTTCAGACGCTCCGATAATCACTCTCACAATGAGGGCCAGCCAGAGAGGATTAACGCAGACCTGAAGTCGTCTCCCCACAGTCTTTCCTTACAGGAAGTAAGTAAGTAAGTCTCGCGTCTGTAAGAGTAAATGCCGCCCCCTCTCATTCAGGCCAATTCTGTACGTGTCACATTAAGAGGGGTTTGCCTACTGTATGGTTCGTTAGACTGGCATGTCTGTTGGCCTGATACTATTTGTGTTACTCTCTGTCTACTACTTATGGTAGTTATTACTGTTGTGTAAGTTGGCACACTTTGCAGTGTGAGCTATTAAGATTGGGATCACGTTACATTTAGTTCTTCCTTCCATAGGCAGAAAATGAATTCTCGGCTGAATTGACACACACACACACACACACACTTTTCAAACCAGATCTCTGTCTATGTGGTTTAGACAGTGTCGGGCTGTGGTAAGTCACAGTTTCTTAAATATCTCTTTTTTTACAAGCCATGCAGTATATAGATGACTCCTTAAGCTCATTCACTTCTCTACAACAAAGCAATAACTTTAAAAAAAAATCCTGATTCCTTAAGAATGTGTGAGTACTATAACACTTGCAAAGCTCAGAGATCCATCGAGATTAATGGAAAAGCTGCGTGCGTGCGTGCGTGCGTGCGTGCGTGCGTGCGCTACAAAGATTAATTGTAGGATGTAGGCCACAAGTCACCTCTCCTTCCCACCATGAATGAGCACACACACACAGATTCCTCTTGTACCACTCTGGCCCTGGCATTGCCAGCTGGAAGGTCTGGGTTGGATGTGACAGCCATTGTAAGAATGGTCATGTGCATACTGCTGTTGTTTTCCTATGATTCTCAGAGCCCATATACTGTATTGGATTGTTTTATTTGATTATTTGATTCGCATATCTACACTCTTCATTCATGCACATTTGTAGCCGTGATTATGATTTGTTTGTTGTGTGTGTGTGTGTGTGTGTGTGTGTGTGTGTGTGTGTGTGTGTGTGTGTGTGTGTGTGTGTGTGTGTGTGTGTGTGTGTGTGTGTGTGTGTGTGTGCGCAATGCTTGGTGTGGCTCTAAAATTGAGGGCATGACAGGCTTGTAACAAGGTGACAAGGCTGATGTTGTCGAGCTCCCTACAGAGTCCTAAAGTCAGGACACCTCTGCAGACACGATCTGCCCGTCACTTCAGCTGCAGCTCATCTGCATATCAGCTGCAGATTGGCCAAAACACGAGAGCAGGGTGGAGCTATTGAAATCCTCCAGACAGAGTGGCAGAGATCAAAGGTGTACCTGTGTTTAAAAAAAAAAAAAAAAAAAAAAAAAAAAGACGTTTCCAGTTCAAGTGTGTGGGAGTGGGGGGGGGGGGGGTAGGAAAAGAAACTGGATGCCATCTGATTGGTGAGGCATGGAAAATAGGTGTGCTTATGTAACATGGGGTGCCCGGAAACTAAAGAAGTGACACTCAGTCTGAGGAGCTTTTCAAAGGCCTTTTTTCGACTGGTTTCTGTCTTTTCTCTGGCTGTCTGGTGAAACTAAAGGAATACTGGTTCTGAGCGGATAATATGGCAGCAAATACAGAAACAAACTGTGATACAGAGGTATGTGCTTGTTGCTTTTCGTCTAGCTGACCCTGCAATTAAGTATATCTCTTTGTGGACTACTCTGTCCAACATGGTCATCTGTGGCTGCAGGTTTCCCCTCCGTTGCACATATATAGTACACATGTGTCAGAGTATAGATTATCCACATACGAGCTGGACGGTTCACATGCATGCATGTGACATGGCTTTGTGCTCTAATATGAACATATAAATAATGCTGATTTGCGACTGAGAGGTTTTTGTGTCCCATATGACTGCAGAAACACAGTGTTGAGCTTTTCCCCTGCTGTCCACCTCCTAAGATGTTAAAGCCCATATTGATCAGATGTGACGGCTTAATGCATTGGAGTGAGTCCTCCATCAGAGTGTCTCTGATGGAGGAAGACACTGACAGGAATTCATTTGGGGCAGAGATGCAGGCACCTTTAGTGTATTGACATCATTGTTTTCTTCCTCTTACTTGGAGTTTAAACACTGATAAAGCACAGAGTAACTGGAAGTCTTAATTGTGTTTTCTGTTGCACTGAATATGTGGAGTTTTGGTCGTGTGGAAATGTCATCAGCTCTATCTATAGCTGTGGGAGTGTGTATTGAAAGGGGGCTCTCTCTCTCTCTCGCTCTCGCTCTCGCTCTCGCTCTCTCTCTCGCTGTATCTTTCTCTTTTTCTCTTTCTCTGTCCCTCTGCACTGAGCCAGCTTCACACAGAGCCCTGCTATAACTATCCAAACAACCCCAGCATTCACACAAGGCGCACATGGCTCACTTCACCACCTGCTACTGGCCTCGCCACAAGGGGAAACCTCACTGGTATTACTATTCAGCCTTTGCATTCCACCACATTCACGTTTTAAATGGGGATGAACACTGAGTGTTGTTTCTGGTGAATGCCTTTGAATATCCACATTTATATTCATGCTTTTTTTTTTTTTCTTTCTTTTTTTTAAAGCTGTCTAAAATGAAACGGGAGCTTAAGATAACAGTGCGTACAAATTGGTTATTGCAACCCCGCTCCATCTCCCACACTCAACCAGCCTACAATTAAGTAAGCATTCCTGCCAGCAGGGGCGAAGCTTGCCATGCAAAAAAAAATATTTAGCATTCATTGAATAATGGCAAAGTAATTATTGCAGCTGGATTATGAATGGCTCTGTCAACTGCCTTTCCTCCCAAAATGAAATCTGCTTTCATCATAGAAGGTCTATAGAGTTTCTTTATGATTTCTGCAACTTCTGATTGCATTTCCCATGTCATACAGGAAGCATTTCAAGTGGGCTTTCCCCCGAGAGCTGTGTTTCATGCAACAAGTCATCATCCGTCAGCACTGTAGAAGCCAAAACCACTGCCACGATCCAACACTAACAAAGCAGCGGAGTGAACCCCACAACTTGTTTTTGTTGAATTGGGTTTCATGTCCTTCAATTGTTTCTCAGGGACTGCAGGGGCTTTAGTCCCATCGTATATTGTCCCACAAATCTCTGACATTCTCAAGAGCCTACTTACAATGGTCTCCTTGATATGCTTTGACTGAAAGGGCATTTGTTATGCAGCAACCTGCCATTTTCCCCTCAGACTGCTTATTAAATTTCATTAAAAGTATTGGATCCCTTGGTACTGTACTGTGTATGTAATAAACTGCTATGTGGTCAAATACCTGCTTTAGCGCCACTTTACTCAATTCACATGACAAACAGGACATTCCAGGCCAGCGTCTCCTCAAGAACGCAGATCTTATGAATGTATCATGTATTGCAGGCTTATTTGTATCAAAGTAGTCCTGAAGTGGTTTTTTTGTTGTGATTTTAGCTTGTCTGAGGTATTTCCAGCCATGTGTCTCGCCCCATGGCCTCAGCTTTATTATGCCACTGGACCTGAACCAGCCACTGTGGTTTCACCTGGTCTGAGGCTTATTTATCGCTTTTCTTCACTGACAAACTCTGCATGGCATCACAGCTGATAAAGGTTGCTTATTAGTCATGATGGACCAACCATCAAGAGGAACTGAAATGTCAGTTTGGCTAGTTATGGGAATTGTAATTGGTTCAGGTCTCAGCTGGGACTCGTTCCAGTGGGAGACTCTGTGAGGCCACCTAATGAAAATGTGTGAAATTGATGTCAGAGCCCATCAGGTTTTATTCTAGATACAGAAGACTGTTTTCACATCATCTAATTAATATTGCAGAGATGCAATCTTACTCAAAGTTAAGCCTCAGTTTGTTGTGGTAAAAGAGGATCTTGGCGTATCTTGTTTGTTGGTTCTCTTATTTTTAATTGACAATCCATGACGTTTTATTTTAAAAAGAATGATGACTGCATTAGAGCTGGATTGATGTTTGTATGGACAGTCAATCGTGTGTTTCATAAGTATATTGATTTATCTGCTCCACACAGCTAGACTGGTTTTCTATTGGCTATGATTTGGAAGTGGCCATGCACAACACAGATGGATTGTTGTCAGAGAGTACGTTTGACTTTACATGATATTAGAGTATTCTAAATTTGACACTTAAGAGTATGACACTATGGGCAAACTTCCCTCATAAACCCTCCCTCCAAATCTGCTTTTCACAAAAAAATTGTATATATTGCCCCAATTTTAAATGAGAACACTTTAGTTAAAATATTAGTCTTATCTCTCATTTAAAGTGCCAATAATGATGTTATACCAATGGGCTTAAAGGATACATTACAGTAAAGTACTATGTATGTATGTATGTATGTATGTATGTATGTATGTATGTATGTATGTATGTATGTATGTATGTTTAACACACAGACTAAAACACAACACATTGAAATAAATACATCTCCATTGAAACACTATGCTATTGGGCTTAATGGGAGCAGGTGACTTGAAGCAAATATCAGTGAGTGTATTGTTAGAAGACAGAATATTTTATTCTATGCACATTACATAAAAAACGGAAAGTGTATTGATCATGCAGAGAAATACTTACTCATCTATATCCACCCCAGATCCCCGGATCTTTAAGCCCACCAGGTAAATAAATAAAGATACACATAACCATGTGTTGTCTTTTTAACCGTATACTAATATAAACTGCATACAAAATGTGAACTATTAATGTTTATCAGGCTTTGTGTCATTACAATGAATCATACTGTGCAGCTACTGTATTCATTCAGCATGTGGTCAGTTTGTTAGCATGCTAAAAGTCATATTTAGATTTTCAAAGAAACAATACGTCCCGTTGTTCAAAACATTAAGAACTTAAATTATGATAATAAATATGTACTTTCCAAAAACAGGAGTAGAAATATGTCAAATATGTATCTTCTGAGAAAACCGAAATCATCAGCTGGCACGTGACTCAACTTTGACAAGTCTAAACAAATTACAATTAAAAGTGCTAACTATGTAACAAGCAGCTTCATTGGAAGAAAAACAACAAAGCAAAAAATGATCTGGTAGGTTTTCTTTATTATTTGACTCGGTGGCTTTATATGATATGTGAGCTTCATAGGGCCGTTTACCATTTGTCATATTAGTTTTTGTCTCATTTTTGGAGTCAACAAGTTATAGCACAAGTCTCTGCACAGTGAGACTTCCACCTGGATTGTGGTTGATCTGTGGAAAACTGGAGTTCGAGGAGTGACTCAAAAGAGCAATTCAGTGGGATTAATTTAAGCAAAGGATCGAGTGCTTCTGTGAGACGGGAGAAACTGGAATGGCTTAATGAAGTTCTGGACTAGTGGAAATGTTTGCATGTGGAAAAAGTGCACACAGTAAGAATTGGATCAAATCTCTCCTCTCTTCTAAGATTACTGAAGCGTAATCATTCTCCCATATTCATTTTCCTCAAGGAGGGAATGCTAATTCAAATGTCAAACCCTAAGCTTTTCCCACTTGGAAAGCATGTCGTCCTCTATACAACTCTCAATAACAAACACTTCTGTGATTGAGCTGTGATCATCTGCTTTCTTGTGAGATCCATTACATCTTCTTTCTTTCTTTTTCCTCCAGTCGACTGTCAGGATATCAACTGGAGAGCTCAAGAGAAAACCTATATGTGTTTTTGGCCTCTCGGGCAGACGTGTCTAAAAAAAGAAATATTCCTACAACAATGAAATTCCTTCCCTTCTTGAGTGCCTTAAACCCTTTCAGCTGTAGCTGTGTATTTAGTAATTTATATATCAAGACTAATAACACCGTGGACCGATAACCTGGCTGGTTCAGTCGGAGAGGGAAATGTTGCATCGTGTTCCAGTTTTGACTTCAGAGTGCTCGGAAGAAAGTGAATCCACTACCTGCACACAGCAATGCCTCATGTCTTAGATTTAAAGAATGTGTAACCAGATATACGTGTGGCTCAGAGAAGAGAGCTCTGACCCGGCTCAAAAGGTACGGTCGACACTCAGAAATAAATGCCAATGAAGGAAAGTGGTTAAGCTTTGAAATTCAGTGAAAAGATAGACGCGCTCCTCGAGAAGGTTACATACAGAAAATGTAAGTTTGAAGTGTATATTGTGGCATAAAAAATGTAGAAACGTTCAAGGACTGGCAAAGTATTTCCTCTGGTGATGCTGTTAAACATTAATGATAACTGTGCGAGCGGTTTTATCCCAGACATTTAGTCACCGTGGTACTGTGCGTCTGCAGAGTAGATTGTCAGATTACATTTTGCAGCAATTTGCTGCTTAAATTTGCATATGAATGAGAAAATCTCCTCGACGCTTAATGTGGAATGTGAAGGCAAGTGCGTTGGTATTTAAATAGTTTCTAATTAATTAATTTATAAGCTTAATTAGGGAATTCATTAGCATAGCAGGTTATGTTTAATATATCATGTTTGATAGCTCAAGGGGCTCGGCTCAGTTTGGTGGATACACCGGTTGTTTTCACCCCACAGGTCTGTAATGACTCTTTATGAACCAATGTGTAGGTATGTTGGCGTGTGTCTGACAGTCACAGCTCATAGAATAGCATGAGTTGTCCACGTATGTTATGTTGTGTCTGACAATGAGCTCCATACTGCTACAACTTGGAAGTAGATTCAGCATTATTGAGCCTGTTCTTGGTGTGAACGGTGATGCGTGGCTCGTCAATCCCGCTGATCAGTCCTCCGGGGCGCTGAGTGGCTCGATGGATGTGAAGGACGCTGCGTCCTCTGGGGTGGAGGCGTATAAATGCTGGAGCCGCTGGTCTCTGCTTCCTGCTGGAGTGGGCATGACGAGCGGTGCGTGCAGAGGCAAGAAGAAGAGGCTTTACGTGCTGATAAAAGGTACCACAGGTGAGGCGCTGCGCGAGAGGAGGTGAGGCTCAGTGTAGACGGAGGGTAGGGGGAGGTCTGTGAGGTTGTGATGCCACTTTTGTGAGCCACTTTTCTAAAGATGAAGGCTTTCGGGTTTTAATGTTGTTTCTGTTTACACGGCACTTGTGATTTTTGCGAGAGATTACATCTGATGATCTGGTTCTCTCAACCGGTTTGTTTTTTTAACACCAAAATCAAACAAAAAGAAGGAAATTTAATCATAATGTTTTTCGGTGTTCTGCTCCAAAGTTGTCAAAGCTTTGCAATCGACCATCTCTTTTATTTGGGTCACAGGATCCACCACGTTGGACATTGATCTTTGATTGTAGCTCAGGAAAGCAGGTCACTGATTTCCAAACTGTGAAACTGTCAATTTCTCCTCTGCCCTAAAGCTCTGAATCCCAGCTTAATTAAAACTGTAGGCCAAGGATAGAGGGCCGTGTAGGGGTGATATAAACAATTTTGAGAAATTATAAGTGAAAAGTATAAGTATAAAAATGAATAATCTGTCAAAAATGTTGCTTCATACTTAAAATACTTCGTAGTGGGGATATTAACGTGTATGCGAATAAAACAAAATCCTGATTATTGACTCCGGAGCAACTCGAGACATGACTGAAATCCTTGGGCAGAAATGTGACTCTGCATGTTTTACTTAGCTGTTCATCAAACTTTCAAAGACTCCCTACATTATGTAACTGCAGCTGGCACAGATGATGGTATCTGCTGGCACTGACTGGACTGGACTGGTGCATTGTTGATGGAGGAACTAATAACATTAAGCAGAGCTGTAATGGCAGAAGGCCAGAAGGGGCCAACGTTATATTAGAAGACTATGGAAACAACTGGGGTCAAAATACCATTATGCGTCGCTCAATCATCTCTCTGCAATCGCACCGTTTCCTGTGGTAAATGGTATGTTGTTGTTTTGTACGTCGTAACCTTTGCGTTATTTAATTTTTTTTTCCATCTTCCGTCTTGTGTTTCTCGTCTTTCCTGAACATTCACTCCTTTTGTCACATTGCTCCCGGCTCTTGAACCTCACACACCTTCTCCCCTCATGGCGGACTCGCTGCTCCCTCCTCCCCTCACACGGCCTCCCCGTCCTTCGCTCTGATAAATCTCTCTGCATGTGTGCTCCCTTCTGGTTGGAGATTGCAGAGTGCACTGTAGCCCCAGTTGCAATGGAGGAAAGTGACCATGAGGTTCACTCTTCAACAGACGAGCAGGACTCCTGCCCTGCCTCCCCTAATCACAGCAGGGACCATGATGCTGAACAGGTACCAGTGGCACTCCCCAAAACACCTGAAATCCTAAATGAATCCCCCTAGTGGCAGACTTCATGTGATGTGGTCCACTTAACCTGTTGCGCCTTGGCAAAAGCAATATATAGTTATTCTTCATACAGACTAGTACTGTATATGTTTAAGTTGTATCTTCATGTGTCCTGCCCCATACTTCTACCCCTCAGCTAATACATAGGGCATAAAGATTACATGAGTGCAGAGTCACAGTATGGGCCCACCGCTGCATTTATATTGCCTCATTGTTTTCTGAGGACCACTGCATAATTTATCTTTGCACTCGACTAGCAGGAAGACTTTAGTTTGTGGTAACTGGAGTCAGAGTATGCACATCATCCTACACTTCAGCTCTGTATCCTCTTCCAGGAAAAGCTACATTTAATTGTTTATTTTAGTTATGTGATAGGTTAGTGTGTATTACCCCTGGAATAATGACCTTATGTACCCTAACGCCTGTCCTCTAATAGCAACCATAAAGAAGACCTTTTGGCCTCACATTAGCGATGCAACATTTATGAAAGTGGTCAAGAGATTTATAATCCATGATTTAGGAAAAACTCACACTCTGCTTCCAGGAAAGTACAATGAAATGCATGTCCAAGTATCGGAGCTTATTCAATATTAGTTTTAATGTAATGAAAGAACACACAAATACACCGAGATAGATGTCTGATATTATAGCTCACCTAACTTGATCCATCCTCATTAATGATGATAAACAGAAATAACCAGCTGTACCTTACATGTTGCCTGTGTTAAATAATTTTACGTCATAAACTTTTGCGAGCGTTTCTAAAAGTGTTGATTTTCCACCCTCTGGATCTCGATCCCTTCCCCTCCACAATGAAACCTGACCTTTTCCACGTCTTGTCTTTGCCTCCGCCCTCTGTTTTTTTATTTCCACCCGTTCCTCCGCTCCGCCTCAACCGTGGTGTTTCTCTCTAGCATTCATGCCATTCAGACGACTCAGAGGTGGAGAACATTATGCAAGACCCTCACCACCAAGGAGGGCACGGCCACCGTGACCACAAACACCACCACCATCACGGCCGCGAGCCTCACGACGCAGACGGGGAAGCTGAGGGCGAAGACCGCCCTCACACCCCGTCGTATTTGCGGCCCCCTGTGGCGGGCAGGGCGCAGTCGGGTTCATGTTCAGAGCCCAGTTTACCGCAGAGCAGAAGTGTGGAGTTTGACTTGTCGTCAGTCCCCATCAGTCCCACCAGGCCCAAGAGTCCCTGGGGTCGATTTGACCCGTACAACAATAATGAGGTAACACAAAGATAAGAAACCCAGAGAGGATAAACCAGATCTGCGTGGTTCAGTTCTGCTGTGAAGGCGATGTTGTTTGTGTGTTTATGAATTGAACAATTCAGGCTGATGATGAAGGTTCAGAGGATGTGACTGAGCTATAATATGTAGCTTTATGTGGGATTTAAAAAGGTTGATTTGTGTGTATCTTCCTCTTGTGTAATAGGTTGTGATTGGGGCTTTGAGATGGTAGTGATGCTTTTTCATTTGTTTTTTATTTAAGTGTCAAACGTTTGTGGGAATATTAGCTGTAATTGGCTCAAGCAAACTTTTGGAGTGGTTGATCATTCTAGTCGTGTATTCAGGGTAATGTGTGCTTCCCTGATGTATCATTTCATCTTTCTGTGTATTTTTCAGGACCAGGACAAGGAATACGTGGGTTTTGCAACGCTGCCAAACCAGGTTCACCGCAAGTCAGTGAAGAAGGGATTTGACTTCACGCTCATGGTGGCAGGTAAATCCTCGTTTGCACATTAGCAGACATTTGATCTTAAGCCCACCTTTTTCTTTGAAGAGACTGAAAATCACAGTCTTGAGCCTTGTGCTTTACTTCTTTGTTGTTCTTTGTTTGAAGGGGAGTCTGGCCTGGGAAAGTCCACCCTGGTCAACAGTCTCTTTCTCACAGATCTTTACAAGGATAGGAAGCTGCTCAATGCTGAAGGTGAGGGAGCCACAGCTTTTGACATACTTTTGCCTTTTTTGTTTTATTAAATATTTGCCCTACAATGTGTCGTGGCTGATATTAAGAACAGCGGTCTGTTTGTGTCTTTTCCCCAGAGCGGATCACACAAACAGTAGAAATCACCAAACACACGGTGGATATAGAAGAGAAAGGTGTCAAACTGAAGCTCACCATCGTGGACACCCCTGGCTTTGGGGATGCTGTAAACAACACTGAATGGTACAAGTCAAACATCTTTAAATGAATAATCTGAAAGGAACAAAAAAAATGACCACGGTGACAATATTCCCAGAGCAAAGCCAAATAACCTAAATGTAGCTCTGCTGTGTTTAAAAAGCAATGTGCAGCATTCGGGTGTTGCAGTGTGTGCATTGCCTCAGAGACTGAACGACCCCGTGTGTTTTCTGCTCTAGCTGGAAGTCAGTGGCTGACTACATCGACCAGCAGTTTGAGCAGTACTTCAGGGACGAGAGCGGCCTCAACCGCAAGAACATCCAGGACAACCGCGTACACTGCTGCCTCTACTTCATCTCACCCTTTGGTCATGGGTATGACAAATCCTCAGTGCTCTCTGAGGGATTAGTTGGCCTTCCCTCTCTCTCTTTATCACCCCTAATTATGGGGAATGTTAACCTTTCTACCACAGTGGTATTGTCTGTGCTGCTGGCATTTACATCAGACCAGTGACAACCTTTTACTTTCCCTAAATGACATGCAGGCTAATGTATAACTTTTTATTTCCTGCACAAACCTGCACAACCACCTGAGTATTCAGTTTTATCGTGAATCTCTAGTGTACCAGTATTTACTTGCAGTGCATTCAGTCCCATAGAGTTAAAACAAATCTCAGCTGCCTTCAGGTGACTTTACATCTATTGCAGAACTTTCACTCTAATCGTTTGTTTGTGCTGATGTGGTGCTTTTTGCCGCAGTGATGTACATGCACTGTTCCACATCACTGTGCTCATTAAAGAACACATTTTCTATCCACCTCAAGTATTGCTGCAGATCATTCTTAAAGTCAGTGATGGAGAAACTGCCCCCTCTGTTGATGAGCGCCGGTCATTACTCATTAGGTACTAAGAGGTCACTTAGAGAGCAAACCTCTGCCTCTGCTGATTAGTGAGAGACATCATCTTATTTCTACAAATCAATGTCTTCAGGCTGGTAACATATAATTACATTCGGGCTCAAAACTATCATTTCTATTGCCAGAAGAACACATATCTTGATTATCACCAAGATTATTTGGCTCTTGATCCAAACAACTGTCATTTGTGGAGATTTTTGGAAATCTGTTGATCTGTTTTGAAGATATCTCACTGATGGACATAGTATCGGTTCACTTTGAGGGTATTGTGTCTCACCGTACTTTTATGTATGTTTCACATCTCCTCTAGCCTCCGGCCTTTGGATGTGGAATTTATGAAAGCTCTTCATGAGAAGGTTAACATCGTCCCCATTTTGGCCAAAGCAGACACACTCACCCCTACTGAGGTCAAGAAAAAGAAAATCAAGGTAAGGCTGATCCCAGTCAATAAACTCATTCATACCTGTGTTTCATCCCATGAATGAACTGTCATTGCTTAGCAGAGGTTCACAGAAATAATTAGTCTTTTACAGTCAAAATGCCTGTTTTCACTCCCGTAGATCCGAGAGGAGATCGAGCAGTATGGTATCAAGATATACCAGTTCCCTGACTGTGACTCCGACGAAGATGAGGACTTTAAGCAGCAGGACCATCAGCTCAAGGTAAGAGCTGCCAGAAGTCTTCAGGTGGGTCATTTCATCACAAGAATATATGTCACAAATATCACGTACATCAATATACATTTCTTCATTTTTACACATTTCTGATCATGCCAAAACACATTATGCACTTCAAAGAGTGTAGTAATATTAAATAAATATACAAACCATGTAACACAAGACCTTGACAGTCAGTCCACTACTGACTTCACAGTCTTGATGACTCAACTGTTTTTTGCTCTCCTGGCATCATGAGCTGGCAGCGAGGACACAGTCACTGTGCCAATATTTCCCTCTCTGCCTCTGTCCTTGAGTTGCCTCTGATAAGAGCACTGTGTTAACTGCAGCAGACAAATGACAAATGGGAATAAAAGATGGAAGAAATTCATTAGAAACTATGAATGGGGAATTATTTATAACTCATTTGACAAGAATATGGGCTGGGGGCTGGATTTTAGGAGTAATTTGAGAGTAAGCAGAAATGAGAAAGAAAGGAAAGGTGGCGATGAGGAGGAACATGTGGAAAGGTAAAAACGTAACGACAATAAACACATCTGCACTGCACCACTCACTTGTCCAACCTTAACTCATCTACACTCTCCCCTGCCAGATTTTTATTTGAAGCGTCATTTTAATTTTAGGATCCTTTTCTGTTTTCCCAACAAGGAAAGCATTCCCTTTGCAGTGATCGGCAGCAACACAGTGGTGGAGGCCAAAGGGAAAAGGGTGCGAGGTCGTCTCTACCCCTGGGGCATCGTAGAAGGTAGGCCCGTCCTCATCCTCCACCACAGGTTAAAGTGTTTTGTAGTAACAGAATGTAAAACAGCCTTTGGAGACGCTGCATACATGTTGACAATGACTGTGCTTATACCTTTTTATTCAGCGTTGCCTGATTCAGTGTCAGCAGTTTAAGAAGAATGTCCCAATATATCGTTGAAATTGCTCCTCTCGCTCTTTGCAGTGGAGAACACGGCACACTGTGACTTTGTGAAGCTGAGGAACATGCTTGTTCGCACACACATGCAAGATCTGAAGGACGTGACCCGGGAGACTCACTACGAGAACTACAGAGCCCACTGCATCCAGAACATGACCCGCATGGTTGTGAAGGAACGCAACCGCAAGTACGCTTAAACTGCAGCAAAGGGGTTATTTACATACTGTCCTGAAGTGGAGAAGACATATTAGACACTTCATTATCAAAAGATAAGAAATATAGACATTTAAAGAGCAATATTATGATATTGCCATACTCTACAGACGCAGTATGTGTTTTGCCGATCCTTATCAGCCTTGTGTAACGCACTGCAATACCTCACTGCGATTAGCCAATGCCATGTCAGATCCAGATCCACCTAGCATGTTAGCCTCGCTCTTTGTGATACAATGAATGTTTAATTTCTCTATAACGTGTATCTCTCTGCAGCAAACTAACCAGGGAGAGCGGCACAGACTTCCCCATCCCCGTGGTGCCCGCAGTGGGCGACGAGACAGAAAAGCTCATCCGAGAGAAAGATGAGGAGGTACGGCACGCCGACCAGCAACCGGACTCGCACCACCAATATGATCACGAGCACGAGTCTGAACACAATTCTGCCCACCATGAGCACCCCGAGCCCGAGTCCAACGCAGACACACACACAGATCAGAGGGATCTCTCTGATGAAGCCCTCTGAGTGTCTTTAGCACACTGATTATTATTTTTTTAAATCCATAATCTTTGTTTTCTGAGGCTGACAATGAGTAGCCTCAAAAACATGAATTGGTGCAATTGTATGTTCAAACCCTTACCCTTACCCTGTCCTGTGCAAGTCCTTTTGACCGTTTTAGGAAAAGAAGAACGTTTCATAATCCCACTGAGAGTCCGCACTGCGTTTAACCCTGCGTTGGTTAAAGCTTGGTCTTATACTGTGAATCGATGCATACAAGGAACTAGTATTGTTAGAATTCAACAATAACTTTTACCCGAGTAATTATATTTAAAGGCTAAATAAAATTGGTATGAAATATGTTATAAATTGTTACTTTGTGCATTGGTTAGAAGACATGAAGAATACATACTATTACTGTAGATTAAAAATGATTCCTTTTAGGCTCCTTGTATTTGAGTTTTTTTCACATACAGTACAAACCCTCTCACTGTGACTACTTTTCAGATAAAGTAACTAAAGATGACACTGAGCAGACACACATGAATGTACATGGTGTGAGTTTTCCTAGTAATCAAAGAAAGCTGATGATACATCTGTTCATGGTGAATGATCCCAATCGTTATCCCCACGACATCTATTTATTTTATCAAATAAAAAGATAATTTTTTTCAAGTTTTATTTTTTGTGCAACGAGCATTAAAATGTGGTTAAACATGACGATATCGCTGCAACAATCAATTCATCAGAAGGGATTTTTTTTTATAATCGTTTCAATCATTGTTCAAACTAAATTGCAAAACATTTCTTGTTTCCAACCTCTATAAATGTGAGAATTTGTTACTTTTTCTTGTATTGGATTATAATTTAAAAAAATTGGATAGTTCAGACGACAAGACATTTGGTGACGTCATCACGGGCTGTAGGAAACTGTGATGGTTATTTCTTTACTGTTTCCTGATGTCCTGTGTGTGAATTGGTTACTCAAAATAATTTTGAACACAATGACAACACAAGACTGTATGTGTTTGCCCTCTTTCAGTTTTTCTGGCTTCCAACAAATATTAGGATGAATCAGAGAGAACAAATATTTGAGTTTGAGTCTTTTGACCCCCCCCTAAAACCAAAGAACTCCACGTGATAAACTGATTAACCAGATACAAGGACATTTGACTGCTTTTGTAATACAAGATGCACGGTAATGTAGATGAAGTGTCAGGGGGAGGAGCCAGCCGTTCCCCACAGTTGTCCAGCACAGGTCACGTGTTCTAGAAAGAGCAGTCTGATCTGTCTTATTGAATAGTCTGTGCAGTCATGTGTAAATCATTTGCCTGTTTTCAAAGGCTGCACCGCCTGTTGACATCCACAGATTGCACACTGCCATTATTGCAACAGTAGATGTGTAAACTTGTCGATGTGTCGATTCAAACTGTGGTCCTAACGTTTTGTCTAACCTCTCCTCACAGCTGCGGCGGATGCAGGAGATGCTGCATAGGATCCAAGATCAAATGCACACTCAGAAAGACGGCTATTAACACAGGAGAGCAGCGTGTCCACGTCTCTCTGTCACTGGGATTTAAAGAAGAAGAAGAAAAATCCCCCAGGAAACCTTTATTCCTTTCTGGAACATTGACATCCCGATGTGTCCACCCAACCACCACTCAACCTCACCAACAGCACGTACCACTTGGATCAGGGACCTGCGAGGAGGTGGTAAGATGTTCTGACATTTGCCGCCTCCCTTTATGCTCTCTGACATCATCATCCACACTCGACCCTCCACTCCACTGTTTTCCGTTTTGTCAAAACTTCAAAATAATTCAGAAACATTTTTTTGTCTGTTTGAATAACCTTTAATGGTAAGAGGGGTGGAATCAGACTTTTCAAATATATGAACTTTATTTAGCCACGTGATCACAGGGTTATTCTATTTTTACATGAGATCTGATATGTGGTTTACATGTGGTGACCTACTCTTTTTTTATTTTTTGCATACTGTAATAATTTAATTTTCTTTATTACACTATTTGTTGTACTACTTTTCATCTTTTATGTGTTCCTGGTTTTATTTTTAAACTACACAGCTTGACATTTATGGATGATTGTTTTATGTATATTTCTTTTCATCTGAGGTTCTTGCTGGTTAATTTAGTTTAATCTTGTTTAGATTTATTTAAATTTTGCTTTATCAGTGTCTGCATGTTTATTATATGCTGCCACCTCTGCTGCCTGACAGCATGGCTGTTAGTGGCTCCACTCAACGTCTTAACTCAATGCAACGCTTACTGTACTGATTGCCTTATCAACAGTTACATTAATCCACCTTTTACAAGACAAAGAAGTTTATTATTAATTGCAGAATTCCCCCAAAACAGAGTTGTTCCAACGTCAGTTCATCTCATGACAAAACCACCAAAAGTTCCCATGTGAGTTAGTCGTTGGAGATGATTAGGACTGTGATACAACATCTGATTCGCATGAGACGACTCAGACGAGTGTCCAAGCAAAGGTTGCATCAAAGGCCACGCCGTGTTTACTTTTGCATGTGTTGTGAAGGTTTGTCAGATTGCAGATCAATTTAGTGATCTTAAAGTTATTTATGGGCCATGGAAATAGAATGGGTAGAATATATTGAGGTGGATTTTTTTATTTTATTTTATTTTGGTTGGTGAGAATTATCACCAAGGGATATAAAATGTTGGATGTGTGCTAACCTTAACGTTTACCTTAATGTAACCAAATGATTTTCCTTTTCAAAGTGCAAATGTAGTTTTGTATTGACAAGCTAAGAGTAATGAAAAGATGGGTTGAACTTTATTCTTTTGCAAATCGTCTGTTCTGAATATAAACCAATGCAATGTGGCGTGACCTTTATGTTTAAAAAAAAAAAGAAGACATTCCTTGAGCTTCTGTCCCAGAGTCAGGTAATACTTTTGTTTCAGATTCTTTTTTTTTTGTATATTAAATTTGTCTTTTGTTATCTTACTTTTTGGAGTATATTTATGTAATAAATTTACAAATGAAATGCGAATGGAGAGGACGATATGTACAAATTCTAATATCGTAATAAAAAATGAAAACAATTCCAAGTCTCCATCCAGGGTACCCCCAGGATTTTTCATCTCAAATTTAAGACTTTTTAAGACCTTTTCAAGACCACTTTAAATGAAATTTAAGACCAACATTGCACTTTTCCTGATATGCGTATGAATGAAAAAAATACGAAATCAATCAACTGTTAATTAATTAATTAACTGTTATATGTTTCTCTTTTCACGGATACAAATAAAAAAGGCTGTGATTAGAATACGGGACAGGCGGGACTGGTTCTGTCCTACACAGACAGGCAATACCCTGCACCACACACTCCGGTACTTTAGGTTGGCGCTGTATGCACCTATTCAAGTTGGTCCCCTTCCATAACGTGTAGAAGAAGAACCCTTTAATTTACAGAGAAGAAACATCTTTAGCTGGAGGACTGTGGACTCTGTAACACTACTGGCAAGTGCATCTGACCCTGCTTGTGAGACACGCGCGATGGAAACGGGAAAGCAGGTTCGCATAGCTCGATGCAAACCTGCGAGCGCGCTAGTTAGCGCGCTCGCAGGGGAGGGGGGTGGCGCGCGATCAGCTGTTAAACTCTACAGCGTCTCAGCCAGTTCAGAGCCATATACAGGTTGCCTGATATTTTGGATGCGACGTTTGGGTGTACTAAGATTCGTTGTAACAACGAACAATAAACAAATGTTGTGGCGCCGTATCAAATAAGGAAGGGGGTAAAAATTAAGACTTGATGAACGAAATTTAAGACCTGTTGACAAAATGTAATACCTTTTTAAGGCCTTTAAATTATGAATACTAAATTTAAGACTTTTTCAAGTTTTTAAGACCTCGCAGGTACCCTGTCCATCAGACATTAAGTTTAGCTTTTTATGTTGTGAAAATGTAAGCAGAATTTTATGCTAGGAGTTGATGAGACGACATTCAATAAAAGATTAAAATAGATTCATGAAGAGGATCGACTACTAGATTAAAATGTATTTCGTTGGGATTTTATGCGATGAACCAACACAATAGTCCATCTAGAAGTGGGGGGAAATATTACATGGATCTCAAATTGTAGTTTTTCATGAAAAATGTAATTTTCTTGTATGCAGTAAAATAGTCATCAGTAATGTTATAGTATGAAATAGTATATTAGGTCCAAAAGTCTATTTAATGTCATAGAAAAGATACTAATTACTTTTTTTATGACTAATATCATTTTTTAAATGGCATTTATGACAGACTATATGTTCAGAAACTTTTTTACAGCTTGTTTGGATATACTATACTTGTAAACTCTTATCTTTGGTTGTTGGTTGGACAAGACATTTGAAGAGAAAATGTATCAGAAAAACTTCACTTTGTCCAACTTAATTGTTGGACAAAGTGAAGTTTTTCAGAAAATGATTACCAGATTAACTGACAATTAAAAAAAAATAATGGTTAAAAGCAGCCATAGATAACAGTAAAATAATCAATTTAGTCGGTCTGTTCAAGCACAGAAAACAAGCACTTTCTATTGCTGCAATACCGAAAAGAACAGAAGCGGCTCCAGACATTTGTAAACATAATACAATTTATTAAGTATATTTTTTATAAATTTTTAATTTTACATATTTTTCCCAGCTTTTTACATCATACAGTTAGATCTAAATGCAGCCCAACATTTACAGGCTATGTACAACTTAAACTTTCTCCATAGGGAAAACACAAGTATATTATATTGTTGCTTCTTCAAGTATCTGAATCCCTGTTCATTTGTACACATTTTGTTTTGCTACAATATGATTTCATGATTTGTTCAATATCATTTGCATAAAAATGAGGGTGAAAAAAAAAAGCATTACTTTATCTCTGCAATTAGTCAAAAACAAAACCAAGAGTCCCTGCTATAATCATATTGCATCAGAACAAAATAAAAAACAATTACGGGGAGAATACTTTCCACAGTGGCCGAGTGTAATATCAAGGTGTAGTCGCCACCCTGATGAACAGCACTGTACATGGTCCCAGTTGAGAAAAAAAATAAAAAATAACTATATTATCAAATACCAATGTCAATTAGTCTGAACATAAAAAGCTATTCTTCAGATGAAACAAGCAACAGTAATTTTTAAAATACAAAATCAGTTTTAAATGTTACACTTTACATACAATAGATACTTTAATAAAGTAATCGCATATTTCTTTTTTTAAAAGGGGAGGAGGGCTTAACTTCTGATGAGTGCAGGACTCCACATCCTTTCATAGATCAGTACATTCAGATTAAACAAGGAGAACACAGCATGTTGCTGTTCTAGCAAGTGCTACGCTAAACTGCTGCTCATTGAGACTATATAAATGTTCACAGTGCTAGCTTTGGAATAGGATAATCTTAAAAAAACAAACACATTGATTGGATTTATGCTCGCTGTTGAGATCACTTTATACCGATCCAAACACGTTATGAATGACAGAGCTTTGACTGAGCAAAACAAAAAAATGTAACATTCCTACTGCAACTCGTCAAAGTCTGCAAAGCACAACAGACGGCACTGCTATGGCTCCTTGCTTTCAAGATTATTACTAATCAACACAGTCATGGCATGCTTTCACAGCATGCAAACACACATCCTACAACCATTTGCCTTGCAAGACAGCAAAGAAACACACTCAACTACATTTTATGGACCTTTTCTTATGTATTCACATTCAAAGCTTCTAAACACAACCTCACCGTGTAGCATCAGAGTTTGTATCCCACACGTTTAGTATTTAAACACACTGCTGTGTTGTTGTGTTTACATTTAGGGGGCATCTAAAAATGATTCCATTTGGCAAAAATATTTTTAAAATAATTAGCAGCTGTGACAAAAACATAACTTTATCCTTAAACTTGCACTCGTGCTCAGTGAACAGCCGCCAGTAAGTTTGAAGGACAAATACTAAAAGATAAGTAACAATTTGAGTATCCAAACCCTGACAAAACTGCATATTCTTTTAATTTAAGTGGCTGTTTTGAATGATATCCATCTGCATTATACTCAACTGGAAGTTTTTTTTTCCCCCATTGTCACAGGGATAGTAGTATTACATTGAACACAATCAGCCAGCAGGGCGTGCTATTGCTGTATGCACCGTAACTGAGGACTGCAGCTTCTGTCCAGGAGCTGGTTCAGTCCGTGATTTGGCTCCAGCCCTGCAGCATGTGCCTCTGCTGGAGAGGAGGAGCTCCTCTAAATCACATTCCCAACGTGCGGGTTATGGCGGGTCTAGCGCTCTGATCATACACCGTCACAGGCTTCAAAACCCAGTGTAGCCTCTCTCGAATACATGACCTACGATTGGTTAATCCACAGCAGTCACAGTGATAACGGGGAGTTTACCCACCAGCCAGTACCTACATGGACACTGTAACAGGGCGCTGACGTGGATACGCGACTCGCGTAGTAACATGTTCCTCTATGAAGCAGTTTCTGTAAAGCTCATGTGAAAATGAAGACGGCTCCAATTTCTGCAACAATGGTGACAAGTGAGGGTCTGATCATCTGCCCATATATTGCCACACACACACACACACACACACACACACACACACACACACACACACACACACACACACACACACACACACACACACACACACACACACACACACACACACACACACAACGTGACTTTCAACCATGTCCTAAATTCAAGATCAAGATTTCAGGACACTGGTGGACTAGTCTTGAAAGAGGTTTTGTCGAAGGAATGTTCCTGGCTTTATATCAGCTGTAATGCTTCTTGATGATGGTGGACCTCTGGATCAGGTGTCCAGCAGCTCTCCTGCCCTCTCGGTGGGCTTGTCGGTGGCCTGGTCTGAGGCCTGTGGTTGTCCCCTATCGAGGGACGTCTCCGTCTCGCAGCCTGGTGGTCCTATTGGCAGTGTTCAAGCCAGCTTCAGAGTGCTGATGGGGAAGGAGGGCATGGTCACCATTGTCACAGGGTTGAGCACCGTCTGACCCACCAGCTGCGGGTGGTGGGTCACCATTTGGGTGCTCACTGCTGTCTGTTTGCCGACAATGGTGGCGGCCGGTTGGCTAGTCGCAGTGCCGTTCATGTGCGGGTGGGCGTGGTTCAGCGTGTGGGTGATGTGACCGACCACCGCCGACTGTGTGACCGCCACCTGTTGGGGATAGAGGGCGGGTAGATGCTGACTCAGGTGAGCCACCGGGTGCACGGTGATGTGGCCGATGGGTTGGTGGCCGGGGGCCAACTGAACACTGCTGGTGGTGGTGGATGGAACCAGGTGGGCAATGTGTTTGGGACCCCCTCCCTGGATGACGTGGTTGACTGCTTGGATGACTGAGGGATGGGACACTGACGCGTGGGCAATAACTGTGGGGTGTAGGCTGGAGGCGGTCACCATCTGCGTGTGGGTGGGGATCAAGGGCTGACTGGGGGCGATGCGAGTGCTGGATGTTGCGAGTGCCGGTGGGGCTGCGGGGTGCTTGGACACGCTCAGCGGCTGGAGCTGAGGCTGGTGCAGAGGGACTTTGTGCTGGATGGAGATGTGTTGGGTGATGTAGGAGGTAGTGGTGGGTGTCAGGGTTGGTGTTTGAGTAGGTACTGCAGTCTTGTGCAGCTCAGGTTTCATGGTTTGAGGCACGGTGGGTAAGGCAGTCTGTGCTCTCAGTGCAGTCTCATCTTCCAGGTCATCATCCATTACGTCTTCACCTTCTGCCACACCAACAGATGAAATAATTAACTCAGTTAAATGAAATCAACTGCAGAAGTCACTTTGCATCTGATAATACTAACATTTCAATAAAAAAAAGCAGGTGGTTTGGCACCATTATTCAGAGCGGTTACAAACTCACATAGGATTAACGCCACTTAAAATATATTAATAATTAGGCATGCCTTTAAGCCCCCAGTAATCCGACCCCGACTGTCAGTCTACCTGAGGCAGTTGAGGTGGAAGCCTGGTCCTCCTCCGGCTGCACCGTCTGTCGGAGGACACGGTCGATTTCAATCACGTCCATCCACTGGCTCAGCTCGTTCTTCAGCTCCGCTAATCGCTGCTGTGTGGCGATCTTCTCTCTGGCCAGGCGCTCCATGTCGTGCTCGTACTCCTTCTCTTTCCGCTTCAATGTCTGAAAGAGAAAGCAGAAGATGGTCAAACTTTTAAAATCATTAAGGTTGTAAAATGACGCCAGCGACTCCGTGATGGTGGGAGCTGCCAGTACACGTACAACTTGTTACTAGTTTATTAGACTTTCATACATTATGCGATAAACAGCACCAAAATAACGTAAAGCTTTGCTTTTGTTGACACCGTGTCAGAGAGGTTTTGATTTAACTTCATGTTAAGGTTCGACACCGTAGTTGATGGTTTTGCATAAGACTATATGGTATACTACTTTTGAAGCATTTGTACATTTTATAGTACTTTATACTTCATAACATAGTAACTAAACTGTCATAAACGTTGTGGAGTACAGTCATTTTGCAGAATCAGATTAGTAATGCAAAACAATTAACAGACAATTGAACTCTGGGAGACCTTTAGTGGCCTTAAGTTATCATTTTAAATTGAGCCTCCAACAACAACAACAACAACCAGTGGGTCATAGAAAATGCATAACCCATTAAAAATAAAGTGTCTACTGCTGAAAAACAAAGCACATCACACCAATAAAACTCAATAGAAAAGTATCATTAATGCTCAGGCTGTCTTTATAGCTCATTAATATAGAATAGGTCCAAGAAATAAAAACCTATGACTGGAGCCTGTGTGCGGGGAGCGAAATAACAGAGCTACAGAAGCACAAGGGCAAGAGGAGGTGGAGGAGGAAGTGGAGAGACGAGTATGGAAAGTTGTAGGTGCTTCCAGGCAGTTGCTCTCTGTGACCCAATTTTCTTTAACCCATGAGCTGACAAAAAGCAAAACAAAGTGATCTGGACTTCAATGTACACAGCAACCGAAGGAAGAGTTGGAGGAAATGTAAGAAAACTATATCAAACTTCACATGCAAATCAACTAAGAAATGTAAAGCAACAACCGTAACAAGGCTAACTCCCAAATGAATAACTGCTGGCTACGGTTATACAGACAGGAGGATAGAGTTACGCTGTTGGGGGATTGCTGTTTTGAAATTGAATACTTCATATAATTTATTACATGTCCAGCTCAGCACGGTTAAAGTATCCGACACAGACTCCGGCCTCTGTGGAAGAGGCTCAGGAAAATGACACGCTGTGGAATCTGTTACCAGTGACCTGATGACACCGGATCATAAAGCCATTTCCCCAAAGGGTGGAGGCCCCGTTAGTGTTTATGCCACTGTGTATGTGTGCATGTTTGAGTGTATAGTACATGTGCAAGTCATCTTGTGTTAGAGTGCTGGATTGAGGAACGGGTGTATGTGTTGTGCTTGACTGTCAGCGTGGTCTGTACAGTACATCAATAAAAGTCAGGCCTTGTGTAATTCAGCACCTGTCTTTAGTCCTCATCCAGGATTACAAATACACGGGCCAAGCGATCTTTGCTTGGACTGCATCCCACTGGGACGGTTTTCAGTCACACAAACACACAAATAAAAAAACTCAGAGGAAGTCCGGTTCACATATTTGTTTGGCAAAAGATAGCCATGAGACTACCTTAATTGAGTCCAATTAAATCCACATAAATAAGAAGTTTATTTTGGTTGTAAAAAGGTGAAGATTTCCATTATAGGCCAATACCGATACATGGTGAAAACTCTACTCAATATATCTGCAATAAAAGAATATCAGCATGGCAGACTTATGTCTAGCTCCGCTTTAAATACTGGTTTTATAAATAGGAGCAAACACCAACTTAGAATAAAAATGGTCTTCACTCATTTCTGTTACAGACAAACGAGGAGGAAACACTGTTCTCGGCTATGCATCTCCTTAGTTAGAAGTGGTGGAGTGCTTCTGGAAAGCCACAAGAATGCAAGCATTTCAAGTCTTAGTCACACACACTGATATTCAAACTAAGTTATTGTATTTTAATTGCAGCATGGAGAGAAGGACCGATGAGATCCTCCGCTGAATATCGCGCCGCACATAAGGACACAGATGTGTATCTCGAGACCAGCCTTCAACAGCCTGTCTCCGTCGAGAAGAGCTGATGATATCAGCACTACAGTCAGAGCACATTAACATTATCCTCAGTCTCAACAAATGATGTACTGAAATGCCCCCCATCTTTGGTTGCCGTGGAAACAGAGGAAAACCTCATAATGTTTCCTCGGTAACCTGAAAGAACACGCACACCTTCAGGTGCCGTTTAGTTTTCTCCTAAAAAAGGTCTCAGCATGTAAAGATGTAGTCCACAGCTTGGTGTAATAAGGAAAAAAGATGACTCGCATGCATGAGAACAGATTTTCAATCTAAAAAATGTCGTCAGCAGGGCAGAATTAAATGGTATAAAATGTACAAAATGTGAGTCACGTGGAGGGCCGCCTTCCTTTTACACTCATGTATATAAGCAGGCAGCTTTATGAGAGCTGCCACAACTGTGCATGCCACACACTATGACTCATGGAGAAAAACGCTCCACAAACACAGAGACCCACTGAACTCTCCCCCATTACAGTGCTGATGGTGGACCGAGCGCTGCGTTTGGCTCCTGAGGAACAGCTAGTCTGAGACCTGACAACCATGTCCGTCACAGATGAATCCCACATCTCCCTGTTAATCACGTCACCGGCTTGTGCCGAGTACCTTTCGTCTCTTCACACACGAGCCTCTGAAACTCCTCCTTCAACAGAGACGAGGACCAACCTCGGCTACAAATCTCGATCGGCGCCAGGGCAGGCTGCAGTATATACGTGTGTGGAAGGTAAACACTGCTCAAGCGCTGTCACAAGCAATGCGAGTGCTGAGCACATGGCCCCACAGAGAACGGAAGAGGGAGGGCGGCAGATAGCGGGGGATTGAAAGAGAGCAATACAAGCTGTACTCACTGACTCACTTTTGCAGCAGACGGCACAAGGCTGCTTTTTCTTAAAGGGCCAGGAGCGCAGGAGGCCACGTTGCAGACATGCTGCACAGCCTGGATGACTGATCAGGCTTCTGCACAGGTCTTGTGACTGTGTAACCATAAACCCTTGTCTCGCTGTGCCTTCAAGCTGCAGCACAGAACTTCACATGGTGCCTGAGTTAAACAATAACAGGCTTGTCTATGGAAGAAGAAGAAAAGAAAAGAAAAAAGCTACTTTTGCACCACTCCTTGTGTGCAAGTTTGTGCTGGTCATAACTGACCTAATTACCTCATCGTGGCTGAGGACCGGTCGATAGTCCAGACCATGCTCCGGTGCAGTGCAAGAGTACTGTGAGACAACACATCTGCACTCCACTTCTTTGTCACATAGCTGCTGCATAAAAACAACTGGTCAGACGACAACCCTGCTGATAAAAAATATGTTCCTTCTTTTCCCAGAAAAAAAAAAACACAATGTTCCAAGAGATAAATCCTATACATGCTTATGTGCCACAGCAAATGTAAAAGCTGTTGGATTTGACTGTCGTCTTAAAAAGAAGAAACTGAGTTTTACTGAGACCTTTAAAAACCTTGAAATATTAAAGAGCAGTGACCTTGACTGCCATGGACTGATTATTTTTAATGTTCCAGGCTGAATGAATAATAAATGTCAAAGCGGGACTTTGTTTAAAAAAAAGCAAGGCTCCTACGGAAATAAGCCCTTATGTGCACAATTAAATGTAATTTACTTCCAAAAATAAAATAAAAATAAAAATAAACACATATTCCCCCTCAAACCCTTCTACATTAAGATGTTCCCCACCAGATGGCACAACACATTTCAAACGGGCATTCTGGGATAAGCAGTGGAGGAACAAGTTCAGTCAGCGATGAGGGGGAAATGAAGCGCGAGCGGAGTAAACTGAGCCTTATGTTTACCGCGCCGTGTTCCCTCCCTTCTGCCGGCAGCTAAGCCAAGTGGTACGGCGAGTCCTGCCTGTTGCAGTGCTGGGCGGGGGCCGAGCACGGGGGGTGACGTCACGCAGCTCAGGCTAGCCATGTGCTTGCTGCTCATGTGGCCTTAAAAGCTCAGACAGGCAGGATGTAGGGAGGAAGGGAGGGGGAGCGGAGAGGAGGAGCTCTTCTGCATCAAGGCTTATTTTACAGCCTCGGCTTTCGCAGCACCACTACGGGCTCAGGGGAAAGCCTTTAGGAACAAGATGTAATACATCGATGCAACAAAGAAAAAAACTCCCATGTTTAGCTCTGTTAACACAAAAGACACAATCGAAAAAGCTAAACCTATTCGCATGCAAGGTCCTGTGGTCAATTAGTTGCGGAGTCATTTGGACTTGAAATGAAACGACGAAGTGAAACTCGAATCGCATTGCTGTCGGCTACTACCACGATGGCACATATTTTCAAGTTGACACTTGAGATAACAGGCATAGATCAATCAAATGTGACGCCGAGCCCAAAGCCTCACTTGAATTCAGTGTTTTTGTGTACAGGCGGCTTCTCTGCTGCCAAATCAGAGGCGAGTGAGGACAGGGGCGGGGAGGAGGTGAATGCAGGCACGATGACAAGTTGAACACGTGTTTTCTTTTGGCTTCCCATCACCTCATGTTCCCTTCTTTTACTCTACCCCGACAAGACAAGACCAGCCCGGCCAGTTGTTCATGAGCTCATCAAAATGTGTTTTAACAGGACGTGTTAACAAATGTCGACATTGACGCAGTGGGGCTGTAAACGGATATTTTCTTCACTTTTGCTTTGAACATATATCCCCTGTCCAGCCCAGCTGTTGATGGGAGGAAAAGAGAGAGGCAGGTCATTCTGCCAGTCGAACACAACACTTTTAACGCGGTGTTGCTTCATCACAGAGAGGGGCAGAGGGAGGGAGACTGGGTGACGAGCTCTGCACCCACGCTGTCCTAGTTTCTCTCAGTATCCATGCGCAGAGAGGAAGAACCAGACTTAGAGCGTCAAATCAGCAGCACGCTGCTCTCTGCAAAATGTACATTAGTAAACAGTTATATAATAATAAGAGAAAATATGTACAGGGTCGGTGCTTTCATGGAGGCCTTAAAAGCTCATAACCGAGCAGGACTATCAATGTGCACACAAAATAGCCTTTTACTACTGCGCATAACCAAATACAGACTTAATTATTCTCTAAGCCAAACAGCAAGCCCCAGTCATCACAAGACCAATGTAACTACAACTAGAGACCATATTGCAATGGGATCACACAGGCGTAGATCACAACCACGCACCTGTAATGTTTCATGACTGCATCTTGCATGATTGTGAAATATAAACACCTGGCAGAGTACTCAACAGGAGGCGCCTCCAGGACCACGTTTTGCCATGATATACGCCGCTGCTGGTATTAAAAATAGTTCCATTAGCTTCTGTGCAAGTCTAACTGGACCATGTGATTTTAACAATTATAACATATGCACAAAACATGACAACCAGTCCTAAAATACAACACTTGGGTAAACTTGTGTCTCAGATTTAAAACTGCCACCCTACAGTGTCTATCCATAGGAGGAGACCAATGACCCACAATTAACACTATGACAGTCAGTCTGAAAGGGTTAAACTAGGCCAGTGGTGGACCTTTGCACCAGCTGTTTACAATCAGGATACTAGGAGTGAGCGCGTGACCAACACATGGTGAGTCATTCATTTGTAGAAATGGCATAAATTATTAGCATCAAATGCAGTGTTGCTTAAAAATTTTACAAATGAGGACGAGTTTGAGATTCCACATTTTAGAAGGATCTCTTCATAGAAATACAAAAAGGCAGGAAATGCAAGAAAAAAGAAGAATATGACGGAAACCCCTACAAGTAATAAATAGGGAAGAATGTTGTGGCAAAAAAAGAGGATTTCTAACTTCTTTGGTCAGACTATTGGTAGTTTATTTGGACTACTCTTAAGATAAGTCAACCCGACATCACTTCTCTTGTACACTGTGTGCTTTCAAACAAGTTCACCCCTGAAAGATCACTTTAACACTACAAGGACTGCGGGACCTACATAATGTAATGTAAATTAGCATTGGAATAAAATACACCCATACATCACCATCTCGTCAAATTCAGAGCCGATTATGCAAACCCTGAAAATTACAGTTGTGATCATGCTTATACTACAAAAGGAGTTGTTTCCCTTTTTTTAAACTAATGACCCTCCTGTTGGAGACGAGAGTCTAGCTCACATTGCAATGTGGCGTCAAGATAATGGAAGCTCCCCGTTTCCTTAGTCATCGTAAATGCAAATAAACTCATAGAAACCAGTCTTGGCAAGATTCACAAACACACACCAGAAATATGTCATCCAGTGTTGGCGCGCATCGCCACGCCCCTTTGGTACAATCTTAAGCAGAAACTTCTAAACAAACTGGTTGAATTAATAACGCTGTGCCGAACAGTTGTTGTGCACCAACAAAAATGCTGCTCTCCAATTAGTTGCACTGCCATGTCCATGTCACGCTTCACGGAAGCTATAACCAAGACAAGATTTGCGGCATCGCTACAATTTTGGAGAAAGAAACTCTCTTTCACATGAAGGGTAACAGGGAAAAAGACGAAAAGCTGTTGTGTGGCAGGTTAACCGAGGCTTTCACACAGAGTTGGGCACATAAATATAGTAGAGCAGAATCAGACTTCTCCATCTACGTATCAGCCTATGGAGCAAACAGTTGTATAATAACAGTTTGGATAATTACATCCAACACTTCCGATATCTCGAGGATCTTCGGTTTTCAATCCCCCAAAATGATGCGCGGGCGGCCTTGACGTGTTTCATGCAAGCAAATCTGATGTATTTGATGAACGCAGTACACGGGTCTAAACTTTCAGGGTAAGTATAGGGGCAGTTGATGGAATATGTTGTTTGACCATGGATAAAATAAAATATAGGATAGTTAGCAACAGACACTTTGTATGAGCAAACCCGACTCACCTGAATGTATCTCAGCGCGCTTCTCAGCACACTCAGATTGGAAGTCTTCTTCTCGTCTATGTTGGGGATGTTTTTCTTCAGCGTCTCAAAGCACTCCTTCAAATGTGCTCGTCTGACAGACACAAAACAAAAAGGAGGAGATTTGAGACAGCGGGAAATGGTTGAGCCACACTTGGCTTTATTTTATTAGCATATGATTGATGCAATTGGTGTTCTTAACTAAAAAACATCAAGCTCAGCATTGAAGTTAAACTGCTACAAATAAACAAAAGGCACCAGCCAGTTTCAGAGACAACACACTATGTAACTAGTACAATATTATTAAAATGTAACAATACAATAACCTCAGATTGCGTTCTCTTTTAGGAGGCCCTATGGTAGACAGGTTGAACCCACCTGTTTTTCTCAAGCTTGTTATGCACTTCTCTTGTGCCTGCCCTGTAAGAGCACAGATGAGAGCACAGTAAGAATTTGGTGTTTAAAAGGGCAATGTGACAAGAATAATCTAAATCAACCAAAGAAGCGTTTTCCTTTTTTGCTAGCAGGTAGTTTAGTTACAATGTAACAAAAGATCAATAAATGCCCATAATGCAACAGCTTCACACAGGCTACATTTTGCTTGTTTTTCTCCATTTCAGATCATTACAAGGCGACTGCTTTGAGTGGTTTTAGGAGGCTACAGATCGAATGTACTTGTACACTTTTTACATCTTATACACCGATATATTGAAAGACCAAAAATGAACATAAACAAACAATACTCAGTTGTAGTCCTATTAAAGTTATAATGTAAGCGAGTATATAGACGTACCCGCCAGGCCTCTTCTTGTCTAGCTGGCGGCCGTCGTCAGGAGGACTCCCCCGGCTGATGGGGCCGTTCTGCAGAGGAGCCTGCTGGACCACCGGGCCCGGCTGGGGGAGTAAGGCGTGCTGCAGGGGCGGCGAGACGATGGAGCCAGGGTAGCGTTGAAGCAGCTGCGGGTGAGTCTGCTGCTGGAGTTTAGTATTGTTAGTTTGGACGATGAGCTGTTGGTGATGATGGTGGTTCTGTATCAGCTGCTTGTGGTTGACGGTCAGCACAGAGGTCGGGTGGTCGGGTTTGGGTTGTGGAGCGCGTGGCAGAATGGTGGCAGCTGGAGGGGAGAGCGTGGCGATAGGCAGCGTGGGGGAGCCTGCGGGGTTGGCGGTGACCACAGGGATGGGGATGACAGTGATGGGCATGGGGAGGGGAGGCAGAGAGGGCGGGACGGGCAGCGGGCGGCGCTCCTCTGCTTTAGAAACATTGTTGATGTGGATCGTCGAGTTGTAGTTCACATCGCAGTGCCTCTGCTCTGCCAGCTGCTCCAGACGTTGCTTTTCCTTTAGTTCATCCTCTGTGGAAGAAACGAGGCAAACTCATCACATCAGAGGTGAAAACAACCCGTCGCTCTCCGTTGACTTTGTACTGTGTGAAGGCGCCACCAACAACAGGAAAATGCCTCTAAGCTGCCGTGTGGTGGGACGTACTACTGACAGGGACAAAAAATAAAAAAATATATAGTCTTCATAAGCTGCCGAACCGAAAAACTGAAGAGACAGGCAATAATATGTGAGGCATCAACAGGAATAATGGGGAGCTGTGGGATCTCATGAGCAGCAAGCATTTGGTCCAAATGTCATTTGACTTGGAGCACTCACTGATCTTTATGTAATCCTTTATTCAACGTTACTGCTGTGGAACAAAATGTTCTGTGCTTCTTTGTTTAAGGCTAAATGTTTTACATTTTAAGCATTTTTTTGTGTCCATTTATTTTTTGGCGCCTCAAATGTGTATTTACGAAATCCTGTGAAGCTTCAAGCACCCCCTGAAAGAAGGTTGTTGCTCTGTTGGAGGTACATCTTGCTGTAATGTAATACCAGTCACAGTCCACTGACCAAGTTGTGTTAGGGAGGCGGGTGCAAGTCTGCTCTACATCTCTACGAACAAAAGCCCCACACAGAGGGAACCCTCACCATGTCACCAATGTCAGGACAAAACACGCTGCATGTTGGGAAGAGTGGAACAAAAACCTATGTGGGAGGTGAACCGTTACTGGAGATCACTTCTGAAACGGCCATTGTTAGTAATTCTAAATATATGTGAACAATCTATTTTTTTGCTGACTTAAGACATCGTTGAAGAAAACATTAAATAATTTAGGATTTGACATTGCATAAATGGGACTTGACTTGCCTGGACATGCTTCATAAAACATGAGAAGCTTGAAAACGTGTGCTATATTGCAGTATTTTGACAATACTAATGGAGTTGGAATCAAAGATCTTTCTCAGCCTTTTAGTTTCATCCGATCATATTCAAGACACCGTCTCCATAATGTATGGATGCAGGAGAAAGAGGCGGTCTAGTTGCTATGGCAGCTGGCTGTGATGTTCAGTGCTGAGATGTCAAATACAAGTCGTTGTCATTGAAATAATTATGAAGTGGACTAAAGTCACTGCAGCACTAAACACACTCGTCCCCTCAGGGCAGAACTGAAGATATATCAATGACACAACTGATTATAACCTTCAGTTACCTTTTAGTAATTAGTGTTGGTCATTTGCGTTAGGGTGAACCGTTTGTAAAAAATATGAGTTTTTATGTGATCAATACTACTTGATATTTCCCCCTGTGTATAGTAACCACAGATTACAATATGTCAGAATTGTATTTGTCGAGTAATTAAGAGTTTACAATTCAGGGACATTATAGCTCTGCTTTGACAAAAAAAACGTTCACTGAGGCTTGGCGCAACTATTACAACAAAAAAGCAAATTAGTTTGAATCTAAAGCATTATATATATTTCCAAGGACAATGATTCAGCTTCTTTTTTTTTTTTTACATCCACCATTGTAAAAAATAAATACAAATCCAGTGAAAGAGACATTTCCAGGTCTCAAACGCTCTTGAGAACAATGTAATGGCCTCATATCCAACAGTCCACCGTGTCACCATCTGCTGCATATATTTGTTATGTTACTCTGAAAAATGTTTTCTTCAAAGTAAAATAAAGTAGAAAAGAACAAGATGTTCTGATAACTGTGCTAGACAGCTTTCATAAGATGTTGAATGTCCTGTTATGAGAGATTGATCATTTAGATTGTGGCGCAGACACACTAGAAGTGCCTTTTCTGAGAGAAAATGTATGAAGCACTTAGAAAAACAAGAGGATTTTCTATAGACATTATATAACTGCAGCACAGAGAAACACTGGCCTACTTTTCTCCACACAGTGACCTGCTCTACAGTAGCAGAGTGGAGGGGAGGACTCTGCTCTCCCAATGCAGCATGGCGGGAGGAGCTGGGAGAGGAACAAACAGGAGTCTCACTCTGAGCCTTTCCGAATTGCACAAATATCTCCAAATAATAAAAAGGTGGAGAACTGCAGTGTCTTTGGTAGAATATGTATTGCTTGCTTAAGGAATAGCATGTGGGCTTTCTCACAATGTCATTATACACTGTTTTAAGTACAAGGTGAGCTTGTTTACGGCCTACGCTGTTGTGTTATCTTGTCTTTAGCGTGGAGGGGAAATCTGCGTTGAAACATGTTTAAGCCTGATACAAAAGCAGCTTAAAATCTGAACTGTAGCTATACCAAATCGTCATGGTCTATGTGCAGTATTTACAGCTACACCTCCGAATAATTGGTTCACGTGCTTCAAATTTGAGGCAGGAACACGTTATAGAAATGTTACCAATGCTCAGGTAGTAAATGTAAAATTGTGTGTGAAAGGGATTTACTGCTCGACATGTGCAGTAATACAGTAAGGAGGTTGAAGGATACGCGTCACTGGCACAGTTATGTTTGATTTAAATCATCTCAGCTCTCTATCACGTTACTCACAAACTGAGATGACTTTTTAATTCAGAACATCATTTTTTGTAAAGATCTCATTTTTCTAACACGAGTTCCATCTTGTACGATGTGCATTTATGATGGTAAAAGATACACACATTTTTAAGTGGGTGCAATATTGAAGAATAGAGCTTGCATTAATGTCACAGTGTGACTGTTAGTGAGAAAACAAGAAGGTATTAAAACTTTTAAAAACATGTCTTTCTCCCTTTGTGAAATGTAATTAGTAATAATGTGTATGGTTTGTTTCTTGTTAGTAGAAAACTAAGCTATGTATTCTATAGTAACAGTTCAAACAGTATACTATTAACATAGCACACAGCCTACAGTAGTTAGTATTTAATTGGGACACACTGCATGTCTTTGTTTTAGCCATTGAGTTATGATGTTGGTGAACAAACGGCACATTTAGTTTTTCAGAAAAGAAGTACATCGATTTTCACCGGACTACACATCGTAATTTTTATTTTATTTTTTACCTTAAGTTTCAAGTTATTGTAATTCTGTGTGGAAGGAGGACCTAGCAAAGTAAGATTTTCATTGTACAGAGTAACCGTCTGTTAACTGTGCATATGACAATAAAAATATCTCGACTCTTGAATCGTAGTGACTCGTCGTCTTCCCAAACGATCTTTGGGAGGGGTAGCCCAGGCACGCACGTGGTGAAAGGGGCGGGGCCACTCCCATGCTGTTAACATATGAAGGCGTGGTTGTTGGCACACGTCATCGACAGACACTCAAACGCTCCAAAAGCGACTGAAAGGCCAGGGAGTTTACGTGTGTGTGTGTTTTTATTACAAGACTCAATCGACCCGACTGAACCATGTACACGGTGTTATAGAAGCACAACACTTCAAATGTGTAAAAGCGGGAATAACGGAAAGGAACAGGCGCGTGCAGAGGGGAAGCCTCAGCGCCAGAGTCACTTGGTCCCCGGCGGACGACGTTAGGTCATTATGTAAAACGAGCTCGGCATCCCCTGCGCCACCGCCCTTTATCTCCGCATGTTTGGGTCATTTGATTTTAAATGTCTCGAAGCAGCGCGTGAGCCGAAGTCCGTCACACCTCGCCCGAGAGGCGAGAAACAGAAAGGGAAAGCCTCGGAGAACTTCACAGCGCCGCTGTGCAGCTTTCCGCTGTACCACCCGCGTCTATGCAGCAGGTTTCGATGCAGTCACCCCCGATGCTGCAGCAGCCCGTGTTTATGATCAGCTATCGGCGGGTTCAGGTGAAGACACTATATGACCCAAAGAGGAAACGAAATTCTGCAACGCGTCTGCACACTCGAGACGCATTTGAAAGTAAAACTTAAAAGTGGCACTGAATGAAACATTCAGGAGTCCGCTTATTTTAATTTAAACTCAACGAACCGACGATGTGCATTTGGTAATTACTTCATGAATGGCGTTTACGGGGTTTGTCTATAAATCGGAAAATAAATCCATCTGCGAAAAAAAAAAAAATCCCTGAAGTCTTCAGTATTTTACAAAAGCTATTTCATCGTTGCGGATGTTGTATATCTTTATAATATGTATAAATAAAATCCAACTTACCACGTGCTTTCTGTTGTTGCTGGGCTTGCAATTCCAAAAACTTGGCTGCTTCTAAAAGCGTTTCGATGCTCATTTCTGTCCAGTTAGAAAGACGGCGGCGTATTGTTTTAATAGGCGACAAAGCAAAATGCAATATGCGCCCTACAGGGAGAGGTTTCCAGACTAACGCTGGAGAAAAAAAAAAGGGTAATCGGATACCCCCTCGGTAGGAACTCTACCACTTACGTAGAAGAGTTACAAACAAGATGGCGCTCAAAGTAGTAGGAACAAATAGGGTTTGTGAATCACGCACAGCGGTTGTAACCGCCTACTCGCCCTCCCTCTGCGGACGCGACAAAACGCGGACATCGTGAGGACGGACTGGATCAACGACTGCGTGACGAAGCTTCCATCGTGAGCCGATTCACGTCCGTTTCATGTGTGAAACCGGCGGCACACTTCAAACGTTTCACTGAATGTTGCCAAAAGAGCGGTTCGGACGCTCCACGATGACGTCAGCGCAACCACGTCTCCGCTACAAGGAAGCCGCTTTCCTTGTTGTAAAGAAGCCGATTCATAACGGAGGGCTTTAAATAACATCTAATAACGTTACTTGTTCATAAACCTGTCAGCTGATGCCTTTTCTTTTGTCTTGTTCGTAATTCACAAACGACCATGTCCATGACGCATTTACATCTCATTCAGGGAAATAGTTATTTTTACTCCACTGTTTATTTTAATCACTTTAGTGACTTTGCAGATTTCAGATTAATAATGGGAAACAAAATCAACAAATGAGTTATGGTTATATTAATGGGTTGATTATCAAATCATATATTGCATAACGTCATTCAGCATGGGTACTTTTAGTTTTGGTACTTGCAGTATATTTTGTTGCCAATACTTTTGGACTTTGTTACAAGGGACAGCCCTGCATACAATTGTAAGTAAGAGTATCTCTACACTGTCATATTGCTATTTTTACTGAGGTAAAATATTTCAGTACTTCTCCCACCATAGGGCAACATATTAGTTATAACTGCAACTTCATTGTTATAATATGATAGTCTAAAACAATCAGATTTACAGTATTTGTTCTGGGAATACACATGCAGATAAGTAGACATCCTCAAATTACTTAAGTCCAAAACCTAAAAGATGGGCAATGTCCAATGCTGTGAAAAGATTACAACTAAAATGCAAAACATGCAGATATAAAATAAAAGCAGAACATTCTCAAATTTGAGGGGCTGGAGCCAGCAAATGTTTGGCTTTTTTCTTTGATTAATGACTTAATGTAGACACGTCTATTATTATGTCTGTAATCACTCTTATT
The DNA here is from genome assembly GCA_038501785.1 of Myoxocephalus aenaeus. Lineage (NCBI taxonomy): Eukaryota > Metazoa > Chordata > Actinopteri > Perciformes > Cottidae > Myoxocephalus > Myoxocephalus aenaeus. Next base: position 1,851,273 of record JBAMJR010000124.1, on the reverse strand, counting down.
ACATCAGCCCCAAATGGCCCAGGAATAGCCAGACTATTGACTTACTCCCTCTCTCTCACAGACACATGCTTGTGAAGTCAAAGTCCTGGTATAACCCAGAGACGTGTAGTACAAGAAGGAACTGGATTTTTTGCTTGCAACACACAATGAATGCACAAACAAACGGCCCTGGATATTTAGTCTTTTCCTGTTGTTCACTAGGCTCTGGTCAGGAAGTATGTTGCCTACAACAGCGTAATAATAGTGGACCACAATACTAAAAGTTCTCCAGGCAAAGGAAGGACTGAGGGGCTCCAGAAACATCCTGAATTAATCAGGCTGGATTTTAAGACATTGTCAAGAAATATTGGGATCAACATCCAAAGCCATTGACCGAGAAAAATTCTCATAAAGCAATAAAAGGATTTCAACTTAATACAAAATATCATGACAGGGATATAGTTCATTTTACAAACACAAACACTGTGCTCTTGTGGCCATTTAAGAGTACTGCACAATAATACTAATAAATAAAACTGCTTAAAGTACTGTCTGTGTATAAAAGATGCACAATGAAATAGAAAACAGGTTAGAAAAATTAACATTTATTGCAAATGTTTTTCACAAATCTGAGCACAAAACACCAATATACAGCATGTACTACCTCAAAAGGTAAACTGACAAAGTACAAAACAATTGTGATGTAAACTACTGACTATCAACTGGAATACATCTCCAGAAGTCAACAATCAATAATGAATCCAAAGATAACATTTCAGATCATTTAGGGCTTTGAGACAGACCGTAAAAGGGTGTTCTTTAGGTACGTGCACAGTTGGTTCATCAGGTCTTTACTCTGACCTTCGACCCAGTGCATCTCAATCACTACATCGCTCTCCTCACGCACCACATTCAGCAGACACCTAAACAGGAAGTGCTGGACTGCAGCCGGGCTCTGGGTCCGCTTATAGGGCGGTTCACTCACTGCGGCAGGTGTTTCCAGAGGGACTGTTTCCTGCCCTGCTATGCAGGTAGAAGACGTCATGTCCACATCTTCACCTGGTACGTTTTCTAAGACCTCTTTCCGTTCTGCTGTTGGGTCACGTGGTGCATCTTCCCTCGTCTCATTTGAAGAGGCGCCATTTTCAATCTGCTCTGCTGGCTGCTGACCAGCTGGCTCTTGTGCAGACGTAGTTTTGTTTGGAGCACCATCATTCTGGCTATTGCTTTTTTGTGTGGAGGCAGACTGGTTTTGAGATGCTGGAGTTGTGGCCAGAGTGGTTTTAGAGCTGGTTCCAGCACAGGGAGGCGCCCTGGGAAGCTCTCGCAAGTGACGCGACCCTTCGCGCCGCTTCTGTCGTCCGTGGATCCAGGTGTTCTCCATAGCGGTGAGAAAGAGGCTCTGCTCCTGCTTTCTGCACGGGACACGCTTGTGTAGCACCTGCAGAGCCACATGAAGACAAGCCGACTATGAGGTTGACTGGAGATGTTTGATGTAGCAGACGTGGGATTCCAGTCAAAAGCACCAGTTCCACCTACACAGTTTTAAACAGATGCAACTGCAGATTGTGCAGGCTTGCTAGCTTAACTAACTGATTAGCCAGCTGCTAAATGAGTACAATTTAACAACTTAATGCTTCATCCACACACTCTTGTCACAGCGTAGGAATTAACACTGATTAAGCAGATTTTGTAACGTGCTGATGGCAGAATTTCAAATCTACAGATAAGATAGAAAAGGCTTGTGCTGTGATGTTACGGAAAATGAGTGGAAGAGAACGGCAACGAGTACTAGCCGATCACACACACACACACACACACACACACACACACACACACACACACACACACACACACACACACACACACACACACACACACACACACACACACACACACACACACACACACAGTATCTTACACTGTTGTGGTTCAGGAAAACCTTCCACTGTTAGTGAAAGGAGCACCGAGAACCTATCAGATAACTTTTACACACTAGTAGTAATGTCCCCAAGGTCTACAACTTAACCTCAAACTTTCCTCTTCTAACTGTAGTAGTGCAGCCCTGAAGCTTACCCGCAGGTCAGTGAGGATTTTCTCCAGCAGAGCAGTGACGCTGTCCACAGGGCCGCGGGCTGTGCTGCCTAAAGCCGAGGCTTTGACCTGCAGCTCCTTCAGTCCCGCCTCTGGAAGCGTGAACGACAGCGGCTTCTTCACCTTCTCCAGTTTACGCTTCTTACTGGGAGGAGACTGATACAAAAGGCAGAGAGAGAACAGGAGAAAGTAAGTAAGTAGTCTTGAACAGGGTATTCTGTGTTTTGACATGCAAAACACAACACAAAGAAGACAAAAAGGTGGAGTCTAAAGGAGACAGAGCTGCTGATACCTGTGGGAAGTCAACAGGATTATTTTGCAACGATACACAAATTCTAAAGTATGCAGGAAAATATTCATTCTAGATCAATCAGATAGTAAACAATACAAACGACAATGGAGAGTAGTACTGCCTCCTTAACTTGAAAATATGCACACTTTTTTCATGGTGTTTATTCCTCTCATACTTCAGATACATTTCAGTTCACATTTTAAACTTTACTACATTCTTCTCTTTAATCTAGTCTGTTCCATACTAAGGCTCTGTGACTATTGCTTGAGAAACTCAGAGACCACAGTCTGTATTTGTATCATTAAATGTTTTGTGAGGAACTTTTAACTAGTTATGAAACAAACAGTCTCATGGATGCCTCAATATAACTGTATATACAAGTAGAGCGGACCATCAACACGAAGATTGGCTATTGTCCATGTTGTTTTATGGCATGCTTGTCCTCGCTGTCGGATTCCATGCAAAATCAGATGAAATCATGCAGGGTCACTAGAGACTCCTTAAACGCTGACTTCAGCAGGCCTTCCCGCAGAGTTTCGCCTCGCTGCTCAGCCAGTCAACGCTGGGAGCCAACGCCGACACCACACTTCTGGAGACCAAGGAGCATGGCTGGGCCCGCTGGAGGGGAGGGAGGCACGGGAGAACCAGAAACAGGGCTGAGCAGGCCACTGCCAGGCCCTGCTGCTGTAAAATTAGGTTTTCTAAAATCTGGTGCTTGGAAACACTCTTTTTTTGTGTTGATTTTGGCCTTTGTGGACGAAAGTGAAAGCTCCTTGAAGTAGTTTCAACTACCTCCAGAACCAGACTGCCAACAGAGGGCAGTGCTTCACACAAAGTGCAAGCTGCATTGCATCTTCTCAGCACAGAGAGACAAAGGCTTTTGCCCCAGGTAACATGTTTGAACAATTAGACAATTGATTGCAACTAAAAAGGAAAATCTTTCAACAAATAACATACATGACCGATATCTCACCTGTGATACCTGTGAAAATGCAGAACCACAAGTAGGACTCAGTCAAATTTTTTTATGATTTTATCTCCACAGACCACAGGAACGATATATGAACTCTAACTGTGAGACGTTTAACTGAGTTTTGTCTAATCTTCTGAAAAACGTTTCATATCCATTATTTGTACCAACAATTTTGTATCTCAACACAGGTCCTCATGCATTATCTACCATTTCCGCCATAGTTATAAAGGGTACGAGTGTACGCTGTCGCAGCAGAGCGGCTAAGAAGTGCACACACAGGTTAAATAGCACACATACTTTAGACATCAGGTCAAATGTGTCTTTCTTTTCTCAATCATCAAATCAGGGGATTAGACAGTTGTTATCCAGTCACTAGCCTGTTGCTAACATAGATGGCAATGTGTGAGTTTTCTTGTTTCTCTACCGCCTGATAAAGCAGTGTTTGCTGTCTTTTTTAAATAAATGTCTGCATGTAGTGATTGGAGGGGTAATATCTATGAAAGTACACTTATTCACGATTAGGCATTTATGAGGAAGCATCCAGATTTCCTCCAATATCCTTTATATTATTTACAAAACAATTCCAAAATGCCATGACATATGGAGCAGACTGATCTTATAGCTGATACTTTTAGCTGTAATGAGTATCTGTGGTAAAACAGAAGATGGATGTTTGTTACACACCACAAGAGGGCGCTCAAACCACGCGAGCCCCTCCTGGACCTGCTGTGAATCAAACACTGTTCCTTATTTATAATCCCCTCTAATGTCATGCTGTGATGGCGGTGGAGGTCATTACCCAACCGAGTCTGAATTAAACGCTCTGCAGCGATCATACCCTTCACGTCCACTGCAGCAAATGAGTCAAAGCTGCACTGGCAAGTCACTGCAGGCTGACTAGAAGTGGGGAGACAGCGAAGGGGGGGGGGGTCCCTGTAGCAGCACTCTGTGACAGAGCAGACAGCATGGCCGACTGACCTACAAACAGCTGAGGGAAGGAGGAGCAGACTGTGACCTTCATGGTGCTGCACTGATCCGAGTCAACTTTTGATTACTTTGAGGCCTCTTTTTTTATTATTATGGATGTGATTATATATGCTTTCTTTCACTAAATGCTCTTAAGAATAACAGAGGAATCTGAAATAAAGTATAATGAGCAAATTCACATTCCTGCATCCGCTTCATTTTCATTGCACAAAATACATCTTCCCTCAAATAACAATAGGTTCTTCAATCTTGATCATGGATTGTTTTTTTTTGTTGAAATAATGGTCCTTCTAGACGTTCGTTTAGAAGGAATGGACATATTTAATTAATGGGTTGACGATGAACACTGCCTTGTTGGGCTGCTTTTAGAGCTTATTTTATTTCTTATTGTTTCTCACAGACGTCTCTTCCCCCCCTTTCCTCCACGCTCTGCAAGCCCTGCAGCTCATTGTACGAGGAAAATAAATCAATAAAATCCATCAAGCCAAACCTGTCTCTTTGTACGCAGCATCCTTGACACAGATTCTTGCACCAACACATTAGTATATGAACTCACAAACACACAGTCAACATGAACGGATACAGAGATATATAGCCTTACAGACAAAGAGCATGAAACCCACGTGTACACTTTAAAAATAAAACCTCCACAGAATCACATCCACTTCTGACTCTGCTGCTCTTTCAGTCCATAATTAATCCTACTTACTACATACTCACCTCACTGCATGGTCTCCCTCGCACACACACAAAATATGGATAGATGACATCCCCACAATAAAAGCCTGGCCTAATTTTGAAGTACAATAAGAGCTGTTCTCTCCAGACATGTCATTCAATCATCCATCTTGATGGCGGACGGACAGACGGACGCGCGCACACACTAGGGCTGTCAAAATTGCTAAAAAATGACGTTCGAATATTCTCTTTAAAAAAAACACATATATTCGAACATATTCGAATATATGTGTAAATACAAAATTCTTCAGTTTAGGTGTTCACTCGTTGACAGCCCTAGCACACACACACACACACACACACACACACGCAGATTTAACCTTCAGGCAAGCATTGTAAATAATAGGCTCATCCCCCCCTCTTCTCCCAACCCTCATTTTGTTCTTGTCAAGTCCCCCCCCCCCCCCCCCCCCCGCAAGGACTCCTGGGCTGCGGTCGAATAGTCCATTTTGGTTAGGAACCTTCCTAACTGAGTGAAATGACCCGGAAGTACCTAAGTGGTCGCCATGATAAGTGCCGGTCGAATTGTCCAAACGCAAAGGAAAGGAGCTTCAATGCTTCCTAATTTAGCTCCTTTAGCATAGGAACCACTGGACCTTCCTTTACGAAAGGAGAGGAGTAATGCCGACCCACAATTCCTTGCGGCGGCAACATTTAAAGTGACGTATCATTCGGCCGTTCACGAGAACAGACGATCATGACCGACAAACGCAGATCATGTAAATAACTGTTGCTATAACTTGGAAACACTTTCAATAATCTGTTAAACCTGCTGGCAAACTAAAAACGTTACGTTGCTGAAAAGTGCTGTAAAGTGATCAAACTGACGTATTTTATATTCTATCTGGTGTTGAACTGCAGCTTCAGCCCTCATTCTTTTATTTTATTTGACTTCAGTTACAGAAGCTTTAGTGAAAGAGTTAAACTGGACGAGCTCTTCAGTCTGAGTCATGTTTCTGATTATCATCTTTTTAATCAACTATTTTGTCACATTACAATAAAACATATCAAGTCAACACGAGTTGTGTGATGTTTCATAAACTGTTGTATGCATATTTTTATGATCAGATTATAATCTGCATGTAAATAAACCATAACAACATAAAGGGATATGAGACACACATATATGACACACATCGTTTGTGGGATAACGTATTTAATTCAGCATGTTTGAAACTGAACAAAGAGACAGTTTTAGTACCTTTGTACGTTGGTTTCACTTTCATATTCCTTCGTTCATTTCTATTCCAAACTCGTTAATAAAGTAATACTATGAACCGGGTTGTTTATGTCGTTATGACGCAACACTGTAAGAAGACGGACGAAGTATATAAACTGCGCTTTTTGTAGTCCTTCTTCAGAACATTGTAGTTTCACCGCTGGCTACAGACTGACGTCACTAACATGCGCCTGCCGTCGCGTCATAACTACGTCGCTTAGTGAAAGTGGAGTCGGATTTGCCAAACACCGCGGTTGTCTTCTCCTAACTCCTTATGAATTCTCCTTCCCATCTTTCCTTAACCCTGTGACGTTTTCCACAGAGGTTAAGGAAAAGTGCTTAGGGTTAGACGTTAGGAGGTAATTATTTGACTATTCGACCGCAGCCCTGAACTCTGGACCTCCCTGAACCCTTTCCTGCCAGAGGCCTGTATGAGCAACAACATGCCTCAAGGCTCAGATAAAGCCTGGCTGCCTCAGTCTAGTCTGACTACATGTGCTCTAATCTCACCATCCACAGTCTCTATCCCTTTGTCTGTTTTTGAAGGATTTTTTTTATCTGTATCTTGTTTTCCCTCAGTCCAATTAATACATCCTCTGCATCCTTCCCTCTTGAAAATGAGAAGATCTTTAAATAATGTGGCTTTAAAAAGTATAATTAAATGTTGAATTTCTTCAAAACCACCCCAGATCAAAAGCCAAGTATGCAACCAATATACAAGAAGCTCTGTGGTCAAACCATACTCCTGGTTTCTGGAGCTGCACTAAACTAAAGGCTGTCTGGGACAGGATACTGGGGAGGCTGTACGAGATAGAGATATAGATAGATAGATATCACGATGGAATCTAAATAGTTTCAACAGAACCAGAGAAATCGTCCTCTTTATTCAACACATTCTTCTTCCTTGGTAAACATGATGCCTACATGACCCACAATGCAACTCAACTGCATACAGTTAAGACAGAGATTCAGGTATATGCAATACTAGTAGTGGCTAATTTAGCCTGAAACAGGCTAAAGAGGTCTTCTTTCTAATAATTGTGACTCCACACATCTCCATTTGGAGGCACATACCGTACTTTTCGGGTTATAAGCCGCTACTGCCTTCGGTCAGTGTCCCCGACAGCTCCCCGCTGTAGCCAGCTGGGGCTCCTGCTAGCGCTCCGTCACTTCCCCGCTAACTTCCGCTAGCTCCCTGAAAACCACCGAAGGTAGCGGGACCAGGCTCGACACCCGACTTGGGCAGAGGGGACGCGGGCAGTAGCAGCAGCAGCGGGCAGTAGCAGCAGCAGTGGCCGGTAGCAGCAGAAGCGCTAGCTAGCAGCGCTAGCTTGCAGCGCTACTAGCTTGCTACAGCGGGGACACTGATCAGCCGTAGGAGCGGCTTATAACCCGAAAAGTACGGTAATGCTTTATACAACGTTTTCCACACATGCAGTAGTATTCCCCAGGACCTGTTAACACACGCTGACGTGTACAATTGGTGAAGTTCCCCTATAAAGCAGCTTTAGTCCATTTAGACCCAGTTCTGTTTTGAGGATGACTTCCTGGATGTGAGATATAAGTCAACCGTGTGAATCCAGAGATTCAGATTGGTTTATTTGTTGTGCTGTCGCCCGAGTTTCTGTTTGAAGACAATCTGTCACATGTGTGGTTAAATAAAGTCAGAACAGAGCAGACGGCAGGGAGAAAGAGAAGATGAATATAAAGTAAAAGGTGGCAATAGTAGTTTTTACAGGCTGACCTCGTAATAAGTGGGTGAAGTAGGTCACGTTCGCATGCATGCCACATATGTTATAGCCTATATGTAACATTAATGAGCACCCCCATGCCCATACATACCATAAGTCCATAGGAACAGAATTGGGCAGTCAACCATACAAAGAGTTACACATGCAGAAACTACTGTCATGTTAGCACACACACACACACACACACACACACACACACACACACAGTCTGCACTTTAATGATGGCGAGTAGCTCTCCAGTGTAAATGACGGTGGATATGTGCTGAAGTGGAGGAGGAGGGGGAAGTAGGCCAATCATTCTGCACAACTGCTTTTATGCTAAAAGGCCAAAACAGAGAGGAGTCCACGCAAACAAACAGTCGTCGTCACACAGCCTCTGCTGACCGCCTCCACCTTCCTTCATCTTTCGTCACTCCAACATTACTATTAGCCTTTAGCTGTTGTAGCTTCTTCACTGTCCATGCTTTCTATTTATCTCCAACTCGCTCACTTTCCAGACAGGACAATGGTATGGTGTGTATGCACACAGTCCTGCCCTGGCAACTGTTGCCTGGATACAGCATGGTAAAAATCTCATAAACATCTCCCCAGAGGACGAGGGGGTAAGTGCTGCTAATGGAACCGAGCTGCAGGGAAAGAGGATCAGTGTGGAGAGAGCGGTGAGAGGATGGAGGTGGTACATAATTGAGGAGGCTTTGGGGTTTTGGAAATATCCAGTTCAAGCAGCAAAATGGCCGACGCTGTTGACATTACTTTCAAGTGTATTGAAATATTGTACCAAAGGAAGTGCATTTCTTGGTACCATTGATGCATATTGGTCCTGAATTTCATTAATCCAGATACAATGACCACAAAACAATCTCTTGAGTGTAAGTGTGGAGTTCTTCAAGTGCATGAGGAGAAATCAAATCAGCTCAGACTTACCGGAACAATTACATCATCATAGAAACTCCAAGCCAGCGCCCATCGCATCGTCCGTCCCTGGCAGAACTCTGTGTGTGTTACTTTAGGTACCTGAGAACCAAAGAATATAAAAGGAGGCATGATCAGGTGTGATCAGCACGTTGTCGCTTGCTGTTTGCAGCAGATGAATTCACAATGAACAGATTTAGCCTATTCTATCATATTATTGTATTATATATTAGTTTCTGGTTTAAATTATATGATTGTTTTATATTATACGGTCTTGTGAATGTATTAAAAAACAACAACAGTGCTTTTATTTGCGAGTAGCATTTATCTTGTGACTTAACGCAACACTGCTTTCCAACATGCTTTCCTCTCCATCAGTGGAAATTGCAGTGCTCCCATCCTATTAAATAACCGCTGATTAACAAAACAGAATAGGTAAATGCCCATAAAGTAAAACTATTAACAAAAACACAAAACTTCCGTCTATCATTAAAACAGCTGGAGCTACTGAACTAGTTGGCTGACCTTTTAGAGTTTGTACAGTATGTCATAACAGCTCTAAATAACCAAATCGTTGCCAACAATCCAAGAATGTGACACTACGACGCATCATAGTTGAAAGTATTTTTCCTGCTGTGAGTTTTGGCTTCAGTGAGCTCCACATCTCTCGTAGTGGGTGAGAAAATAAAGATCCATGATGTGAAAAACACTCGCGTGTGGTGTGAAAACCCTTGTGCTAACGGAGAACTTTAAGTGTCTCTCAGGACTGCTTCAGTAAATATGAGATGGGGGGGCTCACTAAGATAAAGGTCAAGTTAAAAAAACTCTGCATTTGAGACATACACATTTGCTAAATTAAAAAAAAAAAACTGGAAAGATGAGGAGACACTGGAGAGAAGATGGAGTAATGGGTGATAAAAGCAATAGCATATTAACTGGGCCAGGTTTCTGTTCTCACACACACACACACACACACACACACACACACACACACACACACACACTTCAAAAAGAGGCAACAGTCTCCTCTCTGGACGTTAGCCAAAGCTACACTCACTCTGATGAGCAGCGACAGCCCTCGAAAACCTCTGGAGGAGCTTTGAGGGGTGGCAGGTGGAGTTTTTCTTTTGAGCATGTGAGGGAGGTGACTGGCACAAGACCAGATGCCTGCAGCAGTCAGGAGTCATGTGCTGGGCTATTAGTCAGGCTAATGACGCTAATGCACGTTATCTACAGAGTGGCGTGTGACTCAGTCATGCAGCGCTAACAGAAATCCGCTCCTTCATGGCTTGTTTGTGACACAGCTTAGTGGGCAAATTAGAAAGAGCTGATGACTTTTATTTCGCTCTGTGTCTGCTGCTCCGATGGTGACAACTGTCTTCCAACAGCAATACAAATTCCCAGCAGAGTGTTGTGGTTTCAGAGGGGCGGCAAAGATTGTTTTAACAAGCCATTATCAAAGCCTGCACAGAAGGGGCACCTTCCTGCATGATCGAGCTGAGATGAAAAGCTGTGGATGCTTTGTAACTCATTGATCGCAGAGGATGCAGATGTATTTGTGCGTTTGCCTCGATTGGTACTCACCCCTTGCTTCCTCAGCTCCTCTTTCAAAGGTGCCAAGCTACATTTCTTCCCCAACATGCAGCTATACCACCTGCAGAAAGAAGAATCCATATTAACCAGCTGTGTGTTGCTGTGTTAGCGGGCAAGAACTATCAAGCAGAGATCAAACGAGCCGAGGTGGACTTTGGGGAGCAACTCAAACAAAATAAAACATGAGACAGGAAAAACATATGTGTGTTGTGTGTGTCTCTACAGTCCAGAGTGGAGGATAAGCCGTTTTGAAGTTGTCCCTTGGTGGAGACCTGATCAATAATCTCTGCGGTGCAATACAGATGTGAAGTTGGTCTTGATCAAAAAGCGGAAGAGTCCAGCCGGGGAAGATGGAGGAAAGATAAATACACCGGAGAGTCAGACTCGAAGGTAGACTGCTCAATTTTCACAAACCTTGTTAAGGTTTGTTTAGTTTTCATTAGACATTGGTTGAAGCTAATTATCATCATTATTTAAAATCGGCACAGCTTAGGAAATAAAAACGCAAATAAAATGTGATAAATACGTTTTAAGAATGCATATATCCTACAAACTCTAGTCTGAAGTTCCACTGTATTTTGTTCACTTTCATTTTGATTCCAACTGCCAAAATGTAGATGAAAAGAAGCTCCGAGTTGAAAAAAGGTGGGCCCCAGGAACACTTTTTTTTTAGTGGGCTAGTCTATCAAAAGAAAGTTAATGAAATTTTTTCATAGTAATACAAATTTGAGACAAAATAGGAAGCTTAACACATCACCTTGGGCTCAGGTAGATTTGTATGACTATTTTTCACTATTTTATGGACAAAACAATTAAGAAAAAAGCTCTAGAATTGTAACTTCAAAGATAAATGATTGTGTTCTCTATGGTTAAGATGCAAATACATCAAGGGACCTACATGTGATTAGATCATTAATAAGATCTATTTACACATGTTTAGATTTACATGAATGTATAGAAGTGCAGGATATTGCAATTCTTTTTCTCCCTTTTGGTCTGAAGGACCTCTGACTGGTGATCAAAGCTAAACATCTATGTTTCTGAATGTAAAAAAAGGTCCAAAGTTACACTCACACCCAACGACTGCAGAATAAATTACATTGTAAAAACAGTTTTGACTATGGACTATGATTTGTAATCAGTTTAGGGAGGTTTGAAGATGCCTAGAGGGGATAAAGGGAAGGGAAGAGAAAAGTGTCAGCCTCGGTTGACAAAATTAAATATTGAACAGCTCTAATATTCACAGATGTTCCTCAATTTTCAACACAGTGGGGAGGAACACCCGGAGCAGCACCCGGCTTCCCTCCTTCACCGGCAGCTTTTCAGACATCCTGAGTGTGCAGCTGCATTGGCTTCCATATTCTCTATTTTTTGTTGAAGCACGTATGATTACAGTCTTATTAGCAGAGATGGCAATTTTCATATCAATGGCATGATAAATGGAGCGTATTACCTCATTTCTAACTGGGGTTTTGGATGTGTGTTGTGCTGGGAAGTAAGGTGGCATGCCCCAATCTGACACTAATTACACTTTAGTGGAAAGAAGAGGGAAGGAGGTGCAGGGCGGGAGTGGTGAGGATGTCTCAAAGGACCAATCGGTGAAGCTGACAGGGTTTCCATGGACACTTGGTGGCTCGGGTGTCCCAACATGCATTTGGGAGTGACAACCGGCTCCGGTTGGTTTGGCCTGAGCATCAAACCTGTTAAAAAAATACTGGCTACATGACTGCAACCGAGCCACACAGGAGCAGGCAGGTGTTCAGATCGGCCCCTCTCAGGAACGCTCATCTTTCCAGTGACGCATTATGCAAACATGCACAGACACTGTGCTCCCCTGCAGGAGGCAAAGCAGGTGTGGCATGTCTAATCAGCTTTAATAGCGCCACTCTGCAGCTCCCTCTATCCTGTCTCACTCTGCTGCCCCAGTGACAGCCCTGGTAACGGGGGAGGGTAAAATGACGGTCACTGGAGACACCCCCACCCAAAACACAGCTGTTCCCTGTGGTCTCCCGGATACAGTACAGGGTGAGCTTGTGCCAGAATAATTAAACCAAGTGTGGGTGACAGCTCCATTAATGTGCAGCGACCCATCTGCACGTTTCACCTCTTGGTGTCTCTCCTTCACTGGTGCGCTCAGCGGCCATTAAAAGCTCTCCAAGCCTCTCCAAAAGAGAACCAAAGTGCAGTGCTCTTGTTCATTCATCTGCCACTTCAGATATGTAGCTGTGTAACCCTGAATATGTATAGTCTCCGTCTATGATTGAGTTCATGAAATCTGGTTTACATGTGATCTTACATACACAACAATTACACCAACAACTCATGTTTGAGACAGGTTTGATTTTGCAGGTCAATGTCTGGCTCTTTATCTCACCGCAAGCGTCTCTTGAGCTGCAGGCTGTCATGAATGATCCTCTTTACAAATTCAAGTTCTCCACCCTCTGCCATGATCTCCGTCACTCCGCCTGTGTTCACTGAGCTGGGAGGAGGTCGGCGTGAGTTCCTGGAGTTTACCCCCTGGAGAGCAACAAGACAGACAGAGATTAAGATAAAAATCCTATTAGAAGCCTGTTGCTATCGTGTAAACAAACAGTGAACAAGTGCAGTGTTTACTCTCAATGAGCAAAACACTTTAACAAAGTCAAGCCATTTTTCATTTAAATGTTCAGGACGAGATAACAGTAAAATGTTTACCTTTGCTTCAAGCTGATTGGCAAAAAAAGGAGGGTTGCACATGCAGAAGTCGTACACCATTTCTGTCTCTTCTTTCAAGGCGTCCATCAGTAGAGTCTTCTGAGGGACTTTGACAACTAGGAAAGTGGAAGCACACAGAGATGAGGCAGGGATTTTTAAATGCAATGTTTTAGCTTATCATGACAGCTCTTGGGAAAAACAAAAAAAACACCAAAGGCAACTTCAGGCCATCCTACACAAAAGTTGACAATCATGACAGAAACAGGGTAAAATCATTGATTCTCAGTCCAAATCTGTGGCCTTCGATAGCACAATGAGACACCGTCTTCGGTCACCAAAGCTTTCAATTAAAAAATAAAATAAAAGTCAGACAGTGAGTCAAAGTTAAGAGGACATTTTCACAATATTACAGCTGCGACAGCCTTCCTTGGGCTGGTGACCAGTAGCTTATGGTGGCTAATCAGCAGCAGTCAGTAAACCTTAGATAGATTTTGCTGACATAACTATTCTCCGTTTGGCATTCACCATCATCCCATAACGTGTTACTTGTAGCCACAGAGGGTTGTGTAGTCTTCCTTAAAGACACATTAGGTGAGCGAATAGACAAACACTACACTGAAAGGCTGCGGTTTAAATGCAGCAGTTTAATGTCTTGAGATTCAATGTTCTTCAGGATGAGTGGACCATATTTACCTTTAATGAGGTCAGACATGTTGTTCTGCTCAACGTTTTTCGTAGCGTAGTCGAAACAGATGTCGTCCACCTCTGTGGCCAGAAAGTACCAGCCGTTCATTGTGGCTCCCAGTAAGGGGTAGATACAAGACGCACCAGTGCCTGAGAAAACACACACACATATTTTTGACAGCTTGAGGATGTGTGTTTATTAGGAAGATGAATGGTTGTGTGTTTCATTGGCCAATATGGAAATATCTGGTTTAAAGTACATGGTAAAGAGATTATAAAAAAGGACAATAAATGTCAGTTCCAGCTGCTGTTATTAAATCCTCCACATATGACAATAATGACTACAGTCAGTTCAGTCTCAGATAAGTGGCACCATTTAGTAAAGGAAACACCCAGTGGTGATCCATCAAGGAGCGGACAGCTTCAATCTGCTTCCAGAAAGATTTAGGCTCATCAATCAGTGACCTGAGGTCCTAAAGACACAGACACACACACACACACACACACACACACACACACACACACACACGGCTGAGGATTAGACTGGTGAGTGCTGGGAACACTGGGAATGACTGGGCTCATGTGTACCAGCTGGAGGCATCAACTGACATTTTGTGTGCCACTTTGAGCTGCTGGAAGCCACATCCAGAATAAACAATAGCAGGGGTATCAAATGTAAACCAACTGGGGGACAGTCACTTGAACAAACACAGGGTTATTTGTATTTTTCCTCTCAGCTTGATTATTTTGGAGAATCCTCACCAGGATGATGATGATCAAAGTTAAACCATCACACACATGCAGTAAAAGATGCGAAGCAAATGAGACAAAGAGTGGTGGTGGTACCGATGTCGATGCCCCTGCGTGGTTGCTTCTGGCCGTCGATGAGGTCCTCCACCCAGTGGATGTAGTTGAGGCGGAGGGGGACGGTGGGGATGAGGCGCTCCAGAGGGATCTCGATGGTCAGACCGAAGTCCTCCTTCAGCAGGGTGCAGGTCAGCGCCCGCACCGCCTCTGGCTCTTTGAAATTCACACTAGAGGAGCAACAAGCATGGCTGAATTAATTCATGTTAGCATCTAAACCAATTTGCCAATTTTAGACTATTTTATTAAGTCGTAGTTTATTGTACAGCTGCTACATTTAACTTTTTAAGATTTCGTCTTATAAAAAGGTATTATAAGGTTTAAAACAAACAAAGAAATCTACCCATATGTTTACATTTCTCAAAGTGAGGTGGTATCATCTAAAAAACATGATTGAAGTTTAGAGCAGACAGTTATAGGTAATAATTCTACTGTTCACCTTTGTTTTCTCCTCCAAATAAGTTTGGTTAATGTTCAATTTCCCTTTAAGGAAGATTTCAATTTAGTGACATGCTGATTCTCTTGTTTCATCAATGAGGCCGCCTGCCAGCAATTTGCCAAACTGCTCTTAATACTGCACTTCATTAACCCTCTGCAGCTCTCTGCACTGAACCTCATTACCACACACACACACACACACACACACACACACACACACACACACACACACACAGGAGATAAGCAGCCCATCAATTCAACAATCCCTTGCTAATGACAATGAAATTCACATTTTCCAGATTGCAAAGATCTCCCACTTTTTACTCCCAATTCTCAGTCCCACTCGCTCTGCTCTCTCGTCTTTTCCACTCGACGCATTTAAGGATTTCAGCTGTCACACAAGCAGGCACGAGTGTGGCAGACAGAACGAGTGGGCGAGATAGGTATAATTAAAGCTTTGCTGAGTGCTTTCGCACCTTGGCGGATGTAATTAGACACATCCTGGTGAAGGCAGCGTCTGGTGCGAGCAAAAAAATAATAATCTACTGCTGGTAGAGATGGAGTTAAATCTCTGAGATACAAAGCAGCTGGTTTTGTTTTAATTTCTTTCCATAAATCAAATTACACATAAAGAGCTGAAATGTTTATCACTCAGTATTCAGCTCCTCTTTGGTGACATTTCACAACACACAAAATTAAATCAAAATTTACATTTTCCCCTTCTCGTCCAACTTGGTGACCAAAATGCTACTGTGGCGTCCAGTTTGCACACAGAGAACGAAGACAAAGAGTTGGTTCTCTCTTTTGCCACTTTGGATTTAATCAAATAAAACAAACTATCTAAGAGTACACGACTACACAGCGATGGTCAGTGTCGCACACAGATGGCAAACGTGAACTACAGGCAGGCGCTGTACGAGAAGATGTTAAGATACCAATGTTATTTTGTGAGTTTCAGCAGTTTGTCAGTTAATAGTTGGCTTTTATTTGTATTTTATAACGGATGCCTGTACATTTAGACTGCAGTGTGCGCGGCGGGGGCGACGGCGAGGACACCGACACAAACACTTAAAGTAGTGGTTCTCAAACCTTTTCTGTAAATAACTTCATTTTGTGACTCCATCTGTGCTTTTATAAATAACAGAATAAAGAAAATTGCAATCACTTTCAAGTAAATCAGATTGCTCCATCAGACATTTTTTTATTTTTAAATTGCAATCACTTAGAACAATGAAAATAAAGTTATATCTGTGCAAAAAATAACTAATATTTAGGTACTACTAAATAGCTCATTGTGGAAAACAATAAGCTATTTATTTTTTTGCCAAACAAAACAGAATGAGTGCAGATATGTGAGCATCAGGTTGCATCAGTATTAGTGGAGCAGTGAGCCTCTACACATCTTTTATAAACGGGGTTGTAGATTTGATACAATTCATGTTCAACGTTGATCTGAGATCTGTTTTCTGTTTTAAGACACGCAGCAGCAGGAAGGACGTCACGGAGACTTCTGGCAAAGAGCCAAAAGTCGGCGAGTCGCTATGCGCATGCGCAAGCGTAACCTGTTAACGGCATAACGTAAACATTTACCCGAAAGTACAGGCTTTTCTCCATGTATTTATTAATGACTTAGTTTTATATCCGTGTACTTTGTACTTTTGTAATATGTGAAGCCAGCAGCTCATTGTTGGTACAAGACACGAGCACTTTGTCTCTTTCACCTGGAGCAGGAGAGCTGCTCCAGGTTCAGGAGAGTTGCTCCGGTGCTCCTCACAGGAGAGCTGCTGTTGCCATCTTCACCCTGGGAGCGTTTATAACGCAGATATAGCGGTCTGCTTTTCACGCGACATATTTTTTGACGCTCTCTGTCCGCTGCTGTGTGCTCAGCGCTCACCTGTGTGTGCGCGCGCACGTGTCTGTACGCATCAGGGCGGAACTCCGCTGTGCGCGACGCAGAGCAGAGGAGAAGTGTTAACGCGACCATGTAGAGACCGAAATGACAAGCTGTGTGTGGATAAGATCAATAAAATACGGCCGTTTAGTTTGTTTAATAACAGAACAAGATGTAGACCTGTTCTATAGGAAAGAGAAACTTAAATGACGACTTGTGATCTGGCGCTATCGAGAAAATTACAGGGGGGCGGGGGGTTTTTTCAGGGCGGCGCCCCGCCCCCCTATTCTAACGGTGGGGGAAACACTGGACTGTATGGACCCGGTAATGGAGGTGAAATGCCAACCCTCATTTCTTTTGAGCAAGTACAACACACTGAACCTTTCAGTAAGTGTTTGGACTGATAACATTCCTGTGTTGTTCAGGTGCCAGTGAGACGCGTGTTGGATATAGGTCTGACATTTTATTCCTTAGACTAACTGAACTACAGACGTGAAAGCAGCATAAAACACAGGGGGCCTCATTTGAGGCGCTGATTGGGGGCCACAATGTTCCTGGCTGGGGATTAACGTTGTATCTCGCTCTCCCCTCATTTTGTATAATCTCTCTATTACTATATGTATTTAAAAAATATATGTAAAAAAAGCTGCTGAGGTGACTCTGGTCACTGAACTCTGCATCTTCATTCGGGAGTGATAACAAAGACAAACGATGCTCCAGCTGTGGGACGGATACAAACAAGGAGCAATTTACCTGTAAAGCCCGACATCAATCTTACCCCATGTCTCTTCCTTGAACAAACATATTGGGTTAATGGTCCAGTTTAAATCAGCGGCTGAAGGAGTGTGACCTCCAGCAGGAAAACAAACACCTGGCTCTCCTTTCATGACGTACGGCACATTTTCAAAAGACGAACCGGTGGAGAAAAAAAATGGCCCAAGCTGAGGGGAGGAATCAAGCTAATGAGGGAGAAGGATACATCAGCATAATGCTCCCTCTTCCCCAAAATGAAAGCGTGCCTCTCCCAGATATTTTGCCCTCTTTCATTTCTCCTCTGAGGCCTCTTTAGATAAAGATCAATATTCAGAGAGGGAAGCAGCTAAGGCCAGCCCTCTATTTTTAGTCCCTGGTGTGTGTGTGTGTGTGTGTGTGATGCAGACCGATCACTCCCATCAGCAGCACAGCTAATGCCATGTCTCCATGGCAACCCCACCTACTGAACAGATGAGGAGAGCACGCAAATCCGGCCACGCTGGAGCAATGGCTGATACCAGACGGAGCGTGAGAGTGCCCGCGATTTACGTCTGCACTACCACGTAGGTGCAACGCTGCGTGCTGACAACATAAATGTGGCCAACGGGACGCAGTGAGGGACAAAAACCCTGATGAAAAAGTTGTGATGAGATTTAATATACTGTGCTGTTTAGAAGAGACGACGAGTGTGTGGGGGCTCAAAACTGTATTCCAGCTTACACTCGGGTAAAAAAACAGCAGGACCAGGTGTGAAGGAGCAGACAGAGTGAGATGAAGGTGAAGAAGAAGAGATATAAGAAAAGGAGAGAAAAGTCTTTAGTTTAAATTTAAGAAGATGACATCATTCGACCAGTAGGGAGTTTACTGCTGAGACAAACGGCGTGCTCTCACCTCCACGCTACATGATCAGCGTGAAAGCGCCGTGCACACAGACACTCTCTCTTTTCAATCTCTGTCCACAGAGAGGTGACCTTCAAGGAACATCTACTTCACTCCATGTGTTGGGAAAACATTTTGTGCTGATTAGCAGCAACTTCTTCTCTCGTGTCAGGTGTTTGTTTTTTCCCCCCTCACAAGAGCAGAAATGAATGGTTAAAACACCTGTAAAGCTAGACTTTGAATATCTCTGAGCTCATTTGGGGATATTTTTTCAACTCTGCAGGTATGCGGATGGTGTGAAAAACAAATGGCTAGTTGAGATCTAAATAACAACCAGCAATTATGTTCAAAATAATTGTTCTAGCTGTTTCTCTGCTTATTTATTATGACTTGTGATTTGGTGAATAAAATGTTTATTGAAGTTTTGCAAGTACTTAATGGGATCTCATCTGTTCATGTCAGCAAAATAAAGCTTATTGGAGCTGCTTACCAGAAACCCCATTGCCCCAAATTATGATTCATGATTAACTGGTTTTCAGATCAATGATTTGGAGTACAGTGATAGTTGTGCCTGGGTATTAAAAAGGGCAAAGCATATCAGTCACAGAGCTGATGACGGCCTTTTCACAGCAGATTTAGTAAGTGAAATAAGTAAAAATAATTTCCAAGGCAGCGAGTTTCCCTTAGTATAATGTATCTGCATGGTAATAACTGCTGGGCTTTCCAGTGCTGCTAATTTACCGAGTTTAAATGTGGCATCAAAGGTCAAAGTTATTCATTAATTTGTTCTTTTATTACCAAGAACATGTTGAATAATATTTCACTGAATACCAAACTGGTGTGAAAATTGAACATTTCATTAATTACGGAAGTGAAAATCATTCCACAGATGAGCGTCTAAAAATGAAATGTCTCAGGCTGTACCTTTTAATACCCACTCGTTCCTCTTAGTCCCACCCCTCTAACTGGCTGATCTAAGACCCCTTTTCTCCTTTCCCAAAAACTGAAACAAACCAAAATTCAGATTTTTTAATTTTTTATTTGATCTGTTCTTCACTTAAATCCCAATCACCCACCCCCCATATGTATTATTCTGCTGCCTCTGGTCTGAGCTCCACTCTTCCCACTGCTATCAGTCCTCCACACTGACGATCCCTAAATGAAGGGAGACGCATCTCCCCTGAGGATTGAATGGGTGTCTCCCCAAGATTACTCTCATCCCTAACTCACCGATTAAATACTTAAACTCGGTAGATGAATTAATTGGGAAATACAAAACCACACTAATCCCTCAACTGATGGAATGGCAGACTGACGGGGGGGGGGGGGGGGGGAGAGCCACATTTCTGCAGACAGCTAACGAGAGCTGGTACCACACACATGAAGGGAGACACAAATCCTGGACATCCGTTCATGCAGCAGGCAAAGAGAACAATTGGCATCGAGTCCAGCCTGAGCTGATGCCTGATCAATGTGCAATACACTACTGAACCCATTTGTTTAAAAGGAAGCTAACATGCTGGAAAAGAAAGATGTTTTCTGTGTTGTAAAAACATGTTTAAAACACATCTGACGGATTCCAAATTAAAAAGATTCCGCCGCGGTACCGGCATGACTCCGGGGATGAACAACAACCAATTTTGCACTACAATTCTTAATAAAATGAGAAAATGTTCATTTGTCAAGTATTTAATACACAGTATAGAAAAGTAGGCTTTGACATGTGGTTATTTCATGTATCTTTATTGTAATACCAGAAAACATGCTATGTGAGAGATATATCTTTATCGAGATTATAGATAAAATATCTTGGCCATAAAGTCTGCTCTACTGTGATGAACCAATGTTTAATTACGTTGTCATTTCACAGTTTTTACAAACAAAGATCCACATAACTTCTGTCTAGTTGTCTACTTCCCCAATAGTCTAAATGTCCACATTGGTTGTCCAGCCCCAAGACTACCAGCCCATTGTTTGCTGTCTGTCTGTCTGTGAGCCACAGACTGACAGAGACACTACAAAGCGCTAATTAACACCTGTCACAGACGGACATCCTGGAGAGTTTTAAAGCATGCCCACACATGCACATGCTCTGGTCGCCGTAAGATGATTGACTGGCCACCTCACAACCACAAAGGATCCGCCCACACCGATATGTTCACATTCACACACAGATGTTCAGACTCACTGACTCGGCATCATCTGCATAACACAGACAATAGGCAAGCGATTACTTCACTGAGCAGACGAAGTACCTGTTTCACAAAACCCAAACAAAGAGGGAGGAAAGCGTCTCCGTCCTGACAGAGGAACACAGCAGACATCACAATAACTGTCAGCTCTTAAAATCACTGGGCTTTTGCTTTGTTTTGACAGACTCTTGTATAAACTGAAAAAAAAAAGGGTTTATAAAAAGACAAGCTGACATGTCTTGCTTTAAAAGACTCGACAATGTAACCAAGATAAATTGAAAACGCTATTTTGGGTGTTTTTAACTAAAGTAAATAAGAGCGGGTATTTCCAATGTCGATACCAAAAAAACATTTATAGCAATAACAATCTGCACAAGAACATTTACGTATAAAAATGTCTTCAAATAAGCAGAATTGTTATCTATCTAAAGAACATCTAATCAAAAAGAGGAAGAATTGGATCAAGCCTTTCATAGTAACTTTCTGTACTTGACAGATTATAGATTCTTGGCAAAAGAGACACATTACAGTTGGTAAAAAAGAAGAAGAAGCAAAACACCCCAAACAAAAGTAGCTTGACATGGAGAAAGAAAAAAGAAATAAGGAGGACAAGCAGCAGAGATTTACTTAAGCAATAAGGTACGAGAGGCAGTACTGTGTCGTGCAATAATGTACTGTTCAAGGGAGTTGTTAGGCCCGACGCGCAGCGGAGGGCCGGCAAACCATTGAACTGCTTTTATAATATGGGTACCTGCGACTTTATAAATAGTAATAGTAAGCTGCCTTTCAGCACAAAATAGTTGTAGCCGGCAAAACGGTGTGTATCGCATTTCAGCGACAGAGAAAATAGTCCCGAGACGCACATACGGGACTATAAAACTGACTGCTTGGTCAGTAAATCTGTGATTTACTGACCAGGCCGGTTGAAAGCAGGGTGGAGGATGACGCTCAGCCACCGATGTAAAGAAGTGCTCTCGCTGCTTCTGTCCGTCTTTTCTCCGTCATTTTTCTCCTCCATGATGTTTAGAGAACTTGCCTCGCGTCGGGAAATTATTGACGTAATTATATCTCAATGGAAATTATCACGATTTTGTGATCAAACCCTTTTCATTCCTCGTCTTTAGGTTAGGGAGGAAGTGACGTGTGTGTTGTCGTTTGTTATGCTAGTGTGGGGGATGCTACGTGATCTTGTTAGCTGTTCCGTTTGAGCTACTGCTAGCGAAGAGCCCCGTTGGAATCCTGTGAACACTCAAGCAATAAACCTGCAAGTTAAGGAAACCAACGTCTGCGAGTCGTTACTGCAGACGTTACAATATTAAAGTTTACACCAAACATGTTTGGTAACTGTCAAGCTTGAAATGACAACTAACAGTCGCGCAATTTAAATCTACCTGTTATTTTAAGTGTGCACTGATATGTAACGCTCTAAATGTAAACAGGCTGTACAGTACTTTATGGCTGAATAAAGTACATCCCGTGACTCACTCTCAACCAATCAGAATGCTTGATTTGATCTACCCGTATTATAATTTAAAATAATGGACGTCTCTCCGTACAGGATTTAAAATACAGGCGGATCAGCAGATTCACAGAAGAACAGTCAGTAATTGCAACCGTAATTATTACTGCGGTGAAGGTGTCAATTTGCCCACATGGATGGAATTAAAATCACTGAACAGTAATGTTAGAATCCAACCACCTCCCCGATATCCTTGGATAAAGTCAAAATACTTTTGTATACAGTTTGGTATTTAACATATTCACACAAAACGTGACTCAATTCATTTGTTTCCAAATAAAACTCTGATTACTGGAGAAATACTAATGACTTAACTAAACTGCAGATAGCACAGGTGTAAGTCGTAACACTAACGAGGTCTCAGTAAGCCTTTATTAACGAGTTACACCTGCTCTTTATCTGCATTTGAAGACATGCAAAGTAAGAAGATGTCAATAAAAGTATGACTTTCTTCAAAAAAATGTAATGCCTCTGATCCCCAATCTAGGTTGTTGTCTCAGGTTTAAATGCTTATCTACATTTTTCGTTAAAAATGAATCTAGTTCCAGTTTCTTTCCCAGAGCAGCAGCAATCATTAGCTGTGTTTGAAGTATCACCACTAATCGCACCAGACATACGCTTCCTTTGTTCTCCTGCATGGACTTTCTCACATCATGACATCTCACTCGGGCGGGCGGGCGGACACACACACACACACAGTTTGTGTACGTAGTGAAACTCAGGAAGCTTACAGGGCAGTTTTTGATTGACACACCAACCTATTCTTACAATTGGAGTTCATATTAAAATGTCACTCACACATACTTTGTGAAGTCTCTCTAATGAATAAAGAGAGCAGCAAACAGCGGATGGAGTGAAAAGGAAAAGAAAAAAACTTTGGATGTCGGGTCCATTAATCATTTGTCCAGGCTTTGTCCTCCTGCTGTGGCCAGAAGCTGAATGAGCAGTAAAGATCAGAGTCAGCTGCGTCATGAGGTGCTGAATGGGATCCTCAGGGATCGACTTTGGCCCACTGGTGAAAAGGTGTTTATGTACACTGCCTCAGTGTTTTCACAATATGGCTAAAAACATGTGGACACCTGAACATTAGACCCATATGACATTCTTGAACATTTCATTCCATAACTACGGACATTAATATGATGCTAACATACGTTTCCACTCTTCTGGTTTCATACTTGCCACATGAATTCAGAAGCTGGCTGCAGGAATATGCTTCCATTCAGCCACAAGAGCATGAGTGAGGTCGATGGATGGGTAGAGATTCCCATGTTTACGACACAAGAGCGCTCATCAAACAACCGAGAGTTGGTTGTGTCGGGTTAAAATATTGTGTATTTCCAATGTAACACCATATTGAGATGGAGTTTGGTTGGCATGAGACACCCTAAAAAAAATACACACACACACACACACACAGCTGTTGTGGATTCTTTTACTGTTTTTATTACTGTTTACTTATATTACTTGTTTTTTGTTTACTATGTGTCTCTTGCTGCTGTAATCCTGCACTTTCCCCACTGCAGGACTAATAAAGGATTATTTTATCTTAATTATCTGTTCCTCGGGCTCTTCGTGTTTTTAAGTGGCAAGTCGGATATTTAGGAGCTCTGCAATATCAATTCCGATACCTCAACGTCATAGTTTTTTATATCAGCGCGCTCTTTTTCTCATATTTAAAAACGTGTGTGGCTCAGTGTGCATGGAGCTCATTGGAATGAGGACAGTGGTCGCTGTGATGCTGAAACTCAATGAATGTATCTGAAAGTGTACAGTATGACAGAAACATTCTTCCCTGTGTTAAAACAGGAACAGGCTTTCCTGAAATGTTTTCCACCAAGTTGGGGCCTTCATTCAACCCAGTTCTGACCCAGGACCATCGTATAATGCAACACTGTCGGCATACCCATAATTTGGACATTTCCGTCACGGAAATGTTCTTAGTGGGGAAAAAAATAAAACTGTTGCAAAGTAACAAACATGATTTCCGGCAACGAAGAAAGGTTTCTTCCATTTCAGTCAATACAAAGATGCAAAATAAAAAAGGAGGATGTCCTGTATGTGGACAGGTAATAGTGTTTATGCAATAAAACAAAATTAATAAACAGCTGCTGTGTGACAATGGCCACCTCCCATACATCAATTCAGATTGAGATCAGGGATGAACAACACGATACACTGCTTACACGCACACGCACACACACACACACATACACATAACCCCCCCAATACACAAACATCAGTCTCAGGTACTCACACAGGACGTCCGGTAAGACTGGTGTGCACGTGGTGCTGGAAGTCCGGATATTTGGAGGCCAGGTAAGAAAAGTCCGGCGGTTTGTCTTTGTAGCGGTTCCGCGGATGCATGGACTTGTTCAGAGCCATGATCTGATTTAAATGAAGGGGAAAGTGTCTTGAGTGTGGACCAGAATGAAGTTACAGCAACAACAGGCACGAAGTAAATATGAAAAGCACCCTAACCTACCTAACTAACTGCTGTTGGGACTTCTCTCGAAGGTCCTTTAATGATTGGACTTCGTTGGACTTTAATTTGGGTCACAGCTAATTGAAATGTTTAAAACTGGAGTAACTACATAACTGATTCGTGGGGCTAGTTTGGAGCACTTAGCTCGTGTAAGCCGATACGTAGCCCGCACCGTGCCTTCCTACCTCTTATTGTAGTCCTGTCCGTGTTGTGATGAAGCCTGGTATTATTTCCCAGCTGGTGGTAACTTTGTGGCACTAAACGACTAGTTTAGAAGTAGAAGAAGCTCACGCGACTCACTCACGTTGACCAAACGTTATTCACTTTCTGTAACTCACTTCCGGGATGTTTGAGACGTCACCGCTCTACGCCAATACGTGTTGACGTCATCAAAAATAAATAAAAAGGTTGCCATGTCAGATAATTTTACTTAACTCTACTTAATTGCATTTTATTGTCTTATTTTACTGTGTAATTTTGATATTTTACTTCTATTTTATTTAACTTGACTTCTATTATATTTTTTATTTAACTTTACTTCGGTTTTATTCTAAATGTTTAGATAAATATAAGCAAACATCTAGAGGGGGAAAAAGTGTTACAGTTGTCAATTTAACCTTTTTTTGAGAAAATTAAGATTAATCATTCAGTCATCTCTTTTATAAAAGTAATTTCACTGTTTTCATCATACATCATAAACATTAAAGCTGCCCGTTTATCTGTGAATTATTAATTCACGTGTATTTAATACCCATTGCACCTTCCTTTTACGTTAACATATTTTATGATAAATGCAGAACATAAATATTTTATGAGCCTTTTTTTTAATAAAAACGAATCCCTCTGTCAAATATAATAATACTATTATTAGGCACACTATAAATTAACTGTAACTCACTGGTGGGAAATAAATATACTATTGTTTAAAAATACATTTCACCTTCAGTATAATAAACAACAACAATACAAATGCAGATTTTTTTTTTTTCTTCTTTTATTATATCGCAAAGAATAATGACATCCAGGTATATTGTTGACAGTTTGCTGAGTGAAGAGTGAGACCTTAGTGGCGAAAACATCATGAGCTCTCCTTATAGTTATAGAGGACAGGTGGTAACGACCCACAGACACACTTGTCTGTCAGTCCCTTCCTATACCAGACCAGAGCAGAACAGAGATTGCTTGGGACCTGCGAATGGAAAAAGGGGATTTTCTTCATCAGGGCACACACTTTCCCACAACACCAGCAGCTGTGTTGTATCTTTGTCCCGCAGATTATTACAAAAGAAACAGAACACACATCATCCTGACCGTTCATTAATCACCTCCTTGAGTAAAATCAAGGAAGGGGATAATTTTTTTTAAATTTATTTACATTTTATGATCTGGCATGTCCTGAGGAGACTAGCGTCTTTATTAACAACAAAAGGAGGCTGATTTCTAGAGATAAACTAGATTGTACTGACAAATGTCTCCATTTTTGGCTTCAGCTAGAACATTTAACACAGGCATCTTCATTATTCATGCCAAATTGAACTACAAAATTAGCTGTTTTTCTCCACCCAAAGTCTTTGCCTCAGAAGTTAGGACAGAGGAAACAGCTGGTAGAAAAAACAAGACCTTTGTAAAGGGGGCACACACCAAAGGGAGACATACATTATATTTCCTGAAGGAAAGGGTTTCTCCTTTTGGGACATCCTAGTCTGCCACAATCCCATTGCATTTACAGAGGAGGTCTTCGAATAGCACCACACACAACAAAACCAGCCGTTCTACAACCAACGAGCAGAGCTGTCTGACCTTATACTGGTTGACCAGGGCCACAGCAATGAGAGGAATAGTTTGATATTTTGGGAAGTACGCCAATCTGCTTGCTTACTGAGAGCTGTGTTTGAGAGAATAGATGACCCATGTTTGTGCAACACATTTGTATTTTACTGAGGAAATTCTTAATTCATGATTTTCGAAAGAATAATATTTGTGTTAACAAAGACTGATCCATTTTTCAGCAATAAACCAGCAAGTTACCGTTCGATAAATATTCTAGCACATGAAATAGCATATTGTCATTTTAGTTTTTTTGTCTGGATAAACTAATATAGTGCTAATGCTGATATGAATATTTTGTTGTTGTAGCTTCCCAACTAAGATTTATTTTAGGTATTTGGTTTTGATGAATGTATTTTTAATGCTTATTCACGCTGAATGACATCTCTGGCAAACAAGAATCAAAGTGGCGCTTTTGTGCAATTCTTCGTGGAGAAACTATTTTAAAGGTCTGTCGATTAAATCAACTTAATCGTATCAGTGTTACTTGTTTGTTTTTAAAAATGTTAGTCCTACCTACATTCTAGTATTAATTCTAGCTTCATATTTACAATCCATATTACGGTGATAGATATTTCCATCTAGCTACTGCTCAGCAAGAGAGCAAATAAGCGCATCTGCTCAAAAATACCCAACTACTTTCCCCTCACTATTCAAACCAATTGGCCTTCAATAAGATGGGACAGATTTCTAAAATGAGATTTGCTCTGACAGCTCTGCGTCAGGTTGACATGCAGCAGTGCTACATCAACAGGTCACATGAGGCTCACAGTAGCCACAAGCAGGAGCTTGAGCAGCAGATCACCAGATCCCGTACACGCAGAAAGAGGAACAAGAAGCGAAGATAAGATGATCAGTTAAGCAGTGGAATTCTTTATTAGCCAAGAACTGCATTGGAATGAAACGGCTAATCAGAAATTATACGTTTATGCATGTATCAACATCATTAAATTTCAATGTTGCCTTTGGTCGTCATTAAAAGGACCAAAGATTTAGTGAAAACAGGGATGTGCAAGATTAATGAATCACCTTGTTAGCTACAGTTAGAAGCAAGACGTTTCATTTGTTTTGTCCTCCAAGGGAAGTGGAATGGTTGTTTCTACAGCATGGACTGGTTAACGGTCATCTCCCAGTCTTTCAGTTACAGCTCCACAAAGATCAAAAGCTGAACGTTTGAGGAAAGCCACTCAGAAGACGTTTGCCCACATGGGAGTTGATCCGTGGGGTTTGTCTGCAGAGATCCTTGCTGCTCAGGCTTTTTGCATTCTCCCCCTTACAGGAGGTCTGATCCAGGAGCTGTCACGGCCTCTTTTTACAGTCAGGAGTGCTTTCAAACCCACCTCAGCATCAGACCCCTCTGCAGACCAAACCGCATCCACAGATCACTTAGCACGTCTGCCGCTAGCATTTCCTCACTAATCCTAAAATTCCCATCCAGTTCATCCTTTAGTGCGATAATACAAAATTGCCAAATCTCTTAACAAGCTAAATTTACATTTCATATTTTCACAGAAAACTGATTTTTTTTTGTTTTTATTTTATTTTTTACTCAAACCCATTTGTATTATGCAGAACATATATTTCACCCCTCAGAAATTAGAGATCTTTGCACATCCCAGATATCAAACCCAGGGGGCTCACTTTGACTCATCATCATCATCATGCCTTTGTGTTTTGTCTTTAGGTTATTTTTGTATTTTTTTTGTATTTTATTTTTTTACACAATGCTGCGGTTTGTGGCCTACATAATTCCTACGGTATACCGAACCCTGCCAAAACTGACTGGGCAGGGGACCAGAAGTGGGCCGAGGCTTCAGTTCAACAAAAGTCTCACATGAAAGGTCACAGGAAATAGTCTCCTAAAAAAGGGAGACACACCCAGGGTCAAGTACAGGAGACTGCTCAGGTGTAGTCGCTGAACTCTTCCCAGGCGACACCGTGACCCAGGGCGCTCACCGACAGCAGAAGCCAAACACACTTGGGCACTCTACGTTGGGCTTCTTGTGACGAACTCAAGTGTGGTTATTCACAAAGCCACTTTTATACATTTGAACTTTTCATTCCTTGCTGCAGGTTGATTAAATGGGATAATTTATCTAAAGTCTAGCAGTGGTTCATGTGCCACCATGACAAGAGTACAAAGCTGTTTTTTTTAAGCCCCCGAGATCCAAGGACAACAGTTTGAAGTATTCGTATATACAGCCATTAAAATATTACCTAGTTCCACATGAAGAGAAATGGTATGCACACTTGAGAAGTGATGTTATAAAGCTAGAGATTATTTCAATAACAAAGCCCCACAGACAATCTTATCGCATCATATACGCTTTTCCAGCCTTATCTCTTGAAAGTTTCACCAAGCTAGGCACCAACAGACTACGACAGTGAAGGAGGGAAATTACAGAAAGAAAGAAAATTCCTAAATAAAAAAATAGACAAAAATAAATCTTACACATAAAGACACTGTCATTTCTTAAATTATGGGGTTTTAGTGCCCTACATTTTACACCCAGTCAAAAACATCTGCCTTCGGTTGGTCGGTAAGGCTGCGTGACAGACGGCCAGCCCCGTGGTAAACCTATGGTACTTCTAGACGTTATGTAAATTTACAGTATACAATTTTGGATTACCATGCAAGAATACTTTTTTTGTGTAACATTTAATAGCTCGATCTACATCCAGGAATAATTTACATAGAAGGACAATAGTTATTGGACCAGAGAGCGCGATAGGTAAATAACCAGGGTGGTAAGTGCAGCCGGAGATGATGTGCGGATGAGGTTTAGGTTAGGGGGAGGAGGCGGGAGGGGAGGTGGGATCCAGAGGGGCGCCTGGGTAATTGGGGGTGGTGGTCCAATCCTCCAAGGTCCAAATCAGCGACACTCCCACACTTTTACCGTTTGATCTACACTCCCAGTGACCACGTAGGGAGCAGCCTTGTGGAAATCTGTCGGAGAGACAAAAGATCGTCAGAACGAAAGAAAGGAAACCCCACTTCAATACAACAGGCCTCTGAATGCACCTCAGAGAGAGAGCGAGAGGCAGAAGAGTACATTCAGATTAAAAACCAGAGGTATCCGAGATACTAACGGTGGGGGCAACCCATGGACAAGTTCCAATTTGGGAACAGCAGTCTAGGTCTGAAGACGAGACAGTCGTTGGCTGTTGGGCTTCAGTAAATACAGTTTATTGACCATCACACACCTAAATGTCAGCTTGTTTGAATTAAAAAGAGCATTTATGGCCCTATGTGATTGTTCTAAAAAAAAAGTCAAAATATTCAGTATATAGGCAGCCATTTCCAGAGCTTTGTAGCCTTGATTACGAATGGGGACATTGTCTTCCAGCGCAAGAAAAATTGCTGCATGAAAAATTATGAAAAATTGCCCCAAAAAGAGATACGCGTGGATGAGATTGATGCAGCTGCAACACAATGATGATGTTATTACAGTATTCATGTTTGAGACCTTGAAAGTGACGACGGCGGCATTGATACATCGCTCACTACTGGTTGGTTAATGAATAATGAACTGAAATAAAACTTCAGTCTGATTTCCAGGCTATTTAAAAAGCAGAATGCAAACACTTTTGGGGTATGCATTTGTTATTGTGTTGTGCATACACGCACGACAATGCTTATTAAAATGGGGTAAATAATACTTTTTTTTCTCAATGATTTCAAACAAAGGTGCTTTGTCTTTTCTACACGGCTCCAGAATTCATCACATCAATAGCTCACAGCGATATCCTCTTTGGTTGAAGTAGGATTTAAGAGGACTGGGTTTCAAAAGGCTTGCCAAGGAAAAGTTGGCTGAAGAGCTCCTCAAGAGAGTTACCAAGCCTTGATCTGCTGAAAAGCTGCAGATACAGAGGGGGAGGCGGGAAAATCCTGGAGCGCTCGTCTACCTCTTAAACCCCAGCTGCCAGCAACCCTCAGGACACTGAGCGCATAGTGGTGGAAGCACTGGGCTTCTTTACAATTATTCAACCTTTGGCTTAAGCACATATTTATGAAACCAGCTCGACTGGCCGATGGACGTTGAATAAAGAGGTTCCTGTTGCATCTCGGGAGACCAACTGGTCAAACAATAACAAGAATGAAGCTTTGTTTTGAGGGGGGTGGGGATGAGGAGCTGCTTACCCAGAGAGGTAACAAAGTGTTCGTGGGCACACAGGGTTTTCATGCAGCGCTTGTTCTTGTAGTCCCAGATCCTTAAGGTCTTGTCATCTGCACAGCTCACAATAAACTTGCCTCCAGGGTGGAAGAGGATTCCACGCACCCAGTTATCATGCCCAACCTGTGAGACACACACACACTTTGCTAAAGACACTTGTTTCAAACCAATTCAAGAATATAAAATGTTTTCTCTTGATCCAAACATTTAAAAGACACACGCATGAAGAAAATAGATGGTCCTCACCAGTGTCATAAGGCACATGCCAATGCTAACATCCCACATCTTGATGGTTTTGTCTCTGGAGCCAGACAGCAGGAATGGGCCGGCTTTACCACTCTTCTTAGTCTGGTTAGGAACAGAAGAAGAAAAATCTAATAGCAGTAATGCTGCAGAACTAGTACTCAATTATTTGGAATAATACCACCAATTCTTGTCCAGAATAAAAAAAGAAAATAAAGCACATTTGTCCTTCATGGGGAAAGAGAGATTGGCTTAAATTAATTAACTGCAACATTTACCACAAAGTATCGTTACCACAAAGATGTTTTAAAAGCCGTCAGGCAAACTGGAACCAACAGTCACTACCTGTTTTCTAGCTTTAACTGCATCAATGGAGATTGTGTTCAAACAGGCTGGAAGGTGCATCTAAACAATAACCAGAGATGAAACTGCGTCTTACTGCCTTGGTCTGCAAAAAAATTTTAGGTGTAAAAATATCTAAGCAGAAATTAAGCAATCGTGAAATTGATCATTTAATAAAATGGCTGTGTCTCTTGGGCAAACCACATTCACAAAGCAAGATTTCTTCATCTCTCTGGCAAACATAAGCTTGTTTTGTGTTGAACATTTTATGATTCTGTCTGTAGAGTAAATACATCATATTGTGTGTCTATAATTTTGCTCATTGTTTAATCTATATTTAGTTTATTTCTTTTTCCATTTCTGCATTATTTATTTTAGTGCTAGTTTTTTCACCAATACTCTCTGCACTGTTGTTAGTCTTGAAATTTGACTGACATTAATAAAGTTGAAGTTCATGAAAGTAAAAATAGACCAAATCAAGCAATTACTGTATACCTGGGAATGTTTTGTGCATGTTTCACTTCAGTTAAGAAACAAAACCCCCCAAAATCTACTTCTGTACAAGAGGAACCGTGTCTTTCACTGCACACAGGTTAAACTGGGACAACTTCTGCAAGGGCAGATATTGTTTTAAATCTGACACGTTTACAATTAGACACACTTAAGATCACAAGGCATGAGGAGGCAGTCTGGCCTGTGTCCATACTGATAACCAGCCAGATTATGCACTTCATTTCAAGCTGGTCTGCTCTCGTGGCCGTCAGTCTGAGCACTGACTGACGTGTAGAGAAGCTGCAAACTCTTCTTCTCATCATGTGATAGTGTAACAGCGTTCTTCACGGAGTGGACACATGACCATGAGTGTACCCTGTCAGGTCTGTTCTCACTCAAGGATGCACATGAGCCCCATCGTCACCCGTATGCGATGGTTGCACAATAACGACGATTGCTCAGTCGGTTGACCAGTAAGTCTTTGTCTCACGTGATCCAGTGGCTGGAAAATATGGTTTCTAGTGCCAACAGTCAGTGAGCGGTTAAAAAGATCTGCTACTGGTCTGTTATCTGCTCTGCTCTGCTGTGCTTTGACGATTGATCACACAGGGCATTGTTCTGCAATAGTCACATTGAGTAGTGTAATGTTTTAGGAGTGTATATCTACAGTGTGTCAATCAATCCTTGCTTGTAGAGCAACCTTTGTAGTGATGAATAAAAAAGACGTGAGGGTTCAGGCGATTTGGCTCGGGATTCCACCAAACCCTCAAGGTCTGCAGAGGTTTCAGGAAAACAGAAAGAAGTCAGAGCGGTCCTTTACCTCGGAGCCTGTGGCGTCTTGGATGGTGGGGTGGGCGCTCTCTGGAGCCCAGGAGATGCACTCCACCACGTGTTCGTGCTCCCGCAGCTCAGCCTTGCAGTCTTTGGAGGCCACGACCCACACACGCACCGTTTGGTCGTTGGAGCAGCTGGCGATCAGTGTGCCGTCCTGGTTGGGCCGAACCATACGAACCCACTCCCGGTGGCCTGTGAAGGTCTTCACACAGTAGCTAATCCACAGAAAAAACAGGAAAGGAGTCACCATGTTGTCACAGTGGATGTGATACAGAATATTACACTTTCTTTTTTTTTTTTTAAACACACACAAAACTGGATTTAAGGATGTCTACGGAGGGCACCTACCCAGTTGCCACTTCCCACATCTTTATAGTTTTGTCCCTTGAGGCAGAAACAATGTGATCTCCATTGGGCATGATGGCTACAGACGAAACATTGTGGTCATGTCCTGGAAAACAGAAAAACAAGTTCTCAGCAAACCAGTAAAAAGCTTTCTTAGCACAAAACATAAAAAAAAAAGCGAGCGAGGCAGCCTGTTTGCTGGGGCTTACATTGTTCCACGGAGAATAAGAGATGGCTAATTACCTAGACGCTGGGCCATATTTAAGCTGCTAACCAGATGAAGACAACAGTAAGTGTACTCTAAAAGGCCATCTTATCTGTGTGAGTGTGTGCACATACACATGCCATCAGGCTGGCAGCGACACAAAAAATGTGTTATCTGGGGCTGAAGAGGATAATTAAACTGCTGTCCAACTTGGCACTAATCTATTTCACCAGTTAGCTTTTTTTTTTTTTAACGGTGTAAAAAAAATAAAAAAGGGTGAAAAGCAGGAACGGTTGAGTGGATAAATAAAACATTAATGGAGACGTGGGTATAAAGGAGGATGGAGAGGAAATGGAGCAAAACTAGACAGTGGGCTCAGTTTAATGGAAGCTTTTTTATTTCTGCACAGTGTGAACACCCTCCTTTACAATAAAAAAAAAGAATATTGGCAACCACTGAAATCTGCTGCTCATTTTAACAAAACTGCAGTATTTTAAACTCCAGCATAAATTTAAGCATGCCAGATCACTTCTTGTCTGTGCACTAAGGAGGCTTATTTATTTCACTAATTTTCATTGAAGTTTGCTTCACAGTCAGACATTAATGGGCACTTCTAGCAGACTTATGAAGAGGAGAACAAAATGCTTCATGTTGTTTGGGCTGCTGCTGGCTGGTTGGTGGGGGGGCCTTCTTACAATTCCAACAAGGAAAAAAAAAAAATCCTTAAAATCAGCAGGGCCTGAGGGCACATGTAGATTGCTGCCAACATTTACTTGGCAATTAGGGTGTGAAAGTGTGCCTACGGAGAAGACAGTGGAGACATGCCCAATGGGGACTTAGATTCTCAAATAAAACTGAAATAATGTAGGTAGGCTTATTAAAAACGTAAACCAATTGTTTACAATTTAAATGACACGGAAGGTGAAAAGGAGGTGGATGTAGTGGTATACTGTAGTGGGGAGTCATGATGGCTAAAACTGTCTATTTGTCAGAGCTTTGGGTGCTGTGAATTGGAGCAGATTGAGGCTCATCAACAGCATCAAATGTGACAACGATCAGGATCTGCACCACCTGAGCCCTGTGTACAGTAGGGCTGTCAAAATTGCTAAAAAATGACGTTTGGATATTCCCTTTAAAAAAAACACATATTCGAACATATTCGAATATATGTGTCTTCAGTTTAGGTGTTCACTCCTCCGAATTATCCTCCGAAATACTTTTTTTTTTTTTTTTTTACATTCGAATATTAATTTTCACATTCGAAATTCTGTTTTTAACAACTATTCGAATATATATTCGAATTTCGATTATTCGTTGACAGCCCTAGTGTACAGTCAAATGCTATATTTACCATGCATGGTCCGGATGCACTCAAAGCCTTGGAAATCCCACAGCTTGATAGTCATGTCTGCAGAGCAGGATGCTAGCAATTTGCCGGTCTGGTCAAAAGAGATGTCCTGCACTGAATCTGTGTGGCCCTTCAGTGTGCGTTCAAAGTCTCCCGTCTCGTAGTCCCACACCTGAATGAAAGAGAACATATTCAGGCATTAGTTTTAGTCAACCCTACACATACAAAAACAAACATACTTTACCAACAGGCATAGTAAATAGTTTAATCTGTATAGCACTGAGAAACAAGTATGCTGTTCTTTCTACATTCAATCCCTTT
This sequence comes from Myoxocephalus aenaeus, assembly GCA_038501785.1. NCBI lineage: Eukaryota > Metazoa > Chordata > Actinopteri > Perciformes > Cottidae > Myoxocephalus > Myoxocephalus aenaeus. Next base: position 1,816,204 of record JBAMJR010000124.1, on the reverse strand, counting down.
TCAAACCCCAGCAAAGACCCCAAATGTCACATCATCGGTGGCCCAGTCACCTCCTTTCCCAGCTGAGCAGTGCAGAAGCCAAAACAAGGGAATAACCAGGCTGTCCAAGGGAGTCACATTACAATCCCCAAAACATGATGCGCTATTGGTAAAAATGACCATAGTGCAAAGACATTTGCCTTAAGAGCTCATACAGCTCTCAGAATCTGTGGTGCATTTTCAATGCTAATGGCAAGGATGCATGCGCCTGGATGCTGGTTTGGGTAACAGTTAGGCCTGATAAAAGCGGAGAGACAATTTATTGTACTGAGTATGGCAATGCCAGTTGGTGTACAGAATATGGAGCGTACAGTAGCAAGCTTCATTTTCTAGCCTGACAAAGCTGTTGTGTTTCAGGATTTCAAGCAGACACCGTTTGTCACCGAGGGATAAACCCTCCTTGGTCCCTCTCTTGTGCTGGGGGATTTTGGACAGACGGTGACAGGGGACTACCCTTTCCTCCCTAGTCCTTCTGCCTCCCCCCATAAGGAAGCTACAGACAGTGCAGATGGCCACGAGGTACAAAGTGCAGAGGGGGTTTATCCTGGAGAAGCTCAATGCAGTCAACGTGTTTGGAGATACACCAGGCTTACATTTTGCAGCAGCATCTAACGCACACATAATCCATCAACTAATTGTAACTCAATGCTGTCTCACCAATAGTTCCCCCTGGCACTCCCCCAGGGCAATATTGAAGCAGAACACTTGCCCTACTTCATGATGATTAATAGTTTACATTCTTTCAGGGAAAGTCCAACAATAATACAAAGTCTCTTTGTATATGCCATGTATGAAGAAAGCAATGAGTAATCTGACACCCGAGCTCTTTGCCCTTGTTAAATTAACCTTGCCTCTGGTTGACATGTCTGACTGAGCACAGTGCTATGCCCAGGACCTGCTGATTTACATACTGTGAAAGGTTAGAGCTGAACTCAAGGTAGCATCCTGCCATGCAAAAATCTGCCACCATAGCTGAGGAGAGAGGACAGGGTAAAAGAGGGGGATGATGAGGACCAGAGAACTAAAAAGGAGCGAGGGACAACACGGTATGTCTACAGTTAAAAAAAGAAGAAGAAAGAAACCCAACACCCTACACATGAATAAGGTAAAAGACGGGCATTATCTCGCCTTGTTCCAGATCTGACTCTGCACTTGCATCTCAAATTTAATTAATCATTAAGAAGTCAGTGTCATCTTTCTGCATATCTTTTTATCCAGGTAGCTACATACATTCATGAGGTACATCTAGTGAATAGGGACACAAGCTCAACCCAGCTGTACAGGTTCCTGGAGTGTCTGCTGGGTGCCTGGCCACTAACCACCTCACCTCTTTATTAGTGAGCTTTAGATTTTAGAGAAGATGGTATTTTGTTAGCTTTGGACATGCTAGCTGGTTCCCCATTTCCAGACTAAAGCCCTTGCTGGCTCCCATTAAATATGGATCGTATGGACAGGAGATGGAATTTTTATTTAACTTGTGAAAATAAAGCCAACAAGTGTATTTTTAAATGTTTGAACTACCGATCTAGGACAAAAACAAAACAAAAAAAAAACAAAAAAAAAACGTAAGCACAATGTCAGGATGAATGACTGAAATTAAACAAAATGGAGGTTCAGTCTGATTTGTCAAGTTAGGCAGCCTCACTGGCATGAGGTGGAAAGCTGATGAGCCTCTCAGACAGAGTAAAGAGCACAAGGTCTACTCCTCAGTTAAAAATTTAACAGAGCTGTTCAGGAGGAGAAAAGTAGGACACATGTGGGAGTCATGCAAGGCCACCGAGAGAGGAGGCAGCCAGGAGCGGTGCAAGAAAGCAGGGCTGAATTTTAAATGTGCGCCTAGGCTTGACTTCTCCTGAAGGATGGCTTGCTCTGATGGTGGGTAGTCATGGTGGAGCAGCTGATGCTTTAAGTGGAAGACAAATGAGGCCGGATGCTGAGAGGCAGGTTGCAGTGGCAGGGAGGGGTGAAAAGGGAAGAAGATGCCAAAGCGGCGAGAGGAGTCCCTGCTGTGTGGGTGTAGCTGAGGAGATGTACATGTGTCTCTCATTGTCTCGTGAATAAAATATAGAGAACAAACAGCTCAACAGAGTATTGGCATTGTGCAGAGAGGCAAAGGAGAACTGCAGCAGCAAAAACAGCCCAGAGACAGACTATGGAGTTTATTATGGAATCTACGGAAACAGACGACTTGACGAAAGAGACCCTTGTGTAATCTGGGCGTGTCTAGGATGGAGAGCTAGAGCAGGAGAGTGAGGCATAATAGATGGAGGGAAGTAAGAAGAGTGGCATTAAACCGAGAGAGCAAAAGTATATGATGTCTTTATATTCACCTTGAACTACGCCCTATTATGGCTTCATTATTAGTTGGCCAATATTCAAAGACGAACATGCAGAGGAAGCTCCAAAAATCAGACAACAGATCAATCTTAATGAAGTTGCTTCGTCTTGTAAATTACATTATACATGGATTATTATATTTCAACATTTCTCACAAGCACAAATGCGAACTTTACTCAAATTTAACCCACATATAAACACAGCTGAGATATATGTGTAGCTGGAAGGTGGCATGGTTTGTTGAAATAGTGGTTATAGGAAACAAAAAAGTTATTAATTTAGCTAATATTCTGTTATCAAAAAAAATAATATATATGCATATAACATTTTCCCCTTTAACGCAGGTGTTCTGGTTGTTAAATCAACGATATACTGTACAACAGCATGTCTTGTCTGACTACTGTACATATTGTACACGAAAGCTCAATTGGTATTCCAGTGAAAGTGTCATGCAACAACATGTGGGCTGACATTTGTATTTATAGCTCAGCTGCTACTATAGCAACCTGATATTCAGCACAGCTGAGTTTTGTTTACATTCCCTGATAGAAATGGCAGCGCATCTTGAATTAATGGAGAACAAAAACGGTTTTACTTTGGTGAAGAATGTATTGAAGTCAGTTTGCCTGCTAACGGTTTTGACAAGTCTTCTATACTTCCATCACCAGGGTACTCAAACCAGTCTACCAGATGTTTCAGAGAGAATAACCATCGGTTTCTATTTTCTCATCACCTTTCTTTCTCACCACTAGAATAAGCCTTTGGCGTTTTCACGTTACCTGAAGGCCACCATAGTTCTCTAAAACAATTGTAAAACTGCTGTAAGCAGTTGATCTCAGCTTAGCTGCGAGCCACCAGCTCAGTGATCACTATATTGAGCCTTTGATAGACAAAAACGCTCCCAGTCTCCCATAGAGCACCTTTAATGTCTGACAACAAATCAGCTGACTGCACTTCCATGAAATAGAAATGACCCTGAAGCAAAAAAGAAGAAAACTCTTGTCCAACACAAGTTTATCCATTCAGTATAATTCTTCATTTGAGCGATTACATATCCACAGTGAATAATATCCTATAAATAAGATGTCAGATAGGCACAGCAGCCGCTTTTCATCCATGGAAAACTGAGATGCTTCAAGATAGTCACGAGACATTTAAGGATTATTATCCATGTTTCCATGACTTACTGTGGCTTTGGAAACATTGATGTGCACTGAGAGGCGTACGCACATAAAGTGCATACAGTACATGGTGATGTTGAACTGGAAACAAACATCAATAGATGCTCAACCCTGCAAGTTTTTATTACAAACCTCAGCAGTGGTTTTGCAGATTTCCACATCTTCACCCAAAGACGAAAAACTAATCAGCGAATCAACTGATGTGGCTGTATTTTGGATAACCGACAGACTCTCAGTCCTGAGCAGGATATGGTCTGAAACCCCTTAAAAACAGTTACAACACCATTTTAAATGATCAAAAAAAAGAATAATAATAATAAAAAAAAAAAAAAGTAATTTGTTCCAGAGGCCCTTTTGAAGGCAAGCTCTGAAACAATTCTTTTTTTTTTCCAGATCATCACACTATCCGGCAGCACTGACCTTTATTGTTGCATCCTCAGAAGCGGACACCATGACACTGAAGACTGGGTGGAAGATGACGCGGGTGACTGGACTGCGGTGGCCGCTCAGCGCGTACCTTTCTGGTGGGCGTGGGATCCACTCTTTGGGGTCGCGCTTCAGAGTTACAGGCCCACCCAGGGTGATCTCCTCCTTCGCTTCATTCAGTTTGGATTCAAGTTCCATGACCTGCCCAGAGTGTGCAGGTACAGGTTAACAGCATCGCGGCAGAGAGGTCAGGATATGGAAATATGCATGAAACAAAGGTTTTTAAGGGTGTTGAATTTGCTGGAGTGTTTGTTTCAACTCATTATCATATAACATCTGGATTAAGGCTTTCTGTTTCTTGGTTGACTTCCTTTCAGTGTCAACAGAACATCATGAACTATTCACAAGACTTAAATCCCCACAAGCATTCTTGGAGGAGAAAAATCCCACAAACCTTCTTTTGTAATCTAATGACTGAGGTCCATTTCTTTTCCAAAAGGCCGGCATACTTCTTATCCAATTCTTCATTCTGTGGAGAGAAAAAAATTATAAAAAATAAATAAAATAAAATCAGGCAAACATATGACGAAAGCCAATCAAAGTCATGGGCTCAGCATAATCGTTGAATCATGTGTGAGGGGGCAGCTGGGGTGGCAAGCTGAGGTCTTTAACTATAGTAAGAAAGAACAGTGCATTGTTAACACACCCCTCACAGGCCAACACCCACTGCCAGACACTGCCAACCTACACAAACACATATTCTACACATAACCTCGTCCTAATCCTTCTCACACAAGATAATCTCCTGCAGACAAGAAATACTTAGGCAGCTTTAGCCACACACCCGGTAGTGGAGGCAGAGGTGGAAGTTAACTTGTGGCAGTCCTGGCAGACAGACGCCTGATTCCACCTGCGGGCCAATACCACAAGCTGGCCATTAACTTTTACATAATGGACTTCACGGCACATAGTGCAGGCGGTACTGCAAAAAAACAAACAATGTGGTGGCATTTTTTCTCCGGCTTATTCCAAGATATTATTATTATATAAAAGACAAAGAAAAGCAGCAAATCAGTCAAGCTGAAACCATTAATAACAGAAGAAAGGGGAGGCTTTGTTGTTCTATAGACCCAATACAACAGTTTTGGTGCCACTGTGTAGGACAACGCCTCGAGGCTGTTACTAACTATCAAAGCATCAAAAAACCACATTGACAGACCGCCACGAGTGCCAGTGAGGGAGAAAATTAGCGTTGCGCTCCAATTTCACAGCTAGCTCCTCAAGCCTCGGCTGGAAACAAAAGCAGACCTAAAGGTGTGGAGAGTTGCAGGCACCACCGAGGCTTATATTTAACACGTCTTAATGACAAGAAGTGATTCCTCAGACTGACATGAGGTGTTATATGAAGACAAAGACATGAACTGAGGCATTGCAGAGGGAAAAAAGCAGAGGGAACCCAGTTTGGACAAGTCTACCATCATCTAATCTGCCATCTGCCTGCCCATTACACCAACACACACAAAGACACACACACACACGAAGTGCCAGACTTCGCTGCCGCCTGCCAGTCTGTTGACAGTGGATAGTAACCAAATGTATGTTTATATATGCATCATGTATGTACAGTCTCTTAGGCAAGGTAAATACAAACTAAAGCATGACTTATTTACTATTACTACTGCTATGAAAACCTGCGAATGCACATCGCCTCATAGCATTAAACTTAAAACTGAAGTAGCCACAAGTGTTCAAGTTAAATATCTAACCACATTTAACAGACACAAAATTGCCTCATGTGGCCTCAGGGAAATGGTGCTAAGAATCATGGAGTTGTTTAGCATGTTGCTGCCTAGGTGCACATTTGTGGCTGAGCGCTAAAACCCAACAGGGTGCACCCTTCCTTCCGTGCCATTCATCTATTATTCAGCCTGCTTCCACAGGACTGCGACAGAGAAAATGTCTAGAAGAAGAACGAATGAAGACAGGAGCACGGGGTGGGGTGTTACATGAACACGAGGGCTCTGCTATAGGTTTTATTTTCATATCGTCCAATCGCGGTTCCTCAAGATCACCGATAGGCAAGCAGAGTGCTAGGGGGACACCGCATGGCTCAGCCTCTGATGGAGCTTTGAAATAGAACCTTTAATCTTTTTTACCAGCAATTTAGCTTAAAGTTAAATGAACAAACATTATTAACAGTAAACAGCCTCAAAGTCAATGTTGCCATATTAACCATATTCATGGTTTAAATTTCAAATCCAATGTGCAGGAGTCCAAAACTAAATTGTTACAACAGCAATACAATGGTTGTTCACTGCTAAAATGGCTGCACTGGAAAATCATGGGTAGAAAACAAAAGAGAGGAAAAAGGTACAAAATGACAAATGAGAAGAAACCAAGTCAAAGTTTCTAGTCTGTTTTGTGTTATTCATAGAATCTAGGGAGAAAATAAACTTAGCTACCACTTTATTGGGTACATTTGTAGAAACAGCTATAATGTGAAATCATATTAGTCCGTTGTTGTCGACATTGACAGAAATGTGGAGTCAATTATATGTTTATTATAATGGTTAGTCTGGAAGGTGGTGTCGTACTTTACTACATTATACTAAGTGTATTCTATTATATGTATAAACATCTTCAACCCCCAAACAGTTATCATTTCACCAGAGAGTAAAGCCAATAATGTAAAGGGGGGGGTATACCACTCTATTGTAATTGCAATATATACAAGTGGATAAAAGCTCCTTTCAAGATGAAGTAGCAGCAGCTTGTGGCAGAGACCCCCTAATCAGACAGACCACAATAATTGGCTGCAGGTGCTCCCGGTCACACTTCTGCACATGTTGACTAAAATGAGAAATAAAGTGGAAATCAAGGCACATTGTTTGTATAAATTGGTTCTGATTGGCTGTGCGGATGGATGTGTCCACCCATAATCTACTCACATTATCTAATTCCGCCTCCTTCTTGAAAGTGGAATATGCTTCTTCATATCCATTGGAACGTAGATAATCGGCTATCGCTCGATTTCTGAAACAGACAAAGAGGACCCGTAATTAGTTTTCCTGATTAGCAGACAAGATAGTTGTTAAAATGTCACGAGTAATGTAGTTGTATTCAACACTGTAAAACAAAGACAGAAAATTAGCATGTTCAAGAAATGTGTCAGACAAAGATGTAAAGGTTACAGATCCAGACTGTTATCATGGTTCTAACTAAGAATAAAAATGCATGGTATGCAAGAATGCATTCTAGCACCATCTATAACAATATACAGTCTCCTGCTATCTCACACAAACACACACACACCCTTCTCCACCCATTTGACACAAATTGGGAACACATAACACATCTGTCTGGCTTCTATAATGAGCTCTTGTTGCTGTGGGCAAATAATAGGAAGGGATGACTCCCCATGGTGTAGATGTACGGGAAATCAGAGTCAGCCTACATCCCACCATCCCCTACATACACACAGAAAAAGACTGACAGCGAAATCACAGAGAGGTAGGACAACCGTACCGCTTCTGGATACTTCTATTTTTCTAGAGTTCATCAAAAGCAAAGGTTTGCAGAGAAAACATTCAAAGACAGCACACCTTTCAGAAAGCGGGCACAACGATGGTGGAGATGGTAGCAGAGGTGTGTTTTTAACCAGCTATTTGAAATATGTGAAGAGAGATGTCCAGATAGGACAGACAATAGACGAGACAGGCAGCGCTAAAGGTGAGGAGAAAGGAGGCAATCTTCTCAACCTCTTTTTGTCTCCTGGGCTGCCATAAGAGAAAGAGAGAAAGAGAAAGACACACACACACACACACACACACACACACACACACACACGATCGAACTCCTTATGGGAACGCTGGTTATTTCTTCAGGGTAGGTTTTGGATTTGTTTTTACTTTTCTACTTGTGTTCTCAGTTTTCTATTACATGCCAGAGTGGGAGAGACCAACTGAAAAGACTGCAAAATGAGATGAAGAGCACAAACAAGAGACACTGAATTCATGAAGGTCTGATCAAAATGCTATTTTACTCTAATATTAATACAATATTTCCTTGATTCCAGCCCTCCTGTGTTTGCCCACAGCGAACCCCACCACTAATGCCAGGAGAAGTCAGACAAGCTGTCAGACAGGCAAGGCTTTGAGGTGCCAATATGAAGGGGGTGGGGGGTACAAGCTGTCAGCCCAGCCTGTGCCCCCTGTGCCCTCTTGGTCAGTGTTAAGCACTGAAACCCTCGTCTCCCTCTGCCCACCTGAATACCCAAGACAACAGGAGCAGGCCTTATTACAGCTCAAGGTTAGCAGGAGGTTATCTTCCCCAGTGACAGCCTGCCTGCTTCAAGTCAAGACAACGAGAGGGGAGGGCTGAGGTGTGCTAGCATGTCTGAGAAAGTGTATAAGCAGGCAAAGGAAGCTGCAGGTGAGGCCAACTGAGGCACAAAGGAGGCTTTGATGTGGTGTGGGTGTGTCAGGAGGGTGTGTGTGTGTGAGCCATAGACCGTATATAAGAAGAGAGCGTATAGCTGCCACGACGTCACCCATGGGTTTGGGGACTGCCGATTTGAAACCTTGAGGCTGGTATTGTAGCCCCATATCTTGTTTGTTTTTTTTAAACCATAAGTGACGAGAGGGAGGAGCCAAGTAAATCCATAAACTGGAAGCACAGTGTGAATGGTTTAAATTGTAAGTGGAAAACACAGAATACTCCCAGTCTAACAGAATACTCCCAGTCTACACAACACAGACTTCTATACAATCACATTTGTTTTTGCAACCACAGGAGTCACCCCCTGCTCACCATGTGAAAGAATGCAAGCTTCAGGCTCTGACCAATTATGCCTATTATGACCAAGAGGGCTTCCAACAAACCCAACAATAAGATGTCACACCAGCCATTTACAGTCCAATTCAGAGAATGGGTTATTAAGAAGACAACCTAGCTGCCAATACACAGCATATATTAAACTCTGACCTGACACTACTATAAAGATTGAACTTATGTAAAGGCTTTGAATGTCTCTACATAAGTAAATTCCTGATATGCAGCAATCTCATTCATTGCAGGGATTTGATGAGTTACTGTACATCTAGCGCTATGGAGAATACAAGCAAATTGGTACATATTCTACGCTAGTCTCCTCTTACCCTTGTAAAACTAAGAAACCGGTTTCCCCACAGAGGTCAGTAAGTAAGTTGCATGGTGTTGTATGCAAACCACATGGTAGAGCAGGTTAAGTAGCTAGAGGGGACAAGTTGGTAAACATATTCAAAATATTTTCAACACACTAATAAAACCACACAGCAAAGCAAGTGAACAAAATGGGGGCTAATATTTATATACAACAGCTCCTGTTTATGCACTCAGAAACATTCAATATTGTCAGGGTTGGTATCTCAGTGTTTCCCCCACCGTTAGAATAGGGGGGCGGGGCGCCCCCCTGAAAAAACCCTCTGCCCCCCTGTAATTTTCTCGACAGCGCCAGATCACAAGTCATCATTTAAGTTTCTCTTTCATATAGAACCGGTCTACACCTTGTTCTGTTATTAAACAAACTAAACGGCCGTATTTTATTGATCTTATCCACACACAGCTTGTCATTTCGGTCTCTACATGGTCGCGTTAACACTTCTCCTCTGCGTCGCGCACAGCGGAGTTCCGCCCTGAAGCGCACAGACAGGTGAGCGCTGAGCACACACCAGAGGACAGAGAGCGTCAAAAAATATGTTGCGTGAAAAGCAGACCTATATATGCGTTTTAAACGCTCCCAGGGTGAAGATGGCAACAGCAGCTCTCCTGTGAGGAGCACCGGAGCAGCTCTCCTGCTCCAGGTGAAAGAGCCAAAGTGCTCGTGTCTTGTACCAACAATGAGCTGCTGGCTTCACATATTACAAAAGTACACAGACATAAAACTAAGTCATTAATAAATACATGGAGAAAAGCCTGTACTTTCGGGTAAATGTTTACGTTATGCCGTTAACAGGTTACGCTTGCGCATGCGCATAGCGACTCGCCGATTTTTGGCTCTTTGCCAGAAGTCTCCGTGACGTCCTTCCTGCTGCTGCGTGTCTTAAAACAGAAAACAGATCTCAGATCAACGTTGAGCATGAATTGTATCAAATCTACAACCCCGTTTATAAAAGATGTGTAGAGGCTCACTGCTCCACTAATACTGATGCAACCTGATGCTCACATATCTGCACTCATTCTGTTTGGCAAAAAAAAAGAAGCTTATTGTTTTCCACAATGAGCTATTTAGTAGTAACTAAATACTAGTTATTTTTTGCACAGATATAACTTTATTTTCATTGTTCTAAGTGATTGCAATTTAAAAATAAAAAAATGTCGATGGAGCAATCGGATTTACTTGAAAGTGGTTGCAATTTTCTTTATTCTGTTATTTCTAAAAGCACAGATGGAGTCACAAAATGAAGTTATTTACAGAAAAAGTTTGAGAACCACTACTTTAAGTGTTTGTGTCGGTGTCGTCGCCCCCGCCGCCGTGCCCCCCCCTGAAGCTGTAAACCTAGGGGAAACACTGTATCTGTTAAAGAGATTTAGTTCTTTAAGCAAACATTAAATACCAAATGCTACCCTGACCCCCACTTTACCTTATGTGTTTTTAAATTAAATAAAAATTAATAAAAACACATCATGCAGTTTTCAATATATCCAGTCCTCAAAGACTTAGAAGAAAACACAGGGAAATATGTGTAATAATGTCCACAGAATGGAGAGAAAAGCAGCAGGTTTCCATGGTTATTAGCCCAAGCTAGATGACGTGATGGGGAGATAGTGAAAAAGAGGGCAGGGCCAGTACATGGACAGAGAAGACCGATAGGAAAGGGGAAAGAACAATAGAAAGCCTGAAAGCATTCCATTTCAAAATCAAAAGGCTTTTTCAGTGAAGCTGAAAACAATACTTCTCACTCTAACTCTCCAAAAAACTACAACAGCAATGTATTTTTAAAAGTAATGTGTCATTCAATGAAGCTCATGCGAGTCTTGGATGGATTATATCAATGTTGCAGCCAGTCAAACCTCCGATACAGAGCTGCTCTCTCATGTACTATAAACCCTTAATGAGTGAGAGTGAAGCGGTCTGTGACACAGAGAGATAAGGGTGAGACTGGAAGAGATGCATGATCTCATCCTTCTGAAAAGAGGGGTGAGTCAGCCAGCCTGCATGTCTGCCAGTGACATCACTTCCTCCCACTTCATGCTCATTCACATCATTTAAAAAAAGATGTGCAACACTTACTAACAGAGCCTCCACACTTTCCTTCAAACAGCTTAACGGTTAAATGGTTTAGTTACTAAAACTGCTAATACACTTACACAGACTGTAATGAATTGAAGTGTGCCGCATAATACATAAAGAGCATCTCAGTTAGGTCAAAATATATTAAGCTGTACCTGGTGGTGGTAGGACCGTTCGGTTTCACTGGTCATTGTATTAACATTAACCCATGTTTGTGCCATTTAGTGTGACCAACAGCACAGTTGAGCGATACCAGAGAGACTTTGGTGGCACGGCTGCTGCTGAGTGTAAATTAAAAACCAATTGAGGAGGTGACTGCGGCCGCTCACTGTCTGAAAGAACGAGGGCATGAGGGCTACCACTAACAATTATTTCCAATGTATAAGTTTATACACAAAATATGAAAAAGTAATAAATGTTCATCAGAAGTTCACGAGACCAATAACAATGTCTTATGCTATCGTTGAATTGTCTTTGTGTGAAGCTCATAAACTTAAATGACCAATAACTACTGATTTTATGGACTTCCAGCGACTGGACATAAGTCACCCAACAAAGACACTATGCCTACTCTCTTGACAAAGCACCACTTATGATCCATTTAATTACAGACACATTGAGCTACCCACCCACTGCCTAAATGTTAAAGAAATACAACCCTTCACATGGCGTACAGCGCTCTCATGCTACAGATGGACTCTAAAAAGCTCTAATGAATCACATAGGAGATTTTGCTTGCCTGGCCATTGCCCTGTGCCATATATCTGTCTATGGGCGCGAGTATTTCTAGACCAGACGATGTTTGGACCTGTTTAATCTTTTAAAACTGCTGATAAATGTTTAATAGGAGGAAGTTCAAGTCTGCTTCCTGAAAAGGTCCCTCTGCACATATACAATTCCCCTTCCTATGGATTATTTCACAGGCATATATCACACCTCAGTTTTTGTTCCCCATGAGCCCATTGACCAAACCCTTAGGCATGTACAATTTGAAAACAACTGTACTACCAGCACCATGTGATGTGGTGATGATTTTGCTTCATAAAGCTTACAAAAGTGTGTGCCAGTGGTTCTTTTTTAAAGATGATTGCCACTGTGCAAGGAAACGACAGACAAGTGTTGTTGGTAATGTAACCGCCATCGTTGTTAAAAATTCAAGCAGCAAGGCCACAGGCAATGTGATGATTAAACAATTTATTTCATACATATTTTATCTTCATGATCTAGTAAAGACTGCTAACTTGCACAAGGGCCACACCCCCATGTCATTCTTTCAGTTCTCCCTTTCAATAATAATAAATGTATTTATATAGCACCTTTAAAAACAGAGTTTACAGTGAAGCTCAAAAAAAGCAAGAAAAACAAAAAAGGTAAGAGTTCAATCCTGATAAAACGGTATAGATGAAACAATAAAACCAATCGATACGATAAAAATAAAAGTAATAAAATAAAGCTAAAAAGATTAAGTTTATTCCTGTCTTAACAGCGGAGTACTGAACAGCTGATAACTTCTCAAGGAGACGCATTCCACAAAAATCATATAACAGGATTGCATAATTGCCCAGTTACAGTTGTCTCTCCAGGAAAACTGTAACCAATCCATTTCTCTCGCTTGATGAGAAGCACCAAGCGTTGGTTTACTGAGACGTGTCTCCTCAAGGTAATCGCTGCCTAGACGAACCAGGCAATGACTCAAACAAGTAATTTCAAAGATATAATTTCTGCCCTTTACTTGGTTCCCAACTTTCAATCATCTCAAAGCTTCTTAAAAAGGGCGATCATCATAATACTGTTGAAATCAATGTGAAACAGGTAGGTTGTGAGGGCAAGAAAGCAGTCTTCTTTCATATAAGTTACAAGCACTGCAGTGAGGATCAACCCGCAAGTCGGAAGACTTAAAAGTGGAAAGTCTCATACTATTCTTTACTTTGGAGAAGGTATGTGTAATATGGTTTTAGGTCTGGACATCAAAATACACCAAGAAATCACACACTTTCTATAATGCTGTCACATGCACACATTTTCCATCACATGGTGATGATGGAGCTTTGTTGGCCGAACAGAAGCCAACATTTGACGAGTTAAGTGTACTTTCTTAAATCCCATGACGGTGTGTATACTACAAGCTAGAATAAATAGAGGATAACCAGAATAGGGGGGGGGGGGGGGGGGGGGGAAATCAGAAAAATCCCATGAACCATTTTGTAGCCTAAGACATGGAGAGGGCTGAGGGGAGTTTCTTTGTAAAGCTAAGAGTGTTCAAAGGCAAAGACCCATCTGCACATGGTTGCCTCCAGGTCTTACAGGGGAGCAGATAGTTTGTGTTCTGCATCTATTTTTACTCCACGCCAGCGGGTACGAGTCTTCTGACCCTGGTAAGAAACACAAATGCGCTTTTCATTGGCTATGCCCACAAAAATAGAGTGGTTATGAGGCTGGTATGCAATCACAGCATCTGACTGCAGTGCTGACAAAACAGCACACATCTAGGGGGACAATTTTTTCTCTCTCTTTTTTAGAATATGTTGTTCCACACGGCTAATATAACCGTTATGCTGTCTTTTGGCTGTGTCAAAGAGCAGGTCAATGTCCACTGGAAAGACAAAAACAACTCTGCTAAACTATCTTCTATTGTTTACTGTTCTTCTGGTTATTTTATTTCACCTATAAAAAATAAAAATAAAAACAGTCAATGCCCAAAACATTAGTTCTGAAGGCACACAGGCTAACCCACACTGCTACGCTTATGCCGAGCATCCTCACTACTACTAAAACGCTGCTGATGCAGTTCGTGTTTTAGTCTGGACGAGCCGAAACCAGGACCTTTGAAAACACACTTGCTACTTGTTTGGGTCTTATCAGTCAAAAAATGTCTTTCCCTAATTAGTAGTGTTGTAACGGACCACGGTTGATCTGTGATCGGCACGGATCCCACCCTTGTGGTTCGGCACGCATAAGAACCGCTGATTAATTATACAGTTTAACGTTAACCACCACAGTGTGTAATAAACTTATATCCAGGAGTTATAGATATTAGGAGGGAGAATTATGATCTGCTTACAATACCTTTAAGATTTTTGTGGCGTGGCAAAACATTTTTTTTGTCTGGGGCCTTGTAAGACCAGCTGCTATAATCAAACAATAAGGATCATCAATGATTGCAATTAGTGTCTGTGCAAAGAAAAAAGTGATCAGCGATCTCTAAAAGTTATATTTACTCCCTATTTTTCCATTTGTGACGATTTGATCTGCGATACGATCCAAACCGCGATTTTTATGATGCGTAGCACCACTACGAATTATTCACGCCACAATCAAGGGATCCTTGTCGGGAGGAAAAAAACAAACAGCCTCGACTACCATTGGTTAATTTCAACATGGCAAACAAACTACAAGCGTTGCTGACCTTGTTTCCTATGCTAACAGCTATCGTACTAATACATTCTGCATTTTATTATGATACTACTGCCTGCATGTGCAAAGGGCAATCTATTATGTAAGCTTTGTAACAATTTCCAGCATGACAAGTGTATGTTAAAAGGTCATGTATTGTGCATTTTCACATGTGCTAATATGGACAGAGATCATTTCTCAAACTGTGCAAAAGCACTGGTCTGGAGAGAAACTGCCTGAATGCAATGGGAACAAAATATATTTGTTTGCTGCCTGGTGTTAAAAAAGACCTGTGACAAAGAAAGAGGACCCAATGAAAGATTTAACGTGAATAGCAGACAGTCCACCGGTCACTGTTCCCATTAACCTCTCTGCTATATTGCCTTATTCAAAATGGGCCTCTGGGTTTTTAAGCTGGATTCCCTAAATGAGGCTGCCATTTAGGAAATAAGATCTTAGGGGCACTTATAGCCGACAAACTCAATGAGCACCAACTGAGCCAAGTGACATCTCCAATGGGAAGAATGCTTGAATGTGACTCAAGTGGTGTGATGGTCCCACACTTGTTTCCTGTAAGCTATATGGGGCCAGAGACTTGTGCAACAGAGGAGAAAGGGGTAATGGATTCCCTGGCAGCTTCCTCTGAATAGCAAATAGCATGAAAGATTAGCATTCCAATAGCTCTCGCCATACCAACAGACCCCACCCACAGTGCTAATCTAAAAACACAGAAACATAGTGAGGAATGTTAAGAACCTTGTCATGTGAATCCGATTCAAAATAAAACAGCATTCGTTTCTCTGTTTAAGTCAGAGGCAACACTATCTAACATATCCTTTTAAAAATATGCTGTTTTAACAAACATCTTAAGTGGAAGTGTATTTTTAAGGACTAAAGCTTAATGAGATCCTATCTCCTTCTCATGACCTTGTATCTCACAATGAGTTACCTTAACTTTCTATCCCCTGCCGCAGGGGTTAATTACCAAGCCCACAGACTCAGCAGAGCCATATTACAATTCCCTCATTATCACAGTCTCTCTCTACTTGCTCAAAATACACCATATGTGCAGATATTTCTTTGTCTGTATGCCACTTCAGTGCCTATGCCAGACAGTTTTTAAGAAGATCAATGATTTTTCAGTTATCTTCCTCATGTGGGTTTCCTGTGAAATCCCTCAGAGCAGCGCAAGTAGATGAAGCTCGGCACAACACTTTGGATTGCTGTTTTTACCTCTATGTATATGTTTTGGCAAAAGCAGCACTAAGCTTAACCTAAAAATGTCACTTTTCAGAGGAAGGTAGTGTAGGATCAATACATTTGTGCCGCAAGGTCTCAGCGGAGCTCAGGAACCTTAAACCATTGATTCTTCAAAAGGAGTACAAAGGAGAAAAGAAATTACAAAAATGTCCTTCAATTCATTACAATAAAAACGTATTGTAGTAATCAATACACATCTATGCTTGGAAGCAATGATGTTACCATTAAAAAGGAATTTCCTGTTTTAATAATAAATAAATATATATAGCATAGGTATATAAAAATAGCTCATTGGAAGAGGCCTAATCTCACACTTTAGGATGCCAACCACAACCTGCAATAACCCCAGTTTATGTCTGGCAGGGGATGTTTGAAACACTGGCAGTCTGTGCTTCCCTTCCACCTTCAAAGTGGCTTTGAGAAAAGCAGCTAACATTGTTCATTCCATCAAGGTTGCAAAGTGACACCAGAAGAATGTAGTTGTACTGGGCAGCTGTGAAAGTGTCCATGCATGAAAGTGAATCTAGTATACAAAAAGGTGAAATTAATTATCATCACATGATGCAACAGATACACAACATTGTAACTGCAATGTATTAATCCATACAGTCCATATATTTAGAATCTGACATCGTCATAACTCAGCCATATGTTATGAAAGGTGTGTTGGCGACTTACAGTTCATCTCGTTGCCGTTGTGACAGCACCATGGTGATGGGGCAGTGTGGGCGGGGTTCAGGAAGGATCAGTTGTTAGAAGGTAAATCGAGTGCAGCTGCTGCGCTCTCCTCAGTCAGGAGATGAGCTGTGCTGATCCAAGCAACACGGTCAAGGATGAGCTGCGTACTCCAATGGCGGGCAGTTGGTTTTGTCCAGACAAAGATTGAGAGAAGGGGAACGCAGGAATCTGCCCCCCAACTGGCTGACTCCAGGGACACGAGAAGTGGAGAGCCTGCAGACCAGTCACCAGACAAGTCTACACTGCATCTGGAGAGGAGAGAGGGGGAAAGTCAGCATTAGGTATGCATGACAGATAACATGAAGAGTGGGTGGAGATGAAAATGTTTATAGGCCAAAGCACTGCAATGTCTGCACCAAAAAAAAAAAAAAAAAAAAGGGGAAGCACAAAACATGTACTCTGTTTTGGGAGTTACAATGTCTGTCTGGTTAAAAATAGCAAAGCCCATCTATCAAACATTTCGTAAAAAGAAATCACCTTCTTTCCAATAAACCACTCCATTGGCTTTTCAGCTGCACTACTATCTACCTTCATAATCTGTCTGTCATGTCAACAGTCTGGTCTGAGAGCTCTGGCCTGTTCTTGCAGCAGATTCTTGTCTCAGTGATCATACAAGAGCTGACCTACATTCCCCGAGCAACGTACTTCTACTCCCAGGTTGCCAACAGAAAAGAAAAACAGGACACTACCAAGCAAGCTCGAGTAACGGCTGTGCTTGTCAAATTCCCCAAACCCATTGTCTCATTAGGATCACTCCTCAAGAGCTGGCTGGCCTGACTGATGGTACAATGAAATCACTATGACTGGCAGCAAAAAATATATAAGTGTTAGTATGAAAATCTATTTTTGTCAGAAGTGTATTATTGAGGTGAGGAAGAGGCCAACGGATAGTGCTGGCATAATAACAATAGTTTGGGGTAGGAAAAATCTGATAGCCAATTAATCGGCCAATACCGATCAAAGGCTGAGAATGTGGTGTTATAACTCAGAGCTTGCTGTAAAATCAGCTGTTTCTGGGACCGCAAAGCTTAAGGCCACATTTCAATGCAGCTCACATTAATGTGATGAAGTCCCCTTTTTCCTCCACTGCATCGTAGTCTTGAAAAGCACTTTACCAAAGCAGGTACGCACTAGAATTTTAACTGAGCTACAATAAGCCTCTTAGTCTACTGGGACCAGTCTGATTAAATCTCTGCCAAACCAGTAACCAAAAGTACAAACAAAGCCAATGTACCTCCTTCTGGAGACCTGCAACAAACTGACAAAACTACATCCAGGCACAGAGAGCCAGACACATGTACAGGAGACAATGGGGGTTAGGCGTGAGATCTGCTACATGTGAAAGGAGCAGCGAATGAAACATTGATGCGTCTGGAGGAAGCACGAAGAATAGAAACACCCCAGGAAGCTGCAATTTAGGAAAATTCACACATTCCTCATTTCAGCTGATTATGCAGGAGTGACATTACCACAAGGGAAAATACCTCCGTTTCACTCCTGCTTTTGTTTGCTGATAAGTACCACAGCAGCTTTTGGTTTTGTATATTCAAAACTTGATGCCTGCTGATGTACCATTCAATCTAATCTGACGAATTTATAAGCAGCCTAACATAGCTAACAGCTAACCTATGGACCCTGAAGTCACCACACCTGATCTGACAGCGGTCCAAATATCTGCTTAACTCTGACTGTGTGGATTTACGGCGTGGAGGAAGTGTTTGGCTATTGCCGTTTACTCTGCCATGCTTAAGGGATACAACAACACAATAGGGCAATGACACTGAAGCTAAAAAAAATGAAATACTCCCCATACACAACATCCATTAAAAAAAAAAAAAAGGCATGTGCCCTCAAGATCAACCTGTAAAACTGCTGTGGTGTGTGAAATGAGGTCATATACTATATATTGATAGTTCCCTCTGTGTTGCTGGCAGCTGTCATCACTGTGAGTATCCATTACTGTGTTAGACTCCCCACTCTTCAAATCTCATTTGTGCCTTCAGTATTGAGAAAAATGTTTGCACATAATCAGTCTAATTGTTTCAGCAGAAAATGTGGTTGTGTCTTGTTTGAATGGGCTACAGCCATGGTGCATCCATTAATCTGCCCACTGTCTGTTAATAATGGTTCTGCATTTTCTTCCCATTGATTCTTCTGTCTTTGTGTAGCGGCAGGAACTGTAAAATAATGGGCCCCTTACTCTAATGGCGCTGACTGTTTTGAGAGATTTCATTTAATTTCCTGTTGAGTCCTAACAGCTTATCTGTTGTTAAAATCCCATTTTAACGAATAATGGAAAACACCCACTGTCTGTTAGTTTAAGAATGCAATGCCCAAACGGCAAGTCTAATGTGTAATGAACCACACCCATTGTATCACCGTCTACGCACAGAGTTGGTTCTATATAGTCAACCGTATGGATTGGACTTGTGTTTCTAAAAAAATGTGGACCATACATTTCATTCAAAACACTCAAATCAAACCAAGGAAAACCATGTTGGAATACAGCAGAGTAACATGTCTGCATCCCCCCCCCAAAAAAAAGGATGTTACAGAAAAGCTGTGAACTACTAAAACTGTTGAGACAAAAAAAGAAGAAAAAAAAAAAACTAAATGTAAAATACTGACGTTGAACAACTGACATCATCTGATCAAACTAACATAGGTGATATGTTGCAAACTTGAAATATTGTTCTGCTGTCTACCAAGTATGACAGACAAGGTATGTGTACAACATTTCTGATAATCAACACTTCCATGTCTGAACAAAGGAACACACCCCTGAGGAATGTAGAGCACAGTTTTCTGCTGGTGTCATTAGGTCATTCAAATGTGGCTTAAGATGTGGCATAACTAGGGCTGCAACAACGAATCGATAAAATCGATTATCAAAAGTGTTGATTGGAGTGAGACGAGGAGAAACGCTGATGTCGTGATCTTCGCAAAAATAAAAGATCTTTGATGTGACATGTCGAGTCTTGGCCAATCAGCGTTAAGATGTCGACAGAGTCTTCATTTCCCTCAAACTTGTTTTTAAAATGGAAGCTAGTCAGCTTGCTATCACGTTAGCTAACGTGTTTGGGTTGTGTATTGTCGTTAAAGTTACTTTATGTTCCGACTTCAGTCTTGCTTGTAAAAAAACGTAACGTGATGAAACATGCCGTAACCCCCCCGGTCTGGTTCAGTTCACGCAGTCACTCGTTAACGTTAAACCGGCACACCGGTGGATCTGGCTGCAGGTTGTTGTTTTTTTACTCAAAGTAGAATGAATCAAATCACGTGGTTGGGCTTAGCCAACAACGTGCCGTCGTGGTCAGAAGAGGCCCAGATATTGATCAGATGATGTGAATGAAAGTTTAAGGAAGGTGGAGGTCAAAACAGACGTGAGAGGAGCAGTACAGCTTCCCACTGTTTCATACATATTGATAAAGCAGGGTATGCTAAATGCAGCCTCTGCTCCAAGGAGATCAATTACAGTAAAAAGGGCTCACATTAGGCAGATGTAAAGCATACATGTGTATGTTTTTTGTGTTATTTTTATTTGTTTAATTAACAGCTCAAGAATGTTCAAGGAGCAGGTAACCTGTTTGTGCACTTTCTGAAGATGTTTTGCACTGTCACTTCTGTTTTTGATTTTTTTATCCGATTCATCGAAAAAAATAATCAACCGATTAATCGATTATTAAAATAATCGTTAGTTGCAGCCCTAGGCATAGCATCTCTCCATCAGAAGACAACTGCACATTAATGCACATGCATCACTGGGTTGTTAGCTGGATAAACATGGGTCATGTATTATCCCAAGCAATGAAGTCGTTAATGTGATGCAGCGCTGACACAAGCCTTTGTAAAGGCCTGTTCATCACTACTTGTCCATATTCTTAAACCAACCAACCTCTACCCAACGGGACTGAAAGCTGAATATTCTGTTAATCATTGCCCGTTTCTGTGAATGGTTGTTCTTGGTAAAAGTACTCAGACACAAATTATCCAAAGAGCTTTATCGCTAACCGAGTGAACATCTGGCTCAGCTTTCAATCTGCAGCCGTTGCAACCCGCAAGGTGTCTGTGTCAGCTATGTGGGTTGTAACAATCAGCTAGCCTTACTAAACTATACAGCTACGGACGTCTTACTTCTGTGGCTAATACAAGGAGGGTTTATTAACACAACAGCAGTTGTAGGAACTAATTAACTGTTCATAAATTTTCACCCCATCTCTCTCTCACACACCAACAAATGCAGGTTGCTAATCAAATAACCAAGCCATTGTCCTCTCAGTTGTGTTACCTGATGTTAGAGACCTAGAGTAGATCAGAATCCATAGAAAGAGGGATACAAGACTGAGCAGGCAGGAAGCTCACAGGAACCACAAATCAATCACATACCAGAGCCAACCGGCATACACAAGTGGGAACAACCCAATAAAAACTAGTTAGCATCCTTCATTAATACATGTTTGAGTCAATTTCACAGTACAAGCTATGTTCCATTTGGCAGTCATAAGATGTTTGTTCAATTTGCCCAGGGTGTTCACGTCATGCCAACATGTTCTTGGTTTAAATTATTATAGCTCTCAATTTAGACTGGAGGTGTATTCTGAGTCAGTTACTGTTGCCAAATATGAAGCATGTTCAAATCAAACCTTTCAATTATCAAGTCTACTTTGCCAACCACTATAACTGGTTGCTGAAAATATATTCAACAGCAACTACATGTTGTTGACTGTAGTGTCCGTTTCATGTCAAACGTTTCTTCACAATCCAAGCGGACAATTGTAGATTGACAGGCAGTTACTGCTGGAAGCAGGTCAGTAATGGCCACTCAGCTCGCTGGTGGACAACCTCGGTGCTACCGTCAGCTCAGAGAAGGAGGATCATATAGATATCTATCTGCCCTTCAGGCCGCAACAATCACAAAGATAAACAGACTCTCACACTAATCGTTGACTGTTGAAACAAAATGAAGAGGCGGCTCCCTTCGGCAAAACTGTACATCGGCTCCTCTCACAAACAACTGACACTGACTACCCCAACGACATTCATAAGGAACGACCTACACAATCTGTGGCTGTCCTTTGCTTTACTCTTCAGTTGTTGAGCTGGCAACAAGTCCCAGCAGAGCAGTCCTTTCAATGACCAAAGCTTGTACAATTGCCGTTGCGTTGTTTTCATTGCTGGAGGCACTGAATAGAGACTGGCAGTCGGGATGCACTTATTCAAATCAACCTTTGATAAAACTAGGGACTGACTGAGGATGCGTTCAAGTAAACTGTAATAGAAACTAAGCACGTCTGTAATTTTAAAGGAAGAGCTGCTGTTCTTGTGTAAGCTCATGTTTTCAAGTAGTCAAACAAAGAAAAGGGTCTATCAATACACAACTCAAGTCCATTACATGTTGTTGGTAAAAACATAAACTAACATTGAAACAAAAAGGGGGTATTATCCTAGAATGAGAGGAAACCCAAACATGTGGCAACATATTCCTCAGTGAATTTAAGAATAAAGCCTTCAGTGTAATCCAGTAAAATTAACTTAAATACTAATTTGTTTTAGGGATCGTTGTGTTTAATGGTAGCATACTATTGTTAGGTTCACACACAAAAAACACAGCAGTTAAGATAATAGGTTTCAAAATAACTACAAGTTTAAGTAAGGGGTCACATTCATCTTTAAGATGGTTGAATTTGAGTCAGCTCAAAACATTCATAGACTAAAACAAATGCTTTGACCTGAGAGCTAAGCACGCAGTCAACGTTTATTTAATAAACTAAACACTGTTTTCAAGAATGAAAAAAAAGGCGTGACTGGGAAAAAATAAACTAGTAAACGATTCTTACTTAAACCAATGAGTTGTATCCGATATCACGACAAGGTTGTCCAAAATGTCGATTGGTCTCGCTTGTCGGATTCAGTGAGCAACCGTGTGAGTCACCACAGCGATGATTTGCATTCATCCCAGTTTCAGCCCCTCGGTCCAAATAAAATCCTGTCCCGATCCCTCAAATCATACAGCCGCAAAATGCGTGAGAAAAACGTGCAAACGGAAAACAAGGCAGTCACTCGAGTACTGGGTAGATGCAATACATACAAACTCATCGCCTGAGATGTGCTCCACCCAGATTTTCTAACACTGTGCCAACAAACCGCATGAAGCAGACCGAGTCGCAGAGATGATGGGAGCTTCAGCTGAGCATACCAGCACCACCAAGTATCCGCCAGTATGACAGCGAAGAACAGCAGACAGGGTGTACTCGGGTAGCATGACATGTTACACAACTGCAACAGGGTTGTTTGACGTTTAAATATACACACACACACAATTATACAACGCAAACCAGATGACACATATTTCTTAACGCCCTCTCTACATGCTGCTGGTATCGGCCACAGCTGTGGTGTGAAGCTGCGGCGCTTTCCAACAAAATATTAATTTAAACGTTAAACGAGTCACAGAGCGACCTTTTGACGCCAGCAGTGACGTCGTATGATCGCCATTGCGTTTGGTTGTCATGGTTTTAAAACACGGGTGACAGGCTGCACTATTAACTGTGCTAATTACCGATTATTACTTAACTTGGCATTGAAGCCAAATGCAGCTGTAGTTTACGACGACCCAGCCAAACCTACAGCCATGACATATCTCCTTCCTGCGGTCACTCACGACTTCGGTCGACCTGCCGACGGTGCCAGCCGGTAGCTTAACGTCAACTGTGTTATCGTTAAGCTAATGTTAGCTAAAGTTAACATTAGCTGGGTTAGCTTACTGACGATGCAGTCAGAAAGTTAGCTCGATCGTTCAGCCTCATAAAAACTGAACAAGCTCGTACTATACGTTCAAGATCGATTAGCTACAATTACCTCATACAGTAGCTGACCGTGGCCGACTTGAATTACACGCAGTGCACACAATTATGTATATGGCCACCGGGATAAACTCCGCTGACAAGGTACCTGCTGCTCCAGTCCAAGCGGCCTGCCTGTCCGCCATTTTGAGACATAAAAAGGAGGTGCAAAAATTACAGCCACATCGTCATTTTCCCCACCTAAAAGGCAGATTCCTTCGACCCCGACCGGCTTTGTACTTGAAAACTATCTGAACTCACCCTATTGTTTCTGCCCGTGAATATCCTCAACCCGTTTTTAACGGTAACACGACCCGACAGGGCGTGAAATTTCCGCTCCAGAATCTGATCTTGTGATGTGGAGGTAAACTGTGCCCGTCTTGTATCTCCGGCGCTGCTTGCTTGTTTTTTTCGTTGGCTGCTGCATTCGCCTTCAGCCGAGAGCGCGCATGAAGCTCGCGTTCACGCTCTGACGGGAGTGCGCACGCCCTTGATAGCAGAAGAAAATCCCTTTGGTTGCTTTATACGTTTTGGACTTTTAACTCTTATACGACTTCTCGGCATCCGTACATGTAGAATAGCAGACATGTGTTTATATACTAATGATTGAAGCGTTGTACGAGTCACTAAGATACTTTTGTTGTTGTAATAAAATATATATTACATAAAGATACATTTACACTATGGTGAATGCAATTTGCAGTGGTGAAAGTAAAAGGACTATTACTTTACTGTATTTTTTTTTAGGTACTCGTATTGTATATTACTTGATACGTCCATGCCCCTACATAACGTCAGAAATATTGCACTTTTTACTCCACTCAGTGGACATATAGCCACTTTGCTAATTCGTATTTACATATAAAACATTTGATCAGCCTCTAAAATAGTATTGATTAAATTAATCTATAATAACTGACGGTTTCTAGTAAGATGCTGCTAAACATCTTCGTCTCAGTTAGCAAAAACAATAAAATCATACTGCTTATACGGTAATGTATCAGTAATAACACAAAACTAAACACTGACATCACCCATTCTGCCACTTAATGAGTCATTTTACTTGTAATCCTTAAATAAGTCAACATTGGTATTACTACTTTTACTTGAGAAAAAAAAAATCTTATTACTTGAGTTATCAGAACCCCAAACAAAGCTTTTATTATTTTATTCATTTTAATATAAAAGCATACTGAAACCAAAATATGATTATTTTGTAAAGAACACACAAACACCACACATCAGGGGAAGTTGAGTCAACCACTTGGCCTACGAAGCCTTTGACCAGAAGACATTTTATCAGCTAAGAAAGCGCAAAACTTTCAAACAATCACTTCCGAACAACAAATTCAACACTGGGCAGCAAAGTGCATCACATTTTGGGGTAGACATTAATCCCCCACCCAGACCTTTAATAGTTATTTTGTACAGGATATGCATATCTTTAAATTAAAGCAATTGCTGTCTTTCAGTTAATATGCGTATTTCACACTTTTGTATTTCAAACATTCAGATTGCAAACCAACTGCAAATGGTATACTGGTGTATGCAAATTATGTGCGAAACAATACACTTTATTACTCCAACATAGGTCTCTTTTTCCCCCCAGTTCTGACGCTAGCGTCTTAACATGAAATAACATCTCAAACATTAAACAGCTACTCTATTCAAAACAGAAAAATTAACACTGAACTCTAGTGGAGTGAGATTAGTGCCGCCTAATGAACCGAATCACCGTGTTAATTTAAGAGGAAGAGTATTTCTGCAGATACATAGTTTGATCATTCTCAATGAGTTTCTTCTATATTTTAAACAATTAAATGATCAAACAATGGACTTCCAGCTGTGGGATTAACAGGTTCAGAATATGTGAAACAGGAAGCAGTGTTTGCACTTTTGGGCTATATTCCTAATAATCTGAGGGCGAAAATGCAAAAGATTTGGTTATTTAAATTTCATGTGCATATATGCGGACCAGCCTTGCAATAACTTCCGTCATTCATGTCAATGCACGTCCTTCCCAACGAGACAAATGTTAGTGCGTCTCCTGGTGGACAACGTTGGTATTGTTGAGTAAGACTTGGGTTGAGGGAAGAAAAAAAGAAACTATTTTAAGTAAACTGAAAAAAATATTATAAAGTTATTAACTGTTATCACCCTAGTTACCAATCAGAAATATGAATATTTCCAATCAGGAAAATCACTGTAATAAAAAAAAAAATTCACCCAGTCTAAAGAGCTCACCCTTTGTTTTGTTTTTAATACAGCTCCCTTAATTTCAGGTAATTCGGCCCGTACAGCGAGTAGTCAATCTTACACATTTTGTGCCAAGTAAAAGTTCCAGCACTATCTCTCTATTGCTTTAATCACATACATTTAGACACAGCAACAAGTAACAAATTGCCATGGAAGGAATACATTGCATGTATACAAGCTCAAACAAACAAACAAACCTCTTTTTGGTACATCACATTGAAGCAGCGCTTCTTTCGTTCACTTTTGGTGGTGCTGTGGCCATCATCACACATCCAAACAGCATGAGAAAGTGCACTAAATACTGCTCAATGAACAGACACTGCTGGCTATTCTCTCTTCTTTTTTTTGATCTCTTTGTTACACATGAAAAGCTGGCCCAATAATGGAAAAACAAAAATAAATCAGTTATTACTGCCAATGCTGAGCACCTGTCCAGTGATAAGAGGTTCATTCCTGTACCAACTCATACGTAAACAGATTTACAACATTGGTGGCCATGAATGTGTTAAGAAAAGAGGCATCAGCCATCCAACAGGTTTACAATGTGTAGAAAAATAAAACATTTGGAAAGCCAATGTTCACTTTGCCTCTATTCAAACTATGCAGCAGCAAAAGCAGCAACAGCCCTGGCCAATAGATTTTCAGTTGGACTACACAAAGACCCACATCGTCACACACACACACACACACACACACATACATGCACATATTCTTTCAATGTGTAAAAATAGAAGATTGAACACAGCTAGTATATAGATAGATACATTTACTGCTTAAAAGGTGGACGTTTCAAATCTGCGTTTTCCATAAACATCAATCAAGTACCTGTCTAAATCTGATAGAGATTTATACATCTTATTTCCCCCACTTCTATACATTTTCTATAAAACAGACATGGCTTAAATTAATTGATGATAAACAGGCCTAAAACACGTTCAGACTTCTCCTGTGCACTTTTACAAACTATTTTATTTACTAAAAAAGAAATCCCAGAAAATGAAATCAAGCCTGTTGAATGCTCACTAATGTGTCACTGTATTGTTTGGCTTGCTTGAAGAAACAGGAACCATAGGACACAGCAGGCACCCACCTGGGATGTCGCAAGTACAAAGGATAGAACGAAATTAATGAACCAGTGACAAGAGGGAGGGGTGTCTACTGCAAAGTGGCTCAAAGAAGCCACTAACATAATTTACATTCTTAAGCTCTTGGAAAATCTTAAATTTAGTGACTTTATTCTGGTCTTAGTGCACAGTAGAAAGTACCCCTGAGTTCTAGGACAGGGTAGGTGCTTTATTGTTTAGAGCACCGTTGAGGAAGGGGGGCTACATGCCCAGGGGTCTTTGAGGCTCTTTCGGGAATGGCGGGCAAAATATAAGTTTGAGCTGAGAAGAAGCATTATTTAGGGGGAATATGATACAATGGATAAGGCTCTGGTATACAATGTCATGGTCATCCTTGGTCTCACTCCCCCGGCTGCAACCATTCTTTCATGTGCAATCATATTTCTTGGAAGCTAACACCTTGAGTGACGTCACATCACCAGGTTCTTGGGCCGGGGATTTTTTCAGATTGCACGTTACATCAATTCTATGTTTGTACGTTCTCCTCCCTGCCTACCTACCTCGTAGGAAATTCCCGCTCTGTATCCTTTGTCCTACAGTTGATGCAGTTTGTTGTCTGGACTGCCCTGACCCATCCCTCCCAGTTTATTTCAATGTTGATTTAGACCACTCGGTTCTCGGGTCCACAGGCTCAGTGACATGGCTGTTGCGTCACAGCCTCTCCCTGCCCCCCATAGCAGAAAGTAGCGGTGTTAGGGCTTGTATACATTAGTCAATGGGAATTTTGTCCTCTAGTTCCAGTGGCCGGTCCTCAGTGAGCTCCTCGATCTTTCCCAGCTCCTGCAGCTGCTGCCGCCTCTGAACCTCTGCTTTCAGGTTCTCCAGATCCTTTTGGCTGTAATGCAATACAACATGTTTTTAAATTCCCGAAGAGGACATTTCTGCTTGACCATCTGTAATTTTTGTTCTTTGATGTATTCCCTCACTCATAGCTGTTGTCACTTGTGTCTCCAATCTATTAGTATCCAATCAGTCAAGTTAAAAAAATACATTTTACAGTCATCATTATGGGCTGAATGTGTCTGTAAAGCTATTTTCATAGAGAGCTTCTTAAAATAAGATCATAAAATCCAATATAATTCAACTGCAGTACTCCTACCTTTGTGAATAATGTCAGATTTATGTTAACTCCCTGCAGGAGTGTAAGGAATTGTGTACCTGAGTGGTATAAAGATGATGCCATTGATAATGTTGAGCTGTTCCAACACACTGGCCATGCTGGGAGCAGTGAACTGGAAAAGAGGAGGAAATAAAAACATAGTATCACTGCTAAACGGTGGAGATGAAACCGATGGAAGCACAAAAACACATCCTGAATCAGAGCAGTCACCTTGAGGGGTGTGATGCTGGCGTTGGAGCCGTTCTTGTAGATCTCATTCATGGTTCTCTGCAGAGCTACAGCCTGTTGGGTGAGATACTTCAGGAACTCTGAGCTCTCCTTGGTCTTCTCATGTCCCTCGCCCATCTGAGAAGAGGAAGAAAAATATTTAAGATATCACTTAATCACAACTGACCAAGAAATACGTTCCAGTTCCCATCAGCATAGAGTCGTGCGGGGCCCACCTGGTTCTTGTAAATGGTGTAACCCTCCTTCTCATGCTGCAGCGCAGAGCGGAACTCGGCCTTGCTCTCGTAAACCCTCGCAACCAAATGATGACTGGAAAAAAGAAGAAGCACAAAGCATGCATAATGTAAATCATCATGCCAGCCAGTATTATAACTACTATATAGATATGGACAATCAATCCGTCCCCACCTGAGGGCCACTTTAAGGGACCGGGGTCCATGGTACTTCGTGTTGATAGTCAAGGCGTTCTCCAGGAATCTCAGCGATAAATCGTACTCCATCACTCCATGTAGCACCAGCCCAATGTTACTCTGTGGAACGAGAACCAAGGATAAGGAACACATTAGTGTTACTTCTGTCTTTTACCTGCTGGAGGTTGTATTTTTACCAAAGACTTAATCAACATTGATGCATTACCGTACAAGCGGTTCGTAGTTTATATATAAATCCCAAGTAAAGACTGAACTCACGTCTAGCAGTGCCATCTCTGGGTGGTCCTCCCCAGAAACCAACAGCATAAGGTAACGGGCACGATATAGCAGCCTCAGGGCGGTCGACAGCTGGCCGTTGGCAAAGCAGTACAGAGCCAAGTGCATCTTGGGACAAACGTATACGTCAGAGGGATATGACTGATAATTAGCATGAACTAAATACCTCCTGCATTTGGTGCGATAACTTACATATTCTTGAATTGTGTTGGGGTGCTCGATCCCGAGGACTCTTTCACTCATCAGAACAGCCTTTTGCTGGTTGCTGAGTGCCTGTCGGTAAATACACAAGTATATAAGTTCATACACACACACACACACACACAATTATGTTTTTGTCTCACAAAATATTCGTTGACGTTTGGCCTTTCCAAAACTTAACACCATAAATTGCCACAATAGAACTATTTCTAAAATGTTTTAGGTTTATGACATCATAAACTAGGACATGATATTTAAAGCATTATTAGTTAACCTCAACAGAAACTCTGAATTTGTGTCACAATAGGCCAGGTGTCACCATATGTCTACGTACCTCAGGGTGGTCTCCCATGATATAATTAAGGCGTGCCAGCAGGCGAAGGCATGCACAGATCTCTACATGCATGGCTCCATACACATTGTTAAAGAGGTTAAGAGCCTCATTGATCAGCTCACAGCCCTCCTTCAGAAAACCTGGAAATGTAAAGAAAAGGTAGTGAGAAACATTTAATTGATATGTTCTGAAAATTAGGATTCTTTTAATCCATTATTTCTGCCAAGGTTTCTGTATGAATCAATTTTTGGTAATAAACATGTCGCACCTTGCTGCACTTTGGCCTGTCCACTCTGGAAGAAGTGGAAGGCATCTGAGGCTTTGGGGTTCACATGCTTTACAACTGGGAAGATATTCAGGATGTCCTCCTCTGTGAAGGCAGGCTTGTGGCGGCTGTCGAAGTTATACTCCTTTATCAGAATCTAGAAGGCCAATCAAAAGAAAAAAACATTTAATGATGGCCATTTGACAAAGTGCCGTCAGGGGTCATTATAGACTAAATGAGTGTTACCTGGATGCCAGTTTTGACTGAAATCTCTCGGAGCAGAGTGGTTTTCTGGAAGCCGTATTTCTCCACCACCTGGTCCACACTTTCACTGTGTGAGAAAACATTTAATTAGTCAACAACCACAAAAAATGGAAATGCTAAAGTGTAAACAGAGAGCTTTAACATCTGTTTCACACTTGCAGTAGGGGGGCCCTCACCACTGTATGGTGAAGTAATAGTAGCTCTTGGCCTCAGAGGCAATGTTCTTCCACAGCTCACTGGGTGTCAGGCTGGCCCATGCCGTGTTGTCACCACTGCCGGGGACCCTGTTGCGACGTTTGCGGCTTTTACGGCGAGACACCAGCTCGTCAGGAGGCAGATGGGCGACAGCGTCGGGGAAGGAGCTCAGGAAGCAGTTCAGGAAATGGCTTACAGCAGCAGAAAGAGCAGACAACTCCACACCCTGCACGGTGAGGAAAAAGGACAAAATACGTTATTAGGTTTGTCATTTGAAAATGCTGATTATTGTGAGTCAGATGTTACCAACCTGGAGGTATGTCTTGAAGATGTGTTTTGCACATCTGGTGATCAGCTCACTGATTCCTATTCTCTAAAAAGGTATGGAAAACAGAAATATTAGAATACCAAGCCACAAGGACAAAACATGTGTGACAGTGGTGGTTAGATTCAGGGGTTCAGACTCACATAGAAGTGCTCCAGCTGAGCTTTGGCCGGGGTCTTGTCCACAAACTCCAGAACAGTGCCTAGATAGCGAATATTGATGCCTCTCTGTCGCAAGGCCTCGGTCAGTGTAGCTCCATCCATGGGCAGAGCGCTGTGGTCCAAACAGTCTTTAACCTGGTCATTACACACACACACACACACACACACACACACACACACACACACACACACACACACATTAAAGTCTCATGCACACCCTAAACAATTCAACTACTTAATTACTGGGATCTGTGGGGGATCTTCTGTGCCACTGACCAGTGATGGGATCTGACAGGACACCAGGAAGGCAGCAGCATCTCTGAGAAGCTGCTTCTGCTTCTGGACTTCATCTGTGCTATCATCTGGGAAACGTACTCCTAATGCAACAACACATGCGCACATATTCAGTGCTTTTATTCTCATGTAAACAATTGTCATTCACTCTCTCATATCGCTTCAAAGATAATTTGGAGCCAAATGTGGTAAAAATATCTTCGAGGTAGAAAGAAATTAGACAGACAAATCTGACAGTTTAGGGAGTAAAAATGGATGAAATACCAGATATGTTGGCGGCTCTTTAACTAAAATAGTTGCATTATTATCTAAAGTAAATTACCAACTATTTGTTAGCTTATCACCGTACATTGGTCCTCATCATTTTGAGCTGAGCTCGTCACCTGATTTTTTTGTTTTTGTCTCCAATTGGTTTGTCCTGAAAAAAAATCTTTGTATTTTATGTGAAATATTTGAATACATTTCAAAGCTGCACTAAAATATTTACCACGTATGTCTCAACCTAAAATGTAATGACGTTATTAATATTTATTTTTGATTCGTCAGTCTTATTGTTTATGGCTCAAAGCCCACTTCTACATGATTCTCTGTAAAACAACTGTCGTGCTTCTTCAAAGTCCACATAGGACTAATCATCCTTGTTGTGCTTACCTGGTGAGAAGAGGTCAGGGTTGAAGCGAATGTCAAACGATGTGTTGCTGATGGAGCCAACTGCTTTGCAGGCATTGAGCACAACCTCACGGCTTTTGGGATCTGTTTGTGATTGAGGTCAAAGACAAACAAATAATACAAACATGTTAAAAGTATTGGCGACAGACACATTATGCAAAGCGACGTTTGAAACCATGTCCACGTTAAGCTACAACAATAACTGAACTTTTTATAGCCAATATGGAGAACAGAGAGGGCTGCACAGATGCTGTTGTTTGGTTCAATAATGTAAATACACCAAACTGTCATCTCCAACTCTGTGATTACTTATTTAAAATCAACAGCACATTGATACACATTCCAGTAAATGTCAGCCAAAAAGCTATTTTTCATCAGAAGAATATAAAAGCTGATCACATAATACAGACAGTATCATTGATCTTGTTATTTGGTTTATTTTAGTATGCTGTAGTCATTTGGGAAGCTTACTGTGGACATTGTCTTAGTAGAGAAAACATCACCTTTTTTAAACAAACACCAGATTAGTTCACTCAAATTTAGGATCAACTGAGCAGCACACAAATCACTGAAGATCGTTGATTATTTATGCATTCCCCAAAACAATTGGATTAATGAACACCGCAACCACTTATTCAGTTTATTGGGTCAAATCCCACAGCAAAGGCATTACAGGCTGGGACAGTTAGAGATGGGCTGATTGGGTGCCAACACGCTTCCCCGCTACAGGCTGAGGACGGAGCAGGGACGGCTAGCCTGGTGGAAAAAAGCAGTACTTGAAATTTTAATGCTCTACCTGATACTCCACTGCTCTAATGATATGGACACACGTTATCTAAAGCTAGCTGCAGCAAGAAAATAGACATTTTCTGTTAATTAAATGCTATTCTCTGTTAAAACCGCTTTCTCTCTGCAATCATCCACCAGAGTAGCTCTCACTGCGTTGTCCTGGCCTTACAATTTGGGGTATTCTTGGACGTACCAATACAAGATCCATCTTCGGCAACTAAGGTCTCTGCCAGCTCTTTGGCCTGAGCTAGTCCTGGGATACTTTCCTCAAGCTCCTTACCCTCCAGTGGGCTCTTGCATTCCCCATTTAGGGTGGCTGCGGGTTCTATAAGCCCGTTTGTGGCGGGCTTCGTTGAGTTTTCTTCACCGGCAGTCGCTGCCTGTGAGGTAGCAGAGGTGTTGCTCTGCGTCTGGCTTGTGCTGTCCGTGGAGACCTCTGTTGCACTGGAAGACTCTGATGCAGTGGTCTGTGTCTGGGTTGCGTCAGCATTGCTTTCTGAGGGTGCTTCAGCGGTCTCTGTGATGGCGGGTATATCAGCCTTAGCTTCCTTGTTTACCTTCTGTTGCATGAGCTGTAATGCCGCCATCTTCATGAAGAGAAGATATCTGCGGAGGAACAGAATCAATGGTCAAATGTAGAAACTCTCATGGTGGAGATGTGGTGACGCACACCAGCACTGACACCTACCTGTGCTCAACAAAGGCCTCGATGAGCTCTTGGCGTAGACAAGCCAGGCGGTGGCGGTGCTGGCGGGGGAAGCCTTGTCGTTTGCTCTCTGGAGACAGCTCCTCTCCGTCCACAGGCAGGAAGTTGAGGTCAGGAGGGAAGGTACGAAGAAGGTCTAGGATATAGTGTCGGCCATCATTTCCAATGATGCCCTTACACTCGACAGAAGAACACAGCTCCACGCTCTCATCTTTCTCGTTCAGCACGTTGTGCCTCTGGACCTAAAATGTACACCCAGAAAAAAGATCTGAATACACAATGTCTCATTGTGTGGTTTGCCAGGCTCAATATGATCAGAAATACAGTCCTTGAAACATTTTTCAAGGCCTGTATTTCGAGGCATCTTTCCCACTGCCAAGCCTGTCTGTCTGTTGCTCTAAGCCATTATTCCATTTTTAATATAGCAGCTGTTTTGGGACATTAATAAAAGGACACAGAGGAGTAAGATACAGTATATATATATATATATATATATATATATATATATATATATATATATATATATATATATATATAGGCTTTAGCGTCACAGAAAACAATTACTAGTAGGATCAATTCATTATTGGTTTTGGTCTTTTCATTGGATTTATTAACAAGAACAATATCACCAGACTTGTCATTTAACACAAACGGTATGTACTGTGAATATACACATTTATCACTCGAGTAAAGGCAATAGCCGTGTTACTGACCTTGAGTGGCCGGCTGGTCTTCTCCAGAAGCTCCAGGTATTTGCTGTGAGACACAACCGTCTTTCCAAAGTCAATGGAGCCGTAGATGACGCTCTGCTCCTGCTCACGCTCCAGGATACCAGGGATGATGGACTGGGCGGTGACACGGTAGCCTCTGTAATCCACCACGACCGTCCCCAGAGTGTACAGACCCTCCACGTCCACGGCCCCGTAAGCCCGTACTCCGTTCAAGTCATTGGTGGGCGCAGCGTGGGCGGCGGCATCTCCACCCAGCTCACGATAGTGATCCCGCACATCGAAGCCCAGGCTGAAGAAGATGTTGTTCCAGATGAACATCTGCATGCGCGTTTCCTCGCCGGGGTTGATGGCCATTACGTTCCCATCAATGACTGCCATGGCGCCTCGAGTGGCAGCCGCTGCAAAGTCACTATGGACCTGCAGGAGAACAAAAAAAGACAAGGCTGTTACACATTAAAAAGCTACACATTTATACATCAGATTGCCCTTTAACAGAGTGAGCCAGCAGTTTGGATGATTCCGTGTCATCTCGTCTCTGCTGTTGATTGTGTAAAGGCAGTACCTTGAATATGGCCCTCTCCCTCAGCAGGCGTTCAGGCAGGTTCTTCCGGGAAAGCTCTCTGGTAGTCTGCAGCTCTTCGTTCCAATCTCTGGTCTGAAGACAAATCAGCACCAAAAAAAAAAAAAACATTAACAATGGAACGATCTCACATTATTTGTCTGCCTGTTGTGCTGCTGCGTTCAGCTGTGCCTACCTGTCCAGGTATATGCTCCTCATAACCCAAGCGGGAGGTGTAGGCGTCCTCAGCTCGCACACAGTCCATGGCGTGGTCTACTTGCGGAGCTGTCCAGCTGTACACCTGGAAAGGTGTGGCTATCCTCTCAAACGGGTGCTTTTGGACCCTGCAGCAAAAACACAGTAAATGGCAAGAGGCATCAGTTAAGGCAGCGATCCCCAACCACCAGGCCGGATACATCAGTCTGTGCGTAAAACTTGAGCCCAAAAACAAAACATAAAAGTCCATTTCAACTCTGCCGGTGTCCTGGTCTAAAAATCAAGGCAGAATATCTGTAGATCGCCAAAAAAGCTCTGAAAACCCTGCCTTCATTTCCAACATCCTGTCTTTTTGAAGCAGGGTTTAAATTAAGCAGTAGACTGGACATAAACCGGATATAAAGAACACACGTCGGGTGTCTCCCATCACACCGACCCGGCTCCTTGCAGAGAAACAAGCTCAGGGCTCCCACTAATTCGGTGTAATGGTGAGTTGTATTTTTAAGCACTTTATTACCGTCTTTATGCCGGTCGTATCATTTTATCGCCCACACCGTGAAGGCCAGTCCGTGAAAATATTGTCTTACACGAAACCGGTCCGTGGCGCAAAAAAGGTTGGGGACCGCTGAGTTATGGGGTCTCTCCTCGTACTCAGGCCTCGTATCTCAGGGCGTTTATCTCAGGGCGTTTATCTGAAATTTCTTTTAGAAATCTTTTTTTTTTTTTTTTTGTCTTGTTTAGTTAGCTTATTGTGTTTTAAGACTTTGACCGCTTGGCCAGGTCTTGGCTGTAAGAGACTGTTTCCATCTGGTTGAATAAAGGTAATGAATGAATGAACTTTATAATGATTGCAGAAAAGAAGCACTACAAAGAGAAATGTCAGAAATGTAAAGACAAGCTTTTGTACAGCACACAGTGAGGAGAGAAACTGGAAAACACTGAGGTATTACTATCCCACCAAAGAGGGTGAGCAAAATAAATGTTGTGAAGCTAAAGAGAAAGATATTTATACCTTTTCTTTTGCAGGGCAGTGAAGTTCTTCTTGAAGGTTGGGCTGATCTGGCTCAATAGCTCCACCAGAGAATGGCTCAGGAAGCTGGGATTGGCTGGCTTAGGGTTGAAGGTATAGGTAGTAGATCTGGAACACACATTACCATTATTAGTCACATTGTTATAGTGACATCTTTTAAATCTAACTGGAGAGAAGATTATCACAATTAAGCAAGCATGAACAGGAAGTAGTTTTCCTCTTGGGACTTAACTCTAATAGTGTTTTCCAACAGATGCCCATCTAGAAACTTAAAAAAAAAAAACACAAGAAGAACTTAAAATGGCTGTTGGTAGAAAAAGAAAAACTTAAAAAGGTAGAGAGTCAATTGCAGTGAAAACTAGGAGCTGTAACAACATACGAGGTTGAAATGTTGACTGACTGGTTGAGGTAGAAGCCGCGTGTAGAGGCAGTGACGCTGACATGACGCTCCTCCACAGTCACCATGCACAGGTACATGAGGTCGCCGTGCATCTTCCTATTTCCAGGTGGAGGGTTCCAGCCGCTCATGGTCAGGACCTTCAGGCACTGCATAGGCTGTTAAAATAGGTGTTAAAACCATTAGCCAAAGGAAATGATTTGTAAATACATTCTCGCAAGAATTGTTTAGCAATAATACATATATTTTCTTTCTTTAAAAAAAATAAAAACATTAATTTCATAAATCAGTCCAAGTCAGCACTGCTTCTCACTTTCCAGTCCTTGTTCTGTGGCTGGAGAGGAATCAGGGGGCGATCTTTGCTGCCAGGCAGGATGTGCTCTGGAGGGGTGCAGTCAATCTGCTCCAGCTCGTTGCCCTTTTTCTTCCGTTTACCACTATCTGCAGCCACAAACAAACAAAATGAATGCCAGCAGGCCACCTGCATGCTGCTATTCACGCAGGACACTGTCATTAAAATGCACGCTTGAAATTGGCCGTGCAGAACACAGGCTGTTCATCTATGTCATACCTCCGAGGTCTCCATCTGTGAAGATGCTGAGGAAGGAGAGGGAGTTGCAGTCCACTCCGTTGTAGGAGTCTGAGGGGTCCAGACTTTTCAGCAGGTCTCTGATGTGACGCACATGGATGCGAGCCTCGCGCACTGTGTACGGTTCTGGAGGGAAGAGAGAAGAAAGAAACCCAAAGGGTTCAAAAGCAGTGAGTTTGACGAGGAACAGATCAAGCTAATAGTCACTTGTCATAAACTTTAACTCAATTCGGTTGAGTCTTTTGCCAGCAGATACATATCAGTATAGCCTCAGGAAGAAATATATTGTTTGAAGCTGGAGATGGAGGGTAAACCAGCAAATCCATAATAATTATTTTCATTAATACATTATTTGTTCTTTCCAGTGAGGACAATAAAGTTGATTGCGGTCTCTTAAAAACAGGTACATTTGCTCTAGTGGCTAAAACATGCTGGTACGACAGCTTGACCTTTCCAAGCCATGAAGTAAGAGTTTTTTTTTCTCTTTGCACCACAAGAATAAGACAAACACAGGCGCAAATAAAAGTCTCTGACCTTCAACCACTTTGAGCAGCGAGCCCTCCTGCAGGCCCTCAATGGACTTGAGCTCAGCGAAGTTGTCCAGCACGTTTCCGTCCAGTTGCAGAGAGAAGCAGGTGCGGTGGCAAGTGTCCTCCCGGTCCATCAACACCTGATGGATCTCCTGTACCATTTCCTGGGGAGATACCTGATGGAGGAGAGGGAGATGAAGACACATACAATGTCAGAAATATTTGCAGCTCGACATATATAACCTGCTTTGGTTCAGATAAATAGTCTTTAGCTTGAGGTTTTATAGCGTTATACATGTCCTTCTCTGTCGTGACAATCGGCAGTTAAATTGCAGAAATAGACAGTTTAGGGAGCAAAGTATTTTATAGACAGACACATTTTATTTGGCCAGTAGCCTCCTTGAAATGAATATTTTTTTAAACGAGAATTGCTTTTATCTGTACGAACACCTGGACTAATGAACGGCTACTTGTGACGAGCTAACCCTTACCTGCAGATCAAAAGGCTCCGTCCCAGGTGCCTGGATCTTGACGGTGAAGCCTGTGTCCTGGATCACTATCACTTCCTGTTCGTTAGAATCATCTCCACCGTCCATCTCACTGTTCCCATCCTGCCTTGAATCTGCCTCCTCTGTATGCTCATGAGCCCCATTTCCATTCACCATGACTGTATCTGCACTGTGCTCTGCAATGGAAAAGACACAAAGGGTCGTCAGTGAAGTTAACATCTTGTGATGGAGTAAAACTGAACAACTCTGACCAAAGATGCTGAAACAACACAATACAAAAGCAGAGAACTACACCAGTCAAGGACAAACACCTGCCATTAGTTAATAATCTGATAATCAACGTAGTTGTGCAATGCAAGCCATCCTGACAACAAAAGCACCCAGAGCAGACCCAGAGGCCTGATGACCTTATTGATAACCTTATTAAATATTCATAAATGGGTGAACCGAGATGAAAGAGCTGAAGTAAAGCATTCTAGTACTGTGGTGTTCCTACATTTAATTCAAATACACATTAAATAAACAAACTGCAGAATAAGTGTGATCTCTTCACTATAAATTGTCAACTGCACAAACTGTACAAAAGAGTAACTTCTAAAAGGTTTGAACTAAAACGCAAAGATAACTAATGAATATATCAAAAACATCAGACAATAAGTAACCAGGCACAAAAAAAAACACCAAACTGCTGAAATCAGCACTGTTGCAACACTGAATAGAGTTTAGCCGAAGAGCCTTGAGGGATTCCAAACAAAAGATCTCAACATTCACAAGAGGGAATTACTTGCCACTTGCATGGCTGAATGTGGCAAATCCAATACCGGTTAGTCAGCTAGGAACAGCTGACTAGCGGCAACAGCTGCCCTTATTCTTTTGTGGTCATTCAATCTCTTAAAATGACAATTACTCCTCTTGTTTTCTGGTAATTCAATAAATAAATAAGCTATATGAAATAGCCACAACGTTTTAAATACTGTTGTGCTGATTAAAAATAAAAGTAGTGTATTTTCTCATTTAATTAAGAACTTTGGTACTAAATATTTCTTGAACATTTTTGTTTATATGTGCTTGTTATCATCCATTTAGACAATGTAATAGTGCAACATGAATCACAATATTTCGATGTATGATTTAATCACGATATGATTCCATTGAAAGACAATAGATCATCATATTGAATAATTGTCTAATCTAAACTAAGTAACCGTTAAAATGAGAAGAAAATTGCATGAATAAAAATGAGGCCTTCTAGTACATTAATTAAAAAAGAAGAAGCTGGGCAGAGTATGTGAATGTCTCGCCGGGACTCAACTGCTGCCAGCCAGTGTGTCCTTGCTCACTGTCAAGGGTAAACAGTGTCAGGGTTACTGAAGAAGGGGGCCCAGAGGGAGGGGTGGGGCCTCATAAGTGGACCACGACCCTGGGTGGGAATAAACACACTGAAATGAGGAGCTGGTGGGGGTGGGGCGACCAGCCACGCTCTGAATAACAAACACAACGGCTTGAGAATGAGGGCTTTCAGTGAAGCGGTCTGTTTTTTCATTATCAGTACAGTGTTTTATTTCTTATCAGCTCTGAACTATTTTTGCCTGAGAGGTTCAACTTGAGTAATTATCCTTCTTAAACCTGCAATATTAATAACATTGACATACATGTTAAAAGTTGTATGGCAAATTAGCATAAATTTGGAGTTGTGTTTGTGACCATTTCATGAATGCAAGTCCAATATACACTTTCTTTTAACTCTGTTTTTGGTCTCCATCACTTTTCCTTGGCTGCTAAAGACTCCACAATGTTCCACAGGTTGTCTTTAACTGTATCTGTCTGTTGTCTGTTACAGAATAGGTAGTGTGCAGTGTCTTTCTAGAGCACTCTGAGAAACGGGGGTGAACCAAAACAAGTCAAGACAGTCAGACAGCTTAATAATGAGCCGAAACTCACTGTAAAGCTCATCACTACGAGCAACCCTTTTTACATCTTCGTTTGATATAATTCCATTATTAAAGTATTTATTAAACCATAGGCAGACACACAATTGCCATATTTCAGCAAACTTTTAAGATCATCTTCGTAGTTTAACTTGAACAAACTGTATTTCAGTTGTAAAAGGGACAAAGTGTAGAGATGGTGTTTAATGAGGAAATAGAGTAGTTTTTAATTATTTAGTTCGAAGCATTCATCACATAAGAAAAAGCCAGATTTCTGACTGATTAATAAGGCCATCCAGCAGCCTGTGTGTTGCAAAGCCGACTCCACAGCAATGGAAGAAAGTTCAGTAAGAACATAGGAAAGAGGAGAGAAGGAAACAATGAACATTAACCTTTAACAGGACAAACCCCATGTCAGTTATAAGGGGAGGAATTTGAACTGCATCAAAAAATTTCCTTGATGCATTTCCTGTTGAAATGAGATATGGTGGTGAGACAATAATGTAATGTGATCACAAAATTGATGTCGGACAGTTACCAGACAAAAAGGTCATGAGGTTAAGATAAAGAATCAATGAAACAAGGACACAGATCAAATAAGAGACAGATTAGAGGCAAACAACCGACACAATAAAACTCCACACTAAGCAAAGTTTTTCTCTGTACCTGACCCACTTATCCTATGTCTGAATCAAACTGCCAACTCCTAGTGATAATTTGCACTTCTTTCAAATGATGCAATACCTTTCTTTAGTTCGCACTTCTCTTAACAACTAAATAGTAAATCTAGCCAGCTATCTTCTATCCACTGTGGCCCTTGGCATGGGGACCCTGGCTGCTGTCATAGTAACACTAACCAGCCAGACAACCCTGAAAACAACACAAGGTCTGTAATCATGTTTGCTGCACCACAAAGTAAACCTCCTGCAGATAGTCCCCGAGTCGTGCATCTGCAAGGGGATTTCACAACAAGAAACGCTGAATACAAGGTCTGTTTGAGATTGACTTTATAAATGAATCACTAAATACTTTCCCGCAATGAATGAAAATAATGTTCCTACATGCAATCGTACGTGCACCTTGTGATAAGGGGCTGCATTAAGAGGTTATTTCAAGTGGTCAGAAGCTAAATAGGATGAATACAATAGCGTTGACTGTGGACATCTAGCCTGGAGAGGAGTAGAGCCAGGGTGTCAGCAGTGATTCCTGAGATTATCCAAGTCACACTCCAGCATTAAGCCACTTAAACCCACTACCAGGGACCCTCGCCATGGTCTGTCTGCTCTACCATGTGCTGCTAGTATGTTCTGTAACTGTTACAATTCTGCACGGACGGTCCAGTGTTTGCTTTGGTCATCAGACATGTTTAGCCCATCAATCCCATCACTGTCTCTCGTGCGGTCACAGACAATTTTATGGCAGGTCATAAGTAAAGCTGCAGCGAATGATGATATTCATTACCAATTCTCTTTTTTTTCTTCTTTTTATTAAAATCACTGGGCCATAAAATGGCCACCAAATGCCCACGACAAGTCCCTAAAGTGCAAGATCAGGTTGCTTCTTTTGTCTATTGAGTTTATTATCACATAAGACAAAGAAAAAGCAGCAAAACTAAGAAGCTGGATCTAGATGCATATTGCTTTAAAAATAACCTTAATCAATTAATCAACTATTTGCAGCACACACTGATCCGTGTGGGCATGTGGAAGGACTGAACGACTGGGCAGCACATACAGAAGTAAACATCCAGCCACATAACCAGAGGAATTAAAATGCACTGAGCTCAGCAGATCATCCTCAAAGCAGCACCAACTCACCCCTTCACCGGCCAAGCAGTGAGTCTGTGTTTTGAAATGAATGACACCGGCAGAGACGATTCAAGGTCCCATATGTGACACACGCAGACAGACTTTTGGTGCTCTAGAAGTTGTGTAACAATAACTTCACAGGCTGACAGTCTCACTTTAATCTTCCTCTACCGACAACAGTCTGCGGCTGCTCCACTGCAAGCCGCCAACACTACTTTTTATATTTCAGTGTACTCACCTGCTTACACGGCTGTTCATGTATTATTAGCGTAACCTTCCCTCTCACTGTGCATGCACCATCATGACTTTTTCTACGACAACCAACTTCCGCTTCCCGGTCGAGCAGGCACCCTCGATCTAATCTTCCCCGAAAGGGGGAGGGGGAGCGCTTAGAGTGTAACCACCGCACACAGGACACCTCATCCAAACGGCTTCTCTTAAACTAGACATTTAAAAACGACTCAATCGAGATAACGCATCTTTCACAGAGCTTGTCGGACACATATCCGTAACATAAAATGACACCATGTGTGCGATCCCCCCCGTATTCATGTGGAGTGGGCTGCTCCACTGAAGGTGACCTTCAGTTCATTCCTCTGACACCGAACATGTGCGTCAATACGAGCTGCTACACTGGCGCGTGAACGAAGCGCGTGCTATACAGACGGTTAACGTTTTACCAGAAAGCAAAACACTAGTTGTCAGTACATGTGTTCATATTTTGAGCATGAAGCGACGCGCCGACTGTGACAGGAGCGGCTGTTTGCTAACCGACTAGCCTCCCTCAATCAGGGGGCTGATGTTAGCACACCGGCTCAGTTGTTTAGGGTTAGCCGGGTTCACTTGCAGTGTCCGTATCAAGTTGGACTGTATGCTAATAGATACGACCCGTGGACGTAGGAATGGATCCGACCCTGTGAAGGTTGCTAGCTCGCTGG
This sequence comes from Myoxocephalus aenaeus, assembly GCA_038501785.1. Classification (NCBI taxonomy): domain Eukaryota; kingdom Metazoa; phylum Chordata; class Actinopteri; order Perciformes; family Cottidae; genus Myoxocephalus; species Myoxocephalus aenaeus. Next base: position 1,773,845 of record JBAMJR010000124.1, on the reverse strand, counting down.
TTAGCATAGATGAACAACATACAGTGTATTAGCAGGCGCAAGGTGGAGCATCTTAACTTTGAGAGGCTAGCAAGGATTCATTCAGGTGATAAGCTGCGATGCAGAGAAACAACCAAACATGTAATAAACCACACAGTCGATGCTCAGGAATGCTGTCGTCAATGCATGTGCTCTATTATGATGTGTGTTATCAGTGTTTTTAGCTTAGTTGGGTGTTATGACAGCAGATGTGACTCAGAGTCGGTCTGCTGCAGAGTCTCACCACAGCCGCAGGAATCCTTCAGACATGTCTTGCTGGTTTCGTTGCTGTCCTGGGCTCCATCGCCAGCTTCATCCGCAGGATCGACCGGATTACAGTTGGGCACTGACGCCGGGATGTCATCTGTCTTGCTCACCATGGTCGGCAGTCAGTGTGGCAGCAGAAATCCCCCAGCAGCGTTGTTTGATAATGCGAGTCTGGAGAAGAAATGGATAATAAGCTGCTTCTCCGGCTACCTCAGGCTAGCTGGCTACATGCGAAGGGTACAAGCTTGCAGAAACAAGTATACAGAGGAGGGAAGGACAGTGCTGTACATGGTGCTGATCACACGTGGTTTTCTCCTCCCCTTGACCTCTTTGCCTTTGCGTTGCACTTCCCCACCCACTGAGCGTGGTGCTACGGAAAGCCACGAGTGACAAATCTCTTCTACAAATTCACATTTGCTTTATTTATTTTTTGAGAGTGAAGAATGTATCTTTTGCACTGGAAGTTTACATACAATAAATGGCTTAGTGGAAATACAAAGTATTATAATAATTACTGTTATCAACACAACAAATAGATATGTAGTTGACTTGACTGACCTTTGATAGTTTGATGTCATCAGCTGCTGTCAATCACACTGGCTTTTAACCTCCAAACTGACCAAGTTCAGCTCAGTGCAGACTCAGTGGCCTGTGCACAACTCCTAGTTGACCATCTTTGGCTGGATTACCCTGGTTTGGAACTCTAGGGCCCCTATTAACCCCCTTCGCTTTTTGTGCAGTGTGCATCAAGATCACAGACGTTCACACGTTAAGGTCAATATGTCATTTAATACGTTAGTGATGCATAATCACAAATGTTCAATAAACTAGTTCATATCACTGTAGGCTCGGGGCTGTTTGGACCAGTTGGCTGATGGTAACCCAGACTTATATATTACTTTTTCTACAGTGGGAGCAGTTTCTGCCAGACCTGATAAATAGCTCTCAGGCAACTTTGAACACTTTGCCAGTGTCCCACATTTGAAAGGACATGATAGCCAACGGCGAAAGGTTTTAACCATAATCTTATGAAACTAAACAGAAAATACCTTTGGTAGGATAGTACAATTAAATTCTTTATAATCTCATTTGTAACTCTGCTTCCTCTCTCCTCTACTTTAAGGTGAGCACAATTAAAGTAATCCTGTGTTATATTGTCAAACAGCAAGCCTGATGGAAAGATGCAGGACAATTTCATAATAGATAAAGTCACCTATATTAGGCCTGTCAAAGATATAAACTATCAATTATATAAAATAACATCATTACTTATGTTTCACAAGTTACACATGTTTAAACACCTTCACCTCAGAGTAAAAATATCTTTATTGTCCAACTGAAAACAAAGATGTATGTCCCCCCCATTATTATATTAAGAAAAGTACAGAGAAATCCATTCCTCTTTACCTAACAAAGTGTCAATTTGGGCTTGAAAGGTACTCTTCTTAATGTAATAAATACATTTTGCAGGGTGCAGATAACCATACCGCAACTCTTGTGGGAGATAAAAGCCACGTCTCTAAAAAATACTGAGAAAATGAGTGTGGCCTAACAGCTTTCTGAGAAAGATTCAAAGCATTTCACTTATATAAAAATGGGGCGGTAAATTGTACATATTTAAATGGCTATAATAATGTTTTATCATTCATACTGGAACTACTGTAGATGCTACATTTAAAGGAGAGTCATGTATAGAAAGATCTAGATAAAAGTACATTACATTTCATTTAGCTGACGCTTTTATCCAAAGCAACTTACATTTTTGCTCTATACACCGTAGACACAGCAACAGGGAACAATTAGGGGTTAAGTGTCTTGCTCAGGGACACTTCGACGTGTGAGCTATGGGGGGACTGGGGATTGAACCGGCTAACTTGTGGTTGCGGGACGACCACTCATCCCCCTGAGCTACAGCCACCTATCTATAAAATCATGTTGGTACCATCATTTAACAACCCTATGTTTTACTGACATGCAACATTGTTTTTGTTATATATATAATACACATTTGTTGAAGCTGTCCTGATAGATCCAATGGGTATAATAGACTCCAACAACAGAAATGTTCAGCTTATCATCCAACAAAAGGTATCATTTAATAAAAAGGATAACATAAATGATCCAGTTTCATATGACTGAAAAGAGAAATAATAATTGATTTACTGCTGCACATTTATTCTCGGTTTCAAATCAGGTTTTCTCTGGAAACTTTCAAGCAACAATAATGAGACTAGACTACAATCCTTCATTTTATTCCAATTATGTGTACAGTAGATCACTATAGGAAGCTAACACAGTATATGCGGTAATCAGTCAACAGCTATGCAACGACCCAGACCAACATCTCCATGTTGGGTACCACACGCCGTTATTGCTAGAGACCACATAACATGTAAAAAAAAATGCTCCATACATACATACATACATACATTGTCCACTGACATGTTTCTCAAATATGCAAAATAAACAGATTTAACCTCAACACCTGGACGAGAAGCTGTTGACAATTGTTTTCATCGTTACTATGAGGATTAGGGTTATTATAAAGGCGTCTAGAAAGGAAATGGAAGACATTCTCTGTGGGTGTGAGTAAATTATCTACTGCCTCGTTATGTTGTGAAATTAACTGGTATGATTTGAGTGGAAAAGCAAATCAGGTGGTGAAGATTTACTCAGTTTTGCTGAAATATTCATGAAAAGACATCTTCTTTAAGGCATCACACCATTTGTTTTAGTGGTGGGCCTCTTTGGCTCATTAGCATTTTCTCTCAAAGCAGACAAACAAGTCAACAGACTCTGTGGCTCTTCACAGCAACCAGTATTTACTTACATAATACCAAAGTATAGATAATCTAGCATGTGAGATGTGGTGTGTCGGGTGTTAACTTGTGTTATTAGAGGTGGGGGAAGAGTTTAATCTTCCTGTCAAATGGAAAGCACATGGAGTGATGAAGTCATGAAGTCTAACAGTCTTTCAGGATTCCTGTTGGGGAAATAATCTTTTCAACCAGACAGCTTTGTACTTTTATCCCCAGCTGTCTCATCAAACTTGAGGAAGAATAGTGCACAGACATGCTAATGGTTTACTAGCTGAGAGGTAAATGAAAACCTTAAGTCACATTTGCATTTATGCCAAAGAGAAGAAGGGTTTAGTTCGTTTTCTCTCAGATACTCATGTTGCATAATAATATGCCCGTTTGCTAAATGCTGCTTCACGTGCAGCATTGATTCCTCACTTGGACATGCCTCCTATAAACTGTAACATAACAATTAATCATGTACAGATTCAGTGACAATCAACAGAAACAATCCATTAGACAATTCAGAAAAATATTAAGCAAAACATACTGAGCTCAACAATTACAAAATACGAAGTTAAACAATCATAAAATACTTTTTTAACACCTCGAAGAGTCCGTAAACCGGCTGATGTGACCTATTATTATATATAAATATATTGATATATTGCTTTATTGAGGATATACTGTTAAAATATAATGCTAAACTTCTACTCAGTAGCTGCAGGAGGCGAGAAAAACCTCTCAGCGACTAATCACAATTAAGTCCAGTCTTACAGGAAGGCTCGTTTCAAAGACACTGATGCTCAGTTAATTCATGGCTCAAGTAGAAATCAACGCTGACAACTTTGAATCAAAAATAACTGAGGTGCCACATCACATACAGTAAACCTTTATAATCAAATCCTAAAGAGTCTTACAAAAGTGATTCTGAAACAAAAGCACACAATACTTGAGTATTTGTCTTTCCACACTTTGTCCTGCTTTTCTGTGCACAATCTGCATTTCTTCCATCCACAGCTCCTCTAAGTATAAGGCAGTAATTACAGTCGCGTACAGCAATGAAGCAATAAAAGTATGTCCGACATTTAAATCTACTTAAAACCTTTTAAACTGCTTTTTTTTTTTTTTTTTACAAGTTGCTACTTGCTCCTCGTAACGCTAGGGGCCACTATGTGCATGTGTTTTGATAACAGGACACACACACACACCTTTCTGCTGAGCCGACCCTTTTGTCATTTACAGTACACAACCACCGTCTTGATGTGCATTTTGACGCAACTACTTTGTGAATTTGTGAAAAATGTAAAAGGAACCAAATGCAACCAAATCAATCAGACTTCAGTTGAAAACACACAAAAACCTCCAATCATGTTGTTTGTCAGTTTTTCCTGATGTGAAAAGAATCCCAACACAACAACCTCTAACACAAGCTAGTTGACGTATAGTCGTGTGTGTGTGTGTGTGTGTGTGTGTGTGTGTGTGTGTGTGTGTGTGTGTAGTACACAAACCACACCTGAGTGAAACACAGGGTTCATTGACTCAGAACCTATTATCACCTGTTTATAGAAAGCAGTCGCAACAGAGGCACCGCAGAACACATGCCTCAAAGTGTATCTTTTAGTGAACAGACAGGCTATGATGGTGTTCATTATCTTTTTAGATTTAAAAAAAAATATTAATATTTTAAATAATCAATAATATCTTACAACAAACAAGAGTTGGGGCTGAATTATTTAGAAAAATTATCTAATTGCAATTACTTTGACTGACATTGCAATTGCAATAGGATTTGAAATATTAGAGGGCGTGATCATTTCTAACCCATTATTCTCATTTTCAATGAAAACCATATTCAAATGATGGTGGTTTGATGCTTTATGGGGATCGTTGCCAAACTAAGATATGTTCTTAAATCTATAGAATATGATGTGTTGGCCAACACATCTCTGCAGCACCACAATATTTGATCTAAAATGGTATTAAAAAAACCATTTTGCCATAAACAAATATTGCTCCTATATTCCTGTGATTTAAACATTGCAGTTTCACACATTTTCAACTGTGAGCAGGTCTTGTGTCAAAAAGCTTCCTCTTAAAATAGTGTTTCCTGAAGCATTGCCCTCCGGCCTTGGGGTTCGGCTTTACATGGGGTCAACTTGAGGTTAAGATCCAGAGGAACGAGCGGGGATAACACCGGAATTATGTGTCCTCATAAATGACTTTAAAAGGGACACCTCCTGGCCAGTATTTAATGTAAAGGAATGCAGTGGTCACAGATTACAATTCAGACAAATCAGACAGAAGGTTATTGTTTCTAATTGGTTGTAGTTAGTATTCAGAATTCAATAAGTCACTGCAGCAAACGTGGAGGACTCAAACAGACGTGCATACTACTTCAGATATTCTCAGCTGTTACTCAGCCACCCAAACGTTTGGTCACATGGTTGATTTACGGTTGGCCTTGAAAGCTCACAGTTGCTTGGGCTACGCAACACCTCGACTTGTACTCCACCTAAAATGGCTGCTACCATTCACAATCCTCATATTTCAATTTCCAATTAAATTTATACAGCGCCAAATGATAACAGAAGTTATCTCAGGGCACTTTTCATAGAGAGCAAGTCCAGAAAGAAAGCTACTCTTTATAGATCAAACCTTGAAATAGGGCCCCACAGCATATTGAGCATGTGACACCAGTGTAAACAGATAATTCATCATCTCTAGACTGACTTCAAGTGACACTCTTGCAAGTGAGTTTTGCAAGTTATTTAAGGTTATATCAAAGTCCATATTTAAAAAAGTGTCAGCGATAAGTGTAATATAATTCAATAGCTAAAACCAGTCTCAGTATCAATTCAGTAAAGGTGCAGAACAAGGGTTAACAGCATGAACAGTCTGACAGAGGAGAATGATACAGTGATCAAAGTGCAGGTCACAGTAGTCGCTAATCTGCCTTCGTCTCAGCAGCAGGGGGTGCTGCTGCTGTAGATACCAGTCTGGCCTGTTCACCCTGGGGTGGCCCCTCTCCACCTTCTTCCACCTCATTCTCCTTATCCAGGCCCAGTGGAGCCTGTCTTCGCTCCACAGTGTGCCTGGATCGAGCTCTGTGCCTTCGAGGGTGGAGGAAGAGTGCAGGGTCCGGCATCGCTGTGGGCTCTGCAGGGCCCAACACTTTCTCTACGGGTACACACTCACGGCCACGCTCCACTCTCGAAGATGCCCTGGTACTCTTGCGCTTGGGTTTAACCACGGGAGAGGAAGGGGAGGCTCCTGATGGCATCTGTGGAGAAAAAGAGTTCTGCTCAGCACCATACTGGGCCCCCTGAATGTGGGCTCGGGCGAGGAGTCCCTGCCTCTGCTGCATCCGCTGGTGGTGCAGCTTCTGCCTGGCAGCATGCAGCTGGAAGGAGAGGTATGCTGCCGCCTCTGTTTGTTTCTGCAGCTCTGTGTTAAGGATGGTGGAACAGTGGCTGCGGCGTTTGAGCTCCTCCAGGAAATGGCGCTCCTTTTCCTTGAGATTGGCTCTGAGGGCTCCGACCAAAGCCCCTTTGAGAGTCAGCTCCTGACGAAGCTCTAAGGAGCAATCCTGCTCGGCCAGACGGCTCTCCACGTCCCAACAGCGGTCCTCCAGGACCTCCTCTTCCTCCTGTAACTCTGGCACAGAGATGGACCAGAAATGCAAGTGTTAAATACACGCAGGAGTTAAAATTAAGAGTTTCCATACATAAACAACTGTGACAAATAGGGCTGGGCAGTATAAAGATATATCAATATTGTGATATGAGGTACCGTCCTAAATTTGGCAGTAATATTGTGCTCTTTTCCTGGTTTTAAAGGCGGCATTAAAAACTGCAGTAAAATTATGTAATTTTCTGAACTTATTCGACTGATTTAGCCGTTTTATTGTTTTCCTTTACCCACTTTCATAATATCCACATTACTGTAAATGTTTATGAAAGCACCAATAGTCATCCCCACAATATCGTCACAATATTGATATTAGGGTATGTGGTCAAGAATCTTGTGATAATTGATTATCTACATATTGGCCAGCCTCTTAGTAAACCAATCTGAATGCTCTTTCCACAACTCACTAGTCAGTGTTCAACTAAATCAGCCACTGTGTACATAAAACACACATAGTTTATGCACACTATTTAGTACACATAATACATTAATGCAGAGGCAGATTACTTATTTGTTGGGAAACACACGCTCTAATCCTCAGCACATATGACCTATAGGCACAACTTGTCCAGATCACATTTTATCTCAGTAAATAGGTATGAAAGTAGTTAATGATGAAACCAAAACTAAATATTTGGGGAATCACCAGTTTCCTCTCAAAGTCTGATGAAGATAATCTTCTGATGGTACAGTTGGGTGGTTCTAGAGCTGGAGCTAGAAACGGCACACATACATGGAAAGGGTAAACTCCATTCTACCCTCAATTGACAGACTTGAGCTGGACAATATATATATATATATATTTAGTCTTTATTGTCAATCTTAATCATATTTGGGGATTTTTTTTAAAGAAATTCATGATACACACATTTGTCTTTTTAAAATGGATGTAACCAATTTCTTCCAGAATAATTTCTGAAATACTTGAGGACACCAGCTCAAAGATCCTATACACATTTGGACTTGTTATTACATTAAATAAATAAACTAGACATATTCACATGTCATTTTCAATATCCAAACAAATATGACAATATGCAAGAGGTGGAGATGAAAACATGAGACAGTGAACCAATCATCAGTATTTACATACTGAAGAGAGAAAACTAGCCGGCGTAGATCACTGGTGTTCTTTACCACCTAAAAGCAAGGTACAGTCATGCTGGACCACTCTGATATGATCTCACATAAAAAATTAAAAACCTGCTGGCTAAATTCTATAACACCAAGTAGGTATGAATGAAAAGCCAGTGCAGCAACCTCTGGGCTGACTGAGCTGGAGCTTGCCAGAGGAGAAGGAGATTACACCCACAGAGGCCTGCTCCGTTGCCTCTGCCCATAGAAATAGGTCAGGTTTGCAGGGCAGGAGAATCCCAAAGGGTGGAGGGAGGTTTGGTGAGTCCTGGAGCTTAAAACAGCCTTGAATCCATATCAGGCTTAAATATTATAGGGTGCTTCATACATTGATAAAAACTATAGGTTTGAGGTTCAAGGTGCTATATATGAGATTGGGAGCATTTTGATTTTCTCTCAACAGCCTTCTACGTGGTGATGGCAGAGCCGGCGGCATGAAAGTGCTGACAGCAGATAAAAATGTTTACCGAGCTAGTTAGTGCTCAATATCTTTCCATAAGATAATAGTTGTTTGCTGCTATATTAAGGCTCTGAATCCTGTATATTGCACATTTAAAGCTACTTCTTAGTGTAGCGGCATTCTTCACATGCTCTAGCTTTCTCTCTTATCTTTCTGTTTGTATGACTTCCCTTCATCATACATAGTCCTATTTCATCTGTGATTTTCTTTCTCTAGTATCTCTGCACATTCCCCGAGCCTCTCTCTTTCTCCCTCTCTCCTCCAGGATGGATCCTTTGAGGGCCGATCAGTCTCAGGTTTTCTGTCGCCCATCACCACACCCATGTTGAGCTCACATGCTAACTATAGAATACAGTACCTAATGTGATCTTCATATCCTTCCATACCCCTCTCCCCTCCTCCTCAGCGTCTGCAGCTGACCGCATCCTGCCGCCTTGTCTATTCCCTTAATCGCTCTCCTCGCTACCTCTCATTACCTCTCTCCTTTTCCTTGGCTCTACATCTCTCTGGTTCTCAGCAAAGTCTTGTAAGTGGACACCCCCTCTGGGACAACGAGGAAAAACGAGAGCAGGAAAAAAGAAAGAGGATGGATCAATTTGTCAGGATGGGAGCAGAACAGAGAGCCGTGCTGTATTGATGGATCGGGGGATAACTTGTCCTGGAAAAAGAGATGGGGTCTAATGGCTGAGTAATGCAGCGAAACAAGACGACCCCTCTTGCCATCTACGAGCACACACACATTCACACAGTCTTTTGAATCCCCCTGCTCTGTCTCTAATTCACTGTGACAAAATGGTGCATATCTCTGCATCCCAGCATCCAGACACCACATACAGTCCTGCAAATATCAGCTATGAGCCAAATGTGTTGAGGCGTGTGGTCTCTGCAGCCGTGTAAGGTTCTGCCCAGCTAGCGCTTGCGACCTCCATACAGCTGTGACCAACTCTTTCCACACAGAAAAACAAGGAGACATTTTGCAGCCATGATCAGTTCTGCGTATGGATTGTCAGAGGCGTCTCCCTCCTTAAGGGTAAGTAAATGAAGTGAGAGCGATAGGGATGCGTGGGTGAGAAGAGGGAGGAGGGCGGCTGACAGGGATTCATCCTCTGGGGGATGGGAGGGTTGGGCGGACAGAGGGAGGCAGAGAGGGGTGCGGGCGTCGAGTTATGGTGGGTTGGGGGTTGAGGTTGAATGTGGCAAAGACAAACAAGCCCAAGAAGATGTAAACATGTGTGTGTGTGTTTCCGTCTCCAGTGTAGAGGTGGGTGATTTATTTTTAACATACCTATTTGGCTTTTGCCTGGAGGCTTCACCTTTAGATCAGTTGTCAACTCTGAAAAACAGAAGAGAAAGACCAAACCACAGGAAAGAGCTGTTAAAGATATACGATATAATACTATATATATAAACACATTAAATAATATTGTTAGAGTTAAAATAAAGATGCTCAAGGGTGCTGAAATGTCTTATTAAAGCTGTGAGCTGACATTTTCAGTTTGCTGCTGCTGCTTAACATAACAGATGCTCGATGCAGTTTCCAGCACATTTTCAGTGAGCTCATACATAATTTATGAAGCTAAATCTGAAACTTTACATCAAAGACGATGTCCGGTTTCATTTCTTGTCACAGTCTGGAGAAAAACTTAAACTCATTAGCATTATTAGAATTCCTCTTTGAAATCAATATTCTAATCTAAACTACTGTCTGTGCAATCGGTTTCAAGAGGAAATGCAAACCAAACAAATAGAAACCCTCAAAATAAGTCGAGTAAAATTCAAGATGCTTGCCGTAAAACGATGTAAGCAGAGCTGCATTCATCACAACTGAAAAAACTATATAATTTTAACCCTAAACTACAGTTCCACACATTCTGCAGACTGATGGATTAGAAAAGGTGAGCAAGATTTTGCTTGTGTATTATTGTGTAGTACAGTTGTTACGGTTATACCCTGTGTCACGTTGTAGATAACTTTGATCTCTTGCATTAGTGGATGCATCCATTTGTCTAAAAATAAAAATCAGACAACAGACAGTGAGCAGCTTGCTGGTCTCGATGCTCGATTGGGCAATAAAATCATGATTGTATGACTTTTCTTTAGTGGTGCAGGAAATAGTAATATAGCTGAGTGATGTTACAGTGAGATGCCCCATTAACATGATTAGGATTATCCATATATTACATGAAATCATATCTGGCACGCTCTCATTTTTAGATATTGGATGGATTATATCTCATGTTGGTTTATCTTATTGAGAAGATAATGTATCAGACTGGAATATGCCGCTTCGGTATTAGCAGGGTTAGATTGTCCCTGATGAAAATGATATGTCTGACCTGCCAGTCATTTAGATTGTCATTCAGGGCGACCGAGCAATAGGAAAATCTCTACCCTCAGCTTCAGCACACTCTGAAACACAGAAATATGCCTGTAAATATGCCAGTAATTTCTAGATGAATGTGGCATAGATTTGTCCACAGACAGAAATATGGGACTCTTCAATCCACCACGGGTGACGATCATAAACTAGTTTAATGGCCTTCATTTTAAATAGGTAACTCTCTAATAATAACACTTGCTTACATAGATGCTTACTTGAAATACAAATCAGAATTTAAAACAGCAGATGTGTTATTTGTAGTCTTTCTGCTACTCTTCCTCTCTCCGTCACACCCTTACTCCTTCCCTCTGCAGTAAGTATAACACGCCTACCATGCAGCTGGCATGAAGAGAGAAAGACAGAGAAGGTGAGGAGGGTGGGAAGACAGATGGGAGGGAAGGAAGGAAGGAAGGGAGGAAGAAGGGATAGAGGAACCGCAGATAGGAAGCACCAGAATGACAAACTCGCTGCTTGCTCTTTAAGTATTGAACTGCCACATATATGAGACTTTGAGAGGTCCTGTTTTCTAGTCATCCTCCATCACGCCAGAATCACTAATGAAGTCGGCTCTAGGAACTATTTCTTGTTTCAAACAATGAAAACGAGTTGCTCAGCACACTGCATCATCCAGTGTGTGTAATGCTTTGTAGATTAGGCTCATCTCCTCTAGCCCCACCGAGCATCCCAGGTTTCTTTTTTTTCATGGCTCGACCTTGAATGTTGCAAACACTTCTTGTAAGACAGACCTATTTGATTTATATGGCACACATTAAACACCTTATATCAGAGAAAAAGCCACGTTTAAAAAAAAAAAAAAGTAGCTCGTTGTTCAAGGAGACAGAAGCGTAAGAGCGTTGAGAACAATAATAAAAAGGTCAGCAGTACAAAGTCAGAGTGAATATGCACAGCAACTAAGTCAGCTTAACCTTGACATATCCTTCCAGGCTGCACATTAGCAAGCTGGCAGCAAACAGCGATCAGCATCTGGCGTCACAGTTACAGTCACAGTCACAGTCTTCATCATCACCTCGTTTTATATATGTGAACTGTACCATCAACATTCGAGCGTAAACATGGCTTGAAAAGGAGACTGTTTACAACAGTGCAGATGATTTGCTGTTTACATCTTTTTATCAATATTCTTGTTTCTTCTGATTATTTTATAAAATACACGGTTATTCTATGACCATATTATTCAACACTTTTATATCTTCTTCAGCACACGCATTTAGCCTGAACCACAGTAATGGAAACCTGAGACCGAGCTGATGCTGTAGCAGCAAGACGCCCCCCTTCTCCACAGGCAGCTAACACAAACCTCCACAGAACATTGATGTGCTTGAAACCAGAATCCACCCGTTAGAAGTGAATGTGGAGGTGAACGGAGTGTTTGGGAATGGCACCACTTCACCATGCAGGCAAAACAGTGGACAACAAGAGTGCACATAGCGACTAATGACACGGTGGAACAACAGGAGCACCGAAACGAGACCTCACTGATCTATTGAACACACTCCTTGAATACTGAGGTGTTTATCAGCGGCCCCCTTACCAGCAGTCAGAAGAAGAGTTTTGCGATTCAATCATTGCTTGTACAGCATTGAGTTTGTCACTGTAGCCTATGTTCTATGTGTTATAATAAATTCAGTAATTTCTTTGGACTATCAACCACAGCCCAGTTCTCAGATCTTTGCACTCACTGTCAAAACTACAAACGGGAAACTAGCATTGAGTTTTTATGCACGACATCTGAAACAAACAACCCCAAAACTTGAGGTCTGCTGCAATTCTCAGTTCTATTTGATCAGATCCAAATACTTTTCTCATTTATTCATGTCTTGAATGGGGCTGTAAAAAAAGAAAAGTTTATCTGTTTTATTCTATTTTAGCTTATTTTTTATCTTCCATTTTATTATATTATTTTAAATCCTATCTCGATGTGTCTCTTTATTTTGCCGTTAGTATATTAACGGCAAATTAAGCAGATTCAGCGGCTGCAGGACAAAGATATTTGTGTTGATGAGTTCTGAGGAAGGAGTTTGTTTGTTGCAATCTCTCAGTGGCAACAGGATTATTTCAATTATTTATTGTTTCAATTATTTGTATCAAGAAAATGATTGTCTTTCTGAAGGCTTGTCTTGTTTTCTTGTAGCTGAAAGAGCTCATAAAAAAACCTCTACATGGACAAAAAAATTAGGAACAGCACTCCCCTTTGCGTTAACAGTGGTGTGTTGTCTCTTTCTCTATACCATCTTTAAAAAAATTCACACACACACACCATACGGAGCTCTATTGACCAGATGTGATTGTGCAGCAGCGCTACAAAGTGATGGAGGGGGTTGTTTTCTACACAACTGGTCTCCCCGTATATGTATTCGCTAATCACAATCCTGTTCATATGGATTACTGAAGATATGGGATCTATGGATTAACTGTGACGGATATGTTTGAATGCATCTCTCTGAGGATGCACAGTATTGTGTGTGCGTGACAATGAATGTGTGTATATGTGGCTTATATGCGTGCATGCATGTGTGTGTGTGTGTGTGTGTGTGTGTGTGTGTGTGTGTGTGTGTGTGTGTGTGTGTGTAACTAGCTCACATAGGGAGATTCTCCTCCACTCTGCGGAGACAAAGCTACCCCCACCCCCCTGCCAGTTTAAATATTCATATTCACTGATAGGAAAAGGATAAGGAAGGCCTCCAGGGAATTTATGAAATCAAATAAAGCGTCCTCTCAATCATAGTATAGTATACAAATGTGTGTGTGTGCGTGTGCAAGTGTGTGTGTGCAGATGCATGTGCGATCATGTGCACTGGCTTGCTTGATTAAATGGATTCATACCCATTAGACCCGAAACAGGAAATGATGCAATCTACAGGAATTGTAGCATGACATCACTTTGTAGTCATTGTCTGGCATTGATTGATGGTGCAGACACACACACACACACACACATAGAAACAATGAGGCCTGTGTGCACATGTGGAGATGTAGGTTCTCTACCTGAGATGGAAAGGACAATAACTGCACTACAGATTGAGTCTGTGGCTTACGTTCCTTTGAAAATTAAATATTGATCATGTAATCCGTCAAATGAGTGTAAAAACCTCATTAAAAAAGGCCACAAAACTGGCTTCTATCCAAAAATACATCAAGCCAGTAATTAAATATCTCTTTGAGGGTCAGTGGGAGGAGTCCTCGCTGATTATAGCAATAAAAAAAAGACACCAAAGGATCGTTCACATAAATATGAGCTCATTAGTGTTGACATTATTAGTAAATTATCATCACAGAATGTCAAACAAACAAAACATTATGTGGTTGGGGCTTCTCAAAAGGGAGGATTTACTCATTTTCTTTATCCTAACCTACATTTAGGTTAGGAGTAAAGAAATAGAAAATTAGAATTAGCAAATAGTTAGATGCACCCTGGGTGTAAGTTTATGGAGTGATATTTAACATTAAAAATTGTATCGGCTCCCTCATGCACACAGTAGGATCAGCAGCAGTGTGTCTCTCACCTGAGCATCGTTTCTGCAGGGAGAGGATCTCCAGGTGGAGGCCATGGAGTAAGGTGATGTGCTCCTGCCTGAGGAACACCACGCTCCTCTCCACGCTCCCTATCTGCCGAGACAGGCTGCTCTCATCACCCATGGCCGAGTCTGGAGGTATGGGGGAGGAAATCAGAAGGATGGGACTGATGTTTTACCAGCAGCATCCATCACGTCCTCTCTTCAAGAGACTACAGGTGTAATATGAAGTTAGAAAAGGATCAAGCTTGAACTCAAGCTGCTAAATGTCACTTCCACATACTGGGAACATTGCTTATGTCAGCCACAGAGAGAGGGAAGAGCAAGTTCTGAATTGAGGTCATGTGGTGGCTATAAATAAGGTATTGATGACCACAGAAATCAGCAGAAATGGGAGAAATCATGCACTTCCGGTCAGGATGCAGCTACATCAACAATTAAGCCTTTGCATGGGCTCTGCTTACCTTTTAATGCGTGATGCTAGGTGCCAAAATATGCTAAATATGATTCGCAAGCGTTATAAAAACGTCCTCCGATCCGCGCATGCTGGCCTCCAGTGCTGCCTGGTCCAAATCCTGTCGGCTGCGGTATTTACCCGAACACATTTTATCTGAAGCATTAAAGTGCTAGAGGACGAAGAGGCTGGACAGCTGCGTAAAAATGCAAAACCTCCGCGGCGCATGGCACGGCGGTGCTCCGGCAGGACCGCTCCTCGTCTCCGCGAGACCCAGCAGCATCATTCGGAGGAGGAGGTTTTCAAGTGCGTCGATATGAAAGCGCGCGAGGCGAGTGCGCAGTCCATTTCTCAACACGCGCAGACAGCGAGCTGCTGTAGAGTGGACTGAGGCTGAGCCGAGTGATGAAAACAAGCCACCGGGAGCAGAACACGCGAGAGCATCGTACGACAGAGCGAGCGGGACAGCTGATTGGAGGGACCAGCCCGAGAAACAGCGATACGTCGACTCTGAAGGGATCGATACAAAGGAAATAAAGAAAGGAAAACTGGGGCGTGAAAGCAAACATTATTTTCCAGCTGTAAATCTGTCCGGTTGTTTATTTTCTGATTCTATATACAAAGTGACTGATTTGTGTGATATCTGCATCATGGACCCAAGCTGATTGTCATGGTTCTCAACCTGTGGGCCGCGGACCTCCTCGGGCCGTCTCAGGAGTTCTTACTGCTATTGAATTCACAGGTGGAGTGGTTTGATGACGTGCATCAAGGACAGCACTTTGGGAGATTAACTTTGAGGTTGAATTTACGATTGCTGCTTAAGGAGAGAAGTAAATGTATCAAAGTATCAAAAACAGTCGGTGCTGGGTTCAATGTATTCAATAAAAACATTGCATCTATATATTTTTGTATTTTTGAGCAAAGTTAAATGTATTTCAATAAAAAAAAAAAAAGTACAGACTTTGATAGTTCAACTGCAACTACACATCTTGTACAATTGTTTAGATGAGAGCCCTTTGGGCGGCTATTCAATCTGACAATATCTACAATCTATAATATCTGACAAGTCAGTTTAGCATTTAATCCAGGGGTGTCAAACATACGGCCCGCGGGCCGGATCCGGCCCGCCAGGGGGTCCAGTCCGGCCCGCAGGATAATTGTAAAAATGTGAGAAAAAAAAAAAATTTGAAAAAAAAAAAACAACCTCAGTATGGATTTGAACCACTGATCCTCTGATTGTAAGATATGCATGGTAACCATTGAGCCACAGACACAATTAATCACAGTACTGACTTTACTAAAAATATTGCCTAACTGCAAGGGAGTCTGCAGAGGAGAGCCCAGGCAGGTAAACAGTGGGCTGATGTCTGAATTGTTGGTCTTTATGTTTCTAGTTTATTGAAGAAAGACCTTAAAACAGGGTTTATCATCCAAAAACCTCCAACAATGATTTAAACAGAGAGTAATATTGTCATTATGTATGCGTTATTATGCTGTGATTTTACTGGTACGGCCCACTTGAGGTCAAAATGGGCAGCATGCGGCCCCTTAACTAAAATGAGTTTGACACCCCTGATTTAATACAAATGAATCCAGCATTTCACTGGATGTTAAATAGTGCTGAAAGTTTCCCAAAGAGAGAAATACTTTTTTCCCCTCCCGCTTTGATATTGGATATAATACTTCCGTGTGCTATTTTGCTCAAAATTGCAGCAACTGTGGGAATATAACTATATTTTCTCAAGTACCTTACTTAAGTACTATTTATGTTCTGCTTACTTTACTTGCAGTAATGACAGCTGTCACACAAATGTTCTTTATTAAAAAAAACATCTATGTCAGTGAAAGAAAAACAGATTTTTTCCTTCAATCTTTATTTTCACATTAAACAAATAATGTTAATATATGAACATATAAATTTGAGTTTTAATTACAAAACAATCTGCCAAAACATGAAAAAATAAAACGGTTATATTTACACATAAAGGCATAATTCTGTGAAACATGACAGTTTGTCGCTCTGAGAAAGCAGATGATTTTTCTTTCAGCACCAGTTGGTCTCGCTTGCTTTAATATTCCATGATTTCCCCCCTTAATTAAAGTTTTTAAGTCTTTGACATTCTGTGTCAACAGTCTTCACTGCTCTTGTGAATTAGATTTTTTCATATTTACAACAGACAATATTTCACCAACCATCATAAAACAACAATAAATGAACAAGCACAGGTATACAATTGGTATAATTTGTAGGTGGTGATAAAGAAACAGTTATTTTCTCATTCTGTGAGATTAATGCATGTCAAACACTACATTTACTGTATGATGAGGAAGTGAGGCAGAGCGTGGCAACATGACTTCATAAACGCTGCCACATTATCTTAAATAGTTTTCCTTGTGTTCACTACACACAAATATCTAAAACCAAAGAATCATCCATGGCCTCGGGACAGTTTGAAATCAAAACAGATCACAAAAAGAGCAGAAATCAGAATGCAGAGAGCAGATTGTTTTAGGCCAAAAGTCCCTCAGTGTCATTACAACATTGATATGAGGAGGCATCTCAACTTAGATGTTATGTTTTTATCATAATTCATAAAAGCACACAGCAACATGATGCATCATTCCAATAACATTACAGCCAACACATTCAAGCTTGCTTGTTAGTAAGAATTTAAATTGTCACCAGTTGTCTTCACTACAACCAAAGTCAAGCTGCCCAATACAATTTCATGTATCAATACAAAAAAAGTGGCAAATCGACATTTAAAATAAAAAATTTTTTTACAAAAGGGAGTTGATCCTGATCTTAAAATCTGGGAATCAGCCACGACAACGATAAACCAAATTTAACCGTCTTCCTCCCAAACAGTGCCGTTTCTTTAGTGCAATGATGTCTTGAATTTAACGTGGACAAAGAGTATTTTATTGATCTGTGTCATTTAATCAGCTGTATTTAAGCATCAGATGTTTCTGAGCCACATGAGGACGGTAACGCTATGATGTGAGCGGCAAGAGACGGCAGCCGTGTGTTTTCTGTGTTTACAGAGCTCATCTCAGACCTATTTGTTTTAACACACAGGGATTTCTTTCTGTGCTTCGTGGATATATCAAATTTAAGGCAGGAGGCACATGTCTACACCGATGTTTCAAAATAAAGACATCTCTGGTGTTGTTTGTGCTGCGATCACTGAGGAGCTGTGGAGGAGTGTGCTGCCCCCAAAAGGCCAAACAAATAATAACAACGTCTGCCTGTCTGAAAGCTCCGACTGCAAATTCAAGGATCACTAAAAGGAATACATGCAAACCATGAAAAACATTCATGTCAATTTGTTTATGCCGCGCTTCTATTCTCATTAAACCCGTTTTCTTTTCAATACCTCCATCCCTTACTGCTGGACACTGATGCCACTGGTGGTGGCTTGTAATTGATCCATGAGCCAATAAAGTCAGAAACTACGGCTATTCTGTTTTGTTCCAACAAGAATTACAAACACAACGACCATCGTCGTTTAGCAATTAGATGTGAGAGGCTCAAGTTGTTTTAAGGATGAGGGTTATACTGTATATAATGATTTGTTCATGCTTTCTAAATGTTTTATCCTAGATGTTTTAATTCTATTTGGAAAAGCATGAAGTGGTTTAGCTATAAAATATCAAGCTGTTCTGCATTGTGTCATAAAATCTGATCCGTTTTATTTAGATGCCACTTCAAGTATTCACCCATCACCCTATTCTCTCCTTAAGTAAGGATCGGTATTTTTGAATATGTACTTTTTTTGTCACAAATCGTTCTACTCTTTTAACAAAGAGCCTGCCAAACACTGGCATCAAAGCTTGGGTAAGAGTGAGGAGAAGAAATAAGCTTTCTGAGGTAGCATGCGGTTTTTAGTTGAGGAGATTTATTCTTTATTATTTCTTTTTTTACTCAGAGGTAAATAAAAAGATTATCCTTCAGATATTTGTACTTGCTTCCTATATTTTCTTTGGAAATATAATGAGTTAGTGGGTTATTTTTATGAACAGAGCATCTTCACTGACTGCAGGTTACATTTTAGAACAGATTTAGCTGCAACACATCTCGTGGGAAATAAGGCTATTGGTGTTGTTTTACAAGACCTTTCATTGTTCATATAAATAATCCTACATCTACCATCAGTGAGACACTAACGGCTCTTCAGAATTATTGGACCACACACACACACACACACACACACACACACACACACACACACACACACACACACACACACACACACACACACACACAAGCCTAAAGTTAAAACTACAACTAAATGTAGCTTTTAACCTGTGAGTGATCTGTGTTTCACGTAAGCCCATTTGATTACAAGTTATATGCGGGTACCTGAACAGTATGAGAGATAAAAAGATGCACCCATCTCCCAGCATAAGATCATATCACACACACACAAAAACGTGTTAAAATACAGTAACGTGTGTGTTTATAGATTATAATCCGTATTATATATATAATCCTCAACTCATTTTTAAATCTCCTTCTCTTTCTTGTTTTCCCGGGTGCGGTTTTTCAAAAAGTCTCCTGAGTAGCCGACAAAACAGGACAATATTCATGGTCGTCATGATGGCCATTCCCACGCTGCCCAGCGTGTAGGCCACGAGGGGCACGTTGTCCCTGTTGAGAACCAGCCAGCGGGTCATCCAGGCCAGCGTGTTGATGCGAAACACCACGTACGTGCCCAGGTTGATGATGCTGTTGACCCGGTACAGCGTGCCCGTCCCGTTGCTGGCCAGACGCATCATCTGCCTGAGGTGGAGGAACACAGAGTTGACCTCCACCAGCAGGGCCACCACGGCAAAGCCAACGTAGCGGCAAGACAGCACAGAGAGGCCGAAACAGGTGATCACCTGCAGAGGAAGACGGCGAGAGAGAGGACAAGGAAGAGGAAGGTTACAATGTGGCAGAGAATACAAATACAATATGTTCAACACTGTAATGACACTGGAGTTGTTAATCTATCCACTATATGCGGGGGTGCACTGAGCTGGTGTTTTGAAGCAGACAAATATTAACTAATATTTTCCTACATGATTCCAAAGGCAAAATTTATTTTTGTTAACCAGTAAAAAGTGCAACATAGTTTAAGCTTTAAGACTTCAGATATATACTTTATTGTCTATTAGATTTGCATAAATGGAAATGTATCTTTGGAATTGGCATATAAGACAACACACAAAACGGCAATTGTGCATCTCAAAGTCGTAAAATTTGTAAAAGCGGCAGTAATAATATAAAGTGCTGGGTGGATTGCTCTTCTACAGTCCATTAAAAACATCATAACAGAGCAATTTATGTACGTTAATATAAAGGCGTCTTTGAGGATAATGTCTATCTTCAGGTTGTGTGTGGATAAAGTGACAATCTAATCTAATACATTTAAATCAAGAGGATTGTTTTAAATGTAGTTAAAGCAGTGGTTAAGAGGAAATATTTAATAATTCTCAGAATAGATTAATTTTCCATATTTCAACTCCTTCTCAGTACTGACGTCAGAACGCTTTTTTCACTTCAGTATTATTTTTTAATCAATGACCATGTGAAGGACCCCCCCCCCCCCCCCCCCATGACTCATGTCTGCTGAGCAGTTCTCATGAAAGTTTGTGTTGTAACCAACTTACAATAAATCTCCACAAGATGGCAGCAACATCGCTAAAAAACAGCTAAACAGAGGCAACGCAACCAATCCTGTCTGCTGACAACACTGAAGAGTCCAGCAGGGAGATTACAGACGGGTCTGGTATGTTGTGCCAGACACCAAAAAAGGCTGTTCAGGAGCCGGCACATCCTGTCAGACCTGTGGCCACCTAAACTGCCATGTTTGAAAATTAAGAGTGTGTGGTGTTGGTGAAGGAGAGATCGTGAAAGAGCACTTCAAGTAGAGAGCAGTCCAAAGCACGTCATGTCTGTGGTGTGTTAGTCCATCTTTGATTAGTTAATGGGATGCACGGGGTTGTGAGAGGACAACCTTGACCATCATTCATGGCTCCGCTGGAGAAGTATCTTGTATTTGTATGGAGGTCACAGGATGCCCTCTCTCATGTGATGCACTGCAGTGGGTTAAGCAACAAGGCATGTGAGGAACGTCAGCAGCACACTGTCCCTCACTGACTCTTCCATTAAAGTTACTGGGAGGAGCTTTTAACTGGTTATGAAACAGTCTCAATGTAATACTGATGCCTTACTGTATGACTTACATAAGGAAAGGAGACAATCAGCGAGAAGGTATATAATTAATTAGGAAATGGAGTCACGGGAGAACCAGGACCTACGTAGCGTAGCAGACCGTCACACCCTGCTGCAGAAAAATTAGAGGTTTTCTAAAAGGACCCTGGTGCTCGACCGCTTTCGTCCACAGGACCTCAAAAATCAAAACGAAAAGGAAAGTTCCTTAGTAGCTAATCAGTGAAGTCTGACCTTCCACCCACGCTTCAGATAAAGACAAATTTGAATATATTGAAGAAACCTCAGTAAGCGCAATTAAAGAGGGAAGCATCTCCCTGGGCAGCCGGACAAGAAATAGATGTTGTGTGTACATTATCTATCAACTGTTATGCATGTCCTTCGATCAAAAAGGTTAGGTTCAAAAGATTTTCGACACTGGACATGTTTCAATTCTTGCAAGTTCACATAGTCGTGGCAGCATTTCTAGTTAAGTTCACCGTGAGGGCACCGCTCACCCTCCTCCCAAAACTATCAACAATTCAAAAATGTCATCAAAGTGGTTTGAGGAGGCACAGATCCAACACGGGGCCAAGTCTGGCCATTCACACAGAAAACCGCCATCCTCAGGCCCCATTGCTATCGGAGGAAAACACATAATTGAAATGTGAATACTGTCTGAACAATCAAAAACAGTGATTTGAGGATTGGCTCTGACTCACACAGCATAGATAATAATTACAACACAAACCAACGTCTTCACCCGTTGTCAGGTAACGACGGTGATAACGAACGACGCCAGTGAACAATTACAATGACGACTGTGAAAGCAACGCAACCCGACTGCATCAGCGTGTTGGGAGGGAAAACATTTGTCAACAGAACAAGTGGCTTTTCATACAACACAAAGCCACAAAGCCACACACACACACACACACACAGATATGTGAGATCCCACTACAGTGTTGGGTGGACGTTTCACTTTGACAGGACAGGTGCCAGTTTGAAAACTCCTGGATAAAAGTCATCAAAAGTTATCAAGGTCACGGAGGAAACTAACTCAACTGCGTGTGGCTGAAGTACACGTCTTGTGATCATCGCAGTTAATATTCTAAACAGTTGGATCCATCACATGTTTGTTCTGCACCTCAATGTTTCTGGTTCCAGAATTTGTTTAAACTCCACCTTTATTTACCTCTACAAATAAGTCTTAAAACCACATGTAATCATGTGAGATCATTATGTGAGATCCAGAACCACCAGACACACACACACACACACACACACACACACACACACACACACACACACACACACACACACACACACACACACACACACACACACACACACACACACACACACACACACAGAGCTAAAAAACAAGCTGAATATAAATCCCACAATACTCCGTCTTTACAAGAAAACAGGAGATAAGAGCAGACAGATGAAGAGACAAGATACATAGTGGAAAATATATGTAAGTATATAAGTGTGTGTGTGTTGTAACAACATCCATCCATCCATCTTTGTTCAAACCTAAAGCAAAAGGCAGCAAGAACTCATCTCAAGTCTAATCTGGCAAGATAAAATGCGATGGAACATAAAACGGGGAAGGTCCCAATAAACCCTTATACAACGCTGACATAAGATGATGAGGACGAATTCAGACAACAAAGACTGAGTTCCTTCTCATGTTGTAAAGTTAGTAGAATCATATCAAACCTCCATTACATTTGGACAAAAATGGAGACACTTCTTGAGGTTTCGTATTTAAAAAACGGGATCTTGATTTGTTCCTTCTGCACGTGTATCTAGTTGTATGGCGGTAGTCTCTCTTTTATGGTGTTTCTTGGTTATTCATTACCTTATCTTGGTAAACACTGATAGCATGAGTGCTCACAGGTTCACACTATATAACGTGCAATAAAGCAGGGGCCATTTGTCACAAACACCTTCACAGGACCTTTTCAAAATCGACCATCAGTAAAAGAACAAGTGATGAACCATAAAAGGTTACGCAGACTAAAGAGAACAAGTTGACCCCTTGACCTCACCACACCAGGTCATCATCAGGGGAGCATGATGGTTTCAGGCTCAGCAGCACTGACCACTAAATAAGTTTTATTTAACCTTTGAAATACATTTATATACATTAACCTACGTTTACAGCCACCTGGATAAAATCGAAGCAAAGGGCTGAAAAACAAGGGAGGTGTGGGTGTTTGTTTCCTGCTTTTTCTCCCTGTGGGCTCAATTAGATGTTCTCTATGCACCCAGGTGAGGGACCTCCTCGTCCCCTTTTCAGGGGGGATCCCTGGGTGCAAAGATGCAAGTACTGTAAACAGTGGTATGGACATGCATGAACATGGTGAGACCCCAAGCTAAAGGTAAACCGCTGCATCTTTTTCAACTGTTGAAAAAATACTCTAAATAAATACTATAGCTATCCTGTCTTTACGGTTTTCCTTGTTTTCTGTGACTTGCTTAGTATTCTGCACACATTTTCTAAAAGCATGTAGAAAACTTATTATTTTCCATCAGCACAAAACATAAAAAGTTGAGAATCAAATCAGTAAACAGTGTCGTAGTGTTTTATATAACGCATGCTTCTCCGGGCTGAGCATATAGGCAAACATGCACATGGTAGTTTAGAGACATGGCAGTTGTTTACACGTGTAAATACAACTAATCTTCCACTTGTCTTGCACAAGCATCATTCATCTTTAGTCAGTATGTGGCATTATGTCCCGCCCTCTCTGCTTGCAGGATTAACATTTGCAGGTTTAGGTTTCACACACACATCCATGCATTTCTTACACCACTGGTGCAACAGACATTCACATCCAATGCTTCTCCTTTGGCATATAGCCTTGATAATTTAAATAAAACCTGACTTGTCCTTCCTCCTTGTCACGCACTAATTATTACAATTAAAGCAGAGGGGTTCTTTAAGGTTTCCACGTCAAACCTGTTTTCCTGCCCCGAGCTGTCAAAGTACCTGGTATTCAGAAGCAGCGCAGCATGTTGTTTTTTTCTTTTATGAAGGTGAGCGTGAAAGGGCAATGGATGGCAATGGAGGTCATTAACCCAGGAGGTTCCCTGAAGCTTCACACGGTCTATAGCAGTCTGTGTCGGTGCTTATTTGTAATAACTGCACACACGAGAGAAGAATAGATGCTTATGAAAGCTCACACCCATATTTGCCTCGGAAAAACGACTAACGGCAATGTTAGCAGCAGCTTTTCTGAGCAAATTTAAGCATTAGAAAAACAGACCACAAACATTTAAGATATGTGACCGTCAGCACATGGAAAAGAGCGGCCATCATCACATTCCACTGGAATAACAGGGTGTGAATACAGTCAACCTGCAGCCTGAATAAAGCCATTACAGGGAAGATAGATTTTAGATTGACCTGATTAAATATGTAAGTATACTCTATAAATATATAAATTAATTATACGTATATTACTCTTGAACATAATTATATCGTAGCAGCACTTAGCTCTTCTAATTAATTGCTTATAAATAGTTTTTTTTTTTAAAAGGGCTGAATAGTGTTTTGTTGTCCTTGAAAGTGCTGTTACACGTTGTCTTTGTTTACAACAAAGGATTTAAGGAATTTAAGGTGGCATTATTTTCTCTGCTTATTTTATTGTCCAATATATGGCATCTAGGATACTTTTCTTTCAACCACAGAAAAGCTTCAATGGCCTTCAAAATAAAAGCAGACTCTTTTGACACGTATTCTATTTTCTGATGGCGGGTTGTCTAAAACTGGACCCGACACCAACAAATTGTTTTATTTTCTCATTCTACTATAATGCAATATTTACAAAAAGTAAAATGCCTTATCATTTATTAAAATACCAATCCAGAGCTTTCTCAATACATGTTATTGTGAGAAAACAATGAATCCTTACTTCTGCCCTAAAATACAGCCTTCAAAGTCCAATGAGTCTTGACCAACATCCACCATGAATTTATGTCAGAAAGATTACTAAAAGTAATTTCAAAGACAAGTAACTGAGGTCAACTTCCAATCTATTCATCAGTAATGTTTGGTGATGGCAGAGCATTTACCAACAGAACATGCTGAGGGGGAACCCAATACCACAGTATTATCAAGCAGCTTTTCACATGCCCAAATTAGACTACAAACGACCATAAAACCAACTAAACTAAAGCTGTGCTCCTCAGATGCACCTGTGACTATCTGGGACACAGATGGTGGCGGAATCTTTGCTTTTGAATATGAATTTATTTAACGAAAACATTATTCTCTGTCCTCATAAGATATAAGAACACAAACATTTTCACATTTCCTAAATAATACATAATTGGACACTAGCCAGTGCTTCCTTAACATGGGTCATAAAGTGACAGGAAATGGCCAAGTGAAGCTGATGGAGAGGAAACTAATGGGAAGCTCAATAGAGATGTTCGCCATCTGGTGATAGGCGGACCAGCTGTGGGGTGATGAAGTGGGAGGGCTTTACAAAAGTCCAAGTCAATAAGAGAAAATGTAAGGAAGGCTGTACAGCCTGGAAACACGAGACGGTAATGATTACATACACACAGAGAGTTCAAAGTTTACACACACACACACACACACACACACACACACACACACACACACACACACACACACACACACACACACACACACACACAGTGGTCATAACTACTATCATGCGACCTGCCGTTAACGCCCGTCAGCTGACAGCAGCACAGCGGGCCACTTCAGCGCCTCGCTGTCACAAACATGGAGTCAGAACTTCCCCAGATGTGCTGAAACACAATTATTTAAAGAAAATGTGATCAATTATTGCATTAATTGTAAGTGTTCTGTATGTGTGCTATTTCAAGTACCGGCTGAGAGTCTTTCCCCTCGTCTTCACATGAGACATTGGGGGGATGATGCTCTATGACCGTTAATGTGTGTGTGTTTGTGAATCGTGGTCACTGGGTGTGAAGGGAGGAGCGGTGGTTTGAGGAGCCTTGAGAGTACTGTACGTCTCAGTCATTACCTCACTTCTCTGGGGTGGTCATCGAAAGATTCCCCAATGCTCTTAACGCTCATTAGGACCAGGAAGCACCAGAAAGCTCTTGAGATCTGATGATTTTGCAAGACTTTTAATATCGAGATCGGACACTGTAATGTTTACTTGTCTAACATATCCCGTTACAATGAACATATTTGAATAGTTTAATAACAGAGAACCTTGGAGTTTTATTGGGATGTTTCTGTCATAATAATCAAATAAAGCACTGAAATGGTTTAACTACTACAATTGCTCAATGTGAGGTTACTGCTTGCACACCCTCCTACGCGGCTTTAGGAAAGCACTCTGGTGTTCCCACTGCAGCTGGAGCTCAGTCAAGTTTGTCCTCGACCTTTTTTCACGCTGTGGTTCGAGGCGGTTAGATGTGTCACTCGAGGATAACAAAAGCACAATTACTTCTTGGCACCTTTTAAGCTATTTGTCATTGCTGAAGAGCAAGGTGAGGCAAACTCTCTTCGTTTTTCTAAACCTGCTGATGGGTGCACGCCTCGACAAACAGCATTCCTGGTTGTTATGACAACGGCAAACAAATGCCACATCCTTTTCTGGAACACGCTCCCCATTCCAGTTCCAGGCTCTTTGGAAAGCATGGCACGTGTGTGTGTGTGTGTGTGTGTGTGTGTGTGTGTGTGTGTGTGTGTGTGTGTGTGTGTGTGTGTGTGTGTGTGTGTGTGTGTGTGTGTGCGTGTGCGCTCACAACTGCTCTTTTCTGCTTTCTTCCTGTAGATATCAATTAATACTATCATTATACTGTAAGTCTGTTTTTCCACACATACGGTCAACGGTTTTACCGTTATTAAATAATATTTATCATTATTTTAAACAATCCACTATTTACAAGATGTACCTCCCATTTCTTAACTTTAAATTTCCAACCAATGCTAACAGCTTTCTTTTTCTGTCTGAACAATCCCAACATATCTTCGAAGAGATATCTCTCACAAGGGTGCAGTTTGTTTGGGCATGCACTATTCACGCTTTCTCTCTCTCAAATGTGTCTGAATGGACAAATTCAGACACATAACACATGTGAAATGACAAATGAGTCTTGATCTCAATTAATACTTTGCTACTGTGTAATTACATCTCGTCAGCAAATATGTACCCGACTTCTGAATAAATGAACAAACACACACGCACACACACACACACACACACACACACACACACACACACAGCTATTTTCATGCTTTTTAATAGTCCACAGCAGCATTATTGTGTTTGATAAAGAGACAAGAAGCTGCCTCCATTAATCTGTGGATTTTATTTTGTGTGTTGCCTTTGCAATAGATGATTGTAAACCGTTACTGACACAAAAGCGAGATAAAATACTACCAGAGCGCGCCGGCTCCCATTGGTTTGTAGCCATGTGAGTGGGTGGTACAAGCTGCAGAGAGTAGGTGTACGAAGGGGGATGGGGGAGATGTTTGGAGGTCTTACTACGATAGGGGGGCTGAGAACAAGGCAGCGTGTGATATATGGAGTGGAGCAGCAGCACAGAAATGTTTTGAGGGGGTGCACACATTCACAGAAGCCCCTTCAGGAAGCTTGCTCTGTGTGTGTGTGTGTGTGTGTGTGTGTGTGTGTGTGTGTGTGTGTGTGTGTGTGTGTGTGTGTGTGTGTGTGTGTGTGTGTGTGTGTGTGTGTGTGTGTGTGTGTCTTGGGAGCCTGAGGTTCATGTGGAGACCAGATGTCTGTCCTCCTGTCAGAGTGGAGGAGGAACTTTCAGGGTTTCCCCCGCCAAAAAGATGACTGTTGGGACTGGGACACACACACACACCCATCACACATCACACATTTTTCCCCCGCCAAAAAAACTAATGCACATGTTTCTATTTTGCAATGAGTGTCTCTCTCTCTGCCATCTCATTGGCTATCGTCAACATCAGTCTGTGGTGTGAAATTGTTGTCTTTGTATCGTTCGAAGCCGTCTCACTCAGCTAACTGTATGCTTCTAAAACACAACCTTCGTTCCATGTGGTTTTTCACACCAAAGTGTGGGTCAAAAAAGACGAGTAGCAGCGCACACAGATTGTGGATGGCTGTAAATATATCTGTGGGCTGGCTAGCAAAAACAAAAACATAAATTCAGCTGCTGCTATAAAATATAAAGAACCCTGGCTGTTTAAATAATAAAAAGACAACACAAAGATATATTAAAAACCGTGCTCTACACTTCTATTTCACGTTAACACTCAACAGAATGCTTCATAATGCTCTCGTCAATGCAAGATCAATCACTGGAGGACGTACATGCATCAGGAAATGGACCAGCTGAGCTTCGGATATGTTTGAATAAACAGGGCCACCTCAGCAACAATGGAGACCACAAACCACAGAGGCTTCGGGAATTACAAATCTGCCCACTAAAGTTTATTTGTCTTGTACTTGTACTGCAGCCACATTAGGCTGCTGGTCCGTGCCATTCAGACACTCAGACGCTAGTGGAAAGAGTAGCTGGAGCGAAGAAAAAGGGATGTGGTAAAGCAAAAGACAGAAACAGGTGTACAGGATAATCGGGTTCTACATAGTTAAAGATGCAACGATCTGCTGCATTCCAGTGACACGTGCTGTCAAAGCCTTCGCAACATGGCCAACAACCAATCGCAGTGTGTCCCCGCTGCAGGAAGTGACATTTCCTATTGCCCATGTGGGACAGCTTCACACTCGTCCCACAAATATCTGTTTTCATACCTGGTAAACCGAGACAAGTTCCATTTATATCTGAGGTTCGTAACAGATGAACCTTCAAGAGGGAAAAATGTGACTGAGGTTGAACGTGGAAAGTACGAGTGTTCAAGCTCCTGAGAGGATTTCACGCATAAAATTACACAGACAGGTGCTGTTGTTGTAGTAAATCAACTGAACTCCTCATATACTATATACCATCTACCAACAGATGGAGATGGGTTTAGATTAAACCCCTTTTAACATTAAACAATAATTCAAAGTCTTATGTTTAATAGTAACACTGCATTACTCATGTAAACTCATCTCTTAAGAAAGAGCACAGAGGCAACGCCATACTGTGGCTTAGCTTTTTATTGACTGAACCAAATATAGAGATAAACTTGCTGGGAACCTGCTTAAATGCCACAAACGTAACAATGACTTTAAATCAGACAGGTAAACGGCTCCAGACTTTCAAACAATATAAAAGTTCCTGGAGATGCCCAACCAAACTTTTAGTTTGAAATTTCACACTTAAAATACGTAAAAGGTTTTGAGGAAAATTACAAAAGCTCCTCATCTAGGTGGAGCAACATTTATATTTCTGCAGCCTAAGCGGTTTTATTTCTGTTTAATTAGAGCAACACGTTAACCTCATTCAAACCTGAGTAAATGTAGCTGATGATTAACCGTGTATTGTATTTGTAACAGGCCTCTTAGGCTGATTATTGCAGTTAAGAAATCAATTACTTTCCCAGTTTGTCACAGAATCCTGAATCCTCTGTGTATGAGCAACTTGTGCAGTTATGTATTCGCTGACACTAATTGAAATATAAATGATGATGAAATGTTACACAACTAAGATCCATATAAGTGGAATAGTGGGGAGAATATTCAAGAGCTTACAAGTATTCTGCTTTAGATTTGAAGAAGGCAGACAAGAGCAAATGTGATTGGAAACGGCACGGATTCTCAAATAGCTGATTAACCTTTGCAGCCCTGATCCGTTTCAGAAGAGTGTCTGCCTTGAGCCCTCTTTACGAAGATAATTGAATTCTGCCTAATGAGAGTGGGGTGAGAGGCTACAATGGAAGGAAACAGCAAACATGCTGCAAAACTTCAGTTGAGAGAGGCCAAAGAAAGAGAGAGAAAGAGAGCCGAGGAGCTGGTTCACTTGTTGTTTCCACTGTGTATTATCGCTCAATAGCTCAAGAGACAACATTGGACATACTGCTTTTCACATGCTGGAGCTCGAGCACGGGAAAAATAATCTGCCTTTCTGCTTGGCATCCTTCACTTCTGGCTCATATTTTTAATAACAAGCTCACTATTTCCAAGAGTCATGGGCAAACACTTCTTTTTTTCTTCTTCTTTTTTTTTTTTTTTAAAAGAACGGCAAACAGACCTCAGTTTTAGATTAACCATCCATATGCACTGCACTTAGTCCAGCTCAAACAATAAGAACAATTACCAATTTCATTCAACTCGACTCTTTCTAAAACACAACGCTTAAAAGGCTACACGTTTATTGATGATAACTTCTGCATGTTAAATAATATATATAGTGTAGGTGCATACATATCTCATTTCCTCATAGGAAGGCACCTTATTTCTGGCAGAACTATCATGACTTCCTGTTTTCCAAAGGAAGCATGAGGTTATGGCTGACAGGATCTCATCAGGCGTGAGTGACTGTGGCAGAGCCCACATGCTTCTCAAACACAAACAAGAAGCTGTAATCTCCACTTCAGTCAAGAAGAAGAGGGGAAGAAAACTTCCCATGGAATGTTTGACATCATCATTTCTCCTAGACTGCGACAACAGGGATCAACAAAACTCATGTTACACCACGTGCTGTTTCCCTGCATGCTTAAATAACAGAGGAAACCCTCAGAGGCGAGTAAAGAAAAGAAGATGCCATAATTGAGCGGACAAAAAGTGGTGAAGGAGAATTGGGGTCAAAACAAAGCAGAAGAGCAGAGGAGAAGAGTGAGACGTGAGACTACATATAAAATGTTTGACATTACAAACAGGACATACACATTTGATATAAACTCTTTTAGACACTAAAGAAAATTGTGATTATAACTTGCATCTTCCCTCAGAGACAATCTTGGAACTGTAACACTAATGACATGTTTAGGCTTTAGGCTAGATTTTAGTGTGACAGGTCTGACCACAACTGTGACATTCAAAATGTATATTTTCTTCATTGTTTTCAGGGACAAACCACCTCCTGGCCACACAGTTAAAACAGCTTTCAGTCAAATGGTGCGCAAAGTCATGATTGGCCTGTTTTACCCGTCAGCTCTATGTATGATAATAAAGCGCATCATGTTTTTTTCATCAATTGTTAACACAGCGTTAAAAAAAATTCCACTAAAGACACACCCCTGCGTTCCCTTTAGATTGTTTGTTCAGTCCCACATAATCCTTTACATGCAGCATGATATGTTTACATTGTGATGTTTGCCGAGTTAGCACATAGTAACATAAAGATCTGCTGTACTTGGAACTGAATCAATTAATGTTCAATGTGTATCTGTCTCAAAAGGAGTTTGTCTCTTCAGCCACATCTCCACCTTGAGATTTTTAGTTTGTTTATGTCATGTCAAAGGTAGATTTTTCAGTAGTATTGTAAGAAAAGATGTTCAGGAGTGAAAGTGGGCTCCAAATATGAGATTAACTAGATCAAACTTTTCAGATGACATTTGCAAATCAAGCCCTGACTTTGTTCTTTTGCTTTACAAACCTGTAACGCAATAACATGAGTTATGATAGTTGCATAAAAAGAACAACAAAACGGACAACAAAACTATTTTAAAAAAGGCCAAATGAGGAAACGAAGGAGGATGGCCTTTCATAGATCTGTGGAAGTCAGGGAGCTAACATCATAGAAAATAATTAATTGAAATCTTGATGATGGTACAATTGAGAAACGAAGGGAGTTCAGAGAAAGAGAGTTAGCTTGCTGAGACACACAGGAAGCCATGAGAATGAGGAAGAATTCTCCATCCCTCCCACAGTCTTGTGACAATCTGATGCCAGCTGGCCCGGCCAAAGCATCCATTCATTGGGCTTTCAGAAAGTGAAGAAAAAAACAAAAAAAAGACTTTCAGACCAAACGACAACATGTCAATCTTCTCCCAAACTCTGTTAGGCCTTTGCCACCAACAACTGCTCGGTGCAAGAGCTGGTTCCCACAAA
Source organism: Myoxocephalus aenaeus (assembly GCA_038501785.1). Taxonomy (NCBI): domain Eukaryota; kingdom Metazoa; phylum Chordata; class Actinopteri; order Perciformes; family Cottidae; genus Myoxocephalus; species Myoxocephalus aenaeus. Next base: position 1,741,969 of record JBAMJR010000124.1, on the reverse strand, counting down.
TAATCCTCAATGACTGAGCATTTCCATCACCAAAACAACAACAACATTCTCATCTGGCAAATATTGACTCAGGTGTGGGTTTAACCTAGTTAAGAAACCACGGCACCCGATGCCACAGGCTAGTACAGTCATCATCAGGTCAATACCAGAAGCATCCTGAGAATAAGGGAAGACATTGACATTTGACCGAAGTAATAATGACCAAAACTGACAAAGAAACATAATTTGGCGGACTGTCAAGGAGGCCAATGTTTTATTGGCAAAAATGGTACTCAAAAGTTCATGAAACATAAATGGGAAGTTTCACGACGAGCCACGTCCTCATCGTTACATTAAAACATGTCTGCATTAACATCAAAACACACACGTAAATCGTGGCTTCTGCACAGTGCAGACCGCGCCAATCCTGTAAGAAACACTTCCAATGCTAATTTAAATAAACAGCTCTTGCGAGGGGAGTGATACGCTACAATAACAAGATGAGAACTTGACAACAGAAAGCAACACACTGACTACAGCAGCGCGGTCTTGGATGTAGGTCAAGCAGCCACAAGTAGAGAGAAAATATTCAGTCAGGTTGTAGATCAGGTTATTTCCACAGTGTTTAAAAGCAAGAATACGGGAAGGGTTAACTGATCTGAATGGTGCTTCCCTTCAACTTTCTCGAGGCATGGAAGTAGGCTGAATGCTTGGCAGGAGGGGGAGGTGGGGGCTGTCACACAAGAATGATTGTCTCTTTGTTCTTTTGTCACTTGTCCTGTCCTTTGTCACTAGACAAGAAAGGCTGGTATTTTGACTGTTGCATGTATGTGCTTCTGAAAGGTGTGCTGGCGTAAAATTAATTCATGGGTACAAGTAGAGGACTTCTACCTATTTCTGAAAAGTTAGATCTAGTCTACTGACAGTAACGGTCAAGGTGAAACACCTTTGGACCAAAGCTTATTTGTAACTGTGCCACAACTGCTTGAAAGACCTACCACAATGTGATGAAAGAGAAGCTCCCAGGACTGAGTCAGCTTCTGGTTGACCACCATGTCAAGGAAGTCATAGATGAAGTAACCTGTGAGGATAGAGAGCATTCAGCCGATGTAAACGACATCTATAGGTTCAGCAATTCATTCATCAACCAAAGCATGACAGATTTATTTGGCAAGAGAAGCCTCGATATATGAAGTGTATAAGAGGGGACCCTGCTTCCATGACGACAGCGATGGCAAGATGCGTCTCGGCGAGAGGCTATTCATATCCACCAACCCCACCGCTCCCCTACCACCAGCCGTATCCATGGTGACGGCTATTCAAAATGCTGGGAGAAATAATTAAGTGATGAGGACGGGGATGAAGGGTTGCGAGGGACCGCTGGGCTTTGGTACGACTGGAATTAACCCCATTGTGTTGAAAACGTGACACCGGGACCCAATATGGCGCCATGTTTGTTCTCACCATTAGCAAATGCCGCGGAACAAATCATTATCAAAAAATGTGTATTTGCATTATCTGGTTTATATAGTTTCATCAGGGCATTGAAAAAGGACAGGGTGTGTGTGTGTGTGTGTGTGTGTGTGTGTGTTGGGGGGGGGGGGGGGTGGCTTAGTCGGATCCTGGCCAAGTTACTGAGGCATGTAAACATCTTATCACTGTGGCTTTTTGTTTCTACAGTCTGTTTAAACTTTGCTTGCATTATGAACACTTCTTTATACTTGATCAACTAAATGTGCAGTGTGTCTCTTTAAAAAAAAAAGAAAGGTGTATTAGAGGTAATTTACTATTCTATGGGTGAAACACCACAGGTAGAGAGCATTGTTCAAACTGTTGGGTTCCTCTGAAAGACATTGTTCTGGGCATTGTACAAGGTTTTCATTCAACAAGTGGAGAATCTTTTATGACATGCCAGTGCGAGGTTTTCAGCGTGGTATCACAGGGCCTGAATACACAAATCTGGAGAACAAAACTCTTCACTCCAGCTTGCTGAGGCTACAGAATCCCCCCACATCTCCAGTGGGAGGGCTCTGGAGATGTGTTTTGAGTGAATGACTCCCCTCTCTGTTAGCACTGGCATCTGACTGACTTTTTCTGTGCGCGTTCTGTCATGGTGATGTCACATGACTGTACAGGGTTACGCCTGGTGCCAAGGACTGATAATAATGCCCTCCATTGATTTTAACATACCGATACTGCCCCTTGCTTTGCCAGCTTCCTGAAAGAATGTCAAGCATCCTGGGATTCCATAGGGAGCCCTCGTATTGATTATAAGATGGCTCACAAGTTGCTTCAAAAATACTTTAAGGATTAATGAGAAAAAGTTAAATATGCTATTTTAGGGGCATGTGCATTTTGGTAGGCAAAATATTAATGACATCAAGCTACATCTAATCCTTGCAAGTTTCTAATTTGGTCTACAGAGAGTAGAAAGTCAATGTCACCTACATTGTGGATTTCAAGAAGCAATTTAGTAGAAAAATAATGATAACATCTGCAGGACAAGTGAACTTCAGTCAAGACAAAGAGTGTAAATGTGGTCAAATTAAAGTGAGGGTACACACACGCTCCATAATTAATAATGACCATCTCTAATTCATTCATATACAAGCCAGTGAGAATGTTTAAAGTTTAAAGACTCTAAACCTGTATAATTTCCATTATTCTACATAATGGTCAAAATGAACAATGTATGACTTAGGAAACGATGGACCATAATCAACATTTCAACAGCAGATTGGCACTGATGCCTGATAATGTTCTTTCACGTATCAGCTTTAGGTTATGCAAACGCTGTAATTTTGTTGCGTAATTTATGGTTTCAATGTAACCCTTTGACTGCACTCATGGTAAAGTTATAAAAAGTAAAGGAGGTCAAGGGATGGATAATGTCACTTCCAAATTTCCCCCTGTGATGGCAGCAGCTAGGGGTGCACCAACACCACGACCCAGCCCATTCAGAACAATTCATAATTGAACAATGTGGAAGTACTGACAGGCTACTCACCAATAGACAACGACACCAAAGCGTGAGAAAACACAGAGTGGGTTTCTATCAAATCTTCAGCCATCTGTGGGTGAAGGAAAAAGCTGCAAAGATGAACACAGGAGTTCAGATAAATAATTCCAAAAGGTGTGTTTTACAGTTTGAGGAACTTTATTTTGGAGTGATATATATACTTATTTATTTATTGTGTATAGCATATACACAATAAAGTCAGTTTCAGTCTTAAGAGGCCAGATCATATATTTAAATCTATCCCGAGTTATTGGAGGAGGATCTGGCCAAACAGCATGGCAAGAATGAAGAAACATTTGAACAAACTGGCGCCAAAAGCCAGCATCCATTTATCAAAAAACATGCTCGCGAGATGAACATATGTATAGTATGAATTTCCAATCAGATCATGATTTAATTCAGACTAGATAAAACAGTTTCACTCACCACAGCACTGCCCATATCGCAGTGATAAAGCTGTGCACAAAGGATGTAGCGTAGTTCCTCCACCTCCATGCATTCCTACAGGCAGACTCGGACATGGGCAGCTTTCCGACCACACTGTTGACAAGTCGGAAAAACCCGACGGAGCCCGCGGTCGTTAAGATCACTGAACTCAACTCCATGGTGGAAATCTCTGTTTTAATACAAGTAGAGACTTCCCAGGCCACAGTGGTCCCCGACGCGGAGCTGCGTTTCTGCGGTCCAGACAGACAGGCGACTCCGAGCAATACTTGTTCCGACCCTGTCACGCTAAAATCCCGGTGGAGCCCCGATCCTGTCTGGCCACTCGTCACTCAGAGAGGATCGTGAAGCGCAGGGAGACACACACACAAAAAAACGTGTTTCTTCCACGGTTGTTGTGGAGAGAGAGAAGGCGTGGGCAAGTCTGACAAATGTTGCTCCACTGATTTTAGTGTGTGTAGTATTTCCCTGTAATGCTCCCTCTCAAAGGAAGCCCTGTGGCCACAGGTGTGACCGGTAGGGGCTGTGGGCGTGGAGCCGCTTTTACACTTATGAAACCGTCCTGTTGTAAAACACCATCTCTCTCGCTTGTGTAACTTTTTGACATCAACAACAGAAATCCAACGCCGGCGTTTCCACGCCCTACTATGAAGGGGGCGCGGCCAAGAGCACGTTTCATGTGTGGTGTGACGTTCATGTGCTGTCGGGAATATGAATAGTCAGCACAAGTAGGTTTGCCAAGTGTTTTCTTGCATAACGATGGATGCAGTGCAAAAACAACACAATACAATAACAATATCAATATTTGTATTATATATATATAATATATATATATAATAAAAATAGACCTGATTGTGCAGTTGTGTGCAGAAATATTGACCAGGAGATGTGCAAACGTTCACAATATGAAGTTTGAGGTACAACAAATATGTGTATGTGGGGAGATAGTAGAGCTGTGCAATAATGAAACGCATTCACAGATACATAATCAAGCTTGACATCAGCCAACTCGATAAAGAGAATAAACATTGAATCCTTGTTTAATTTTCAGCAAATGGTTTTGTCACGTTGTATATTTTTCTTGCACAAACATTAGAATGCACCACAAAGTACTGTCTGACCAAGGAAGAGGCGCAGTACGAATAGCACGTGAAGGCAACATGGATGACGTATTTTTGTAGGCCAACCTCGACGAAAATGTAATAGTAATATTTACATCGGATTTTGGATTATTGCAGAAAATAAACTCTGTGGCAAACACATGTTTATGATACTCACATGTTTTGTTAAGCAAAATAATCTTCACAAATGCACACAACGGTTGTGAATTTTGAAGCGTGAATACAATCGCCGGAAGTAAAAAGCTATGACTTTAGGCTATAAACGAATTAAACCGAGTACACAACGAGGCGGTCTCGTCCACTAACGAGGCATCGATGGATTTAGCACTCATTCTTGTACCACTCTTTCACGATCAACCGTGGATTTATGTAGTCAGTGGATTTATAGTAGTTTATTACACATGTAATTAGAAAAATAAGGATTACATGGTACTTTGATTAAGCACACCATCTATTATACATTAATATTGTTTAATATTATAACTGGAGCTTGAAACATAATGAATATTTGACTTTCCCGTAAGTGGCCGGGGTCTGACCATGGACATGAAGGACTGCTCTAATATCTGCTGACACAGCGCCTCCATGCGGTAGAAGTTAATTCTAACAGCAGCCTGCCCCTCATGTCGTATTGTCAGCAGGTGTAATTGAATGGATATATGATGGTGAAGATACCAATTGAGACTTTTGAGGGCAATTATTGTTGACTGGTATACACGTTTTCAAGAAAAAAAAAATGAAATAACGTATTGTTTGAGAGGAAATAAGGCATATAGCTTCTGTATATGGAATGTTTCCATGACAATAGTAAAATGAATCGTCCACACATTATTACTTTTCCTGTCTCTTCTTGTCTAGGTCCAAGACAAGAAGAGACAGGAAAAGTAAGGACACCAAAACAGCACATTATTCCAAGACTAATCATTGTTCTATAATTTATGAATGGTGTGTCGAATACGGCTGGTTGTGGGAGGAGCGTGGAGCACGTGATTCAGACTGGCTGTCACGCGGACATCGGCGGTTCTCCTGCGCTCGCTTTTGAACGGCGCACGCTTGTTTCTTTCGCCCCGTATCACCCGTATGACCCGTTTGTACCAGTAGCTGCGTCATTTTCTGGCTGATTTCGGCAGAAGAGAACAGGTGAGCGCAGCTAGCTCCATGGAGCGTTCACGTTTCCGGGTTTAATGTCTGACATATGAGGTGAGGCTGCTATTAAAAGGGAACAACTACGGTAGTTCTGATCATTAGCGCTACCGACCCAAGATGCTCAACCTGTCAGACTGGCGTTACTACTCTATTAATGATCTACCAGAGCACGTTTACAGCAGAGATGTAACCCATACATGTATAGTAGCGTTTACTGTGTGTAAGGAATAGATGAGTTTCGAAACAAGCACAACGACCACAAAACATAGGCTTTCAAGAAGTGTATATTGTGGCTCATCATGTCTTAGCAGGCATGAATCGGTGCCAAGAACCAGGTCAAGGTGAGGAGCCGGAGGAGGTGACTGGGATGGTATGTCAGGAGGCGGACCTGAAAGATGGACAGTAAGTCACAACTGGAAAAAGATCACATTTCTGGCCACTATCAGTGAAGTGCAAAACTTTCATCACCTCCGGGAGCTTCTTCTTCACTATTTCTCTTCTTCCCCCTTTTGTGTTTCCAAAGAATGAAGGAAGTGACTGTGGGGGACCAGAAGGTGTTGCTTGTTCGCACTGAGGGTCAGTACAGTGCTGTTGGAAGCCAGTGTTCTCATTACAACGCTCCTCTTGTCAAAGGTAACCCTTCTATCTCTACATACCCATATCTTAAGTAATAACTTTATTCAATGTTTTGCAGTGCATTTGGGAAGTATTAACGGCATGTTCTCTAATAAACCAGGAGTATTGGTTGGGGACAGAGTGAGATGTCCCTGGCATGGTGCTTGCTTTAATGTCAGAACTGGAGACATCGAAGAGTACCCAGGTCTGGACTGTCTGCCTAGTTACAAGGTAAAACATGTCGGTAGAGATCAACATTAAATAGCAATTAAAAAGCTCATGAATCAATCCAGGAAAGAGGTTCGTTCCAGTCATGTTGTAACTTGAACATTATTTCCATGTAATTTGTATAAAAAGTACCACATTGCGCAAACTATGCATCATACAAACTACACTTGAGTGCTATCTTTTAAACATGTGATTTCTCAAGAAGTTGCGAAATCACGCCCTGCAGATGAGAGATCGGATTAAATGTCATGATGCCAGCTTGTCCTTTTTTCCAAACAGGCATATTTTCTCAGCTTTTACAACACACGGTATGCCTTCTGTCAATATATATGCACATTTAGATTAAACTTCATGTTGAGCACATGTTTTTTAACCAACATTTTGCAAGAAAAGTGCATATTTTGAGATATCCCGACTTCACTCTTTCAAAACATGACCCTTTTTCTTGTAGAATAGATGATGTTGTCAACATGATGTTGCTGCAGACAAATGACTGTGCTATTTTTAGTGGAAAATCATATTTTTAAATATTTCACAGGTAAAAGTCGAGGATGGCAAGGTGTATGTTTCCATCCACAAAAATGTAAGTGATGGCCAGTAAAATAGATTAAAAATGCTCACACTGTTTACTTTCATTTTGTATTAAAATACGCTATTTTAAACTGTCCCTTGTTTGTTTGTGTCCCTCAGTCTCTGAAGTTGACAAAGCGTGTGAAGGAGATGTGCAGCAGGGTGCCAGACGTCAAACACACTGTTCTGCTGATAGGAGGAGGTAAGGACTAGATGTAATACATGATACTTTAATAATAAATACATTCTTCGGGGACTCACAAATCCCTGCTAGTGGGATTGGAGAAAAAAGTGACTCAAGTACATTTGGTTGTCTAGTGCTGCTATAAGCTCTGAAAAATTACACATTGAATATGAGTTTTGTGATTTCAGGCCCTGCCTCGCTCGTTTGTGCTGAAACACTGCGGCAGAACTGCTACCAAGGTCGAATCGTCATAGTAACCAAAGACACCCTGCCTCCCTATGACAAGCCCAAACTGAGTAAGGTGAGAACTCAATCAGGAAGGAAAGGAAACCTGTATTCATCCTGCACGGTTTGAGTTTTTGAGTCTGTAGATTCTTCTGTCGGTGTCGACAACCTGTATTTAAACGTTTCCCCTTTCAGGCTTTGGATCTGGACAGCAGCCTCATTCTCCTCCGACCGAGTGACTTCTATCAGCAGAACGGGGTGGAGGTGTGGACACAGAAGGAGGTGAGAGGCAAAACAGACAATTTATGAGCAATGTCTTGAGGAGACCTGGTCCTCTTCTAAGAAGTGTGTCTTGTGTTGCAGGTGGTGTCGGTGAACCCGGCTGATAAGGCGGTGAAGTTGAGTGACGGCTCTTTGCAGCGTTACGACCAGCTTCTTATCTCAACTGGCTGCAGGTGGGAGTCATCATTCTTTTCCTCAAGTTTTCCACAAACAATAGGACATTTTGTCGATTGTTTTGTCCCACTCGGGTGTCATAAGACTTATTTAGCACAAAAAAGACAATGGACACATTCATGAACGAATGTCCATGTGACAACAGCAAGGATTACAGCAAACTCCTCCTTTTTGTTCACAGAGCGCGACCGCTCAACTGTCCTGGTCGGGACCTGCAGGGAGTGAAGTTGCTGCAGAGATATGAAGACGCCAAAGAGATTCACAACTCCGGTCTGGGCCAGAAAGCTGTTGTGATCGGATCCTCCTTCATAGGTCACCAGGTTCAGTTTCTAGACAATACAGCAGACTGAAACTAGCGCGTCTTTGCGTTAGTGTTTGATTACCGGGTTGACAGCCACCTCTCTCAACGTTAAGACCGCTTGTAGGAAATTTGACTGTGCAAGATTAGGCTGCTTCACAACCCATGTAGTCACACCAACATTGCAGACCGCTGAAGTGTTTTTCATCAACACAATAGGGATGGAGGTGGCATCCTACTTATCAAACAAAGCTGCCAGTGTGGCCGTGGTTGGCACTTCCAGATACCCGTATGAGCGATCACTGGGGCCAGAGATTGGCAAAATGAGTATGCAGGTAAGAAGCAATGATGACGGTAGACTGTCACTGTTATCGCTGAATGTGACTTCATCAAATGGAACAAAGTTTAAAACACAGTTTTCTTCGTTTAAGATGTTGGAGGAACAGAATGTAAAGTTTTACATGAATGACAGAGTCACTGAGATCCAAGGGGAGAACGGCAAGGTGACTCTTCTTTTATTCCATTAGCATTGACTATCTTTCATTGTAGAGAGAACGCACAGGTGTAAATAATAACATTAACAGTGGCTCTGTTATGTTCGTGACAGCATGCACAATACCAGGACCCTGAAAACGAAGCGGTTCATAGGAATCCAGCTGTCATTAATATTACTATTTACACCTGTGTTTTTCCTCCTGTGACATGTAAAAAAAAAACATTGTCACTGAAACAGGAATTGTGCTACTTCAAACCTGTTGTTTACCCATATATTCCTTCCAGGTGAAGGGGGTGGTGCTGAAGAGTGGTTTACTCCTGGAGGCTGATGTGGTGATCGTCGGAATTGGTAATTTTGTCATTTATGTTGCACAAATCAAGTTTGGGACGATTTAATTATTTTTTTAGTTCTGCAGAACTCAAACGCAAAGATCTCTGCTTTCAGGTGTAATCCCCAATTCAGATTTCTTGGGAGGAAGCGAGGTGGAAGTGGATTCAAGGAAAGCTGTGATTGTTGACAAGGTAACACGCTAATGAACAAAGCCTTCATCACTGTGATATTGACATAACTAATTAAGGATGAACATGGCTTTACAGCTTTACATGTTCTGACTTTAACTGCTTGTTTTTAGCCAAACATCAATATTGTAACTTTCCTGAATCTCGCAGCTATGTTGTGTCCAGGTGACTGAAACAAATATATATCGTTATACATATACTGTGTCTCTGTGCGCCTAATGTTAAGGCCCCTGCTGTTAATGCCTTTATCTTTTCTGACAGTTCATGAGGACCAATGTACCAGATATTTTTAGTGCTGGAGATGTTACCTCTTTCCCTCTGACCATTCGAGGAGACCAAAGGGTCAACGTGGGTCACTGGCAAATGTCACAGGCTCAAGGTAACTGATGGATTCAAAGAGCCAGTTGCATGTTGTGATGCATGTTGCAGATAAGGCTGAGTTCTTTTTAGATATTGCTGCATTTTTTTAATCCTGAATTTGATCACGTCATATCATTCATGTCATGTCATGTCTTGTTTCTTTAACCCTCAGGAAGAGTAGCTGCCTTAAACATGCTGAAGCAACCAACCAGATGTGAGTCGGTTCCTTTTTTCTGGACTGTGTTACTTGGGAAAAGTATCCGATACACAGGTATTTACTGGGGAAAACTATCACCCTTGTATTATGATATTTAAACTCATAAAACCCCCTATACTGGTCTCATTTCCCCTTTTCATTTCCTCATTCTAGGCTATGGGGAAGGATACACAGAAATCATATTCAAAGGCAAAGTGGAAGAAAGGAAGTTCCTGGCGTTTTACATCAAGTGAGCAGCTGTGAAATAACTCCTGATGCAGCTGAATATGAATGTATGCTTTGTGCTGAATGTTTTTCATCTGCCCTTTAACAGAGATGAGGTGGTGGTGGCGGCGGCCAGCCTGATGTTCGACCCTGCTGTGGCTCGTCTTGCAGAGCTGATGGCGACTGGCCAGATTATAACAAAGGCACAGGCTCAGTGAGTGTAATACTAGACTTGTGTGTTTATATACTGTTTGTACATTAAATACATGGAATTACGATAGATTCTGCAGCTCCGTTATGTCATCATGCAGGAAATGTCTTTCCTATTGTTTATTTTGGCCACTCGGGGGCAGCGGAAAAAAGCTTTAAGTTTTAAGTTGATCTGGAGAACCTGTGAGCAAATATTGCTTATTTACTCATCCAGCAGATACGGAGCAACATAATCATTAATTTGGAGTTATGTGTGTTTCCAGTATTCACTCTCCTTTAAGCTCTGTTTTGCTCTCCACCAAATATATTTCTCTTTAGCTGCTGAATGCTGCACTATGTTCACTATGTAAAACCAAAATGAGCTGAGCGCTCTTTACTGCTTAAATTGATAAGTCTCTGTGGGTCATTAGGTAGAAGCGACACCTTTCACTTTACTTTAATTCATTTGATCTACTATTAATATGAAAAACATTTATTAGCGCAGCTAACTGTTATACTGTAAGTCAGTTGGTACAGACATGACATACACTTGTGGGAAACCTGGGTAACTTCAAAGTCATGTAAACGCTACACACGGCTATAAATTATCACGTTACTTTATGTTCCATAGCATCATATCTCAAATCCCAGGGTGAGGCTCATAGCCTGGACACTACTCTTTTCTAAATATGTGTTTTCTCACATCCTCCTGTTCAGAACTGATGACCTGAGCTGGCTGCAGATGTGACCAGTGACGCAAGATGGCGCCTTTCTCTTTCTTGTTCCTCTCTTGTTGAAACTACAGCTCTACTAAACGGGTCGTCCAACAGTCTGTGAATATTAGCCATCAGACCTATAAATGTATAACATTTTTGTTTTACTTGAAACACTTAAGACTCCATAAACACTCAATTTAATAGTATTTTGTAGTATAGTCATAGTTATGTAATACTAATAATTAAGTAATAGTATTTTTCATCTGAAAACACACAAACCACTACACCTATCTAAAAAAGATCAGTTAAGATGCTGCGCTCAACAAATGCATTGAAACCCTTTTTTTTTTTTTCAAAACTTGTCAATACCTCTGTTTAATAGAATCAATCATAGATGTGTGTAGCAGAGATGTTATTGTTTTGTCTTTATCATAAAACTGGAAATTGAAATCCAAATGAATGGCAATGAAAGAACGTTGTGTAATCTTACCTTTAATTGACCTTATGCTGAATGCTTTGTGGTGCATAACTTAAGCTCAGGCATGAAACAACAAATCTGATTGTCCATATCATACTTAATGTTGTCAGGGTGTGTTTTCTGTCTGTCGCGGGTTTTTCCTTCCATTGTTTGCTACACTGATATAAATAATTACTTATCAGTAGATACACTTTTCTTCTGTTTTAGATTTCCACAGTTGCTTCCGAGATCATGACACAACAAAACAATCTTAATCTTCTGGTGTGGTTGGAATATTTCACGTTAAACATCAGTGATTATTATGTCTTTGTAGTTTTACTTCCACTTTTGTTGTTCATTGCTGTTTTGAGTCTGTGTGCCAGGCAAGAAGGGAAGTCCACTCTCCGTAGTCTTTGCTTGCTTCTGTCACTGGCTGCAAATAATTAAACCTGTCAGAATCTCAGGGTTGTCTAAACCGAATGCTCAGCCATATAATCGTATAAACCTTGTTTGTATGTGTCCTATCTCTCCACTCTTACATTGACATGATCTATCCGATGTGTCGTCCAGTCCTGTATGAAAAAAAAAACAATCAAAATTTCTGGTCATAAAAAAATAAATAAAAAGAAGTACCGTAACTCTTTCATGGTGCACAATGATAGTTTAATCAAGAAAATCACAAAAACGTTTTCTTGTTTGTTTACTTGGACGTTTCTCAAGTAGGTTGAAGCAACAAATGTTAAAACGATTATTACAAAATGCTATTTTAATATTTGGAGACTTATTTATGATATACCTATGACAGCATTATCTTGTAAAACATGAATGAATGAATGAATGAAAGAATTTATTTCGATCAGCAAGAAAAAAAATATATATATATTCTAAGCTTTGACACATTTACAGTATAACAAGATCTAGGTGACAACAAGTACACACCATGATTATTCTCTATGTTATGGATTTAAAAAAAATCAACTAATCAAACTCTAAAAAGGAGTGTGACGATCCTATTTCAGTTCTACTAAATCTGCAAAACAATCTCAGGATTCAGCTCCGTCTTTATTTGCTTATTTTGGAGCATTGTCTCACTGAGGATCCCAGTTTGTCAGCCAGCAGAAATGGGTTGAGGTGGCAGTACTGAGGACGAAATTAAGAAGATTCATGGTTACTTTCACACGAGACAGAAACTAATTGTTGCTACAAATAGTGCTTCTCTTTGTAAAACTAAAATAAAACCTAGAGGCAACTTTCTTGCATGCAAAACATGGGTTTAACTCTACTTCATTTCTAAATGCAGTCAGTATTTGTTTTTCAAAATTAAAGCATTTCAGCTCAGGTAAACCCAAAACATCAGCTACCTGTGGTGTTGACCCTGAGTCGGCCTCTGGTTGATCCGATACCTGGATTTTGAAATCCGGGGAGAAACGAGATCTCTGGAGGATTGTTGCCATCTCTCCATTCACTGCCACTGCCACGTCTTTCTGCATAGAACAAAAGAAAACATGAATATAATCTTTCCAACAACATAATAGATTAGATTTGGATTAATATATATATATATATATACACACACACACACACACACACAACTACTTTTTTGTATTACTGGATCAATAAGCCACAGGTTAGTAAATAACCTGTGTAAATGTTGATAAACTATTTAATATTTGCCTGATTAGCCTTCTCTGGCTGGCCTTTTATTATACCTTAAAACAGTGGGAGGAATCAAAGTCGAGCTGATCTGGGAAATCTGCCACAGTTCCTTGATAGGTCACGGTCACCTTAGACACGACTGGACTTTTGGGCAGCTTAAAGAGCCGGTAAGTGCCCGAAGCAAAGCTGACATCACCTGTGGAAAAAAATACGAACTGGCTCAATTGTACAGTGAAAACATCTTTTCATGTCAATGTTGTCTTCTTGTTACCTGCTTTTGCTTTGAGCTCACTGTTGTAGATTACAATGTGGCTGGCTGAAACGAGATGTGGAGCGCTGAAACCTACGCTGTGTGCCAACGAAATGAGATCTTGCCAAAACAGAGAACCACCCATTCCTTCACCTGGGCCAGAAAACAAACATCACACAGAGGATATTGTCCATCAGCGGTGCAGGGATTCTGCTCTTTCACAATGACTTTTACATGATAATGTAGTGTTATTTTACCCCACAGGACTGGATCTTCCTTCATGTGATCAGGAACGACTTTGCTGGCATACATGTCGCTAAAGTACAGCTCACCGCCGTCCTGTGTGAAATGAGTGATGAGAACTATAAACAGAGAGTTCCCTCTACACCTTTCTTTATACACATTAACGCAGCTGGTAGAAGTTCTTCAGACTAACCTTCAGAATGTTGTAAGCTTGCTGTAGCACTGCTTTTTTATCAGGACACAAACAGACCACACAGTTGGATCTGGATACATTAGAGGGAAAAACTGTTTTGTTTATCAACTAATCAAAGCTTTCTTTTTGTAACCGACCAGAAAGTCCATTGACAGATAATGTAGAATCACATCCATGTTTTAAACCTACAACACAACATCCACTGAGTCACTCTGTATGCCAGCTTCACTGAGCTTCTCCATGTACCCCTGGACAAAAGTGACGTTGGGCTTCTCATAGTCAAACTTCTTCTGATGATACTCGATGTACTGACGAGCTGCTGTGAGCTAAAGAAATGCGAGTTGATTAGTAGAACACCACAGAAATCTAGAGTGTCAAACATTGTGTGAACATGTATGCGTCATCACCAACTCCTCCGTCATATCGACCCCCGTCACATGTCCACTCGGCCCAACGAGTTTACTGAAGGCATAACAGTCCCTGCCAGAGCCGCTGCCGAGGTCCAGGACTCTGCAGCCTTCAAGCTTCACTGGGAAGGGAAGGCCACAGCCGAAGAATCTGGAGAAAATAATTGTTAACGACAACAGTGTATAACAACAACATCACTCTGCAATGGTGAGAAATACAGAGCGATAGCTATATGCTCTCAAGGACAACAGCAGAATAATAACCAGAACAGAAGCTAGTTCCTCTGCTGGATTACATTTGTATTCACTAAATTAAAGCTAACCAGTTACACGTTTAAGTAATAGACAATACAGGAGGATGTTCAAAATGTTTTTAGCAGTATGTGTATGCTTTCTGGTGTGTTTACAGAGAAGTTCAATAAGTAATTTGACAGTGAAACTGACACATGATCATGTATGAATTGTTTCCTGACCTGCCGCTGGCTGTGTGCACGCATTTGATTTGTACGAGCCTTGTCTCTGTTTTGTGCTTTTATCGTTGCTGAGTAATCAAATAGTACGACAAGATTGCACCGCTTACCTTTTTGTTACCTCTGGGTGAACCAGGCTCAGTGCATCCCTGACACTTCTTGGCATTGGGCGGCAAGGCAAACTGCAGGAGGCAGCACTTGTTTGCAGATCACAAGAGGACTCCAGTCGGCTGCCATAGTACTTCTGCACACAAAATAGTTCATATATGGTTAACAACTGTCTGCATGCGTTCACATTCTACTACATAAGGTCTCACATGGAAACTAGTGTTACAAAAATCCCATCCTCATTGCGTGCCTTCAACAGTAGAGTCCCTACCTTTGAAAGAGATTACGTACTAAAATAAGGTCCATGAATGATGACCAAATAAGAAAATGCTTTTCCTCTTCTTCATCGTCTGCATTTGTTTGTTTGATTTTATTGGAAAAAATGTTAGTAGTTTCAACTTCAGTAAAATATCCAGTAGTGCATCAATTAAACACAGCTATGCACTATTATGTAATGTCAAACCTGCTATTGTAGAAAAACTGAACTTTGAACTCAAGACAAATCTGAAGTGGGCCTACCTTCACATTTTCCCGTACGTCGTCACACGACTCCATTGCGTCGGACAACGTTACAAAAACATACAAAAAGTGTCTCAGTTTATGGGGAAAGCAATCGTTTTGTGTCGTATATAAATATAAAGCTTGGTTTATACTCGTCTATGCCGACAATTTACTTGTGTAAAGACCTCCCCCCCGCTCCAATGATCTTTCCGGCCATTATATTTTTCACAATAAAAGCATACAGCATTAACACTTCTACAATAAAAATAGACAACAAAAAACACAGAGGCTAAATGAAATGTGTTGAAATAATAATAATAATAATAATAATAATAATAATAGTAATGAAAGATATATTGGGGGGGGGGGGGGGGGGGGGGGGGGGAGCCAATACTTCAGAAGGAAAGTGGAAGTGGAAGTGTATTGAATCTTTCCTTGTAATGCTTAGGTTATATAGGTATGCACTTTTAACAGCACAAAGAAATGTTAGCCAAAGCAAAGCATTTTCTGTAGGCATACGTTGCATATATTACTTTCAAAACTCAATATCAAACTAAAAGTGTGTCAAAAAGAATGCATGGAACTACAGAGTTTATTGCTTTATGAGTTTTTGGAGCAGATACAAAAAACAAACATAGTCACACAATGCTTGAGATATTTCCAGTTCAAAGGTTTTGCAGTTGGATGACAAATTAAAATGTATTTAAGGGATGATCTGACATTCTAATTTAACCTCAATTAAGATGGGAATTTGTTTCACAAAAAATTAAGACTATTCATTTTTAACGACTTTGCCATTACTAGGATTACAGGGAAAAGACAAAGTTAATAAATTCAAATACTAAAAATATTGCTTTACATATATATATGTGTTAAGGGATGTTGTAGGTAGGCCTATACACATCTTTATACAGCAAGTGGCATTTATATTCATGTTTATACGGTAGTGGGACATAGTCAGTTCGTTATCATGTACTTTGAAGCCAGCAAACGTGCAAAAGTGAATAATAGTCGACAAGAAACCAAACATCTCAACATTCTGATTCTGATTCTAATTCTGATTCTGATTCTAATTCTAATTCTGATTCTGATTCTGATTCTGATGTCGGATGAGAGTAGGTCTAAGGAATATTGACGTCAGTGAAATATTGAGGTAAATGTCAGCTAAACGTTTTAAATTCATATTTGGTAAATCTATTGATAAATCTATCTAATGCCGGTATGGAGCTTACTTGTTGAACCCATGTAGTTTCCACCCCAACGCTACAGGGGGCAGTAGTGCTCCGAAATCGGTGTAATCCGGGTACTTGCAAAATTGCGCTTCTCCAACGTTTGCGTACTTTTCGACGTAGAGCCATCACCATTTAGTTATATGACGTACTTATATCCGGCGTACATGTTCTCTGTGAGTTCCAGCGTTTTACGTTCATCGTGTGGCCGCCGTTGTCCGTCGTGCGGTTTTCTGAAGACAAATCAACACAACGGTGAATTGGAAAAAAAGGACTAAACAACTTTGAAAGAGACATGTTGTGGTAGCCGAGTTTGTGGAACGCGGCTGTCTTCAACGTTAATACCTTACACGGAGTGGAGGCGGCGAGGTGCGTGGGTTTGAGAGCGTTTTCATGCATTCAGCCGTTAGCTGCTCGTTCTTTCAATTCACTAGCTAGCTAGCCGCTACGTGCACGCATGGCCTAACTAACGTTGAGCTACGCACGTTAGAGGGCCAACGTCGACTTGGTTTTTGTGAATGTGCCGTGTATTGTAAATAATACTTTGATTGTATTTTGCACTGTGGAGTTTATCGAGCGGGTATTGAGTGAAGTCTAGAGATATAAAAGGTTTACACAACGCTGCGCCGTACGGAAGCCATGTTGTTAAGCTAGCAGGCTAACCCTTAAACAAATGAATGGTCATGTTGGTTTTACTTAGTTAGTTGAGATGATGTGAACAATATTTCATAACGAATACCAGTCTGTATTGAATCAACAAGATTTATGTAGTGATTTCTCAAACTTCGCATTGTCCGAATTTAATGGAGAGGTTTTAGATTAATGTTATGGCCAGGTTAATCATGTACATGTGATTTGTAACCTCAAACCTGTAACCCCACTAGTATACACTCAAAAACTACCTGCAGACAACACATTAAGGGCGAGTGCTAATTTAAGTTTGTTGGTTGGTTTGTTTTAGTAGTGACGCGCAATGGCAGCTACCTTCCCCTACCGAGGGGTCCCTGTAGGGATGCCCCCAGGTGTACCTCCTCCCGTGCCTGTCCCGGACTACATGTCTGAGGAAAAACTGCAAGAGAAAGGTATGTTGGCTTTCACTCAATGCAGCGCTTTCCTGGAGTGTTCAAAACTACAATGTTATATCACAAGTGCACAGAAATCATTTTGTTTTAAATTTCCTCCAACTTCACAGCAAGAAAATGGCAGCACTTGCAGGCAAAGCGCTACTCAGAAAAGAGAAAGTTTGGCTTTGTGGATGCACAGAAAGAAGACATGCCACCTGAACATGTCCGCAAGATAATCAGGGACCATGGAGACATGACGAATAGAAAGTTTCGCCATGACAAGAGGGTGTATCTCGGGTAAATATGATTTCACACCATAGTAAACAAATAATTTACCTAAGGTAGATTTTAATGCACATGTAGTCTTAAAATGAATTGTCTTTGTACAATATGTGTATGTTTAAAATTCTTTGCTAAAAGAATATCCGTCATCACTGCCACAGCTCATCCTGTAGCTTTCTTTTTGTTGAACAGTGCCCTCAAGTACATGCCCCATGCTGTACTGAAGCTGCTGGAAAACATGCCTATGCCCTGGGAACAGATCAGAGATGTGCCCGTCCTCTACCACATCACTGGAGCTATTTCCTTTGTAAATGAAATCCCCTGGGTCATCGAGCCGGTCTACATCGCCCAGTGGGGGTAAGAGTGTGATGTTTGTGTTACCATGTTAGTAGTACATGGCGCGTGCACGTTTGAAAAGTGCACATCAAGTGCATTATACTCATTTTGTATTTCAAATGTATATCTAATCTTTGGTATCCTTTACCCTTCTCCCAGCACCATGTGGATCATGATGCGGCGTGAGAAGCGTGATCGTCGGCACTTCAAGCGGATGCGCTTTCCACCATTTGATGATGAAGAGCCACCGCTGGACTACGCTGACAACATCCTGGATGTGGAACCACTGGAGGCAATCCAGATGGAGCTGGACAATGAGGAGGACTCTTCAGTTGCAGAGTGGCTCTATGAGCACCAACCTCTCAAAGACACTGCCAAGTAAGCCATCGCATCACTCTGTTAAGTCTTACATTTTCAGCTGATGTGTTTCTAGCAGAATCGAACAATAAATAATTTCTGCCCTCTTCAGGTTTGTGAATGGCACCACCTACCGTCGCTGGCAGTTCACGCTGCCCATGATGTCCACACTGTACCGTCTGGCCAATCAGCTGCTCACGGACCTTGTGGATTTCAATTACTTCTATCTGTTTGACCTCAAGGCCTTCTTCACTTCCAAGGCTTTGAATATGGCCATCCCTGGAGGACCAAAGTTTGAGCCACTGGTTAGGGACATCAACCTCCAGTAAGGACCTCTTCCCTCTAATTGACTATAGACATACATACTTTACACTGTTAATTATATTGCATTATGGAGGGCACATGGCATGACCACTTCATGAATATTATAATCTTCAACTTTTTATTCAGTTTTAAGATCCATATTTTATCTAATTGTTTAAATGGAATTTTGTTTTACCAAAACAAAACAACTAGTAGGAGTAGATGCTTTGTGCCTTAGCTGATCCTCTGTCTCCTGCAGGGATGAAGACTGGAATGAGTTTAATGACATCAACAAGATCATCATTCGACAGCCCATCAGGACAGAGTACAAAATCGCCTTCCCCTACCTGTACAACAACTTGCCGCACCATGTCCACCTCACCTGGTAAGAAAGAAAGAAATCAATGAAATAAATTAGTTGTTTATTTAAGGTGCTGTTCATTGAACATTTTAACCCTAGAACACTAACGTTATAAAAATTCACACTATCACTAACGTCAGGTGATTTTCACCCGATATAATTTACCTGATTAAAAAATACTTCTCAACAAAATATATTAAAATACAACAATACAAGGCAAATTGAAGTACTCTTTTATTTTATCCTGTATAACTTCTCAAAAAATGGAAAAACAGGTATCATGGGGGGACGCTAAAAAAAGGCAAAACAATTTGTGAAAAATGCGATCTTTTACTCACTTGTTGAGAAGGGAGTCACCAAGCCTGTAACAGGACGATAGCTCTGCATGAAATGGGGACGGCGGGAAAATAAGTTACACTAACGTCGGGTGAAATCCACCCGAAAATATGTTACCCTCTATCACTAACGTCGGGGTGAAAATCACCCGAACACGTCTCTGCTGGAAAAAAACTGCGAACGGAACACAGAGACACACCCACCTTCATTAACGTCTGTGAGAAGCCTGAAGCTACAGAAGGACCCACACTCAGACAAAAGCAACACAATGAAAATAACGTAAATACAATCGCTCGGGTGAAAATCACCCGACGTCAGTGTTCTAGGGTTAAAGAAAAAATATTCAGATGTAACTTGCTGCTGAATCTTTTTGCCAGAAATGAGTAGATACTCATAACTTTACTCTTGCAGGTATCATACACCCAACGTGGTGTTTATCAAGACAGAGGATCCAGATCTCCCAGCGTTCTACTTCGATCCGCTGATCAACCCCATTTCACACAGACATTCTGTCAAGGTAAGTGTGGAGGATTGTGGCTGGTTATCCATTTTCTCTCAACACATCACATGTAAAGTTTTGAAAAAAGTCCTCCTACAAAGGCGCACTTGCATTGGTCTGCTTGCCTGTGCGTAAGAACTGGAGGAATATTAAAATGGATAGTGTGTCTTGTATTCATCTGTGGCTGCAGCTGCAGTTGGCTCCTCACCATTCAGATATTGCTTGTAATTATTTTTAAATTAAAATTGGGGTAAAACGCCAGCATTCTTTAACTCACTCTTAAATTCTCATTGTGATTTCCTGAACAGAGTCAGGAGCCTCTGCCTGATGACGATGAGGAGTTTGAGCTTCCTGAGTATGCAGAGCCATTCCTCAAGGAGACCCCACTCTACACAGACAACACTGCTAATGGCATCGCTCTGCTGTGGGCACCGAGACCCTTCAACCTCCGATCTGGGCGCACAAGGCGTGCCATAGATATCCCCCTGATCAAGAACTGGTAAGCAAACTACCAACATTTTGGAATAAGACTAAATGTGTCATTTACAGATTGAAAACCGCTTTGTGGGAATTGTTGTGCATCTCATTCAGATGTAAAATGGTAATTTTTTAGAAATTCTAAATGGAAGTTGTACATTTATCTCCCAGGTACCGTGAGCACTGCCCTGCAGGACAGCCAGTGAAAGTGCGCGTGTCATACCAGAAACTGCTGAAGTACTATGTGCTCAATGCTCTCAAACACAGACCACCCAAAGCTCAGAAGAAGAGGTGAGCATCCTTGGACACTTCATTTAGATTTCCTTTGAACCTGTCTTTCTAATTAAGCTGTTTTTAATAAAAAAAAATTGTTTAGCTCATCAATGTTTTTCTTCTGTTCAATTTTAAATCGTTTATTTTTTCCTTCAGGTATCTGTTCCGCTCCTTCAAGGCCACCAAGTTCTTTCAGTCCACCAAGCTGGACTGGGTGGAGGTCGGTCTGCAGGTTTGCAGACAGGGTTACAACATGCTCAATCTGCTTATCCACCGTAAGAACCTCAACTACCTGCATCTCGACTACAACTTCAACCTGAAGCCCGTCAAGACACTGACCACAAAGGTACAATCTCCAGGGCAGATCCATCTGGTGTTTTTGTTGACAACATTGTATCGTGCCTAAATGAACAACAAGAATGTAGGTTAAACGATGCTCTGAACGTAGACTATTCTTGTTATTATTTTGGTTTAAAGTTTACCCACAAAAGTACTCAAATTTAGTTAATCCACATTTTTTGCAGAGCTAAAAACATGGACTATAGGCCTTTTTTTATTGTTAAAGGTGCCTTACTGTATTTTTATGCCAACAGCACTCTGTAATATTTAATGGTTGACTTACAACTGTGTTCTTGTTTCTGTCCCCCAGGAAAGAAAGAAGTCCCGATTCGGTAACGCCTTTCACTTGTGCAGAGAGGTGCTGCGTCTCAGCAAGCTGGTGGTGGACAGCCATGTGCAGTACAGACTGGGAAACGTTGATGCTTTCCAGGTTGGTTCAGCAACGCATTTTAATCTACAGCACACTCGTCTGGCGACAGCGTTACGCACCGTCCCCAACATTGAAAAACCTACCCAACAAACTGAATATTGGGGTCAAGCACTGCTGTTCAGATGTTCTTGAGATTGTTTTTATTGACTTCAGTGGTGGTGATGTTTTTAAAATTTGTTATTTTACAGTCATTTCACAGTTGACTAATCCCAGAATTTTTCCTCTGTGTTGTAGCTATCTGATGGTTTGCAGTACATCTTCGCCCATGTGGGTCAGCTGACAGGCATGTACCGCTACAAGTACAAGCTGATGAGACAAATCCGAATGTGCAAAGATCTGAAGCATCTCATCTACTACCGGTTCAACACTGTAAGTAAACACTCTGTGTATACAATTTGCCAATTGTTTGTGTATTTGAGATACTATGTTTGGTGTCAATAGAAGGCGCTTCACAAACCAATACAACTTTCTTTTCTTGCCACCATAAGTTTGGATCATGATTTTCTCTTTTTCAACAGGGTCCTGTGGGCAAAGGTCCGGGCTGTGGCTTCTGGGCTCCTGGCTGGAGAGTGTGGCTGTTCTTCATGAGGGGAATCACTCCACTGTTGGAGAGGTGGCTGGGAAATCTGCTCGCCAGGCAGTTTGAAGGTTTGAATATAGTCATGTTTTTGTGGTGGCCACTTTAATTTCGGCACTACAATTTAATGATGCTCAGAGGTTTGCGTTTTCAGGAACAAAAAACAACATTTAAGCAACTGTTTCCAATTGCCCTAACAGGACGTCACTCCAAGGGCGTAGCCAAGACTGTCACCAAACAGCGGGTGGAGTCTCACTTTGACCTTGAGTTGCGTGCCGCTGTGATGCATGACATCTTGGACATGATGCCCGAGGGTATCAAACAGAACAAGGCCAGAACCATCCTGCAGCACCTCAGTGAGTCCTGGAGGTGCTGGAAGGCCAACATCCCCTGGAAGGTCAGTGCATTACAGAGATCACTTCCACTGTAGCTGAGCGTGATATGGGAGAGGGGATGGTTTATTAAGACAATGATTAATCACAGATTCCTTAAAGCACTGCTTTTTTAATTTATTTTGTATTTGCTGGACCTTCATTACAGGTGCCAGGCCTGCCCACTCCCATCGAGAACATGATCCTGCGCTACGTGAAGGCTAAAGCTGACTGGTGGACCAACACTGCCCACTACAACCGTGAGCGAATCCGCCGTGGAGCCACTGTGGACAAGACAGTGTGCAAGAAGAACCTGGGGAGGTTGACTCGTCTGTACCTGAAAGCTGAGCAGGAGAGACAGCACAACTACCTGAAGGTAACGCACAGGGGGAAAAGGAAAATTATATAAATAAAAGGCTGTATTTCTTTTGTTTTTTGCGCCGTCAATATTTTATTATAGTTTTGAATGAAATCCTCTTACAAAGGCGCACTTGCATTGGTCTGCTTGCTCGTGCGTAAGAACTTGAGGAATATTAAAATGAATAGTGTGTCTTGTATTCATCTGTGGCTGCAGCTGCAGTTGGCTCCTCACCATTCAGATATTGCTTCTGATGATTTGTACAACATTCTTCTTTACATTAAGCTGTTCAAATCACCCATATTGTTTTTCTTTAAATAATGTAATAAATGAATACTGAAGCCCAGGTTTATTGCATTTTGCCATATTTTTAATGATGTGTATTTGTCCTGCCTACAGGATGGCCCCTACATCACAGCTGAAGAGGCGGTAGCCATTTACACCACCACTGTTCACTGGCTGGAGAGTCGGCGGTTCTCGCCCATCCCTTTCCCTCCACTGTCCTACAAACATGACACCAAGCTGCTCATCCTGGCCTTGGAGAGGCTCAAGGAGGCGTACAGGTAAAAACAGTTTAAACATGAACAACTTCATCAGCAAGTGCCAGAATGTTGTTTTCTACATTATCGTTTGTGTTTCTGCGTCCCTCAGTGTGAAGTCTCGTCTGAACCAGAGTCAGAGGGAGGAGCTGGGGCTGATTGAGCAGGCTTACGACAATCCTCACGAGGCCTTGTCCAGGATCAAACGTCACCTGCTCACCCAGAGAGCCTTCAAAGAGGTAAGGACCAATTATTATTATTTTTTTGTAAACTGGGACGTTTCTGTTGTAAAAGCTTTGGTTGTAAACATAAGTTATAGGGGAAACGTGTTGACTTGTTCTTGTCCAGGGATGAAAATCCCTTTGCTGAACAGCTCGTTTCATTAGATTCTTGGCGAGAAAAATTTATAAGAATTGATGTCACCAGCAAACCTTCTGTAAACCACTGCAGGACAAGTTTGCTATAAGCCGACTATCAAAGCTTTGATTTTAATGCTGCTGTTTGACACTGCTCTTAAACCATCATTTATTTCCCGTCAGTCTAAGAACTACTTTTTCTTTTGTAGGTGGGTATCGAGTTCATGGACTTGTACAGTCACCTGGTGCCCGTGTATGATGTAGAGCCCCTGGAGAAGATCACCGATGCCTACCTTGATCAGTACCTGTGGTATGAGGCAGACAAGAGACGCCTCTTCCCACCCTGGATTAAACCTGCTGACACTGAACCACCACCACTCCTGGTGTACAAGTGGTGCCAAGGTCAGAACCAATGATAGTGTTTACTGTTTTATGTAAAACGTCAGTATGCCTTTAGGTGGAATCAAACTGTTAATAACATGAATCTCATCTGATAACTCATTTTGTTAAAAGGAAACAAAAGTAAAACATTGTCTTTTTGTTAATCCTCCTCAGGCATCAACAACTTGCAGGACGTGTGGGAGACCACAGAGGGAGAGTGCAACGTGATGCTGGAGTCCCGCTATGAGAAGATGTATGAAAAGATAGATTTAACTTTGCTCAACAGGCTGCTGCGTCTCATTGTTGACCACAACATCGCTGACTATATGACAGCCAAGAACAACGTGGTCATCAACTATAAGGTAAACACACTCACTTATGTGTTTTTAGATATACATACATTCTGTATTTACTTGTACTTGTACTTTATCTTACTCTTTTCCTTTGACTCTTGTCCATCTAGGATATGAACCACACCAACTCCTATGGTATTATCAGGGGGCTCCAGTTTGCCTCGTTCATTGTACAGTACTACGGCCTGGTGATGGACCTGCTGGTGCTGGGCCTGCACCGTGCCAGTGAGATGGCCGGCCCACCTCAGATGCCCAATGACTTCCTCAGTTTCCAAGACACACCCACGGAGAGTGCCCACCCAATCAGACTTTACTGCCGCTACATCGACCGCATCCACATCTTCTTCAGGTGAGATTGAAGGCCTAAAATGATAAAGACCTTCCTAACAAGGCTTTTGGACATTGTTTGTTTTTTACCGTTTATTTATATTACTTGTTTTGATTTTACTATGACTCTGTGTGCACTTCACCTTGTTTGCTGCTGTAATCCTACAAATTTCCGAACTGCGGGACTAATAATGGAATATCTAATCTAATATTGCTTTTTGGCAACACAAGCTGCCTTTCTTTGTCTTTGCTGCCAAACGGTACAGATTTACGAACAGTAATGAAAAGAGGTTTTTGTTTATTAATTGTAAGTTGCGGCTTTTTTGTGGGTCCACCAGGTTCTCTGCTGATGAGGCCAGGGATCTGATTCAGAGGTACCTGACTGAGCACCCAGACCCCAACAATGAGAACATAGTGGGTTATAACAACAAGAAGTGCTGGCCCCGCGATGCCCGCATGAGACTGATGAAGCACGATGTTAACCTGTGAGTTCCACCTCTTAAACTAGTAGTGTATTATTATATTGGAAATGATATACTTGAATTACCAGATTTGGAGACAAATAACCATAATATCTTTTCTAATCTTATTCTTCTCAGGGGACGTGCAGTGTTCTGGGACATCAAGAACCGCCTGCCCAGATCAGTGACTACTGTCCAGTGGGAGAATAGCTTTGTTTCGGTTTACAGCAAAGACAACCCCAACCTGCTCTTCAACATGTGTGGCTTTGAGTGCCGCATCTTGCCAAAGTGCCGCACCAGCTATGAGGAGTTTACTCACAAGGATGGTGTGTGGAACCTCCAGAACGAGGTGAGGAATTGATGCCCCAATAAAATAATCTGTTACGTTAGCAAGTAATGCACCAATCCAATCCAATACCTGGGCTTTGAATATCGGCCGACGGCGTTCTGAAACATTACAGTACTTTCTGACAGTGGGCATAATCACATTCCTGTTTTTAAGTTCTCTGAATTGTATTGTGTAGGTAACCAAAGAGAGGACGGCACAGTGTTTCTTGCGTGTGGATGATGAATCAATGCAGCGCTTCCACAACAGAGTGCGTCAGATCCTGATGGCCTCTGGATCCACCACATTCACTAAGGTTGGTTGACAGCCTTCTCCCAAAGAACTAGTGTACCATGTGATGTTAAAAAAGTAATAATTACCTTGTCAGAAGAGTTCAGTATGTATTCTCTTTACCTCCCAGATTGTGAACAAATGGAACACGGCTCTGATCGGTCTGATGACATACTTCCGTGAGGCTGTGGTCAACACCCAGGAGCTCCTAGACCTGCTGGTGAAGTGTGAGAACAAGATCCAGACACGTATTAAGATCGGCCTGAACTCCAAAATGCCTAGTCGCTTCCCACCTGTCGTCTTCTACACTCCCAAAGAGTTGGGTGGCCTTGGCATGCTGTCAATGGGCCACGTGCTTATTCCACAGTCTGACCTTCGGTAAGTCAACATGCAGGCTGTTGTTTTGATCTCTTGGCAGTAAATGATTAAATTAAACTGGACTTAAATTCCTCTCTCTCTTCCAGGTGGTCCAAGCAGACAGATGTGGGAATCACTCACTTCAGGTCAGGAATGAGCCACGAGGAAGACCAGCTGATTCCCAACTTGTATCGTTACATTCAGCCATGGGAGAGTGAGTTCATCGACTCCCAGAGGGTTTGGGCCGAGTATGCCCTCAAGAGACAGGAGGCTATCGCCCAGAACAGGTATTGTTTTAATCAAATCAGCTTGTCAATGATGACAGTTGTTGGATTCATAGGATCGGCTGTTCAGCCCTGATCGAATAGTATTTATTTTCACAAAGATGAGCTGAAATTAGACATGGAAAATAGCAGTGTTTGCTGTGTTTCAGGCGTCTGACCCTGGAAGATTTGGAGGACTCATGGGACAGAGGAATCCCCCGTATCAACACACTTTTCCAGAAGGACAGACACACACTGGCATATGACAAAGGCTGGAGAGTCAGGACTGATTTCAAACAGTACCAGGTATGATGGAGACACCACTGATGGGTTCAAGGGAAAAGTGTCTTGGGATGAAATTATGTGACAGGGATCGGTTGTTTTGCATTTAATTCTAATATTACAATTTGCTTGTTAATGTACAAAAAAAGTTGCATTTTGACACCAACATTCAAATATCTAATGACTTCTATGTCTTGAATGAGTACAGGTGCTGAAGCAGAATCCGTTCTGGTGGACTCACCAGAGGCACGATGGCAAACTGTGGAACCTGAACAACTACCGCACAGACATGATCCAGGCTCTGGGTGGAGTGGAGGGCATCCTGGAACACACACTCTTCAAAGGCACTTACTTTCCCACCTGGGAGGGTCTCTTCTGGTGAGAGCACCTTGATACTAAGAAGGCTTATAGTCGGAGAATAGAAGAGAAATAAGAATTTGATCGTTTTAGGGCTCAACAGAGAATGTCTTTAATGTCCTTTACTGTGTTTTCTATTTTCCTCCCATAACACTGATATCCCTGGAGCTGATTTTTCAAGATTGTTTTATTCCTTCATTTTAAAAAGCAGTTGTCTCAATTTCTGGTCTTTAGGGAAAAGGCCAGTGGCTTTGAGGAGTCCATGAAATGGAAGAAGCTGACCAATGCCCAGCGTTCTGGTCTGAACCAAATCCCCAACCGTCGCTTCACACTTTGGTGGTCACCCACCATCAACAGAGCTAACGTTAGTACAACCAACATTTGTAAATGTATCAAATCCCCAATCGATTTATTTTGATGTTCCTGAAGAAAAAAACTCCCGAATGAAGAACTGTCTTAATGGTCTCAACATGTCTGTCTTGGTTTACATTTCCTGTCTTCTGTCTTTAGGTGTATGTGGGTTTCCAGGTGCAACTTGACTTGACAGGAATCTTTATGCACGGCA
The DNA here is from genome assembly GCA_038501785.1 of Myoxocephalus aenaeus. NCBI lineage: Eukaryota > Metazoa > Chordata > Actinopteri > Perciformes > Cottidae > Myoxocephalus > Myoxocephalus aenaeus. The sequence continues at coordinate 1,714,250 of JBAMJR010000124.1, read as the reverse complement.
AGATCCCAACACTGAAGATCTCCCTCATCCAGATCTTCAGGGCTCACTTGTGGCAGAAGATTCACGAGAGCGTCGTCATGGATCTCTGTCAGGTAGACTTTTATTGCTTTTTACCACTTTAATGGAGGTTTTCACTCGACATCACAGCAGAAGTGTAGCAGTTGAAATGTTTTCTTAAAATAGGTTTTCACTTGCTTTGATTGTTCTTCCCACAATACTAATAACTTTTTTGCTTTCAGGTGTTTGATCAAGAGCTGGATGCTCTCGAGATTGAGACCGTGCAGAAGGAGACCATCCACCCCAGGAAGTCGTACAAGATGAACTCATCCTGTGCAGACATCCTCCTCTTTGCATCATACAAGTGGAACGTCTCTAGACCATCTCTGCTGGCCGACTCAAAGTATGACTTTCCATACTATCTCTACATGGCTTTTGCTTTCAGAGAAAATATACATTAAAGTTACACTAGGTGCTCTGAAGATGCAATGTAAACTCATATTGAAAGCTCCTTTATCTAGTCTTCTATGAATTAAAATGTGTACCTCCTCCTACAGGGATGTGATGGACAGCACCACCACACAGAAGTACTGGATTGACATCCAGCTGCGTTGGGGTGACTATGACTCGCATGACATCGAGCGCTACGCCAGGGCCAAGTTCCTGGACTACACCACCGACAACATGAGTATCTACCCCTCCCCCACCGGGGTGCTCATTGCCATTGACCTGGCTTACAACCTCCACAGGTACATGACCAGTATGACTGATACAGATTAGTTGTTTTTTTATTATCTTAGCTACATGTAACAAATAAGCATGTGTTTGAAAAGGGTGAAGTATTGTTTTCTGAATGATTTTTAAAGTGATCCCTAGTGTGTCATGGATGTAAAATAAGATCATCTTTTATCAGTCCCGCAGTGGGGGAATTTACAGGATTACAGCAAAAGAGGGTAAAGTGCAAAGAAGAGACGCACAAATCCAAAACGAGTATAAATTATTTATAATTTAGCAATAAAAAAGCCAAAGAATCCACAATAACTGAAATATTATATATACACACAGAATAACTTATAACAAATGCTAGACTGCATTGCCTGGATTTTGGCATCTACTTGTTCATGTCAACAAGTATGCTCTGCAGTCGCCTTGGAAGTCTTCACACTAGCTTCCTAACTTGTTTTTCTTCAATAGTTAATCAGTTCAAATGGTGTTATGTTGTAGATGTTCTCTGACCTCCATGAAGTGTTTCATTCTGAGTATCAACAGAGGTAATATCAATGTTGGTATTTAACTCTGTCATTTTATCTCCTTCACAGTGCCTATGGTAACTGGTTCCCTGGAAGCAAGCCTCTGATCCAGCAGGCCATGGCCAAGATCATGAAGGCCAACCCTGCCCTGTATGTGCTCAGAGAGCGCATCCGCAAAGGTCTGCAGCTGTACTCCTCCGAGCCCACTGAGCCCTACCTGTCCTCACAGAACTATGGTGAACTCTTCTCCAACCAGATCATCTGGTTTGTAGATGACACCAACGTGTACAGAGTCACCATCCACAAGGTGAGAGCGGCATGACGTTTTCCCCCCACAGGGCACTATTTGTTTAGAAATTACTGCTTTTTAATGTTTTAAATGAAGTGTCTTAGTATGTTTCTTTTGCATAGGAATATACAAATGTATCTTAATTTAGTCACATTTATTCTTTGTCTATCTCAACAGACCTTTGAGGGTAATTTGACCACGAAGCCCATCAATGGAGCAATTTTCATCTTCAACCCCAGGACTGGTCAGCTTTTCCTCAAGATCATTCACACATCTGTGTGGGCCGGACAGAAACGTCTGGGACAGGTACGAGCCTGCTCTGCTTCACCATTCCTCACTTTAATTATCAACAGCTCTGCTGTATGGATTTATTCAGAATCCTCATTTAACAACATTTTACAATGTTATTTTTATTATATGTTAAGAGAAAATACCTCCTACTGTGGCATTTTTATATCAGTTTTGCTCAATTCTTTGTATTACAGAAACAATGCTGCTAAATGAATAATATCTAGACTAGATGATATGCCACCTTTTCTGGTTGACTATAACTGTTTTAATTTATTTTATGAAGTCCTTATAGTACTCAACTAAGTGACACAGATGCACTCGGAAACACTTTCAACCCCTTTTAAGTGACTAGACACACTGAAGTTGCTCATTCTTGCTTTATCTCTGCAGCTGGCCAAATGGAAGACAGCTGAAGAAGTGGCTGCCCTGATTCGCTCCCTCCCCGTGGAGGAGCAGCCCAAACAGATCATTGTAACCAGGAAGGGCATGCTGGACCCTCTGGAGGTGAGGCTCTTTAATGCTAATAACCACTAACTCACACAAGCCTTAAGGAATCATCAGTGTCATTTCTGAATGTTGGATGATAACTCCAATGCTCTCCAGATCTAATGCTATTGTTCTCTCTGTGCAGGTCCACTTGCTTGACTTCCCCAACATCGTGATCAAAGGTTCTGAGTTGCAGCTGCCCTTCCAGGCCTGTCTGAAGGTGGAGAAGTTTGGAGACCTGATCCTGAAGGCTACAGAGCCTCAGATGGTGCTGTTCAACCTCTACGACGACTGGCTCAAGACCATCTCATCGTACACAGTGAGAATCACTCTATACCTCAATAAGATAAAAAACAGGATTAAATGGATCATACACAAGTTATCTCTATGAATTGTAAACCTGAGCTGATCATGCTGTTTCCCAACAGAATGTATTAGGGTGCACATCAACTTATCCCCTGTGTAAATAGTTTGTGTTTTGTGGTCTGTCCCAATCTCTAGGCCTTCTCTCGACTCATCCTGATCCTGAGAGCGCTCCACGTCAACAATGACCGCGCCAAAGTGATCCTGAAACCTGACAAGACCACGATCACCGAGCCTCATCACATCTGGCCCACGCTCACTGACGAGGAGTGGATCAAGGTGGAAGTGCAACTCAAAGATCTCATTTTGGCAGATTATGGCAAAAAGAACAAGTGAGTATTACTTCATGGACTGAATATTTGCCTGAAATAAATACAGTATGTTTCTCTGTTCAGTAACTTCATAGAACATAATTAAAGCCAGACTTGTATCTAGTAATCAATGTTTCCCTTGCCTTCATCCAGTGTGAACGTGGCCTCGCTGACCCAGTCTGAGATCCGTGACATCATCCTGGGTATGGAGATCTCCGCTCCATCACAGCAGCGCCAGCAGATTGCTGAGATTGAGAAGCAGACCAAAGAGCAGTCGCAGCTCACTGCCACGCAGACCCGCACTGTCAACAAGCACGGTGATGAGATCATCACCTCCACCACCTCAAACTATGAGACCCAGACCTTCTCCTCTAAGACCGAATGGAGAGTCAGGTAAGCGGACTGTTTGTTTGAATTTGTTTTGAGGCATTTCTTTACTCGGAATGACTTTATTATCCATAAGGAAAAATATCCATCAGATCTTATTGTTGTAATTGGGTAACTAGGTAATTCTAACGTTTGGTTTCCATCTCAGTTGGCTTTAATGTTCCTTGTGCTTCACCTGTCAGGGCCATATCTGCTGCCAACCTCCACCTCCGAACCAACCACATCTACGTGTCATCTGATGACATCAAGGAGACGGGCTACACCTACATCCTGCCCAAGAACGTCCTCAAGAAGTTCATCTGCATCTCAGATCTGCGAGCACAGGTAGGATTCATAGGACTGCTGTTGATTGAATGACTCTTTCCTTTTGACATCTAAATTATTATACAGATGCATACCGTGACTTCTCTATCTGAGGGTCTCATCAAGTCTGTGCAAAGTAAAGCCACAAACTGTGGATACTGATGTGCACTGTGTGGTTCCAGATTGCAGGCTACCTGTATGGCACCAGTCCACCAGACAACCCCCAGGTGAAGGAGATCCGTTGCATCGTCATGGTGCCACAGTGGGGGACACACCAGACTGTCCACCTGCCCAATCAGCTGCCTGGTCATGAATACCTTAAAGTAAGTGAAACATGCAGCTTTAGATTCTTACTTGCTCGTTAGTTGTACTCACTGCTTTGTAACTGTTTGTTGTACCAACAATTTCTAACTTTTTTGCCTTTTCGCCAAACAGGAAATGGAGCCCCTCGGCTGGATACATACCCAGCCTAATGAGTCGCCCCAGTTGTCCCCACAGGACGTGACCACCCACGCCAAGGTCATGGCTGACAACCCTTCTTGGGACGGAGAGAAGACCATCATCATTACTTGCAGGTATGTTTCATGGAAGTCTCTATTCCAGATGTGTACCGGCCCTTTGCTCCTACATCTGTACGCTGTTTCTTACCTGCTGACATTGAGAGATGTGTGACGGTTACAACCACATAGTGAAGGGATGGTTGTTACTTGCTGTTTCTTAAAATGTGGTGTTTTACCTCTGTTTTCAGCTTCACCCCGGGCTCGTGCACTCTTACAGCCTACAAGCTGACACCCAGTGGTTATGAGTGGGGCCGGCAGAACACTGACAAGGGCAACAACCCTAAAGGCTACCTACCATCCCACTATGAAAGGGTGCAGATGCTGCTCTCTGATCGCTTCCTGGGCTTCTTCATGGTGCCTGGGCAGGTGTCCTGGAACTACAACTTCATGGGTCAGTAACCATAGATTTGTATTAGAGGAACTTATGTTTCACTTTCATTAGATTACATTTAATTTTTTTTGTATATTTATAAACAAAGGCTTCTCAAGTCAGATGTGATGTAAAGTCATGCATGTTATAGAATTGGCAGAATTAGTGATTTAAATTATTATTTTTGTCTTGTTCCAGGTGTTCGCCATGACCCCAACATGAAGTACGACCTGCAGCTGGCCAACCCGAAGGAGTTCTACCATGAAGTCCACCGGCCCTCGCACTTCCTAAACTTTGCCTCACTGCAGGAGGGTGAGATCTATAATGCGGACCGTGAGGACATGTACGCCTGAGAGCAGACGTCCTGCTCTACACACATTTTGTAGATAGCTCTGCCACAATCATGTGGAGCCAGTCCAGAAGAGTCCTTGTAATATTTCTATTGTACACATGCAACTGTGATGTTTGGAAATTTTTATGTAAAGGCTTTGGGACATTTTTAGAAACCTTTTTTTTTTTTTATATTTTCTATAAATGTTTTTTGTTCCCCACTCACCTCCATTATTACAGTAAAGCTTCTTCAAGAAGTGCAGTCTTTCAATATTTTGTGACTTGTGATGCATCTAAACATAAGTACATTTGAGTGTAGTTTACAGTACACAATACTTTGGGGTAATATTTGATAATAACATGGTTTCAAAAGGGTAAAGACTTATTTCCTCTTTGCCCTAGAGAGATGAAATTGAAAGTTGTATTTTCATGCCAGTATTGCCCTGTTACTATGTTGTACTGTACACTCTGACAGTGTAGCGCGGGTTTAAATAAAGATCAGTTTTTTTTAAATACACATTTGTCTTGTGATATTGTGATGTACTGTTATTCTCATTGCTAAATAAAACGGTGTAACCAGAAGAGAAGTAAATCATTTGTGTTTAATTTTGATTGAAGTGGAACTTCTTTGACTTGCTTCCCTTTTTTGGAGAAGCCAGAGGTCAGCCAGTGGATTGGCTTCAGTGAACTGTTCAAAGCACACTTCAGCAATTTGGATACCAGGGATTTGACACATTTAAAATGTCTTTTACAGCTAATAAGTCTGGTACAATGGAGTAATACTGGCGTTTAGCCTGTGTGGGTGTAGTTTTCTGCCTCACTTTTAATTTTACTTACGCGATTGATATTTATTTGACAGTTAAAGGTCAGCATTTGTTACAAGCAAAGGAAATCCAATGTTCACGCTCTGGTGCGTGCATCAGTATGCTCGACCTGGCGTGTGCGTGTGTGTATATACTCGAATTACATTGGTCACAAAAGTAGGCGTGTCCTGCAGCAACACTCCAGTAGACTGCGAGAGTACTGCGCTGGACTATCCAGGCTTGTACTATGTAGTTCACCGCGGAGTACTCTATGTTCTTGTATTATTTGTTTGGTAGGCTGTGTTATTTTGAGCAAACATAAAAATGCAAGACGTGTTGTTGGAAGACATGCGAGGCAAGTTCAGGCGTGTTTGCAGCGTGGGCTCAACGACCAGTGAACTTTCACATTTATATTAGTCTATAATCGGTTCGCTGACGAGTCGCTTTCGGTTGTAGACGCGTAGCATGTTGAAGTGAGCCGGTCCTTACCCAGACATGGAGGCACCTGAAGCGCACCCGGAGACCAGGACCACGGAGGGCTGTTTCCACCGGACTTTCTCGGCTCTAACTGTGGACGACGTGTATGAAATAGCCAAACTGATCGGCACCGACGTGGAGAAACTGATCGACGGCTGTGGCAAAGAGAGCGTCGTGAGTCTGGTGCCGAAAATAGTGAAAGTGCTGGAGCTGCTGGAGAACTTCACGTCGAGGAACCACGCTCACAAACTGAAGGAGGAAGAGCTGCTGAAGACGTTTGAAACGCTGCAGCTGCAGCAGCAGAAGAAACGCGCGGGGAAGGAAAGCGACGAGGGACACGACAAACATGAGATACGGGTGAGAGATGCGGGGAGCTCGGGCTGCCTTCAAGCCCGCTGCGTTGTACCGTCGTTACAACCTCGTGTCGAGACTATTAGCTCGAGTTAACTGGACGGTAATTGACAGGCGGTGTAGATACGGACTTCACCAGCTGTCGACCGCCGACGAGTCCCAAATGTATCGTTAGCAAAAACAAAAATGTCGGAATGTTGACAATAAAACCAAACATGCATGTTAAACTAAATAACTCGTCACTGCGGGGAGTTTTGCGACATTAACTACAGTTAGTTTGCTAGCGCTAGTTAAAAAGAAGCCAGCTGGCTAATCAGCTGCTTAAGGGAAGCCATTGAGTCAGACATGTACTTATTATGTAAAAGTACAGCAGCAGCATAAATTCCCCGGGTGCTCTTGGTTTTATTTATCAAAGTTAAAGCAGACTACTCAGTTATTTAAAAATATATATTAAAAAACAAAACAAATGTGGTCCAGTAGGTATTTAACATGTGCACATAAGCATGATATCAGGGTTCACAGGACCTCAGTGGCTCCATTCTGCCCTGGGGCCCCCCAAGCAGAATCCATATGGTTGCGCAACATGGCCTAATATGTAACACCTAGCTCCTTCTGCAAAGTAAACAAACAGTAATATTTGTGTCAAATATTGCTCACTATTTAATCTCTCCAAATAAATAATAAAAAGCTACTCCAATGCTCCCATAACTGCATATGTTAAGTGCATATTGGTACTTGAATACTCTCCTTTTTACAGTTCGGGTCATGCTGCATACACATCATGCTACAGTTATAAGTGTGTTGTAAGTAGTTATTATGCATGCCGCTTGAACGAGTACTTATGGGACATAAACAAGACAAACAGTAGCATTCTGCTTCGACATCCCAGTACCGTAAAGGAAAGCCAGAGGGAAGTTGGTACTGTACCTTCACAGAAGGAGTCTGCCGTGTACTATGCTGTGTTATGGTTAAATAACACACCAAAGAACTTCATTCTTGTGGGACTCTGTGTGTAAATGTTTTTTGTGAAGAAAAAGAAAGGGCTTGTTTTTAAATACTTTAACCATAACATTAAAGGCGTAACAAATAATTTGTTCTTTGCCGTTAAACTTACATTGTTGCCAGTTCTCCATCACAGGACATCTCATCTGGTAGTGCTTATTCATCATCGGCATGTCTAACTCTATACACTTTAATCTGTAGTATCAGTGCATGACAAACAAGTAAATGAAGAGGTGTGGTTCTCAGAAGTCAGAATTTTCTACTGAGATGTGTTGGAAACATTTCAACAAAACATCTGTATTGACTTACCAGCAAACTGACACACCCGCTTGGACACAATTTATTTAGCTGAAGCCAAATATTGACATGCTCCTGAGATTTTAACAGCACAGAGGGCAATTACATCATGTTTTTTTGGTTGTGAAAGTTGAATTTCACGTCGCTGAGGTTATGGTTTTACAGTCTGTCTTCCATCCTCTCAAGCAGGAGCTGCAGCAGAAGGAGCAGCAGTGGAGGCGGAGGTGTGAGGAGCAGGAGGCCCAGGTACAGCATCTCCAGGTGGAAAGAGAGGAGCTGCAGAGCAGACTGAAGGGCAGCCATGCACAGGAAGGTAGGTCCCAGGATTGTAATGTTAAATGTCAAATATATATATATAAATATAGGTTTTTGGAAACTGGACATTTGGGTAAATTACTTCCCAAATCAGCTCTAAAATACATCATTGCAAAAGCATCCTTTCACCATTACACGCTACATATTGTTTATATACTCACATGACAGTTTAAATACCTCCCCAAAAATGGAGATGCACATTAACATGTCCTAAAGTCTGAGGGAATCGTGAGTATTTCTTCCATCTGTGAGACTTGAGTGGACTATCAAAACTAGAAATGGTGTAGCCTTGGTTATTTTAGGATGGCTCTCAATACCCAGTGTGGGTTACAAAAGAACATAAAACAAATAACTGTGAATATCACATCAAACATCTAGCATTATTTTTACCTCATTGCTTGAGAATTGGATCTGAATTTGGTGTGAGTGCCCTGATGATCCCTAGAGTATAAAAACCCATCGAGGGTTGGCATTAGCTCTTATCTAAACAAATCCACTTTGAGGCCATTTGGCGATGTAGTTTTGTATGTAACTGTACTTTCCATGAGTATTGCTTCCCAACCAATGACTGTGCACTGTGTGCAGATCCAAAGCAGTGGGTTAACAGTCATATGCACTGAGGCTGAAAGTAGTGAAACTGGTTGTTGCTATGTTTATAGTGCAGTTACTTTGTGGGGTAAAGCCTCAGAAGTTGTCACAGGTAGGAGAGGACTCAGAAGAGCAGACGATGCACTGAAAAAAACATAAAATCATAGGAGAAAAACATTGGCACAGTGGTGTTATAATGGTTTCTGGCTGAATAATTACTTGTTGGTTCACATCATTTACATTTGACAGCTACTTAATACGTTTTGTTTTGATAGTTGGCAATGTGAAACAGAAAAGATGTAATTAGGCCGACCTCTTCTCTTGTTTTAAACAGATACATGTCTTAATACTTTGGTGATTTATTTAACAAGAGGCCATGAGGCAGATGAACGTGATCATTCATTTTATGTTATGAATGTGAATGCTTCACTCAGCTGAGTGCATATCTCAAAATCCGGGGACATAAAACTAAAACAATCTGCGGGTGTGAGATACAGATTTTTATTTTTATTTGGGTGAACTGAACCTCTCTGTGTGCAACACTTTGATTAAGATAGTTAGCTAGAATGTAGTAATAACCTGTTATGTGTAGATTTATTCTTTTTCTTGTTAATTATTGCACATTTTCTTGCGGAAGAGGGCTTAATTTAGTGTACTATACTCTGACCACTATCTACATGGTTTTACTTTCTCAGAAGTTGCAGCATTACTATGGTAATTTTTTTATCCATGTAAATGGTAGGAATGACTGGAATGAAAGTAGCTTTGTTGTATATTTTCATTCCCGGTATACAGTCTTCACTCTACTTTTCACATTTCCCAGAATTAGTTTATTACACAATAGATTATACAACTCTACAAATCAGTAAAGTGGCTTTGTTAACCATCAATTAACTATATAATGCAACAGTATAACACTACCTATTCCATATTTTAATTTTGTCATCAATTGATGATCTTTACTCTAAATTTACAACAAGAATTGTAGCCAAGCAGTCAGTGTAAAAAATGTTTCTCAAAAAGGATGTACCTTTTGGGCCCCTGTTATATACCTGACCCTTTTTGTTTGTGTGTTTGTGTGTGCAGACCGTGCCCAGCGGCAGGAGCGAGAGGTGATGCTGAAGCTGAAGGAGGTGGTGGACAAGCAGAGAGATGAGCTGAGGGCCAAAGGCCAGGAGATAACCACCATTTCCAAAGAGGCAGAGGCGGTGAGGAAAAAACAAACGCAAATGTTTATGGCGATTCTTCTGCGTATCAACACATTGACGCACAACAGCTCTCAACTCATTCAAACATTTTCATAATTTAAAGCTGTCGGTCTCTTGGTTTCTAGTCTGAAGAGAAAAGTAGAGACAAAGCTTGCATGACACCTATAACACACAAACACTTTTATAATATTTATGGCTGTGGCTACAAAGGTTGGTTTCCTGAGAGGCTTGGCTTTCTCATAGAAACAATAGTGTTTATTATCTCACTGTCACGCTAAAATTATGTTTTTATAAAATCAATTATACAGTTGTGTAAAACATGCAGCATCAAAAGAGAAGCTACATCATGTAATCCACACCAATAAACACGTTAGAAGACAAGAAATGTGTCAGGGAAGGAGGGAAGAGCCTGAGGATCATTTGCAGAGTAACTGGTTGAGGATTAAGCTGCATTTAACACAAGTCTGGGCAGAGTTTTCACCCCACACAACCACTGTGTGTGTTCTTGTAGTGTTTGCACAAGTCTCTGTGTGTTCAGGCACGTATATCACGTGATTTTAAATAGCAGCCATAACTGACTCAAATCTGAAAAAAGAAACAGCTCATGGTCAACTGAACTAGTTTCTCAGTTTGCTCAAAGGAATGCGTAGAATGTTGGTCATCCTCAAAATGAATGCTACACTTGTATGGTTTCATTCCTTCTTTCCGTCCCCAGACTTTTGCTCCACATTCCACACATGGAGACATTTTCACCCACTGCGATAGATTGTCTTTTTGGTTCAGCCCTGGCTTGTTGGTTTTGAGTTTGAGTTTAACTATATTTATACCTGGTGGGAAATATGGAAACTATTTGTTTGATGTTTAACCTGTTTAGTAGGTCAACTTGCTGCTGCTCATGATTAAAAGTAGTTTATCTGTGTGTGTGTGTGTGTGTGTGTGTGTGTGTGTGTGTGTGTGCACGCGCAGCTCCAGGAGCAGTTGGAGCGCTTCATGAAGATGAATGCGGAGCTGCGACACAAGCAGAACGTGATGCAGGCCCAACTAAAGAGCACCGTGGAGAGGAAGGCCGACATGGAGGCCGACCTGACGGAGAAAAACAAAGAGATAGAAAACCTCCAAACACAGCTGGACAAAAGCAACAGCAACAGCCCGGTATGATGACTCTTAAACCCTATATTCATGTGTCAAAAATCCCAAGTCAAAATGTAACTCATTCTGCTGCTTCACTCATTCTTAAATGTTCTGGAAGTAAACTTGTAAAAGGAGGGTACTACTAATCAAACTACAAAGGTGTACCAATAGCCACTGCTGTATTGTGTGATTGAATGAATACAAACCACAATTGGCTTAACCCCCGTCTACACACCAATGGCCTGTAAGGCATCGTATACACACCAGTCCAACTAAAAAACAAGCGACGATGAATGCAGGCAATCGGCTCAAAGCCGCCTTATAAGTCACTTCATACAATCTTGCCAAAAAACAAACTAAACTCACCAAAAACAAACTAAATTCACGCTGTCTGCCCAGGTAGCAGAGTGGCGCCGATGTACTCAGCAGTGTGTGTACTGGTAATTCCATTAGCTGTTTTCACCTCACGGAGTAGCATCCGGGGGGGTCGTTATCACTGGCAACCTAATGTCTCTGTTCTCCCATCAGTTAAGTACGAGTCAAACAGCTCCAGAGTCCAAGAAAAAGTCGACAGTTGACCAGAAGGATCCTGATCGGCCGTGCTTCACCAAGAAGGAGGTGCGTGACATCATTTTTGAGAGGAACGAGCTCAAAACCAACCTCTTCCTGATGCAGGAGGAGCTCAACTACTATCAGAGGTGGGTCTGCTGTGTGTGTGTGTGTGTGTGTGTGTGTGTGTGTGTGTGTGTGTGTGTGTGTGTGTGTGTGTGTGTGTGTGTGTGTGCGCGCGTGTGTGTGCGTGCGTGCGGAGACATGTCTTGTTTTGCCATCTTCTGAGGGAAAGCGTTTCCTGAAACGATTTTTATGTTTAAATGAAAATGATTGTGTGTTTTTGCAGGGAGATCCTGAATGAAGAGAGGTGTCCAGGTTTCCTGTTAGAAGCCGTCCGCTCTGCCATCAAAAAAAGGAGAAAGCTCATTAAGGCAAAGATGCTCGGCATTGGTGCAAACGACTGCAGCAGCAGGTCTCTCTTAAAAAACACTCATCATAGCATATCCTGAAATAATAGGCGAGCTTGGAAATATGTACACAAGAGAAGGTTTTTATCACAGTTTGTTTCTTCTTCAGTGACGAGGAGGAGAGGGGTTCTCTGTTTGGGCAGACAGAAGTAGACGGCTCTGAAGTTGACGGCACTGACAAACCAGCTGAGTCACGCATTCAAAACCTGTGAGTACAGCTTCGACCTACACTGCTACACGGCACCGCTCAGACTTGAAACCACACAGCACAGTGCTTTCCTTGCAGACACGGCTTTATTGTGTTAAATCAAACAAAGTGACCAAAACACAAGCATATGATGTACATACAGTGTGCTTCTCTTGAGTAAATTGTCCAAAGAAGAGCTCCTCAAATTATATATCGTATCATTTGCATGATTTGCATTTGCTCCTATCATGAGCAGTGGGTATGTTTTAATTTATTTAGTCAATGTGTACCTTTGACACAGAGGTCAGACTGACTCAGACACGGAGGATTTCTCTTGACATGAAAGTTTAGGGTTATCGTCATGTTGTTTGCTTGAAGGATGGGAGGGAGGAAGAGAAACGTCAGACATGTGACCAATGTTCTCAGATGGATGTGAACTGTCTTAATTTTAAGGCTATTTAACAACTGAAGCAGGATGCCTTACTTTGGAATAATTTAAGTTCTTACAGTGTTTTATTTAAGTAAGATGTCAACTCTAAAACACATTTTAGAGTTAATCTACCGCATTGTATTTCAGAAAATCTACAAAATAGCAGTGGTGTATAAAGTACCCAAAAGCCGTACTTGAGTAAAAGTAAAGATACCTTACTGGAAAATTACTCCAGTAAAAGTCACCTATTAAAATACTACTTGAGTAAAAGTCTTAAAGTATCTGATATTTTCTGTACTTAAGTATCAAAAGTATTTTTCTGATATAAAATGTACTTAAGTATTGAAAGTAAAAGTACAAGTACATGCTTTTAATAAAAAAGCAAAGGGTCAGAATTTTGAAAATTATTAAGTTTATTCTTTTAAGTGCTGTGGCCACCATGACCAAGGACCAGGAGTTGTGTTGATAAAATAACTGGGTTGGCTGGGATCCATCCATATATATTATGTTCAACATAATATATTGTACCTAAGTATACTTTTGCATCTACTATGAACTTATCATCATAATTCTCCAAAAAGCAATATGACACTATGAAGGACTTGTAACAGTGTGGTTATAAGTATGCTCATTCCGCCCGCTGTGGGTCTCTTGGTACCGGTCTGTGGGTCTCTTGGTACCGGGCCACAGAAAGAATGAATGAAACATTTCAATTAAATAAAAAAAAATCAAGGCCGGAAAGATGTTTTATTGTGAAAAATGACCGCATACATCCGTCTGTGGTGACCTCAGACGGAATCTCTTGACACATGTCAAGATGTTACGTTACTCTAAAAATGAAACGTAAGTCTGTTACAACTCTGTCGGTGATCTGGAAACCAAGGCAGAGTATCCTGAGATCGCCAAAAAAGCATGAAAACCTGCTTCCATTTCAACATCCTGTCTTTGTGCAGCGCGTTATAAGTTAAGCAGTAGACTGGACTAAAGGTTTAGTTAGGAGTAGACTGGACATAACGAACACACGTCGGGTGTCGTTGTCTCCCGTCTTTCCGAGGTCGGACCCGGTCTGTGAAAATATTGTCTTCACGTAACCGGTCCGTGACGCATAAAGGTTTGGGAGCGCTGGACTAGAGGATGCAGAGGGAAAATGCAAAATATTGTGATTCGCAAAACCTGCTTGGTGGAGTCTGTGTTCCACCACAGTCCCCGATGTTTTTTTTTCTTTTTCTAAAGATAGATTTGATTTTGTAGCGAGTAACGAAGGTTTCAGGAGAAATGTATCGGAGTAAAAGTATCATTTTTCTTTGCAAAATGTAGTGAAGTAAAAGTAAAAGTAAACAGAAATATACATAGTAAAGTAGAGTACAGATATCCCCAAAAACTACTTAAGTACAGTAACGAAGTATTTCTACTTCGTTACTATACACCACTGCAAAATAGATTTTTTTTTTTTATAGATTTTTTATTACCCTTAGAATAAGTCTGTTTTCACAGAAATGTGCAAATATTAAGATATTAAGTGGATCTTAACCCGCTTCAACTAATGAAGAATAAGGACCGGGTCTTCCAGGGTCTAACTCGCAGGCAAGGACACAGCAACTTTGGGAAAAGTACTTAAAAACTTTGGGAAAGTACTTAAAAACCTTCTGACTGAGAATGTGATTAAGTGAAGAATGTACTTGACAATTCCTGTCTGTCCAGGCCTGAAAATACACCCGGGTCAGGATTTTATATGGGGCTTTTTGGCTTTACTAGTCAAATATATCTATTTTTCATTTTTCATTGTCACTTGGGCTACAGATGCATTACAACCCTCATTAAATGCAAAGCAAGAGCAATAACAACACAGACATTATCTGTGATTTAAGGCATTGGTTTCATCTCTCTCTCGCTCTCTCTGCTGACGCTGTCACTGTCCTGAGATCTCCGTCAATCCTGGTCTATATTTAGCTGTAATCCCTGACAACAGATCTGACCTCAGGCCTGTCTTTCCTACTCTTTCGGCTGCAGCTTTGGCTTCCTGACGCGGTCGGGCAGCGGCCGAAGCCCCACCCACATGAGCAACTCCGCCTCCACTTGGGAAATCATCGGAGACTCAGAGGCCACTGATGAGACGGGGCTGCTGCCGTCCCCCTGAGCCCGGTACTGACCACAGAGTTCACGCTGTGAGACACCCTTCTTCCCTCAGTCAAGACTTCTTCCTCAGCTTGAGACAAAAAAATGTAATTCAGGAGAAAAAAATCACGTGGACATTTGAACGCAGCCCCAGTGTGTATCACACAAAAGCACTATGCGAGTGTGAGGAAAAAGAAAGTGGATGGAAGTGAACAAACTTTCTTTGCTTCAGTTCAATCATAACTAGGCTACTTTCATTTCCCCTTTTGTTAATTTTACTCTTGCTATTAGTTCCCTTCATTTTCCAGAGAAGTGATCAAAAAGTATAGTATACATATAGTATACTAGTAATACAGCATATACGGTACAGTGTACCATATTAAGAGGGATACTTTTTAACCACAGAAAAGATAATTCCATGTATGATTCAAGTATAAATACAACAATCTTTTAATGTATTTTTTTATCATGAAGAAAGTGCAAAATGGGTTATTGCGCATATATATTTATATAGATCCTCAAAGTATTTTAACAACAACCAAAGACATTACGAAATGTATATGAAACTCTCCCATCCATTAATATTGAAACAGTGTGTGTGTTAAGTTCACCTCTGTTCTACAAGAAGACGTTGGTTTATTTGATTACGGTCAAGATTTTAACCACCATTATATCAACTAACTTGATAGGACAAAAAAAAAGAAAGTTGTTGTCATTTTACCAGTCTCTTCCAGCAGTGAGTGCATGTTAACCCTGTGAGCCTTAATTTACTGTGTGTATTGTTTTAAAATATATTTTCTTAATTCACCGTCATTGCAGAGAGTCCAAGCCTTTGGCCAGTGTGTGTTGGATGCTGGTGCCATAACTGTGCATGTGTATATGTACAGTATGTCCAAGCACAATCTTTACTCTGTTCCCTCTTAAAGGAACAGTGTGTAGTATTTTGGGGTAACTATTTAGTCAGAAATGGAATATAGTATCTATAAGTATGTTTTCTTTATATAAGAATGCTTGTGTTCTCCTTACCTTTAGAATGAGCTGTTTAGCTGTTTCAGATTGTAAAGCCCTCCGAGGCAAACTTGTATTTGTGATGTTGGGCTATATAAAATAAACTGAATTGAATTGAGAGCGGGTCCGCTGCACAGAGCCGGCTGCAATGTTTCTACAGTAGCCCAGAATGGACAAACCAAACACCGGCTATAGCAATTCACCATTCACATTTTCTCGTCAGCCAACGCAGTTCTCGTACACGCTTGGCTCACAGGAGAAGTTTCCGTTGGTTGCAATTTGCAACCTCACCCCTAGTTGACGCCAAATACTACACTCTGAACCTTTAAATCTGATCATACACTACTCAGACAATGACAGACCAGTGGGGTATTTGTTGAGACAATGTATGACCTTCAAATCAGAGCATGTTTTCCTAAAATACTGTGTTCACAAATATTGTGTGTTTATTTTTAAAAGCAGGTTTTTGCTGACGAAACAGATTTAATATTTCAATTGCCATATGAGTGAATTTGTTTGATGAAATGTGATTAAAAAAACAATTCCAAATGTGGATTTTCTGTTATGTTGAGATTTGTAGATTCAATAAAATCCATTAAACACAGCATTTTTATAAAAAATAGAAATGATCTCTGCATTTTTTTCTCCACGATTCAAGAAAAAATAGACAAGACTAGATCTTAACAATGGCATTGTGCACCAAATAGTGCGGCTATTGAAATAAAGCAGGAGCTCAAAGTGATCACGTGATCGCCTTTGTACTGACTTTCAGAGACTTATAAGGAGGGCGAAGGCGTTCATCATGTCCTGGAAGACTGTCAACAATAGATTCTGGGAAAAAGGTGAACATCAGGGGGTGTGTGTCTGAGTTTGTGCGAGGCCCTATAGTGTGTGCGGCGAGTTTTGTGTGTTAGTGTTCGCCCATCTTTAAAAAGCTCTGTGTCTGGCTGAATAGAAGGAAGTGGCTCTGACTTCCCCAGGAAATGGGAAGAGGAAACCCGGGGGCTTCGACCTCTTTGGCTGCAGTGAGACGACTCACTGGAGAGAAAGAAGAAGGGAAGGGTGGAGAGTAGACAGAAAGAGAGATACGGCCTCTCATTGTGTTCCCTGTGACTGGAAGGAGAACAAGTTGGGAGGAGAGAACGAAGTCAGGAACAGACTGGACACAAAGACGTGAGACAGAAAGATATTCGGTCGCTGGGTTTTGGTTTCGGACTTCGTGTGGAGATGAAGTTTCTCCTCAGAGCTCTGAGTGCTCTGCTCTGCTGCTCGCTGTCCTCCTCCCAATCACTGGATCCTACTGGGAGGAACGTCTGCCACAATATCAGGTATAACTTTACCGTCACTCACACCTTTTCCCTGTTTGGATTTTAACATCCCAGGGGAAAAAAAAATCACAATATTAGTACTCTTCTTGTGAGTAGTTCCCTTGAGCGAAGGTTTTTCCAAAAGAGCTCTACTGCACAGCTCCTCAGTCGGAATACAGGCCACATTTGTACAACTTCTCCTTTTAATTGGTTTCTCAGGCTAGTTTGAGATTTGTCAGGCTAATTTGATTATTTTCTGGGTATTTAGGCTCCCTTCAACCTTGGTCTGTTGCACTGGATGGCGTCAAGAGGGGAAAGAGTGCACCATACGTGAGTTTAACTACTCTAATGGACAGAAGCAAGAATTATGCTTTTACTGCCTCCGTATTTGCTTTGTTTTCCTGGTGTTTCATTCACTCAATGTGTGTGTGTGTGTGTGTGTGTGTGTGTGTGTAGCTGTGTGTGAGGGTGAGCAGGCCTGCCTGAAGGATGAGATCTGTGTGTATCCTGGGGTGTGTCGCTGCCCACCTGGTTACTACGGCGCTCACTGTAAAACACGTGAGTTACATTAAACAACGGGAGCTATTTAGCATCAAGTAGTTGACATGTCTGCTTTGTCAGTTTGATCTACAATGCACAAACTATTTCAGTTTTATTGTGTAAAAATTACCATTAAGGGTCACTTAAAATTATAGCAATAATGCATTTTTTTTGTGAAATGACATCATAAACCAGTAAATATTTATCCTAAATTGCATTAGTATTCGGATCTTTAACTTTTTTGTAAAATTGCAAATACAATACATATACACTATGATTTAATACTCCTTTACAGGTAGAAGTTCTGAATTTAAAACCCTACTTAAGTGAAAGTATAGAAGTCTTCTCAGTGTATGTACTTAAATCAAAGTTGCTCTGTAGAATATTGACCATATGACTGATGCATTATTATGCAGTTCATCGCCAGAGGGAATTATACCCCTTTTGGTCTAACTCTGTTATTTAAAACCAGCCAATTGGGAAGTATGGAGGGGAAATCTTGGTTCAGTCGAACCTTCACCAACTCATAAACATTTAAATTGGGATATTGTGCCCAAACTAGATGCTGCGTTTTTTGTTAGGGGTCACAAGACAAACAGGTTAGGAGCCTCTGGTTGTGGGGAAATCCTAATCTGAAAAGAAACCCTTTATTAGTTATTATAGTAAAATGTAAAACATTTCTCTCTAAATTGAAATGGAGTAGAAGTAGTATCATAAAATGGAAAAACTCACTTTAAACCCAAGTACCTCAAAATTGTACTGAAATACAGTGCTTGATTTAGTAACATTCCACCATTATAAATGTGTTGTTTTGTACAGTATTTGTGTTAATATGCATTCTCTGTGTTTGTTTGTTGGCCACCAGGCTGTCCTCTTGAGTTCTGGGCTCCAGACTGTCGCCAGGTGTGTCCGTGTTACCCACACGGCCACTGTCACCCATTCACTGGTGAGTGCACTTGCAACCCCAACCGCTGGGGTCCACTGTGCCAGTACGCCTGCAAGTGCGCCCGGCACAGCCACTGCCACCCCGTCCACGGAAACTGCACCTGCATCGAGGGCTGGTGGACGTCAACCTGCTCCAAGCCGTGTCAGTGCATCGGCGTGGGCTCTGCGGGCCCCGGCTGCGACCAGCTGACGGGCCGGTGTCAGTGCCACAGGGGTCACTGGGGGCTCAAATGTCCCGCCACTTGCAACTGCTACCTGTCGCCGTGTAACCAGCGTACCGGCATGTGTGAGTGCGAAGCAAGCTGGTGGGGACCCAACTGTGACCGGCGATGTAACTGTGACCTCACACACAGCAGCTGCGACCCGGCCGACGGGCAGTGCCTGTGCCACCCGGGGTACCAGGGTATGTTCTGCAACCGGCCCTGTGAAGCTGGGAAGTACGGCAGTGGATGTAAAATGAGGTGGGTGTCAGTAGATACTTTTGATTGTTTAAATACCTGTGTGTTACTGGTGACTCTCTCTACCTGTGTGTTACTGGAGACTCTCTCTACCTGTGTGTTACTGGAGACTCTCTCTACCTGTGTGTTACTGGTGACTCTCTCTACCTGTGTGTTACTGGTGACTCTCTCTACCTGTGTGTTACTGGTGACTCTCTCTACCTGTGTGTTACTGGTGACTCTCTACCTGTGTGTTACTGGTGACTCTCTCTACCTGTGTGTTACTGGTGACTCTCTCTACCTGTGTGTTACTGGTGACTCTCTACCTGTGTGTTACTGGTGACTCTCTCTACCTGTGTGTTACTGGTGACTCTCTCTACCTGTGTGTTACTGGTGACTCTCTACCTGTGTGTTACTGGTGACTCTCTACCTGTGTGTTACCTGTCTTGTCCTCAGCTGTGGTTTCTGTAAAGATAACCAGCTCTGCTCTGACACCGATGGCTCTTGTGATGCCTGTGAATCCGGCTGGAACGGCACACAATGCGACCGCCCGTGCCCGTCTGGTTCTTATGGAGACGGCTGCCAGGAGAAGTGTCCACGCTGCAGGAATAACGAGCCCTGTGACCCCAAAACTGGGAAATGCTGGAGGTGTGACCCTGGATGGACTGGACCCAGGTGTGCATTCATGTTTTAGACGTACATGAGCACTTTTGATCTTGTTGTACTTAAGTCACGTTGAAGGTTACCGGATCAGTTGTGGATTTTTCAAAGTGTACAGTATGCTGTGGAAAGAATTGTCCGTAACATAAAGTTAATTGCAGTTCATAGTTAATGTGCTAATACATGCAAAATCAATGGTATGATATACAGCCTTTGGTGATGGTTAAAGTTACGTCTGCGTGAAGCTGCTCCTTGATCTTGTCTTTGCTTGCGTCTTCACGCTTCTAAAGTAGCCAGCGTTACAGTGTGTATTTTATATGGACTGTAAAATGAGTGTGATGAAGATGAAAATGGAAAGAGAAGTATCTTTCTGCCTGCAATGTCCATTAGAGCTTATATGTGTGGAGCAATATCCACACAAATTAAAATTGGGACACATGTTGTGGTGTTAAAGTATAGGATTAGAAATCAATGTGCAATGCTTATTTGTGTACTTGGTCACGGCTCCCTGTCCCCAGGTGTGAGGAGGCCTGCTCCAACAGGACGTTTGGAGAATCTTGCAGCTCCCTGTGTAACCCTTGTTTCCATGGGGACTGCCATCACGTGACAGGAAGATGTGTGTGTCAGCCAGGCTTTCAGGGAGAGAGGTGAGTGTTAAGTGCAGTGTCAGCAGATTGAAAAGGGCCTTTAAGGTTAAAGCATATATAATACATTTGTGTGCAAATATTTAAACTGAGAGTGATACACAGTTTGAGGTTTTAACCAAACTTTAGCTAAACAGACTAGGCCAACTCAAAGTCAAACATCACCTAAGTCTATGCTGCTAATTGATACATACGCTATACTTTGTTTTAAAATGTGTTGCATGTTTTAACCGATAAACCACTAAACTGAACCTCCCATTACCATTGCATAGTAATGCGGCACCTCTGGAGTCTGAAAAAGCCTCCAAACAGCACTGCGTTTTCATGAGATCAAACCAATAAAACAAATTGCTTTTGTTTCTTAATCCCAATGAAGGAGACTTTTCACAGCAAGACAGTAGCATATTTAAAGTAAATGCATAGTTGGCAGTAGCGTTACCTTATATGAAATTTGAGGTTAGCAGGTTAAAACAAGCAAAACATTGTGGTCCCTTTAATTTCGTTGTCTATGACACAGCATTTTTAAAATTACATTTGCCATTACAGTTTATTTTCACTGTTCACTGAAATAGATTATATCTTGTTTGCTGTGACGTAATTCTTTTATTTTTTATTTTTTTACAGTTGTAACAGCAGCTGCCCCGCCCTGCAGTTTGGCCTCAACTGTTCCTCAGCCTGTGACTGTAGTGAAGGGGACAGCTGTGACTCAGTCACTGGTGTCTGTCCCAACAGTACGTCCATCCATCCATCCATCCATCCATCCATCCATCCATCCATCCATCCATCCATCCATCCGTCCATCCAATAGCATCTGTGTATGCTGGTGTATGAACTAGTGTGTGACCCTGAAGGGCATCAGATGTTTATTCATGTGTGTGTGTGTGTGTGTGTGTCTATATCAGGTGGCAGAGCTGCTGTACTAGCAGGTGTGCTTGTTCCTCTGCTTCTGTTGCTCCTTGCTGTGCTCTGCTGCTGTTTGTGTTGTGGAGGAGGTCCTGTTGATGGCAAAGACAGGTCTGTCTCTCACTTTAATCTATCAGTATTAGGCCCACTAACAAAAAACTGTATTAGCATTTTGTTGAATTGCAAACATTACCAACTTTTATTCGTCACTTGGATTTTGAGCCACGACTAGCAGTAAGCTTTTCCTCGCTATATCTTCAGAAAAGAACAGAGACTTATTTATGTAACAACACTCAGAATCTGGAAGTATTAACTTAATCATTCTTCCATAACATGGCATTTGTGATATTATCATGACATTTTAAATGGTGGAAAGACATTCAGTACCAAGGATTGAAATGACAAATCACAAATTAAACCATGAAATTCGTACAATATGAACCTTCTGTCTTCCAGGGCGGCTGTGGCTGATGGAGGCTGGTCAGTCCGGATGAAATATCACGTTTACAGCGTCCTGGCTAACATCGGTGCTGCCATCCCATGTATTTCTGATTGGTCCTCTGGCCTCCCTCGTGTCACTGGTCAGTCCTGCAGCACAGTATTTATAGTAGAATGCTGCATAATGTAATGACACATTCATCATTCATGGTTTGTGTACAAACTCTTCAATGATAAAAGTTGTACATATACACTACCGTTCAACAGTTTGGGGTCACTTAGAAATTTCCTTATTTTTCAAAGAAAAGCACTGTTTTTAAGAAGATAACATTAAATTAATCAGAAATACACTATACATTGTTAATGTGGTAAATTACTATTCTAGGTGGAAACTTCTGGTTTTTAATGAAATATCTATAGTACATAGGTGTATAGAGGCCCATTTCCAGCAACTATCACTCCAGTGTTCAAATGGTACATTGTGTTTGCTCATCGCATAGAAGACTAATGGATGATTAGAAAACCCTTGAAAACCATTGCGCAATTATATTAGCACAGCTTAAAACAGTTATGCTGGTTAGAGAAGCTATAAAACGGGCCTTCCTTTGAGCTAGTTGAGTATCTGGAGCATCACATTTGTGGGTTCCATGTGGGTTTCCAGTCTATTCTTGTTCTTAGAAATGAAGGCTATTCCAATGCGAGAAATTGCGAAGAAACTGAAAATGTGTCTGGGTGACCCCAAACTTTTGAACGGTAGTGTGTGCAAGGACAATATTGGACAAGATGGATTGTTTTAAGATTCACCATGAATAACCTTTTCGTGGTTATCTTTCAGTGGTGAGGTGCTTTATGTTCCCTTACTAAGACATATGAGTGCTATTAAACCGTTACTTTCTGAAGAAATTACAGTCCTTAGTTGACCACCATGTTTAAATAGCTTCCTGGGAAAGAAATGAAATAGATACATTTATCTTGAAATGTATCCTCCATCTTTGTTCTGATTGGTGAAATATTTTAAAGATACATTTCTTCAGTAATAAAGAAAGGCATATTTCACAACATGGACAGACATTTACATTAACCAGAATATACAACATTAGTGAAAAAATAAGAAAAATGTGTTTTAGGAAACCTTTTAATAGAGAATAAGCCTTGTATTGAATTGACTAACATCATCATTTTTATTTAATCTATTTTTCATGTTTTCACACACACACACACACACACACACACACACACACACACACACACACACACACACACACACACACACACACACACACACACACACACACACAGTGTCTCACCATGACCCAGAGCTGACGTTCAACCACAGCTTCATTGAGCCTCCTTCCTGTGGCTGGGTGACTGAGGGGTCGTCCTTCGACAGTGATGAGGAGGAGGAAGAGGCGCTCTACTGTATCCCTCCAAGAGAAGGTAGGATTAGGGATGAACCAGACTTACATTGCCATCATTTTGGAGGTGAGCAGAACCGCCACTGCAAACTTCCCCGTCCATCTCTTCTAATGTCTCTGGACTTTTCTGTCTCTATCTCTTTGGCAGACATCCCGGAGGTGGCGTGTGGCGAGTTCCACGAGATGAGCTCAAAGTGTAACATGTTCTTAGACCCATCCGGCTTCAGCTGTGAGGACATCACCTCGCCCTTCAACATCCCTCGAACCTCCAGCATCGCCAAATCCAAGCGGCCGTCTGTCTCCTTTGCAGAGGGCACCCGTTTCAGCCCCAAGGAGAGGCGTGGCTCGGCTCAGGACCTCGGCGCTCTCCCCGGACAGCCACGCAACAAACCCAAGTCATCTTGGGGGGTTTTGATGCTGTCGGCCCTCCAAAGTCAGGGGAGTGCAGCTAGAACTGGGGAGGAAGATGGAGCTGAGAGCGAGGAGGGGGAAGATGAAGTCGATGTGCAGGCGACAGACAATCAGGATTCCAGCTGTGAGCCAGGGGACCAGGAAGCAGACGGATACCCTTGCAGGGCCACCCTGCATGTCCCTGGGGCATCAGGACGAAAGCGAGCTATGTCCAACACAGCTGCTCATAAAGGTACCCAGCTGCCGACATCTGATGCTCAGATGGGGGTCTTAAATAAGGTCACCACAGTGTATGTGACGGTGGGTAAGGCAGGTAGGCCCGTGTCAAAGACGGAGACGAGCTCTGAAGGCCCAGTTCAAGCCATGCTGCGGCGAATCGGAAGCCTCCAGAGACAAAGGGAGCAGGAGTCTGGCAGGCCAAAGCCTAAAGGAGCTGAAGGGATTACCAAACCACCAAGGAGGAAGCTCGGAGCTCGGGCAAGTGTGTGGGAGGAGGGAGGCCCACCTGTAGGGGAGGTGGGAATATGTAAGCCAATCAGGAGAAAGCATGCTGCTCTCAACTCCGCTGACACAGCTGGTGCTAATGACACTCCATTATCAGAGAGCGGCACTCCAAAAAGGCCTCTGTCCATTTTGGAGAGCGTGCCAGAGGTGGTTTCATCTGTCCCAGGGTCAGATCTTAGGGCTGAGAGTGGTGACCCTAGTACAGGAACAACTGAGGGCACCTACCTGACTGTGGGACCAGCAGGAGACGCTGTGAGTCTCAGTGAGGTCATCGCCAATAAAGGCGCAGTGGTCGGTGTGGATGATGAACCCTGCTATGAAAATGTCATGATTGCACACTCATAACCTCTGAGAAACAACACGTCAGCAGGTTGGAGTCAAGCGCAACTGCATATTTATTACCCTGCAGTTATAAAGATACAGGCGCAAAGGAAACTAGGGATTTATTATGGTGTTAGTTGTTACACAATACAAGTACAGCTTACATATTTATGCACATTTATTCAGCATTTGTGATTGAAAACTAAACCTTTTAGATTAAATTGTACAGGACATAAATTAAACACGTGACATTTATTTCAGATTGAGATATACATTAAACTAAAGCAACAGAATATCAGGTGTGGTATTTTGGTAACTTCTCCTAACAATACAACTGGTTGCATTCGATGTCTATAATCTTATATGAACACGATTATTAGGGACAATTGTGTGATAAGTGTTTTTCTCCATGTATTAACTGTATACAAACAAGTACTGTACTATCTGGGCGAGTGTCTGCTTCTCGACTCAGATGACGGATAAACAGACATTACGACGTCTGAGTTATACCAGGAAGAATATCAGAGTAGTCTTAAAGCATCGTGAACTGGGTCCTTGATCACTGTTGTTTTTATTTATCATGGATGCAAATACAAGTAAGACAGACTGTAACAGGTTGTGAATATGCAATCAAAAGTGACTCACTCAGTAACACAGTACATCGTTTAAACATCTATGTATGTATCGTATGTATAGTATTATTATATTTTGCTCTCTGCTACATGAACTGGAATTGTAAGAATGTTTTTACGTTTACAACTGACAGTCAAAGTCCCACCTGTCAGTGCTCTCTGACCTCTGCTGTGACAGTCACATGGTGCTGCTGTTGACTAAAACCCTCACAGTTACAATGGAAGGATTTTCTTTTTTTCATTACTCAAAATCTGTACGACCACGTGCCAAATGTTTATGACCCTTTGATGGATGAAGTCTTATAAGCCCTGTGTTATATTTTGTTTTTCACTGTATATATGCTTACGATTATTAAGGAGAAAATAAAATGTTTGAGGTTGTTGTATATATATATATATATATATATATATATATATAAAAATGTAGCCTTTAAATTGAATTTGCAATATCTTTAGGTTTACTCAATTGAGCATACTGTCATTATAGTTGTGTTTTATTTAGTAGGTCAGCTGATGTTGAGGCAAGAGGAGTTTCATCAACCAGTTGAACTTTGGCCACTTTGACGCCAACTGCTGTGTGGAGCAGCTGTGTGTGGACTTTGATCGATTGACGATGAATATTTACCAAAGTTGATGTTCAACAGCCAACACAGCCTGTTTCGGCTAAAATGAATGATCTGTTGTACATCAACTTTGTCCAAATTATCATATAAAAAAATACCTAAGATATTTCAAACTACTTTTCTGCCCCAGTGGTGTCTGAACATCCGAACCAGTACTTGGCGATGGATCTGGGATATGGAGGCGTGGCGAGGTCAACTCTCTTGGTCCTGAGGTCCACTCTGGAGTATGTATCTGGAAAACAAAGAAACAACATTCATTTCATATCTCTGGAGTATTTCATGGTCACATTGTGTGAAGAAACGCTCACTCTCAGTCAGTAAAAAACTTCACAATAGCTTAGACTTGTCATCAGTGTCAGCATGCATCAAAACACAGATAACAGTCCACAACATCACTTTAACAGGCATAAATACACTAGAACTGCAGGGATTTTAGGCATCTGTTTCTTTGTCATGTGGACTAGTACACAGCATGTGAAACTAGTTATACTGTAATAAGCCTTCTGTGGCTAGACAGAGCTAGGGAAAGTTTGATAAAATTAGTCTGTCCTGTCTGCCCTCCCAGCTGCTCTCAACATCTGTAATCATTTCACAAAGGTCTTCTTTCATCAGTCTGTCTGAAGAACACTGAAACATGCTCCTGGGGTTAAATGGGTACCGTGACCACCTCACATTTGAACTTAGATAAAGCAATGAATATTATGGGAGCATTTATTTTGTTAAATTGTTTTGTATGACTAATATCAACCGGATGACTCTGTCCCTCCTGTGTTACCTCCTTTAAAGAAGTAGACATTCTGTATGGGCAGAATCCCCTGGATGGACTCCCAATACGTCCTGTCGTCTCTGGAGTCATAGTTGCCTCTGTTGATCTGACGGTAACCATCTCTTCGTCGGTCCTGGTCCCAGTCTTGATTCCACTGTCTGTCCCAGTCTCGTCCGAGCCTCTCTTCCATCTCCATCCTCCTCTGTGCTAACCTCAGACCCATTTCCATCCCCCTTTCTGCAAAGCCTTGGCCCATGTTCATCCCCTGCTCAGCCATGGACCCCCAGAAGGGAGAGCGGCTTTGCCTCCTTCGACCCCACTGCTGTCCATACTGCTGGTACTGCTGGTTCCACTGCTGGCCTCGCTGTTGACCGTCATTGCGCGGTCGTGTGGACCTCAAGGGAGGCACGTACATTCTGCCGGCCATGACGGCATCCACTGGAGACTTGAGGCCCTTCCAGTCCTTGTCAATGAAGTGGTGTTTGTCGGGATGCTGAGGCACTGAAGGAGATTAGAAAAACATTAGGCTGTACAACACCTGCCACCACCCTCAAACAGATACAAATAATATATAATGCCACAACTCACAGGCAGAGAAGAGCGCGGCGATGCCACGTTCATAGTTGTTGTAGTATAGGTCAGTGTAGTGCCTGAACAACGTGGACGGAGACCTCTCCAACATGGTGACACACTCCTCATGGGACGGCTGGTGCAAAAACTCGTACGTGTGATACTGATCCCCTGTAGAAACCAACAAGAAGTAACTTTATGATCGATATCGGATAAGTAGTTTCCATGTTCACCAAAATATTCTACACAAATGTCTGGATATATTGCGTAATGTCTGGATGTACCTTTGAAAAAATAGACCTTCTCTTTTCCATTGTGACCTGGAGCAGGAAGAGCAAACGCTGCATCCATATGATCAGGAATTTTGTCAAAGCCCACGCTGATATCTCGAGGATAGTCATCATCCAGAACGCCGTTATCAAACCTCCAGTACTTGTTTCCCTATTGAAGGTTTGTTTAAACAATATATTGCTATTATAACAGGGGTGTGATACACATGATTTATCAAAACAAAACTATTTTCCTGTGTTCCCACCTTGAAGATATAAGTCTTCCCTTGACAGTTGACGCGGGTGAAGGCAGCATCAATTGGCCCGCTGATGCCCCACACGTCCTTTATGAGTTTTGGGTAACCAGGAAGCACTGACTTCTGGTTCAGTTCAAAAAAGTACTCCCCTGTAGAAAAAAAAGTTCCACCACAACACAAAGATCGTATACTCTCTTACAAGTTTTGCTCTTTGATCAAATGTCAGATTACTACATTTGAATATGAGGGGATCACTCACCTCTGAAGGCAAATATGGAGCCATTTTTTTGTTGCATGAAGGAGTCAAAAGGCCTCCCACTGCAGACCACAGCGTCTGGGTCAGGGGCTTCAGTGGTGGCAGCAGCTGTTGTGACGGGAACAGTGGTCGTCTCAGCTGCTGCATCGGTCGCAGACGGTTTAGTTGTGCTGGGGGTCGTCTGTGTAGGTGGGACTGTCTGTGAAATGGGTGTTTTCTGTGTAACAGGGGTTTTCTGAAGTATGGTTTCAATCGGTCGAGTTGGTTTGGTCATTTCTGGTGCTGTTTCTGCATGGTGCTGTGGCCTGCGATCAAAGTCTGAGACGGGCTGCTGTGTTGGCTTCATCAGCTGATCATTGACAACAAAAGACTGGTCGTGTGCTGAACGTCTAGGTGATGGAGTTGTACCTTCAAACAGCTCACCATCATCATCCTCTCCTAACGCAAACGTGTCTCCGCGAGCTGAGGGAGAAAAGTGATGTCAGTGACCATCTTTCACTGCAGCATTTTGACTGTCATTATGAGCAGAGAGGTTTCTTACTCGTCATGCCACAGGTGACCTCAAAGTCTGAGCAGCAGCTCTTGTAATACTTGCACATGGAGTCACACTGGCACTTCTTCTGAGCGTTAAAGCCATTCTCACAGCGTCCCATACAGGACTCTGAGGAGGAAATGACAAGAGAGAAAGAGACCTTGATTGGCTCTATTGTTTTATTTGTGTATTCTTTGCACCTCTGACCATATGCATTTACTCCTTTTAACAATACAGTTACATTTAGACTTTGACAGAATGTCCATGGCAAAGGCTCATGGGATATGTTGTTCTTTATCATTGTAGTTTTTGTATGTTACATTCCTGCTTATCGTATACCCTGTTTGTATTCGTAATTGTAATTAGTGCTGAAACAAACACTGCATTGATTAACAGATTACAGCATTTTGATACTGTCTTAATTTTTTAAGTTATTAATTAAAACAATAATAAAAGTGATAATTGCTGCTTTTTCACAATTTAATAATTTAAATTTGGAATACATGTTGATTTGTGGAACTCTGGTGAGACACAACAAGCCTTTTGAAGACATCACTATTTTTCACTATTTGCTACCATTTTATAAACTAAACAATGAATTGACTAATTGTTAAAATAATCAGATTACCTTATTATTAATATAATTGTTAGTAGCAGTCCTAATGGAAACAATTTATAGGGCACCCAAAGTTGATACCGCTGACTGATTAAATGTGAATTACTTTATGTAGAAAGCAGGACCCAGTATATTTGACACACAGATTAGCAAATCTTAATAATACTAAAGGATAAACAACAACCAGCAAAACTGCTCTAAATGCTCACTACACTTCTCTAAACTTTAAAAGTGATTTTAAATGTTGTACATACCGTCTGCAGCAAAAGTTTGAGCCAGCAGAGCCAGCAGCAGGACGACCCACAGCCTCATGTTACCTCTGTGGTCTGAGAGGACAGAATGAACAAGTAATGGTGGGCTGTGTGCTCACAATAATTGGAAACATGTGTCAGTCACCCCGCTTCCTTGTTTACTTTAACCTTATTTGCAAAACGGTTTCTACTGGGGCAAATAAACAGGGAATATGGGGAAAAAGAGGTCAATAGAAAACAAATGTTTGAGCCTGTTGACCTCTCACCCAGTTGATTTTGTATGTTTACTGCAATCTGAGGGTCGTTTATCACAGAGAAGTGATTTTTCTCTCTGCAGTTTGAGTAATGCAACATGAACTGTAGCGATTAATCGATGAGTCGTCTACTACTAAATTAATCAGCACCTATTTTGACAATCTTTGAAGTAATTTTTCAAAATTGGTTCCAGATTCTTAAATGTAAATATATTCTGGTTTCTTTGTCCTTTTGTGTCAGTAAACTGACACTCTTTAGGATTTGGTCAAAACAAGACATTTGAAGACGCCATCTTTGGGTGTTGGGAAACAGGGATCAAAATGTTACCCAATTTTATAACATTTTATAGCCCAACAACCAGTCACTTAATCGAGAAAACAATCGACAATGAAAATAATCGTTAGTCACAATGCAACAACTGTACGCTGTTTTATCTATTAGGCCTTCTCGCTTTCAGGGCCAGACTCTCTCTCTCTCTCTCTCTCTGTGTGTGTGTGTGTGAAGTTTAAGCAGTTTTATTTATCATAACGGCCTTTTTCACAAGAACACACTGTGATGACTTTGAGGACAGATCACAAAAATCACAATCACAAGTAATCTGTCAAAGCTGCAATATTCTTTATTTGAATCCATTATTGCATGAGTAGTAGAATGATTGGATCCACTGACATTTTCACAATGCCCTTTATTCTCCTTTAACACCCGTACAATAGGATCTTAAAGTTGATAATACTAAAACACTGTATCTGTATCTTATGAGCATTTACTTGCCTGACTCCAAATGCCATTCATTTAATTCCTCTTAATAAGACAATTACAAAGGCTAATGTATACAGCTATCAGAAACAATGACGCTGCGGCTCGGTAGTAGTTCTCCTCTTCGTCCAGCAGAGGGCCCGCAGTGTTTACAGACATCTCTGGGCTTCATGAGCACGCACTGCCCGGCTGTGGTGCGGGAGGAGAGGGGGAGGGGCTTCTTTTCCTGTTCACCACCGGGAGTATCCAGACCCGTGAAGAGACAGACAGCCTGCGGATGCTGACCAAAGGATGCGATAGGTCGGGGGCTGATATTGGAGAGCGGTGTCTGTTTGTATTTCTGCAGGGAGACGAGCTGTTCGTCAGATAAGGGTGGAGGGAAATTGTATCTAAAGAAACAGGCTGTTCTTTTGTTTGGTAGACAACAATAGCCTGTTTCTTCTCCGTAAAACAAGGAGGATCTGCTCCATCCTCTTTCAGTTCCAAGTCCAGTGTGCTGCGATTTTGCCTCTTTAAGGACACTTCTGCAAACAGACTGTGTGAATGCATGAAGTCATCTATTGGTCGGTGGGATAAGAGACAAAGCAGCAGCGGTTGACTATGCAGACACAGCTCTGTGACCAGCTCAAGGTCTGCTTATGAGTCTTTATGGGATTTACTGCTACGGATGACATTGAGAGAGCTGAGCTTCATAACTTCGGCCTTGCCCGACGCGTCTTCTGGAGGCAGCAGGCTGGAGACCACGGAGGAGGATTTTCAGAGGCCTTTTGTAAACAATCACATTTCAGCATCCACGTAGAGTGACGTAGTTTCTGCCGGTAGATGCTCTTGTCTCTGACGCTCTTCCTGTGGAGCCTCTACCGACGTTTCTCCATCATGTTCAGCTCAGAGAGACTCACGGTCCCGGAATATGTCAGCCGGCTTCAGAGAGGGAGGCGCGGCTCCGGCTCAAGCTCCGGCTCCGACCCCAAAGCGGTCTCTCCGGGCATCAGCGCCGACGTCCAGGCGGTTCTGGCCACCTCCATCCCCGCCCTGCGCTCCGCCATCAGGAGGCTGAAGTCCTCTCATGAAACATCTGATTCAGATGAGATCCGCAGGGCTATCGCAGAGCTCTTCCAGCTGGTGGAGGAGGCCTGGGTGCTGCCCGCTGCGGGCCGCCAAGTAGCCGAGGAGATCTGCAACAGGATCCGGCTGGACGGAGGCCTGGAGCTGCTGCTACAGCTGCAACAGACTCCTGATGTGGAGATCACCTATGAGTCTGCGAAACTGTTGGAGCAGATACTGATCTCAGAGAACAGGTAGGCCAGCAATGTGTAGGGGGTGGACACAATAACGTGAACACTTTAACACAGTCGAATACAGCAGCTCTAAACAACCTTTTTGATGATTTGAATTTGTTGTTTCTGTGAAGATTGTGTTATTCTTATGCATGTTTGAGGCCGTAATATATGTTGTTTGTACTTAAATGCATCACATTGCACATTATTGAACAGGGACAGACAAAACAACACAGGCAACTTACAATATCATGGAATGCAATACAATAAAATACAATGCAGGTGTTTCTGCCATATCTAGCCAAGACAAGTTAATAAACTACAACCTATATATATATATATGTTGTTTTAGGGCACATTTGTGAGATTACAAGTCTATAATTCGTTTGAAAACTGTAATAAAACACTCTTCATATAAGTCACAGGTACTTTTTTTGTTCGACCAGCAGTCCAAGTCTAAACTACATTACATTTGAAGTGATATAAAACCGGGAGAAGCATCTTATCATCATTTGAGAAGCTGGTACTGAAGACTGTTTAGTATTTTTGCTTGATGAACGACTTAAAGAATTAATTCAGTCAAAAATGTTCTGTTGATCATCCAATTAATTAATTAATTGTCTCATCGCTTCAGCCCCTGTTGATTGATAACTTAATGTTACCAACACACACATGTATGTGGCTCATTTGTTCAGGAGTATCTGTTTACTGTTCATTGACAGTTGCAGTCAGTTTAGCTATCTGATTTCATGATTCAAGCTTTGTCATCATATTGACAAACTTCTGTTGACAGAGAATATATCGCACGTATGGGTCTGGGGGTCGTCCTCAACCTGACTCGACACCAGGAAGATGCACAGCTGGCTCGCAGTGTCTCGGGGATCCTGGAGCACATGTTCAAACACAGCGAGGAGACGTCTGTGCACCTCATCTCTAACGGTGCCCTGGATGCCCTCCTCTTCTGGTGCCGGGGAACGGATCCCACTGTGCTGCGTCACTGTGCCGTGGCCCTAGCAAACTGTGCCATGTACGGAGGCCACCGCTGCCAGCGATTGATGATCGAAAAACAGGCAGCCGAGTGGCTTTTCCCACTGGCTTTTTCCAAAGAGGATGAACTCATTCGCTTCCACGCATGTCTGGCTGTGACCGTGTTAGCTGCAAACAAAGAAATTGAGAAAGAGGTGGTGAAATCTGGAACCTTGGAGCTGGTGGAGCCATTCATTGCTTCTTTGGATCCGGATGACTTTGCCCGCAGTTTGTTGGACAGTGCAGACTGCATGCAGGGTAGGACAGCAGCTGATCTTCAGCATCTTTTGCCATTACTGGATGGCACAAGAGTGGAGGGAAAGTGCATTGCAGCTTTTTACCTTTGTGTTGAGGCCAGCATCAAGTCTCGTCAGCGCAACACTAAGGTACACTGTCCACTTTCTATAAAGTTTAAAGGTTTAGGTGATACTGTCTGGTAGCTTTGTTGTGATTGTGACTGAGTTTCAAATTGTGCTCCTTTCAAGATATTTCAAGAGATTGGAGCGGTGCAGAGCCTCAAAAGAATTGTCATGTACTCCAGTAATGTCACAGCCAGTGCCCTCGCCAAGCGGGCACTGAGCATGATGAGGGAGGAAGTGCCGAAACACATCCTGTCATGTGTGCCCAACTGGAAAACCTGTGAAGTGCAGACCTGGCTGCAGCAGGTTGGCTTCAGTGCCTACTGTGACCGTTTCCAGGTATGTTTAACAGTTTTATTACTCAACAGATCCAGCTTATATACAGTACAATGTGTCTGACATGTCTAACTATCTTGCTGTATAGGAGCTCCAGGTGGATGGAGACCTCCTGCTGAACATCACAGACCAGGAACTGAGCGCTGATCTTGGCATGACTGCAGGCCTCACTCGCAAGAGGCAAGTGGTGCAAACCTTTCAACAGATGAGCAATGTAACGGCAGGCTAACAAATAACTCTGTTCTGTCTAATCCTACAGGTTTTTGAGAGACTTGCGTGTGTTGAAGACATATGCCAACTACTCCACATGTGACCCGAACAATATGGCGGACTGGCTAGTTATGGTGGACCCTCGTTTCCGTCAGTACACCTATGGCCTGGTCCAGTCGGGCGTGGATCGTAACATTGTCCAGAGTCTGACCGATCTGCAGCTCCAACACGACTGCCACATAGACAACGGAGTCCACAGAGCCAGGATACTCTCTGCTAACCGCATGCCCTTAAAACCGTGCCACACGGATGCCCAGCCTGCGGGGCCTGACGTGTTCATCAGCTATCGTCGGACCACCGGCTCCCAGCTGGCCAGGTCAGAACTGAAACAGGGCTAGTGGAGAAAAAAAAACATAAAGAGAAAATGGACAGGGTCAGAATGCACATGTACTAAAACTACATCTTTCTCATTTCCTTTTCTGTCCCAAGTCTTCTGAAGGTGCACCTGCAGGTTCGAGGATATAGTGTCTTCATAGATGTGGAGAAGCTGGAGTCGGGTAAATTCGAGGACAAGCTGATCCAGAGCGTACAGCGGGCACGAAACTTCATCCTGGTCCTGTCCGCCAACGCGCTGGACAAGTGCATGGGTGACACTGCCATGAAGGATTGGGTTCATAAGGTCAGAAGCTTTCCCTTCTCTGCATGTGAGGGACTCCATGTTGAAATGTTAGGTCATATTGTATCTATTTATTTAGCTTAAAACTTTAAGTCCACTACACGTTTAGCCCGTATCAAGATATTTGATGTGTTTATTGATACATGTGTAATTTTCAGAATCAGAATCAGCTTTATTGGCCATGTGTGTTTACACATACATGGAATTTGACTCCGGTTTCACGTAGCTCTTCATACTTATATACATACACAATAAACAAGATACATATAAAAAAGACATTAAAGACAACAGAGACAAAAATACAATTAAAGACAACAGTAGTCAGAGTAGTCTGCACTACTCTAACTACTTGTCTTTAATTGTCTTTTTGTTTCATTAATCATATCCCATTAATATTCCCTCACTGAGCTATCAGCTGAAATGACATGTTACAGACATATTGTAGCTCAAACAAGGGGTTAAGAGGATGTTTTACATCTGGATATTTTAGTATGTCATAGACTCAAAAGAATCCTCATTAATCTTGCAGGAGATAGTCACAGCCTTGGCTGGTAAGAAGAACATAGTTCCTGTCACAGATCAATTTATGTGGCCCGATCCCACGTCTCTACCGGAGGACATGAGAGCCATTCTGAACTTCAACGGTATCAAGTGAGTAACTGTACACAAGTAAACCAAAGCTTTCCTGAGAAAAAACATGTTGTTATTGGTTAGCACATTTCTGCATCCCTCACCACATGGCTGTGTGGTGTACATACAGTACATTTTCATTATTTAACAGGTTTAACAGCTTGTTTTGTTTGATTTGTGGTTGTGTGAGAGCTACACAGTTTCATGCCAACATTGTTAAGGTGTTTAAAGCCTCTTATTTCTTTGATGAATAATTTGTGAATACCAAGGTTAACGTTTTACTATTTGCAATTCATGTTTAGCAGATCTGTAAAATGCCCATTAGACTAGAGAACTGATTTGCTTATAACGTACATCATCAAATGCCTGTTGCCTTTTTCTTGACACAGATGGTCCCATGAATATCAGGAGGCCACGATCGAGAAGATCCTCCGCTTCCTGAAAGGACACCAAGACCAAACCGACGGCAAAGACGACTCCCAAATGATAGAAAATAATAAACTGGCAGAAACAGTTTGATCTCAGCTATATCAAATTGAAATGATGCCAAATGCCACATAGCCTACGGTGGACAGGTCAGCAGCTTTCTCTGGCCAAACGCATGTGAAGTCAATTTGATGTTACGCTTACATGCTCACACAAATACCTAATATAAATAGAACAGGGGGTGTTTAAATTCTACCTAATAAACTGTAAGCTTATAATCATAGTACCCTCATACTGCTGTTGATGTGTTATCAGGTACAGAATATACGCCTTCTGTCTCTCAGGAAAATAACTGTGATAGATCGGCCATTATTGGCCCCCCAGCAAAATCACCAAGAGCAATCTCTGAAGCATCCACTAATCACACAAGTTATATGCAAGCATCCTTTGTTGAACTCGCATACTGTAAATTCATATGACCAAAGCAGGTCTCTGACTTTGCTGACATAAATGTTTTTATGTTTTGGTTGTGAATAGAAAAGAAACAGTTTCTTG
The DNA here is from genome assembly GCA_038501785.1 of Myoxocephalus aenaeus. NCBI lineage: Eukaryota > Metazoa > Chordata > Actinopteri > Perciformes > Cottidae > Myoxocephalus > Myoxocephalus aenaeus. The sequence continues at coordinate 1,678,579 of JBAMJR010000124.1, read as the reverse complement.
CAGATGCATTGCATTGATTACGATGAGAGTATCTAAGCTAGAGGCATGGCATGCAGATATAAACGAGCTACATGCTGTAAAACTGCACCCACAATTTAACCAAATACAGATGTAACGGGTGTACAGGCTACGTAAATGCGCATGTAGTATTAAACGTTTCCTTCCTACTGTGTTATTAATGTTGAATTGACATACATGAACTACAGCTGTCAAAAATGGTTGACTCCTTAAAAATCATTACCTGTGTTACAGAGACTAGTAGACTGCCGTTACAATATACTGTAATACATAAAAATGTCATTTAATACTGTTAACGGGAGGTTTCATTCACCACAGTGTTAAGTGACGTCTGATGAGTAATTATTTGTACGCTTTGCAATTTAAACTGTCATATAGTCATCAAGATGTTGGACACACATTGTTCTGTCAAATTATAATCCTGTCGCCTGAATGCAAGCGCTGTTTTTCAGGACTTTTATCTGATCTTGCCTTAATATTGTTTGCATTTTGAGTCCACCTCATTGCATTTATTAAATGTGTCATTGATGTTAGCTTTTTCAAAAAGCAAGTCAGGATTTCATTTTATCATCAGGTTTTTTATTTTCTCAGTGTAAAACAAACATAATTTCATCCTTTTATTTGAAACACGATGGAAAATAAAAAGGTGCTGTTAAAAAAAAATGAAACTGTGAAATCCTGTATATGAACTTCACTTAATTACGTGTGACATGCAAAATGAAACAAATTGAACCATCATCTTTATCACAAACTATCCAAAATGATCCAGTTCCATTAGAAATAAATTAAATGATTGCAACTTATAAATATTGTACAACTGGTTACAATAAAGAATAGACAGTTTTGTCACAAAGTTCGTCATGCTGATCAATTCACAGTCGCTGAGTTAATACTTCATTTTAAATTGTGCATTTCAAAGCTGATTTGGCGGCTCGTGTTCCCTCATTGTGCATCTCAGACCTGACCCCTGTGTGCATGTTGGCTGAGGGCTTGAGCTCTGGGACTATCCAGTGTTTGTGGTGGAGGCAGGAGGGTCAAGGTGGAACTCATTATTCAGTTTCTCTCTTCTGTGGATTACTGATAGTTGGGTTTGGACATGCCGTGACATAACGTGAATCTCAGGTACTAACTTCCCTGTTAGAGGGTTCTAGAGAGAACATCCTCTAATAGATTTAGGATACCTCTGTGACCAGACAGCAATGGAAAAGGTACTCTGATCTGTTACTCAAATAAGCAGTACCACATCTAAAAAAAGTTATATTACTGGATTAGAATAATTGATCACTTTTATGCTGCTGCTGGCAAATGTGGCTCTTTTCAACTACTTTACAGTACATCAAGTAGTTGGTGGGTAGCTTGTGAATTTCGAGTAAGAACCATAAATACAGTACATGAAAAGAATCTGTCACCTCCCTTTTTGAACCTCTGTGAACACATTATATGGCACCCATGCTTTACATGTTTTGGAACAACTGAGGAGTTTCCTCTTAGCGCCTTAGACTGCAGTGTGTTATTTCAGCTATAGCAATTCATCCATTCAAAATAGAAACGTAAGGCACACTCTTTGGTTACTATTATGCTGTATTGAAATGTATGAAATCACAAAATGAAAGCATATATTGAACCATGTTCATTTCTACATTTGTATGAATATCATGATGAAACACTATGGCCTGTTTTTGGGGCCAGCAAAGATTTGACAAAGCCCCAGTCTCCACTGTCTAATCATTAAGACAGAGGAGGTTTTACAGTCATGTCAGTCAGGAGCTTGATTCTTCATCCTCTGTTCTTGATTGGTGTGACTAGGAAGAGTCCCATCGCTGAGCTAGTTAACAAATGTCAAGCACCCCATCACTGTGTTCAGATCAAAAGTCTCCCCACAGATGGATGTCTCTGTGTCAGAGCTGCTCACCTCTGAGACCGACACCAGGATGAACTTTAACTCTCTGACAGCTTCCTCTTTTCAGGTCAGGATGCCGTGGCGTCTCGGTGGTCTCTCCTCTGGTCTAAACATTGCAGGGTCCTTTAAAGACAAACATAAAAAATGGTTAATCGTTTATTCTGCTCATCTTAAAAGGTGTGGATTGTCTTGCTTTTGTAACTAGAATTCACTAATAAGAAAACAACTCAAAGTTACATTATTCCAAAGAGGCAAGAGGAACACTCACCCAATTATTCCAGCAGGGATGAAGAGGAGGATGGCAGCCAGAAGGAAAGGGAAGCCCTTCATGAAGTGCAGTGTGGCTGGGTAGAGGGAGTTAAAGGCGCCACTGCCCACCAGGAAACATAAGCTCTCCACACAGGCAACGCAGGCAAACAGGACACCTGGGAGAAAGTACAAACACCCAAACATGTAAACAACCTGCGGGACGCAAGTAGTCCCTCGTGAAAAGCTAATCTTAGTATAATAAATACAAATGCACTTGAATTCAGTGCAGTTTGTTATGCTAAAAACAATATGTTTAAAACACAAGTATAGTGTTTGGTATTGAACATTTGTTCAGTGACTGACCTTGTTCTGATGGGCCCACCAGCTTAGACACTTTTGACCGGAGCACAGGCGTCGCGGCCATGGAGAGAAAACACAGCCCATAACCTGGTGACCAACAAATCTGAACTTAGACGCAGCTAAAAAGTTATAGTGTACATTGTGACACAATTACACCACATCAGTGACCAATGCTAACATTTGAAACGATGTTTCTGGATTTGTAGGTAAATTATGTTTTCTTCTTGTGTGTTCGTATTCTGTCATAAAATGACCAAAAACATTATTGTGCAACTAGTTTACAATCTCTGAAACATGAAAATGTTATTGCCTGCTTTCACGCAAGGCTTGTTTAGTCTTTCACTTGCTGAGCTGAACTGTGATAATGTGCATGTTATCAAATCCTTTAGCTAGAGCTGGGAAAGCACAAATAACAGGATAATGAAAGTGAAAAGCGAATATTACATTTCAGCGTAATATAATTTAATGGATATTTTAGTTACTTGTCATCATTCCTTATAAAGGCTGAATATGCTTAAATATGCTTAAGGATGAATTTCTGTGCTCTGAAAGTATCTTATTTGCTGTTTGTTTTTTGCTTATGGATAGAAAACATTTTATCTATCCACCACTCTTGATGTTCTCACCTGTGAACATGAGCTGGGTGGTGTCAGTTATAGAGAAGACCAACAGCCCGATGATATTGGAGGCCAGACCAACGACAGCCACCCAGGAGTCCTCCATGCAGTGCTGCATGATCTTCAGCCCCAGCAGACTGCTCAGGTAGGCCAGGTGCAGAGCTGCTGATCCATAGCCAATGAGGGCCGGCCCCCAGCACAGTGGTGAGCTCAGCTCATACAACACAAACAACCCCCTGCTGCCCATGTGTACGGTCACCACCACAAAGAAACACAGCATGTAAAGCCACAGCTTGCATCTGTGAAGTCTTCCCCCCGCCTCACTGGTACTGCCGCCTGTTGAGAAGAGGCGCCAGGCAGCTTTGTGGTGGCGACAGGTGAGGAGCTTGGCACTTGGGTCCGGCAGGACAGACTCGCGGACAAACAGGTAAGCGTACAGAGCCGAAGCCAGGTTAGTGGCCAGGACCAGCCAGAATGGATTGATGTACCTAAATAGAGGTAATGATTAACAATTCAGATAGGAAATATTTAGATTTTGAGCACTGGCTAAATGGAAGTGACATTCAAAAACACACATTTCTTACCCTTGTGCCCGCCGCCACTCCCCTCCGATGATGCTGGCTAGCATCCCTGAAAGGCCCAAACAAGCCTCCAAGATGGCCACCCGGAAGGTGCGCGACCTTCTGTCGCTGGTGTCAGCCACATATGCAAAACAGCCTGCCAGGATGGCGTTAAAGTCACCTGAAAGGCCACCAAGCAGCCTTCCCACTAGAAAGTAGACCACAGGCAGCTTCAGGTACATCACCAGGAGGTAAACCAGGGCTTGGAGGGCCAGGCCGAGGTTGGGGACGATGAGCACTGGTCTGCGACCTGCGAGGTCACTCCATGACCCCAGGAAAGGCACCACCAACAGGCCGAGAGAAAAGCCCCCAAGACTGATGTACAGGTTCCAGTGGGCTGTCAAGGTTTCCACCTCCTGCAAAAAGAAGAAAAAAAAGATTATAAGTCCAGCACATTTATCAGCGAACAGGTGTTTAAGATACTCAAGTTGTCTCTGCTTGGTCAGTGCTCTGCTGAGTAGGACTGAAAAATGCTGATCCATCAAACCTCTAGTCACTAGTTCTCATTTAAAAAGTCAGAGAACCTGTTCAAATTGTGCCTGATCATCGTTTTAACTTGTGACTGCTGTTCCTCTTTTTGTAATTGCTCACAAAAGAATAGCAGTTTATTTTCTATCTTTTAAAAAACAAATTTAGCACTGATGATTCTGCCTTTTTGAATATTTACATTCAATAGTCTAATTTTGCTTTGAAAAAATGCCTCTAAAGGTAATGTCTTTTATTGTGGCCTTGCTTGTATCGTGCAATAATTATTTATGTATTTATTTTGTCTGTGTATGTATATGATACTTTTGTGTTGCAGGTTTAACTATGTTGTCTTTAATGTCTATTTTATATTTATCTTGTTTATTGTATATAATATGTATATATGTACGATGAGAGCTAAGTGAAACCGGAGTAAAATTCCATGTATGTGTAAACACATATGGCCAATAAAGCTGATTCTGATTAGTGGCTTATAATATAGAAGAAGAAAAAATGATCATCTTTCATAATACATATTTCTAATAACATTATAATGACATATCATTAATTAATGACACTGTGCACATCAGAAGAGACGTCATTGTTGACTACATAGTTTTGCTGTTCAGCAGGTCGGACACATGAGCGTTAACAGTTGACGGCATGAAGGCGCCTTCGAGCAAGGCACTTAAATGAGGGATCTGTTTAACCGTCAGCGGCAGAGACACCGAGTGACTTATTTAGATGAGTAACCGTTTGAAGCGGGTCGCGAGGCCCGGAGCCGTTGCTGCACTCCGACCTCTTGGAGCCGTTGTAGCCCAGGTCCTCGCTGATGCGGTCCCACAGGTACTGCGTGGAGAGCGGCGTCTGCAGGACCAGGGAGAACATGGAGAGGAACAGCACCGGCTCCACGGAGACCGGCAGCTGGCATCTAAACGGCGGTCGCGTGGAGCGGGTTGTCGGTGACGTTGCGTCGGCCTCCTCCTCTTTGTTGCCGTTGGTTTCATCGTCGGTCGACGGAGCGTTGAGCTCGTCGTCGGGAAGGATCGCCGCGGTGTCCAGCTCGTCCATGTCGCAGCGACGCGGCGTTAACTGGGACCGTTAACCGGGACCATTAACGTGACTTTCTCTGTGTTCCCAGTGTCTGAACTCAGGTGAAACATTCACTAAGCTGCTCCCCGACGCCAGCTTGTTTACGCCGCTGGTGTTTTTTCTTCTGTTGGGTGAAATAAAACGAGCTTGAAAGTAACTTAGCTTCAGCGCAGCTGAATAAAGGAAGTGACACTGACGCGTGAACACAGCGGCCCCACGTGGACAAAGCTGCGAACTATCTTTTGGTAACTAACGTTACCTTTACTGTCTACTGGATTAAATGGCCACTTCATGCTTAACGAGTTAGCATTAAGTTAAAATGCGGTTTCAAAGCCTATTGTCTTAAAAACACTGTAATACAGCTATTTAATATCTAATCAGTTTATTTGTAATCATTAATAGGAGATTGATATATATATATATATTTCTATACATCTGCAGGCCCTGGCTAGATGTTTTTAAAAAGACAGTCTAGAAATGGTATAAAACAGCATAATCTTCTAAAATGTATATAACTTAACTATCGTGCACATTGTGCAACGGACAGGAATATCAGTGGATTTTCTTGACAAGACCTACAAAGACTGCAGCAGAGAAAACTATCCTAAAGAAAAACTGCTTTCGTAGTCAATTTTGTAAATCTATGGTCAAGATACCAAGCTGCCTTTTTTTTTTTTTTTAAACTACACAAGTAGGCAGTCAGCATTGTCATTAATAAATCTAATTCTAATGAGGTGTTATGGAAATAAACTTATTTCACTGGTTATTTTACGTTATTTTGCAGGAAAGCATTTGACTACAGCAAACTTGCAAGTTTTCTGTGTACTAAATCTCCACTTGGTAGCCACATTTATTTTAATATAAAATTAGCTAAGATTGTGCAAAGATCTAAGAATTTGCTAAGAAAAACTGTATCCTCCTCATAGGTGATGTGTAAAAAGCAGTGTCCTTTGTATGCATGGGAGGGCATGTACTATATTTTTAATAATATGCACAATATATTCTGTGACAAATGCACTAGACATCAACCAAAAATGATATTGTATTATTATTGTAATTGTTTATTCTAGTTGATGGATACTGCATAAATTATCCGTCAAAAAAGTTTGTCCAGGCTGGTATTTCTCAGTGCATCGTCTCATTCACAATTTACTTATTGTTCCTTATTTATATCAAACTAAAGTCTCTAAGAGGATTATGTACAACTAAGTGCAAACTTGAATCACAAATGGTTTACTTTTTTATTTAAATTTGGTTTGTTTTAAAACTGAAAGTATTCCGCCCTGTTAAGTAACCGTCAAGGACTTCGGACGTAATTTGATAGAAACTCAGGGTTGCCTCAAGCAATAAAACATCAATCATCACACTCTTGCAAAACCTTTTAACCTTTTCACTTCACACATGAACACACAGTAGGAGGATGATCTGGTTTGTCTACATTTCATCCTCTGGCAGGCTTTTCATATGTATCACAACATCGTGTTTTAAAAGTTACGCCCACACTGCTTTACAAGGCTATCAACCCTGTTATCTAAATGTTTTATTTTTTTCGATTGCTCTTGTGATCAACACATGTCTGCCGTTTCAGACATGCCCTTCCCTCCCAACACATGGAGACACCCAGTTCCTGCAGAACCCTCACTCCAAAGTTAATTTTTAATCTTTTTTTTCTGGGTGACATACACAGTCATATATATAAACTGTGACTTTCTGTTGCTGTCATTTAGTTAGTAGAGTGGTGTTGCTAAGTTTACTTATTTTCTCTCTCTTTGGATGTCCATTACACCTTGTGGATCCCATCATGCCTGGGTTTCTTACATGGTTGTGGAGGTATAGGAATTACATTGTGATAGTCCTGACGCCTCTTTTACTTCTTCCTCTGCCCCTCGCCAGCCCGACCCTGGTAAGAAAACAAACATGTGTGTGAGTTTTTACTGTCGTATAGGACATATCTGCAGATATATTTTAAACTTCAGACCTGCAGAATGGAAATGGCTTGTCTAATTGCATAATATACTAGTCCAAAGCTATGTATGTATGTATGTATGTATGTATGTATGTATGTATGTATGTATGTATAATAATAATAATAATGATGATAATAATAATAATAATAATAATAATAATAATAATAATAATAATAATAATAATACATTTATTTATATAGCACCTTTTAAAAACAACGTTTTACAAAGTGCTCTACAGAGAAGCAAAGTATAGTTATACATAACACCAGTAAACAAAAAAGGACCATACCATTAAGGCAATGAATACATCGAAATCAAACAAATAAAAAGAGCAAATGGAATCGAAAAACAAACAAATAAATAAATAAAATAAACAAACAAAAACAGGGGAACAAAATAACTGCATAAAAAAATCATAAACTGACATAAAAGTATGACATCACTTAAAAGCGATTCTATAAAAAAGTTATTGATTCTGCAAGCCTTATCTCCTCCGGTAGGTCGTTCCAAAGTCGAGGGGCCCTGATGGCAAAAGCACGGTCTGAATCACGGTTTGATTTAAGCCTCGACTTCGTAACGGCCAGAAGGGCCCCACCGGAGGATCTAAGGCTGAGAGTTGGCTCATATGCCGTTAACATTTCAATAATGTAGCTCGGGGCCAGACACAGGCGGGCCTTAAAAGTGATCAACAAAATCTTAAAATCAATTCTAAAACCAACCGGGAACCAGTGGAGAGAAGCCAGAACTGGAGTAATGTGATGTCTGTTAAAACCAGTAAGAAGCCTAGCTGCTGCATTCTGGACTAGTTGGAGGCGGGAGATAGCTTTTTGGTTTATGGGAGTTACAGTAGTTGAGTCTTGAGAAAATGAGTGCATGAATGACTTTTTCCAGGTCAGAGTGTACTCTAAAATAATTAAAACTGCGCTCTCTCCCCTGTCTGCTGTTAAAAGGAGGTCATTAGTTACCTTGAGGAGGGCAGTGTCTGTGCTGTGTAGTGCCCTAAAACCTGATTGAAATGTTTCAAATATGTTGTTGTGGTTCATAAAAGCCAAGAGTTGTGTTGAAACCACTTTTTCGAAAAACCTTTGATAAAAATGAAAGTTTAGAAATTGGGTTTCTTTAAAAGAGGTTGCACCATAGCATGTTTAAAAATAGATGGGTAGGGAGCTATTTATAATCAATAAAATACTGGGCCCAACAGTGCCGATAACCTCTTTGAGAAATTTAGTGGGGATAAAATCAAGGCTGCATGTAGTTGATTTCATGCGAGATATACTTTCGGATAAAAAGGACAGTGATACAGGTTCAAAATGACTAAAATAGCTTTGTATGTTCCTACTGGCATGTAAAACACGGGTTGGAGGTGTAATTTGTTGTCTTATTTCCTTTACTTTATTAATAAAATAATAATAAAAACATCTCACCCATCTCTTGTGAGCCATCAGTAAATTGACAGAGGGAGGGGTTTATGACAGAGTCTATGACCTTGAATAAAACTCTGGGGTTCAAGTGATTATCTAAAATTAAACAGGAGAAGAAGGAAGCTCTTGCTTCTTTAACTGCCTTTTGATAGTTCCTTATTGCATCTTTCCAAATCTCATAAAATACATGTAGGCCAGTTTATTTCCATTTCCTTTCCTTTCTCCTATAGTCTCTCTTGAGTTCTTGGGTGGATTCATTTAGCCAGGGCTGTCCTTTTTGATTTTTTTACCTTGTAGGGGGCAAAAGAGTCCAGGACAGTCGGACAGGTGTGATTAAAAAAGGAGACCAGCTCCTCTGTATCAGAATGTGGATTAAAAGCAGTTAAAGAAGCAGCAGCAAAACGCTTTGAAAATTTGCTAGCAGACATGGAGTTAAAAATACGGCAACGGGTACACTGTAAAATCCGATTAGTTAACCTTACTTAAAAAAAGCTTGCAAACCGATTGCCTTAAAAAAATCAAGTAAAGGAACTTGTTACAGGCAAGTAAAGTTGACTTTGTATTGCATGTTGTAACACATGTTTATTTAGGTACTTACACTTGAGTTTAAGTATCTACTAATAATGAGTAAGGAGTACTTAACACTTTACTCGAGATGTACTTTTGACTAGTATAGCCTACTTCAAATTACTATTTCAAACAACTAAATTATTTCAAGTGAAATATACTTTATGTGCATTCCAAGCAACACATTAGGGCTGTGCGGAATTTTTCATACATACATACAGACAGACATAATGTATGTATGTATGTATGTATGTATGTATGTATGTATGTATGTATGTATGTATGTATGTATGTATGTATGTATGTCTATCGGTTAAAGTATGTGTTTCTGATATTGAGGTAATGTACAATATGTGCAATTAAAAGGCGGAGTGCAACTTTTTCTCTCCATTGGTACTAAACTGGCAGTTTAGTCATCAATTGTGGAGTTACTGCTGGAGATGGAGTAAATAAAATCGCTTGTGCTGTAGTATTGTTGCTATTTGAGTTAAATTAGCTTCACAAGGTTGATTATTTTTTGTAGAGCACAAATCTATTCTAACATCCATTAACCACCCTCACTTTACATTTATGGTTATTGACTGCATCAGGTGTTTGAACAAAGTCAATCATCAAAGAACAGCTCTTATAGGACTTCACAGGTAGATTATCATATCTGACCTTTGGCCAAACGTGTTCTGATAACAAAAATATGAATGAACTACCCTGATGGTCATTATGGCTAATACATGAATACCATAGATGCCCAACGAAACACCACTCAGGCCCAGATTAACTTCAAAGGTAAATCCCATCACCAACATGAGCAGGGAATTCTGTCAGTACTGTAGATTCTCCAACTCTGCAACCAGTATCCATTAAGGCCACAGACACTCCATTAATTTGCATGATCCATAAGGGAAGTGGCAGGATATATTGATATCAGAAAGAGGTGTTATTTAAAGTAGGGATATGTTTAGATGTTAATGAGGCAAAACATGGCTGACCATGACTGATGTTACTCATATTTTAGGGATTCTGGCGACAACAGTGACTAAAGCTTGGATCTTTGAGTGAGTTATTTTATGCTCTCTGATCGATATTAAAACATTACATTAAGATAAGATAATCCTTTATTAGTCCCGCAGTTGGGAAATTTGCAGGGTTACAGTAGCAAAGGGGTAAAGTACACACAAGAAAAAAAAAGTGATATAAATAATAAACAGTAAAACAGTAATAATATACAGTAAGAAAAACAGTGTTTTCTAATGCATACTAGCATGCAGTTCACTTGGGAGGTTGTATGAATGGAATTTGACTCAGAAAATGATTACACTTGGTCTTTCGAATCAAATGAAAATCTATTTTCTCTTTTTTTGCTCAAATTTAATCATTCAATCCACAAAGTATTTTTGAGAGAGAGAGAGAGAGAGAGAGAGAGAGAGAGAGAGAGAGAGAGAGAGAGAGAGAGAGAGAGAGAGAGAGAGAGATATAGTTCCTATAGTTCTGTAGCCACATTTTGGGAAACCACTGCAACAACATGAAAATGATAATCAAAAGGGATCAAAGATCTCAGTCTGGAAGGGCATTTGTTGCTTTACATTGTCCTCTTAGCTGCAACATGGCCAGGAAAGGCCCCCGTCGTTGACCCTTTGTACTATTTAATCTTTGACTATGATAAATTAAAACGTGGGATCATGTTCAGGGCCTCAATCTGTCCCATTTAATCAAAGACCAAAACCTCTGTTCCTGTTCAGCTTGTCACAATTCCCGTATATTTTAAAAGAGATAAGCATTTTATGGCTTTGTTTCTGATTGAGCTGTTGTAATTGGAACATCAAGCAAAACAAGCAACTACGCACAAGGAAGTATTACTTCCTTGACTTTTATCAGCAGGTATGTTGGTGTTTGGTTTGGTTCCAACTACACCGACAAAAGCAGGAGTTTACTCTGTGTGACTAAAATGTAGAATGTAATTAGTTTTGACTGGCTGCTAGTATTTTAACTGCAACATTTTAACATCAAGCACATACATGTAGCCGTTCCTAGTAAAATGAATTTACTCAATGTTTACTACAGTTATCAGAGATTGCCAAACCACGCTAACTGATCTATACAGTCATTTAGCCAAGGTTAAGATGTTTATGGTGTGCTGCAGTTCCCTTACAAGCTTTATTAACTTGATTCTCTTTCTTGAGTAGCTATCACTTGTACACAATTGTCAAGTGCAGTGTAATGTAATTTATGTGTAACACACAGTATATACTGTGTATTAAGGCTGTTAAGGATAATATTCCTTGTCTGTCATTACAGGAGGCAAAATGTGGCTATGTCATCATCCTCATGGCGCTGTACTGGTGTACGGAGTGTATCCCTCTGGCTGTGACCGCCCTGCTGCCTGTCATTCTCTTCCCCATGATGGGCATCATGGAATCAAGTGAGGTATTTCCATCTGTTTACTTGACCACACATTTTAATAAACCACTTCTTTGAATGGGATTTTGATTTCCTTACTTGTTTTTTTCTTCCCTCATCCAGGTTTGTATTCAGTACCTGAAAGACTCCAACATGCTCTTTATTGGTGGGCTGCTGGTGGCCATCGCTGTCGAGCACTGGAACCTGCACAAGAGGATCGCCCTTAAAGTGCTGCTTATTGTGGGGGTGAAGCCATCTCTGTGAGACTTTTACATACTAAAAACTGCTACAATATAAAGTGTGTGGAAGAAAAATTACTGGGTTGCACAAAGCCCTGACCTGAACCCCATCCAACACCTTTGGAATTAACTGGTAGCCCGACAATAAGGCAGGTCTTATTGTTGGTGGTCGACCTCAGTAATACTCTAGTGGCTGATTGGGAGCAAATCCCTGCAACCAGGTACCACATGTTGTGGAAAGCCTTTCCAGAAGAGTGGAGGCTTTTATATTGTAATTTTTGAGTCCACATACTTTTGGCCATATCATGTATATCATCTCTATTCTGTTTCTCTTTCCATGCTGTCTTCAACTTCAACTTCCATCTCATCATTTGTTTTGCGTCCTCTCCAGCCTGATGATCGGTTTCATGAGCACCACAGCCTTTCTGTCCATGTGGATCAGTAACACGGCCTCCACAGCCATGATGGTGCCCATCGCCAACGCTGTGCTGCAGCAGCTGTGTGACACGGAGGCCAACGCTGAAGAGAGGGATTATAACCTGTCTGCTGCAATGGATAACCAGGCATTCGAGATGGGGGACACCAAAGAGAGCAAAACGATTAAACCAATGGACAAGGCCATCGGCATGGGTGTGTATGACTTCTTCTTTTTACATGTTGAAGAGAATGTTTCTTAATTCTTTGGGTGCTATTTTTGTTGTTTTACTGTTGTTGCTCTAATAATGTTTTGCAGATAAAGATGACCAAAAAGACATGCAGGAAAATTGCATTGTATCAAGTACGTTACTTTTCAAAACTTTGTCTTTAAAGTTAGACTCTTGTTTAGAAAATAATAATAAAAGGTCAAAACAGAGCATACAAGTAGATGAATAAAAGTGCCACAGTACAGGGCACATGCATTCTTGTTTTGGTTTGTATGAGGTTTCAAATATTAATCTTAAATTTACAAAAAGTGCTTGACCTAAACGTTCCCAAAACTCTTGAAATCCGTGTGTTACTCTGTGTTAAACAATTACAGAAACTGATAAAGCATGGATGCCAAAACAATAAATGTATTTTACATTCAAGACGCAACAATTAAAATGTGTTTTCAATGCTGAAGGTCTGTTCTCTGTCTCCCCAGCGGTTTCTGACAGGAGTCCAGAGGCCGAGCTGCGCAGACTGAAGAGGGAGGAGAAGTATTTGAAGCTGACGAAAGGCATGAGCCTCAGTGTTTGTTACGCAGCAAGCATCGGTGGGACGGCCACCCTCACTGGAACCACACCCAATGTCATCCTGAAAGGCCAGATTGATGAGTACGACCTGCACAAATGCAGATAAACACACAACACATGCATATAAGCAAGCTTCCCGAATGCAGATCAACTCTCTGGTCCTGGACTCAATCTAAACCAAGATACCCAGTTATATCTTCCTTTACTCACAAAGGGGCTAGGTTGACCTATTTGCACTGATATTCCTTCACAACTACAATAGTAGGCTATTTCTTCGGTCAACATTCTTATGTTTTTTTTCTTTTACATTATACTCACAGATTGCATTGTTGAGATCGAGGCATGTGGCAACACCAGTTAACCACAGTGTCTGTTGAATGCAAATGGACTTGACAAGTTACAATTAAGTCTCTAGTTTCACTTATTATTGTTCTTAGGATACTAGGATGGAAAAATGACAATTTGAGCACACTCAATCTTCTATCCATCAGATTGAGTGTCTGTTAAAAGAGTGCTTTCCATTGTAAACTTGCATTTGCACAAAACTGGGATATGAAAAATTGATCAAAACTCTGCAACATGTAATGGACATTTACAGTGGACTAATGCATTTGTTTTCACTTCAACGTAGATGGTTTACTGATTTACCAGAACATGGACTCTTTTAATATGTGCAGGATCACTCTTGTAGTTGCCAAGTGACCCCTGTTTTAAAGCCATGTCAAGTAGATTCAATGATTAAATGTGGATATTAAGTGTTACACTACTCACTGATAAGGGATAACCAAAAAAAAGAATAACACCCCGGTTGTACAAAACTAAATTGTTTGAGTTCTACAGTTTTTGTGATCTCAATGCTTTCTTTTTCATCATCAACAGACTCTTCCCAGATAACGGAGGCATAATCAACTTTGCAAGCTGGTTTGGCTTTGCATTCCCCAACATGATGCTAATGCTCGTCTTGTCTTGGTTGTGGCTGCAGTTTGTGTTTTTGGGCTTTGAGTAAGTTTTACGGACTGGTGTCGTACTCTGCTCTGATATCTTATGACTACGCTCAGATTATTAAAGCATTATTCATTTCTAACATTATGTTATTCCAGTTTGAAAAAGTCCTTTGGATGTGGCACAAAGAAAGATGATGACAGGGAGGCTTACCAGGTAATCAAAGATGAGTACAACAAGTTGGGGAGGATGAACTTCGCTGAGGGTTGTGTACTGACTATCTTCACGTTGCTGGTCCTTCTGTGGTTTACCAGGGAGCCTGGGTTCATACCCGGCTGGGCCACTGTGCTCTTCAACAAAGACAAACCGTGAGTATAACTGTTTATCATTCAGCTTTTCGTGAGAGGTGACCAGTTAACCAGGGATAGTCCAGTATAGGAGGAGAACATAAGGGTCTAATTTTAAGGGTTTATCAATCACTGAACTTGAGTCTTTGTGGTTAGCAAAGTATACAGATGTTTTATCACTACACTAGCCTCAAAGTAGTATCTTGAGTATTTTCGTAATACATGAAATGCAGACATTTCAAATGTGTTTTGTCATCAGGTACGTCACGGATGGCACCGTAGCCATATTAATGTCATCACTCTTCTTCTGCATCCCTTCCAAATGGCCGAGATGCTGCGGGAACTCTGAGGACGGTAAGTCAGCTGGCATGTTTCAGGTTTTGTTTGAGCAACAGGTGCATTTATATACATATCTTATTATAAAAAGGTGTATAAATTGACTCCACCTTTTTTGAATATCACATCAAAGGGTCATTTAAGTCGTAAGTCTATGTTCATGTTAATACCGTCATTTGTTGAGAAACATTGATAAAATAGTGATGAGAAAATGTATAAATCATGTGTTCAGAGGAATACGACTATGTTGAAGGCATGAACTTGATCTCTTTTGGGCCCTATCTGCACGTCTGGACAGCACCATGGGAAGAGTTCATTCACTGTTGCATCACATTTTATGTTTGCGGTTTAGTTTGTCATATGAAGATAGGAGTGCAGTTTTATGAGCATATTAGTCCTCTATCTGTGTACTATACCTAAGATACAGTCAATGACTTTTACTGCCCGTGAAAACTCATTTCACTGATTCAGCACATTTCTATTAAATGTTGTCCCGACTCCTTCCTGAATTGTAGCCTGATAGCCCCAAGGTCAAGCCTGTATAATGCTGTGCTGTTCCCTAGACAAATTACTTTTGTATCAATGAATTCTTTTTCCCCCTTGGTAACTTAAGTTAAGCGTGTCTTGCTTCTGCCTAAAAGCAACAAGTTCTTTAGTACCTGTCAAAAAGTGGAAAAGCAGTGTGTTTTGTACACAGAGAAGTGACACAATGATTAACACACACTTAAAAGTAAAGGGTTTGAAAGCTAAGAGGCAGACTTTGAGGTGCCATAGTCCATTTAAAAGAATGAATCCACATAAACACGTTTTCATTCGGATTATTTTGATGGCTGTTCATCCCAATCACTTTTTATCTTTACAGAACACATTTATAGTCACAGCATCTTATCTTCACACAATAAAAGCTCGGCTTTTCTAAAGTTGGTTGAAATATATAATTGTTTATGACTGTCACCTCCAAAGATTCTCTTTATTCTCCTTGTTGTAAAAGGTGCTCCTGCTGAAGCTCCTCCACCTCTGCTTAGTTGGGATGTCGTCCATGAAAAGATGCCTTGGAACATCCTTTTGCTTCTGGGAGGAGGTTTTGCATTGGCACACGGAAGTGAGGTAAAGCAGTTGATCCTCAACTCCACAGCTTTCTCAAGATAATCTTTGCTTTACATGTTTGGACGCTGATGTGTGTTTCCCCACCTTGCATTCAGAAATCTGGACTTTCGGTGTGGCTGGGGGAGAGTCTCATACCGCTGCAGAGCATCCCTCCTTTTGCCATCTCCATCCTGCTGTGTCTGCTGGTGGCAACATTCACTGAATGTTCCAGCAACACTGCCACCACCACGCTCTTTCTGCCTATACTGGCCTCCATGGTGAGACAGGACGTCATCCTCTCTCAATCTTTAAAAGAATACGTAAACATTTTTGGCCGAACAAAAACAACTGCTGTTTCTCATCAACAATGTAGCCATGAATGATTTATACTAACATGTGTGTGAATGTCCCTTTTTAATGTGTTTAATCCAGGCAACCGCTATCAAGATACACCCACTGTACGTCATGTTTCCCTGCACCATCTCTGCCTCGCTGGCTTTCATGCTGCCTGTCGCCACTCCACCCAACGCCATCGCCTTCTCCTACGGCAACCTTAAAGTCATGGACATGGTAAGGTATTCAGTAAATATAGACCCCATAAGTGAGCATGTTGACATTCATGCAGTATTTTGCATAAAGGCTCGTATCTATTTTTGTATAAATGGCTTAGATTAATCATTATAGCTGATCATTATCATCTATTTGCACACACACACACACACACACACACACACACACACACACACACACACACACACACACACACACACACACACACACACACACACACAATATCCTTAATATTACCATGGAACTAAGCTCAGGCAGCCTGAGTACCAAATGTGTATATTGAGAAAATATGTATCAATATCTATTCTGATAGGATGTTGTGAAAACACTGTATCCAAATATAATAGTATTGTTTTTCTGGTTGTTCCAGGCCAAAACTGGATTCATTCTGAACTTTGTTGGAGTCATGACCATCAACATTGCCATTAACACGTGGGGCGTGCCCATGTTCCAGCTGGATACCTTTCCCAGTTGGGCTAATGTCACCAAATCTCCTTGAATGGGAACTCAGGAAAATGGACACGGAGAATTTGGGGGAAATTCACAATATCTGTGTATTGATTAGGATTCCACCACTGGAGGACTGGGCTGGCAGGCGACTTGGTATTTTTTAATATAAAGCTCAATACTCCAGCCAGTACAGCCTGATGTGCATTGAGGCCTGTACTTGAGACGAGTCATTCAAATTATAACCTTCCTCACATTGTGATGCTCAGAAACCAGCTGGACATACTGATTGGAAAAATTGGAGCACCTTTTGTTAATATTTTTGACTGAACTTGAGTTTCGTTCATCTCGATAAATAATCTTCTGGACTATCAACCAAGCACCTTTTTCAAAACTCCATAATAACCTTAAAGCATATTGTAATTGAAGTGGTATCGCAGCAGTGGCGGGCCGTGCATTTTCTACATGGGCCTTCTGTGCCGCCTGATATCGTATACATAAATACGCGCATGATGGGATGCTGCGTCATTAACGGACAATGCATCAACACATCAACAAGAACAAATTCACAAGAACCAGTCATATTTAGTTATAACAAAACATGAGAAAACAATCCAACAAAAGTGCGGCACTAAAACACTGCACACTGAAGAGCACGAGCCACGATAAGAAGGAACGATATTAACTATACAATAAAATAACATCATAGACACATTAACACAACGCTACTGCAGATGTAAAAACACAAAAGCAGTTCACTCACCAGATGCTGTTCACTTAAAGACAAAGTCCATCCTCCTCTCTTTGTTAACAAACAGTTAAATGACGCCGTTGTGAAGTTTATCGGTGCGCTTCAGTCCCAGTAACAGGTCCGTAACCTTTCGCGAGAAAAGCGTTGTCAGTAAATCTGCCACCAAGACCGTTTCTCCTCCTCCTTCAGCCATTGAGTGTTACAAAAACTACACCAAGCAAAACACTAAAAATGTCATAACTTCTCTTATGTTTCAGCCTGAATTGTTCTTACTCCTACTGAGTTCTGCTAGCAGCTAGCTAGCTTTTTGTTGACAAAAGTCACGTTTAATTTTTTTTGCTTACGCTGGTCCACTGACCAATCACAGCGCATGTTAATGCTGACGTACTTCCAGGCGCTGGCGCGTCAAAGAATACGCCCAGCTTGTCAAACTAAAGATCTGATTGGTTGAAGTCAATGACAATCAAGATAACGTCCCCATGTACTTTAATCTGCAAAGGCCAGCTAGAAGGCCTCGGGCCGCTCTTCTTCCATAGAGACATAGAGGTGAAATCTGATTGTATAAAAGCTGCACTAGAAGCAGCGCGGCAGGCTGGAAGCAGAGCAACAGAGGAAGACAGGAGCTGTGCAATGAGAAAATAAGATAATAGGGAACATTTTTTATCATACATGTAGTGTATTTGTGAAAAATTAAATGATAAAATAGCTAAAATGTTGTGATTCTGTTTAGGCTTAGCTGGCCCTGACGGCCCACCACTGTATCCCAGGGTAGTCAGCTTTCTGGAGAAGGAAGGAACGAAACACATAGCCCTCATTGTGCAGCTCTCCCCTCTGTCCTAAGCCCCTCCCACCAGACGAGCACAGACATATATGCACACACTTCATACAATAACCTCTACGAGTAGTCATTCATTTCCAACATCATCTCAAATGTCATTGTGATCCTGATGCTGTTATATAGTCTATGAGAACTACCATTTTGTTTTCTTTGCAAACTTGTGGGCCTGTAAAGACCATTATTTGAGGATCTAGCACTCTACAATATTAGAGCGGTTTAGCCTTCTGCTAACCACAATGTCTACGGTTAGCAGGAGGCTAAACGATTGGCAACATTTTTCTCCATCTCTGAAATGCTTCGTCAATATTTTTAGACTCTTTTTTTTTTATAAGTCTGTCTTCTTCTTTTTTTATTGCTTTTTAGTGTAGGAATGTTATTGCCAATACTGGAATAGCAACATAGGATATAGAATACAAGATATTCTATATCCTATTTCTGATATATATATATATATATATATATATATATATATATTCTGCTTTCACCATCTGAAGAGATGTGCTCCCGTCATGGTTTAGATCGTCTAAAGCCTGAAAACAGAGCCAAGACGAGGTCTAGTTTTCTTTCAGACCACTTGAATTACAATATGCTTTCTTTGTCCAATGATGCCAAAAATAAACTGCCTACCCCAGCTTGAAGTGATTTATATATATATATATATATATATATATATATATATATATATATTTTGTTGTAAGTTGCTGCTACCCCGACACCAAATTTCCCCTCGGGGATTAATAAAGTATATATTCATTCATTCATTCATTCATATATATATATATGTATATATATATATATATATATATATATATATATATATATATATATATATATATATATATATATATATATATACATATATATATATATACATATATAATGGATGGTAACATGGTTGTCTGAATAAAGAGTCTTGATACAATAGAGAACCATAATTATCATCACTTTCTCGGTTATATCTTTTGAGCAAATTATACACACTGTACTACATTCAGGTTTGAAAAAAAGTTTGGTTACTCAAACTAATTTGTGTTATCCGTCAACAACAGAATATTCAACTTCCAGGAAAATAAATCTTTGGAATAGAGATGCTGCAGGATTAAGAGCTCACTGTAGTTTTTGAGACTGTTATGACTGGTCTATGTATTTTAATGATGGGATCAAATCTCATTACATCCATAGGATTAGGACTAGTGGATCCTCAATTGATTTAAAGAGAGCAAAGAGCACAGAAGGCAAATCTCTTCAAAGGGTCAATGTGGGAGAAATGCAAAATGATGGAAGGTAAGATAAATCAATTTTAGGAAACTGATTGAAAACATTGTATTTAACCCTTTGACAGAGATCTGTATATCTCTGTAAGTGAAGAGCAAAAGGGATTTTAAAATGGGGAAATACCATACACATAGATCAAAAGCATAAACTGTTGGGAAATCCAAAACATTTTTGTTTAATCTAGCGGCCATTCTTCTGGTGAAGACTGAAAGACGGCATCATTCAGAGGAAAACCTCTCACTCTTGTTGAATTGGTGCTCACAGTTATGAAGGTGTGATGGATGCTTGTTATCTGAGGTAAGACAATATCATTATGTTGTGACATCTTCCGTCTTGTCGTATTTTGATCCCTTTTAGTCGTTTCCTAATCACAAATAGAAAACCTGCATTCAGAATGTAAAATATCTTCTGCTTAAAAACTCAGGTGAATTGTTAGTATTTGGTATAAGTCACAGGTTACTGACCATGTGAAAGATTCTGTTCGTGCACAATGTCTACTTATCTGCATGTATCAAAAGCGTGCTTTATCAAAAAAGAGCGCTTTACCACTTGACTGTACTTGGCATTTGAACATGTTATTTTTAATATGGCACCAAAATTACAGACAGCTGCACATCTTAGTTATGAAGTATCATTGAGACAGGTAAAGTAATTGCTGGATTTCTATAACCTCACCCTGAAGCCATAATGTGAAGTATTCAGTGATAAATCTCGCTGCCGCAGGGACTCAATGTTTTCCACCAAGTTGTCAAAAGACACTCATAAATCACTGTAAATCACATTATATGCATCTTCTGATTTACGATTATTTCTTTATTAGAGAAATTATTAGAGAATTGTTAAATTTTTTAAATGAACCATGAAGTAAACTTGTGTTAATAATAATTTATGTTATTAATTTGCTCGGACAAACAGCCTCAGATGCTGGTTCCTTTAATGTTTATTAACTGAGTTTATTATGACAATCTAATAAAATAAATCCTGCCTTCAGGAAGGTTACACTGTTCATTGTACGTTGACTGTAGAACGGTTTTGAGGCTGCAGTTTGTGGTGAATTGATTCTGTCTTTGGTATTTCGGGGGCCGCTAGACACAAAACAGAAGCATATTTCTACCTCACAAAATCATGTTAATATTTTCAGACTTTATTTTCAGGCCTATTGTTTTTGAATTACTGGATACATTTACATTTTACATCTTCAAGTTTTTTTTTATCTTCATCATTATTGCAACAAACACCAGGCTACAATCCTCATCAGATATTCATCATCATTATTCAGTATTCAGAATATTATAATTTACATCTTCCAATGACAGTTACCTGTCACCGTGTTGTAATTTAGCTCTGATGTTTTGACCAGCGTATCGGTGATTCATTTTAGGTTATTGTTGAATAGATGCAACCCTTGTGGGCAGCCAATGACTCAAATTAGGACGCTGATATCTGTGATTGGAAAGATTATTTTACTGGTGCTTAATAATACTGGCAGGTATTAGAGCAGATTAAAGAAACACAGCTTGATGCTTTTAGATAAATAAATAAAGGGTAAATAACTAGCTCTGCAAAACATGATATGTCAACTTAGAACACACAAGCACTGGAGCAATTATTTCTCAGCAGACAATGAGACTTTCACTGAAGTGCCCTCTGCAATCTGTTCCCACATTACACCCTCCTCAAGAACTCCATCTTTGGCAAAAAGAGCCTTCGGCAGTAGCTTCGCTCAGCAGAAGCCTTGCACTGTAACACAAGAGTTTTTTTTGATTCTGTAATTAATCCTCTATCTCTCTGTCATTCTGCCTCGCCCTCTCACTGAGGACAGAGTTTGTTCAAGGTATATGAACAAGCTACGGCTACAATTGTTTTCCAGGTTCATTGGGAGGATAGGATAGGAATCTACCTGTATTGACATACCTCTACTCCCTCTCCGACTTTCTCCTTTATTTCTCTGCCTCTCTTACTCTTTCAGCCTCATACTGTCACTGGAAAGGTTTCAGAGAGGAATCTCTCAAGAAAAAAGGAAAAAATGCTTGAAAATACTCCAAAGTCACCATGGAGCTTCTTAAAAAATGTGTAGGATCTGCCTTGTCTTCTGAGATTAGTTTGACTTCACATTCTGCAGACCATTGCATATAATGGGTATGCCCATTAGTTATTACCTTAACTCCTATAGGCTGCATCAAGAACTGACATTTCTAGATCGACAGCTTCTGTCTCCCAGAGTAGCCAGTGTTTTGGGTTCAGTTTGCTCCAGCTGTAACTTTAAGTGTGTGCTTGCATGCTTTAAATGCACAAATGATTCTACCTGCGTCTACTTGTGCACCCGTTTGTTTGAGAGTGCAGCACATGGAACTAGATCCCATTATAGACAGCGTTTGCTATGGGCGAGCTTAGAAACCAGGGCACTGCGCCCGGTCTGTGCCACTGGCTGTGATCAGTAGTGTATCTTATGTCCCGTTCAGACAAGTAACCATTCAGTCAGGCAAAGAAAGACTGATGGAAGGAGGAAGAGAGCGCTGCCAGCTGCCAATGACTGCACCAGTAGATGTTTTGGAACCTGTTGCAGCAGGTTTCTCTTTCTGTATATCTTATTGCTGGGCTAGCCTGGACGAGTGCCAACACACACACACACACACACACACACACACACACACACACACACACACACACACACACACACACACACACACACACACACACACACACACACACACACACACACACACAACGCACACACATTCTGTGTGTCACAATGATATTCCGAGCTGCCAAAATCTGAAACCAGCCCATCGCCCACTTCCATACATATTTAGACAGTCGATCTAATTGAAGTGCTTCACTGTGAGGGTTGTTGAGCGATAATGGGCTCAGATGTGGTCAGAGGTTATGGCTCTGACTGAGAAAATTGGACTGAAACTACAAATCAGAGTCGAGAGGGGGCAGTTATTGTTTGCAAAGTTTAGGTGAGTTAATTCGATAGTTTTCCACTATGGGAATGTTGGTGTTTATTTAAACTGCTGCAATAATTTTTCTCTGATTTGCACTCTGTTACCATCATGTTATGTAGAACTAAGAGAGAAAACATTACTGCACCGATACTGTTGGCACTGCTGTAGGTGCTGAATGCTTGTTAACCGCTGTGAACCTGTGAACAGCAGCCGTCTCATGTCAACACTGTCAGGATACAATCCTGACAATTAGGTAAGCAGATGTACCTGTTCTTGTCTTCTGATTACTATAGACATGAAATAACTTATACTTCGCGAACGCTTGTGTAAAAGCTTGTGAACATTTTAGCAAATTCAAGGTACTTTTTACATGACTATTCCCATGCGATGCAACTTTATACTTCTACTCCACTACATCTCAGAGGTAAAGATTGTACTTTTTACTGCATTACTCTACAGTGAAAATCATGTATCTTCAAATGTCGTGATTTTTTGTTTGAATTTGTCTGATAAACTGAAGGATGAAGTGTGGTTTTAGGTGTAAATATAAAAATGATCCTTAAGCTAAATAAACAATCAATAAAACGCCGGATGAGCTGGAAAACTCATCGTTACAAAGCTGAAAACAGGGCAGTGTTTATATGATGATTTTATAGAATATGATATATTGCTGTCGATTAAACTATCCAAACAGTATACATTACATTTGCACAACAGGATAATGTACTGTATATGTATTAATTTATATTTATATATATTTATATTTCTTAGCTTTAATCAGAAGCTACATTTTCATGCTTTGAAGACAGAAACAATGTGAATAATCCTGCTGGATGCGGTAGTATGTTTTATTTTCAACACCACACCCAAGATAAATTTCCTTTTAAAAATGCCACACTGCACAAATATGCAGCAGGTGATTTATTCTTTCACAGTAGCGCTACAAATGACAGGTGATCCATGACACGGCTGATGACACCATGATCAAACCTTACTGGCCAAAGCCCTAGCTTTTGTTCCTTCATACAAACCATAAAGATATGATCTGAAACCATAAAAAAAAAAAAAAAAACTTGTGAAAATATATTTGTTGATTGATTTGTCTTCTTTTAAGACTCTGCATTAAGTGACATCCACTTTGTTACATCATGAACACAGGGTTAGTTGAATATTAGGATTACATTAGGTAGGGAGAGGATGATGACATTTAAAGAGTTGAGTGCGTTTTTTTTTTTTTTTACCTATTGGAGCTCTTTCAGCATCAATTTAATCGAAGCACGTATATCTTCTTCATAATGTGCCGAAAATAATAAATTAACTCTCAACCAACATGAATGTGAAAGATAGAGACAGACTTTTTCTCCTTCCTACAGTTGCTTATAACTGATAATTTGTGCCAACAATCAATAACTTTGCAATACATAAAACAAGACGAGATGATTCAAGTCAATGAAATATTGCATCTTTATTGTTGAAATTGAGCAAAGATTGAAAACGCTAAATACAGTTGTTTACAGACTGTTTCCCAATCTTATTATTTTAAGTCGTTTTTTTTAAGATATTATTTATTTAGGTATTTGGAGTAGGGGTGTAAGAAAATATCGATACTCAACAGTATCACAATATTATATAATAATATTATACTTTGTGATTCATCAATTCTCAAAAACACTATAGATTTTTTATATATAGTTTATATGTGAAAAATCTTGGCAGACTGGCTTCAATTGCACACAAGCTACAGTTCTCCTTCTGTGCAAACATTTGTTCTCAGGTTTTTCTGGAGCTGATATGAGGCTTCGGCCGTGAGTTTGACAAATCAAGTGTTTATCTAGTACGAACTTCCCTCTTTCTGTTACTGTCACTTATATCTAAAACTCTGTACAATTTGAAGTTTTTAAAAGATCACTGTAGAATTATTTTCTGAGAAAATCAAATGTGAAGAAAAAAAGTGACTCGCATGTAGTTTTGACGATTGAGAGACACCTCTGCACCTGTGCCTCAATGGGTTATCTCAGAGATCTAAAACAGCTCAGTTTCTTTTCGGGATCTTACACACACACACACACCACTGCTGAAGTTTATGCTTCTCTTTCTGTAAGTGCATCCGTTCTGGTTGGTGGCAGCGTGTCTGTCAAGCAGATGAGAGGATTTGTTGCCACAGTGGGTAAAAGGCAATCTCTCAACTTTCACCTTGACACTTTAGCCTTAGTTGATGTGAACAGAAAGAGCTACGATTGCTACTTCTCTCTCTCTCTCTCTCTCTCTCTCTCTCTCTCTCTCTCTCTCTCTCTCTCTCTCTCTCACACACACACACACACACACACACACACACACACACACACACACACACACACACACACACACACACACACACACACACACACACACACACACACACACACACACACACACACACACTACAGGATAGGTGGATCCCACTTTCTCTACCTCAGCATTATTTGTCTTTACATGACCTAACAGCATGGTTTGTTGGCAGTTTTAATGAGCTTGGTTTATGTCGGGGGCTGAGGTTACCTTTACTGGAACTATGGGCCACGTGTCTGTCACCTCAGCTGGGATCAGATAACACTTCTTCACACTCAGCCGGATAAACCCCTGCCTCATGTACATCCACTTATGTCAAACTGCACTCATACTGTCAGAGGATACAGTATAGCATATCTCGCAGATTTACAGCAGAATAAAGACTCAGTAGATATGAGCTCAGAGGATCAGTAACAATAAGTGTTTTGTCAAACCAGTTGAGATGTACGTCCTGTGCCAACAGCAATATAAAGTCGAAAAACAAACAGCTTAATTTTTTTACCAATTGCTTTTCCACTCTTATCAGTTTCCACTAGTAGTTTGACATCTTGTTGTGTTGATGAGTCATCAATACCACTCTGGTTGCCTTAGCTTAGCATAGCGACTAGAAACAGGTAGTTTCTATGTGTTTAAATGGAACACAATCTGCTTGCCAACACCTTTATGATGTTTGTAGATGTTTTTACCTTTGGACAGGCCAAGGCTTTTTCTATAAATACGCCTGTCTCTACTCCTTATGCTAAGCTAAGCTAACCAGCTGTTGGTGATAGCTTCATAGTGTTTAACGTTACTAGACAGTAAGAGAGTATCAGCCTTCTCAAATCTCAAATCTACTTTTGGCAAGAAAGCAAATAATTACATTTCCAAAATGACTAACTATGTAGTTACAGTATAATATTTGTGTGACCTTTAATTTAAATTGATGCAGCTGACAATTCTAATAACTGAAACATGTCATCCATGTCACTCCCTTTGTGCCAGAAAATGCCACCGACTAAAGATAGACGACCGTCTTTCTCTCACATCGCAAATTTAGCTTGTTTTCCATCTCTTCACAGGAGCAAATTTTGGTGCAGAATGTCAGACTCGCTGACATTTTCCCACAGTGGTGGCAAGTCAACATCAACCCCTCAGGCTAGGCTACGCACCTGTGAGACCCGTGGGACCTCCTGTCAGCAAATGGCAGAATCACAGGTACTGAGCCGCCTCAGGTTTTAACCTGAAACAGCTTCTTCTGTGTGATACTGGAAATAGAAAATCATTTCTGACTCTTGTACATGCCATGCACTGCTTGTACTTTGACAAATGGCCTCAGTTTTCCACGGGCTTTCAAAGGACAACTGGTTTAATCTGCCTTTGATGTATGTCTTTCTTAAGGAGAATTAACTGGGAACATGCAGTATAACACCACAGTTTTAGAGGAATAGTTTGACATTTTGGGAAATACGTATAGTCACATTCTTACCGAGACACTCAACAAAAGAGAAAGTGAGTTAGGTATTACCAAATAGTTGTTTGCTGCTATATTAATGCTCTGAATATCATATAGAAACTTTCACATTGTTTCCCCAAAATATCAAACTTCTCCTTAAACTAATCAAACGTACTTCATTTCTCCTAGCCCAGACATCAAGTTTCCATAACTTAAAGATGAAAGTAAGGGACCATGTAGGTTGATTAAATTTGATTTGATTAAAAGGTTGTGTTTTACTATGAGAGTTTTCTAGTAATGGCCTCAGGGGATTCCCAGTAAGCATCTTTGCAGTTTCTTGGTTCAGAAATGGGAGTACATCTAGATTTACACATCAAATTTAGCCTTGATGGATTTGTCAACAGTTAGTGTAGATTGTGATTTGCAGCTCTAAAATTGATGATCCCACCACAGACTAAAGAGGACAGAGGCATCTGCTTCACCCAAGAGAGCAACAACTTGAGCTTGAGGACTGCAGATGTGAACAGGAGGCACAGTGCTGATGGGACCATCGGTTCAACACCGCGACGAGGCTCTGTTGACTCTGACCGTTACCATCCGTACCATCGACAGTTCAGCGATGGAGCAGGGCCAGCTGCGGGTGGCCTCCAACAGTGCGCGTCCTCCTTCAGCTGTCTGCAGGAGGTGTGCAGCCCTGATGCTCTTTCACACAGCACGAGACGCGAGGCATCATCATCATCCTGGGACCAGTACAACGGCAGTGTGCAGGTTTCTGAATTTATGCTACGCTCATTTTATCCTCACTTTTTATTCCAAAACAAGTTGATATCAGGAAGGCGACTATAAAATCTATAAAGAAAGGGAGTGAGTAAACATGCGGCATGTGTGTGTGTCTTTTTCCACATTGTATGCAATTACTGTGTGAAAGGGGTCATAATGATGATGAATTATCAGCTGAATCGGCAACTTCCTTCTTCAAAGGGAGTACCAGCACATTGTTTTGCTCGAAACATTACTTTTTGGTTCTCTCTGGCTTCTCTCATAGCATCACTGAAAGAAAAAAAAGCTCTAAACACCTACTGTGCACTACCCGATCAGCACCAAACAGCAGACTGACACAGTTAGCGACTAGCTGGTGAACATAGTGGAGCATTTAGCTGCTTCAATACATATATTTTTCTCAGAAGTTGGTAGAAACCAAAAACAGAGCTAAAAGAGAATATTAAACTTACCCTCATCAGGTGAACATAAACACGACTCCAAATGAATGATTGTATTACTCTGTGAGAGCTTGATGTGCAAAATTACAATTGTTTGCTATTTAGTTCAACAATTAAACAATGAACTTGTTTCCACTGCCACCAAGTGGCCAAATTAGGCAATTAAGTTAATTTAAGCAGAAATGTTATTAGACATTATACCTCTGCACATGCATATGGCTTCTCTAAACAACTTTATTCCCTATATTTGCAGAGTTCGTTCCCAGAACTATCAGCTGTACCAGTAGACCCCACCGGCTTCCTGTCTCAAAGTTATCCATTTTACAGCTCTTCGAGCCCTCTACAACAGGTTAGTCAGTGTCGGTTCACGGGTTGCTTCAATGACAGTGCAGAAGATGGGATCTGCATGATGATGATGAATAAAACCAAATATGTAGAATTACCTGAATACGATTTGACACACAATAATCTGTGAAACATATCTGTCTTTTATTGTTTCCAGTTTTCAGGTGTGTGTGTGTGTGTTTGTGTGTGTACTCTACAGGCCTCCTCTAGACAGTATCCTAATGATGATCAGTCCAACAGCTCAAAATATTCCCTCCAAAGTCTCTCCACTCAATCACAACAGGAGAGTACGACACAGTCCATCTTCCCCAAACCCATTTACTCATACAGGTAACATTGCATCACATTTCAACATAGTTTGCCATCTTTTATATTTTTGTTTTGCTTCATTGTGGAGTCAAATTTTAAGAAATTCAAACGTTTTTATTTGATTCTCATTCATTCAATATGGGTGGGGTATCTTAAAGTGCTTTGTTTGCGCCAAATGTAATATATAAAGTGAAAAATGTTTCCTTCATGCATGCAGCATCTTGATCTTCTTGGCTCTGAAGAACAGCAAGACAGGAAGCCTGCCAGTCAGTGAGATCTACAGCTTCATGACTGAACACTTCCCCTATTTCAAGGTACCACGCTTTATGTTTGTTTGTCACATATTTAACCCCAAAAAAAAAAAATCCTCAGTGGCACAACTAGAGCAGCAGTAGTCGAGAAGAACAACACTTTAACAAGCCACATACATATTCTTCTTCAGCAAGTCTCTTTGGATCAACTAATTTGTTTTCTACAGTAGATCAGTTGAAAGGTTCACATTCAGGTTAGCCCGGTGTTTTCTCGCACGTTAAAGATCACCCCAAACCACATCGGTGTTGCAGTTGACATTAATTACTTCCTCATGATTAATGTCACACTGCAAAAGTCACTACACCTGCAGATAGGTGGCCCTGGGCCAGCGGAGTGGTAACCCGTTGAGGCAGGAGGTTGGCATGGGCAGTTTAATGAGGAGAGGTTTTGTATCTGTTTAATTAATATCGACAGTGTATGTTTATGTGTGTGTATTTCGGGAGTTAGTGAGGTTGTTGCAAGGACTGTTTTGCCATTCAGTAAATCAAATTTGCTATGTGAAACCAAAGACATATCAAAATGATATGATTTTGTTAATAAAGTGCTTGGTAAAGTAGAACACATGCATCGTTGCTTTGATATTGATCAAATGAGGCAGCTGCAGGGTTGGATCGCTGTTTGAACCCTAGGTCGTCTCAAATACTGCACATTCTTCAAAGGAATCCAAGTATCTACAAATCAAATAAGTTCAGACTTACCCCTGGAAAGAGCACCTTACAGATGGCTGCTTTCCAAACAGCTGCCTGTAACATTAAGCACAGGCTGCAGGGCCAGAAAACACATATGGCAGATGATAAGCAATATTCTAAGGAAAGTCTAAGTATTGTGCAAAGCTCTGAATACTTTTGGGATATTGTCAAGTATCTTTGAGATCATTTCAGTCTGGTGGACACTTACCACGGCATGCAAATATTAAACTCTGGACAAGAGGTTTCTGAATATGTATTTCTGGGAATTTGAAACATCACTCCTACTATCTGAGTTATGTTTAATTTGCTTCATAGATACTGAAACACTGTACTGCAGTCACCCGTTTTTATTGAACATGAAGAGAGTTGCTAAGATAGGGAAAAAAGGGGAATTCAGTTTAATTGATATCTTTATTGTGTGAAACAAACTACAACTAAATATATATTTTTTGGTCCTTCCATAAAACTGTCATGGTTTATTTGTTTTAGCTGTATATACTTTGTTGTCGTACATATTGCATTTATTAAAACACATATTAATATATAGTATTTTGATTTAAAATACAGTTTGCGAGAGGGAAACAAAGCAGAGTGTAGCAATATGTTGCGTATGTGACAAATAAAATATGAAATTTGAAACTGTCTATCGGATGAATTGCCATGACAATTTGTTCAAGCATTCTTGTTCCCCAGACTTTGGTGAGCCTCAGCTGAATAACACATGTTAACATACTCAGTGGTAAATATTATGCTAAATATCAGAATGTCAGCATTGTCATTGTAAGCATTTGAGCATGTAGACTTTCAGTCGTGTTAAATTATCCTTGGCTACTTTTCACTTCCAAAAGAAAGAAAGAAAATTCAAAAACATTCACTGTTCCAGCTTGTGAGGATTTGTGTTGCTTTTTTTATTTTATGTATGTAATAGAAGGTCATATATAATTGATATATGATTGATAAACTATATGAGGATGTCACTGAGATTATATTTGACAATTCTCCCAATTTTATGTCATTTTATGAATAAAATGATATGTGTCCTCATGGCACAGTGCTATAAATACATAAGTAGCCACCCTAATAATGTGTGCTCATTGCTTTTCTTTGTGTACCATGAAATACTCTAACATGACTTTATAAGAACAGCCAAGAACAGCTGCTTTAGACCTTTTCTTTCCCATCTTCTGCATCTTTTCACTGCTCTCGGTTTTCAGTCAGCTCCTGATGGATGGAAGAACTCAGTGCGTCACAACCTCTCCCTGAACAAGTGCTTTGCGAAGGTGGAGAACAAAAATGGGAACTTGTCCCGTAAAGGCTGCCTTTGGGCTCTCAATCCCGCCAAGGTGGAGAAAATGCAGGAGGAGCTGCACAAGTGGCGTCGCAAGGACCCCATCAGCGTTCGCAGGAGCATGGCGAGACCAGGTGGGTCCCTTAAATGTATTGAAAGAAGTCAGTACCCAAGAAGATAACATTCATTAATTACAGTAATAGTTCAAAATAAACTGTACAAATGTTTGACCTTTTAATCAGTTCTTGCTGGTCTCTCTAGTTCTGAATTTTTAGTACATCTTATTTGATTCAAACTTAATTTGAATACACACTTTTTTCTACAGAAGACCTTGATCGTCTACTGGGAGAGAGACCGAACAAACTCAGGTCTCTGACCCCTTACACCAACCCAGCTTTGTTATCCAGGGTGGCCTCTATCTATGGCACCACCTCATCATTCACCCAAGCCCAGCTCGGTCCACTGTTACGGCGTCCACAGTATACACATGTTCAACCTCAGCAGCCCTGCTACCTTCCCCCTGCCGCCGCTCACCCCAACAACTCCTTTGCCCTGTACTCACCCTGTGGGCAGCAGCCTGCAGCTGGCGTCCCATCAGCCACTGGAGGCTTGCACTCCCCCATGGCTGGTAAGATGCCACCTAGTTACAACGGCGCCCTGCAGGCTGGGTACAGCTCCAGGAGCATGCAGAACTTGCTGTTGGAGGGAGACGCCAGTTATGACATCGACACGCTCAACCCCAGTCTGACTGACCTGCAGCTGCAAGGTACGAGAGACACGGGGGGTGGGTGGGGGGGGGGGGGCATATGATGGCTAGGAATATCCATGTGTCATCATCTAATTTACCTTTCTCACAGCAGACATTCACAGCAGACATTTTGACTTGTCAATGCAGGAAAAGCTGCATATATCATATACTGTGGCATATAAGAGATCTGTGACAGATATATTTTTCTTTTCTTTTCTTCAGGTAACTTGTGGGAAGAGTTACAGCAGGACAATTTGGTGTCTGATCCACAAGTTACCACCGTGACTCCGCCCATGACCTCTGCCCTGCAGGACCACCGCGTCCAGACCGGCTGCCCGCGGGTCACGTCTCCTGGCGGTCAGACGTCAGAGGGGACAGCCGTCGGGCGACAAAAAGCAGAGGAGGAAGAAGAAAACACAGGCAGAGTCTTTGATCAGCACGGTTGTTTGAATGGATTGCAACCTGCAGGTTATTCAGGGGTGGAGAGTCTTGCTGGGTATCTGACTTCCTGTACCACATCAATCTCCTTAATATAAACCTGGCTGTTTGGGCTCTTTCACACTCTCTGACTATTGATGTCCTATAGTTACCTGAAGAGGGAATATTTGTCATACGGAGCTTCTTGCCAAAGTATTAGCTTGGTGGTTTATTTAAACCATGAAATCCACGAAATAGGAAATAGTTATATCTTTATTCTGTCTGTTTCTATATACATTTCTTCGACCCCCATATTTATTTAATTGCAAGCGCTCCAGTTATATAGTATGGTGAGTTAGCTAGTGATAATAGGTTTTATAAATAGAGAAGTATACAGGGAAACAGTTGATAAATGTAAAATTGTAATTCAATTCCTTATTGAACACTTTGTGAATTTGCTATTTATTTACCTTATACAAACTGTTTTGCCACATTGATTATATAATGTCATATTAATTCATGTATTTTTAGGTAATTCTAAAAACTATTTTGTCATTTATGAATTTTCATATCCAATTAAATATAATTTAGTAAAGTTGTTTATGATGATAAGGTGGATTTTCTCTGCTTAAGCACCTTACATTGAACTGGCTGCGACCTGAAACAAATGTATTTGCCTGAATTATTCTGCTATGTTATGTGAACTCATATACTGTTAATAAATGCTTTTCATTGCTGGCTGCTTTTTCAACTAACAAACAAACGAAAAACAGTTATGCAGGTTTGAATTTCTTATTGAATATGTTGAATATCATTATATTAATAGTATTTAAAGCAAACCACATTGTATAGTTTACACTCCACTGTGGTACAAGTTCATCATAAGAACGCTGATGGCTAATACGGATGTCACAACATGACATTTCAATATCAGGAATATTGTCAGTAGACATTTCACATTTTTTACGATTATTAACAATATGGTATAGCTAATTAACAAAAATATTCATTACCATCAACTATAGCCTTTTATTTATTTGTATTAGTCATTAATAGTGGTTGTTTGAATAAAACCCCACAATTAAAATGATACGGAAATAAAAAACAATTTTTTATTGAAAACCAACCTATTTGTAGGCCTCTGCTCGAAAATTGCATACCCAAACTAAAAAGGGTGTGCAACCACTAGGGCTATTTGAATAATGTTGGTGTTATAATACAAGGTACACATGTGAGATTTTATTCAGATGTGTAAATATCAGTATATATGTTACTGGTTAAGAGTAAATGAAGATGACACACAGCACAAATTTAAAGGTTTCAGGTCCGCCTAGAAAAAAAGCACTTTCAGGATGATTATTTCTTTGAAATGATGCAGCTGTAAGGTCTAACTCTAACCCAAATCATAGGCACAATATATGAACATTCTCTCTGCAAAGAGGGGTTTAGTACAGAGAAAGAGCGAGGTCTCCAAAATTTGCATTTACGCACATTTGCGCACATTTGCGCACATCTGCGCACATCTGTGACATTTGAATTTTCTCATGTACCAAACCATATATTTCACTTGTATATTACTTATGGTGTTCAATACATCCAAATACAGCAGTTTTTTTCATAAAACAAGCTATGATTTACAGTTTTATATAACAATCGTTCAGTCTGCACCCCCTAGGGGGGGATTGGTTTTGAAGTGGTTAAAACATCACGGAATTGGCAGTTTTGATGATATAGTATAAGCTGCTTAGAGCTAGTGTTAGGAAGTTAAACAAGTCATGATTCCCTTTCTTATATCTATTTGTGTTGCTATGAAAACATCTCCTTCAAACAACTGTATTCAAGGTTCTCATCATGACGCGTTATTAATTACTTTCGGCCGATGCTCATTTTTACTGAATCATTAATGTTACCAGAACGCACCATATTGTAACTAAATGGAGGCTCCCTGCGAGAGCCGGACAACAACTGTTGAAAACTTTACTATCTGTCCTCCTGCAGATTTGTCGATGATAATGTAACATAATCAGACTAGCGACTAGAAAGCATTAACCGAGAGACAGCGAGTGTGATTACTGGCAGTGGCAAGCCTGTGGCAAGTCTGTGGCAAGTCTGTGGCAGGCGTCAGTCAAGTGCCAGGACAGCGGCAAGCGAACGTCACTCATTTGGCACCCCTGGCATGTTAGTTTAAATGTATTTTCCGTCTGTTATTGACACGTTATGAAATTGTACATGTGGATTTGTTGAATACAACATTTAAACTATGGTTGTTAAGTATTATTAGTTAAGTATGTTCTGTGACCTAATCTATAAGCAGTGCTCAAAGCTAGAAGAAGTCTCAGTTATCTTCTCAACAGAAAAGGGAAATAGACACAACACAAAGTGATAAAGAACATTAATATGATGGTGCTGGGGGGCCATGCTCGTCAGTGGCACGAGTGTTCCATAGTTTGTTGGCACATAGCTACATATTATTGATTATGCTAGCTATGGTTAGCTTGCTGGCCCGTTACTAATGATAAATAGTGTGTACTTATTATAAAATGCTACCAGAAATAAATATACTCAAAACTATTTATCAAAACCTTTTTAAATACAAGTCGAATAATATCTCCACTTGTCCTCTCCTTATACGTAGTTAGGTGTCGGTAGGAGCCACGAGCTGCCAGTGCCAGTATTTGTCACAGGAGTGCCACGACTCGTCAGAGACTTCCCACCAGTAGTCAGAGAGGTGCCACCACTGGGGAGGCAGTAGTCAGAGAGGTGCCACCACTAGGGGGCCAGTACTCAGAGAGGTGTCACCACTAGGGTGCCAGTAGTCAGAGTCCTGACACTTGGCTGACCCCTGCCAGACGATTGCCACTGTGCTGCCAGTGCCACAAGGAGGAGCTCAGCCTTGCTGCATTAACCCTTAATCTAGTCTTGCGAGATGTACGTTCACCGGGCAACAATGCAAGAATCAGGACAACGCCAGTATCGCAGCTTCTCCAATTCTTACAGTTATGAAACCCTGATTTAAATAATCATGGATACAGTAAAGCCGGTTAAGCCCGATGACCCTAATGTTTAAATAGCAATGCTTGCCTGGGTGTTGGTGATAAATCGTGTCATAGTAACAATGCTGCCATCTCGTACTTAAGGTTACAGTTAAATTAGCTTTCATCATACAAAGCCTTTACTAATTATACAACTCGCAGATAGGACAATACCCTTTTTATTTGTCTTTTACATTGCTGTCATAGAAATGCAAGTTGTAACTTGCATTTTCTTCTTTTTTTTAAACCGAAAATATGGCAGCCAAGTAAATCATTTCTATGTGAATGTGTGTATATCCTGCTGTGTCAAATGTGTCAGTCCTCTAAGTTTCTATCCTTAACATTATTGAGAACTGTTTCTCTTTTCATAATTTTCTCAATGTGATTTGAACAGTTTGAAGAATATGTGCCTGCAGGGGAGGCTGACTCTCTCCCCCCCAAAAAAGAAATAATGTGTTACTACAAGTTAATAAACACGTTTGCTGACATTTGTTTTGCTGCTGTTGCTTACGTGTCTTAATTGATTTCCTTTGCCCAAGGATTGCAATAATCCAGGCTCCTTTCTCTATTAGAAAGATTCATTGATATGTGTGAATTAAATAAAGTTATTGTTAATTATTTTATTTATTATTATTTTATTTACTTATTTAGCCTCTTCTGTTTCTACTTATCTGTAAGCTTCACTGTTTTGAACATCTTTTATCTGCTCAACATGATTTTTCCCGTTCTGTTTACTTTATTGCTTCAGTTGAATCTTTTGTGAAAAAACAAACAAACAATGGATATCAAGACTTCGAAAAAATATTTATTGCAGTGATGGAATTTCCGCTGTCAAAACTTTTTCATTTTATACTTAAAACATTCATCATAATTAAAGTATACACAGTGTTCAGTACTACAGAGAACGTACTGGATATCAAAATTGGTATGGTATTGGTTTTCTGACACTTCAAAGTGGCTATTTATTTAAAAAATACTCCTTAAAGGCTAGTAGTAGTACTACATGAAAACTTACAACAAATGACACATTCACATTGACAAAGTACACATTTCTGTTGGTCGTTCAAATGAACGATGACAGAATGAATCATTCGATGTGTGCTACTAGAAATTTAAGAAACTTCTGGAGTAAAAATGTAATGAGCTTCCTATACAAACTATATAAATGTACATCTGAATGGATTCATTATTATTAAACTTTTTCTGGGTAACTTCCTTTCTCTTTATGTCTCATGGTGCGTCTCTGACTCACTGTCGCCTTTCTCTCTTCATTTTATTTGCTATTAAAACACACAAAATGTAACGTCTTGCTGATGATCAAGTGGAACCCACATATACAGACTGAAATCAACAGTATGTACAGACACTTAGCTGCCCACACACTCGCTCACACACATTGATGCAAAATGATGATAAAACTGGCAGAATTTGATGTTCCTGCAAAGAGGCAAAGGGAGAAATCTATTGGTCTGACAGCTGAATACCTGAATGAGAAATTATGCAGTGAACAGGAGGGAGACAAGAGCGTTTAATGCCAGTGAATTGTCCATTAGTTCATCTGTTTCTGGTCCTGAAGTGGTACATGTCATGTAAAATGTCTAGACTAGGGAGGAGGGAAAGGTGGAGGGTGGTCTTCCTATGGCCCCCCACTGTAGGAATAGTCTGCCTTGTTGTGCATCACCAGCTTGTTGTCCACAAAGTAGAAGCTGTCAGACTGCGTCTCGTAAGGGTGCAGGATCATCTCACGCACTGAGAGAGAGAGAAAAGAAACACCCAACACTCAGGATTTTACATAATTAAATCCGGTTAGAGCTGAGAAAACGTCTGTGTGGGTGTGTTTGTCTCTTGTGGTCACGCAGGTGTGTGTTGGAGTATTGTGTGTGACACTTACTGATTTCCTCAGACAGCGCGGGGAACTCGTAGATGTGCTCACATGTGTTCTTGCTGCTGGGCATGCAGAAGCCAAACTCGAAATCAAAGCTCTTGAGCAGCTGATCGCGGAAGTAGTGTCTCTCAATCATGCGGAAGTTGTTGATGGGTGTGTCTCCCACTGTGAACTCAACTCTGCAGAAACACAGGGAGGAACTGTATCCGTCAACATGGAAGCAAATGAGAAACTTTGGGGACTGCTCAAAGGTCAGGTAACTGTTAAAGGTTAATTCCAGTTCATTTAAACTACATTATAGATAGTATTTATGTAGTGTTGGCCCTAATGCTTATAGTGACATTAATAATAATAGAAAATAATTGCTACCATATCATTACAACTAAGTCAATCAGAACCCAACTTTTAATTAAATGTTTTGTGCTTTTCTTCTTCGTTGGTCTGATAAAAAAAAAGTCTGCTCCTTGGACCGTGGCAGTGGCCGACACAGTCTGTGGAAATATTGGATTCAAATATATCAGTGGCATCATGAAAATAGTGAAAAAGTGTTTTTGCACGATTGCCAAATTACAGGTAAGAATGAAGATGACTATGAAAATAAAGCCATAATTGTAAACATAATTGTCTTTAAATTGGTCTTCCTGAACTACAATTGACACGTGGCCTTTTCTGAGCTGCTATGCTAAATAAAACCCAACACCTCTTCTATTATATGATGCACAAAGCACATCGTATCTAACATACATTGCACTTTATTTCATGAGACCTCCTAGATTATCCAAATGAGTTAGTTATTGGATTGGATTTAAATCTGCAGTCAGTCACAGAGTACAAAGTAGGAGTCTGATGATGAACACAACTCAGAAGCACTGACAGCTATTTGGTGGCTGACTCAGCAGGTGGGCTCGGCTGCTCTGTATGTTCACACTTATCATCGTCAGCCTGCCGTCCCACACTGACGCCTACACACCTCCCACATCCGGTATGGGTCTTCTGTCTGTGCAGCAGGGTTGATCACACATTATTGCATCATTCAGCTGTTACGGAAACGCGTCTCTTGCTCTCTCACTGAATGTAAACTTACGTGGCTCCGACCTGCCGCAACTGCAGGAAGGCTGGGGTGAACTGGTATCGGACAAAACGGCCGGCGTTTGGGTCACATTGTTTTCTGCCTTCTGCAAAACAATAGACATTTAAAAGAAAAGAAGAGAGAGGGTTGAAATGATCCATTATGACATTAGATTATCCTCCACAGGGTCATGTAGACAAGAAGAATATCATGCAATAAAATGTAACAAGTAAAATAACCTTTAAACTCAAGGACACTATGGACAGTGAGATAGTCCCGTCATAAAACATTCCCTTTAGTGGCGGACGCAGGCAGTCGGAGGAGCAAGGGCAAAACATTTAAAAAGGGCACGAGCAGGCCAAAAGTACCAGAGGGAACATCTTCATAGAGGCTCCCAAGAGGACACTTTATAATATATTATTTGGTTTCTATAGATTAGAGCTGACCTGTTGGAGGTTTAGTAATCTCAAACAGGACCGTCCCTGTTTCCATGTCACGGATCTTAAACCTGGTGAAGTCGATCATGTGGACATTTTCTTCTGGAGAACAAAGATAATCTGAAAAAGAGAGAAAAGAGCCTTGAGACTGTATTCTCATCCAATACTACAAACATCTATTTCTTCTCTTTTCATGATGACACTGTGAAAGAAGCAAACCTTTCAAGTCAGGCAGTAAGCTGTCAATTATTGAGAAATGGTCACCTCTGTAGTTCTCTGCCAAGATACAGTAATATCTGTTACGAGCAAGTTTCAACTGATTTCAATCATAAACCTGCTACTTACTGAATACTAGCAGAACTACTGACCTTTTTTGGGATGCTCATCCTGGATTTTACACATCTGAACAGCGCCAAGACTTGAGACAACCAATACATACATGCCCTGGAACCAATTTAATTTGGAGTTTTTAGTGTTTGACTAAGTTCAGTGGCAATGTGTGTGCCACTTGTTTTATGTCTCTAATGTAGTTTTTGTATGTCCTGAGGTTACAGTTTTGTTTTATGTAAGTTTGATTAATTGGATTTGGAGTGCCTGCTGGGGATTCAAATCACAATTAAGTGTTAAATCTTTACTTTTGATCGGCATAAACGTTCAATGTATAGTATCAAATAGAGAACATAAGAAATACATAACAACACATAACGCACACACCTCCTTTATTATAATATTGTTGACCGAAAAGGCTGCTGTTCTTTTTGCGTTCACAGCCATTGATACTTTTCTCGGACAGGCTTTTGGTTGCATTGAACAGCAAGACTCTCAAGTTGACTGAACACAAGCCCACTGGAAGAAATAAATCCAAGTACCTAAGCAGGGTGACTTGGTCATGATTGCACTGTGTGTGTGTGTGTGTGTGTGTGTGTGTGTGTGTGTGTGTGTGTGTGTGTGTGTGTGTGTGTGTGTGTGTGTGTGTGTGTGTGTGTGTGTGTGCATGCGAGACACCCCCCTACCAACGCGACAGGATTAGAACTAAGAGGCTTATTGTGTTTTACCATCACATGGACCGGCTCGTTGGGTGGGGAGTCTCTCTCTCTCTCTCTCTCTCTCTCTCTCTCTCTCTCTCTCTCTCTCTCACACACACACACACACACACACACACACACACACACACACACACACACACACACACACACACACACACACACACACACACACACACAACACTTATTATCTCATCAGGGTTATGGTAAGGACAGTTATTATTAGAGGCCTATATGTTTCTTACTGATGACTTCATGCAACACATTTAAAAAGACTTTAAGGGGGCAATGATGGCGGCCCAAATAAAAAAGATAAACACACACATGAAAGCATCGGTGTTACTGCACATACACAAACTCACACTGCTGCATCCTCTACTGTTTTGAGAGGGTTAGAGAGCAGATGGGCCAAACAAGCTTTAGCCACCTGCTTGAAGATATTTATAGTCAAGTACAGTAGATCATACCTGACACCTGGTCTAAAAATGTCCCTCTTGTGAAACAGGACTATTTAGAGCTTTTTGTATAAAGGAACAGTGTGTAACATTTAGGGGGATTAATTGGCAGCAATGGAATATAATATCCATAACTATGTCTTAATCATTGTATAATCACCTGAAACTAAGAATTGTTAGGTTTTCCTTAGCTTAGGAAATGTATATTTACATAAGGAGTAACTCCATCTTCCACAAAGTCCGCCATCTTGCACCGCCGTGTTTATAGAACCGCCCAGAACAGACACTGGCTCTAGCAGGGGCCTCTCTTGTTTTACGCTATCTGAAGGGAGGGATGCTTTCCGAAACCCGGTATTAAACAGGCCCAGTGCAAAATTACCGGAGTATTGATAAGCTCTGACGTTACTGGTGTTTCTTTTTTTACTCCACCACTGGACCGATAGACAAAGACAAAGCATAAGCAGCCAGGTGCACAGACGATGACTGATACTGACGGATTTCTGTGTTCTTCATTCTTTATAAACTTCACTCAGAAGTGTTATATATATATATATATATATATATATATATATATATATATATATATATATATATATATATATTTACATTTTACATTTGCTTCCAGTGAGATATTAATGACTTTATATAGTGACTTTGTGATTGTGAACATAACTGTTGCTGCTCTATAAACAGTATTTAGATATATTTTATACTATTCAGATTTTTACTGTTTCTAATTATTTAGTAATGTAGAAAAGCAGAGTATTGAAGAGTAGCTCCTAGTTGTACTAAAATCCTAAAGATAACTAATCCTACCTGTAGGCCACCAGGGAGTGGTGAGCAGATGGTTTTAGTTGGTTGCAATCTGCAACACACCACTAGATGCCACTAAATCTTTCCACTGGGGTTTAACACAGTGTGGACCGCATGTTTTGTTTTACTTTGGCCTCGCTTAATATCACAGATTGTATATGACACTTGTGACTCCACAGCTTTCCTAATGAATTAAAGCTGAAATTTGCAAATATCTGACATTGAAACTGTAGCAAAGATGGCAACATGTCGTCAGTTATTGTTGATTCAATGACATAATGCCATTGACTAATTAGGTAGTTTAAATGCAAATGCATATGGAATATGACAATCCATATCAACATTTTTAAGCAACAGAACCATGCAAGTGTGCAATATTGATTGTTTTAGTAGTTCAGTGCTTCACCATACAGATGTATCTTGTAACAAGTTGATTACAACTTTCAACTTCAAGCCTCAAAGCAGCCCTGATAGCAGTGTCTAAATGTCAAATTCCTCTTCGTCTTTTCACACTCATTCATTTTATCACAACATCAGCAGAGTTCATCATGTCGTTCATATTGGTATAAATCATATCAATACAAATCAGTGACGCATTTATGAATTCAATTCATTTAGATCATTTAAGAAATATCTTTTACAACTATGTGAGGCACAGAGCTGAAAACTGGCCTTTGTAATGAGCATTTTCTGCAAAAAACTGAAGTGAAGAAGAATATGCCACCTTTTTTACTCTCATCATTTTTCATGTCTTTCAATGTTCACTTATTTGAAATACTGCATTAACTTTTACATGCAAACAAATTATATGTAGAATACATAATTATCTCCAGTTAGTCATGTCAATAACTAATCAGCAATAATAACTATAGACTGCTAGCTGTGTAATCATTAATGGGAAATTATGTTTCTCTTAAGCATTGCATGCGTGCAGAAAACACATCTATGGCCATGTGTGTGTGTGTGTATGTGTGTGTGTGTGTGTGTGTGTGTGTGTGTGTGTGTGTGTAGTTGATATAAACGTGCAGCTGTTGCATCTCTCTGCTGTTGATTTCATGTTGCCATACTGTATGTGAGTGGAGGGTTTCCATGATGAACAACACAAGACTGGTCAAGATGTTTCCATGTTAAGCTGCTCTGGCTCAAAAACGCAAAGTCTCTTTATATTGCCTTCCAAACTACAGTAAGAGGGTTAGAGCGCTGCTGTTTAATGCAGTGCCCTCTGGTGCCACTCGTTCATTTGATGTGTGACACTCATCTGCTCTGAGAATAATACTTTAAGTAGTGTTTGTAGGGTGAGATTGTGGTATTTCTAAAGGAACAGAAAGGAAACACTTTCACATTCTATTATAGAGCACCCTCATACTAATGCACAGTCAGTGTTGACATAGTCCTAAATCCTGCTTGATTTTTGTAATATGTTATATTAATGTGTTTGTCTGTGTGTAATGCTGTACTACTGACACTGAACGGAGCCTTGTTATCATGCACCCTCATTGTAAAGTCCAGTATAAGACCTGGAGTAAGTGAGGAAAAAAAGTGTTTCCAAAGGGTAAAATATGTGTCATCCACATATTTGATAGTTTCTTACAAAAATATCACTTTTTTTGGATGCATCTTGTGTCACCGAGCAGCTCTCTTTGTGGGCAGATTACCAATAGATGCATTTTGTGAATCAGAGATGGCTACTTTCCAGACTTGCTGAAGAAGACAGATGGAGCATTTCATCTGATAACTCAGCTGGTGAAGTCACTTTCACAGAGTAATCACACATAACCAAGTCACTCCCACAGTCGTATCAAACCCCGTTATCATAGACTACACCTCTTTGATTTCCTCGGCTTATGGAGCAGCTTGACTGATGACGACTGACTACTGCTTTTTTAGAGGTTTGTATGAGTAGTAAAACAAAATATTTTCAGATGCTCACTGTTCAGTGACAACATAAAGTGTGAGCTATGGGGGGATAAAAAAGAACAAAATACACACACTGAACGATCGGAGTCATTTTCAATTTGTGAAAGACAGACAAATGGTAGAGAGAGAGAAACATGGAGATGGAGGTTTTGAGGAATACAATTATACAACTTTTTGACTGACGTCTTTTTTAATTGGTAAACCAGGGCCTTGTTTAATAGCAATTACAATGTCTGGTCACAAAACCTCCTGTAAAACCACATATTGATGTTTTTACACTTTGGTTGTTGTGTGTATTAAACAAAAGAGATAACGTGTTAATTACAGAACTTTCGAGATGCAGGTCTGGATCAGAGCTTCCACTTCCACTTGACTGCCTCAGACATGAGAGTGACATCTTATCGTCTAACTCGCCAAGAAAGTGAACAAGTGTATGTCCCAAAATGTTGAACGATTCCTTTTAGGATTTACTTTGGCTCCAATACAACTATTAGTGGTGTTGTAAAACGTGAAACCATACTGTAGTCATTATTTGTTTAGAGT
Source organism: Myoxocephalus aenaeus (assembly GCA_038501785.1). Classification (NCBI taxonomy): domain Eukaryota; kingdom Metazoa; phylum Chordata; class Actinopteri; order Perciformes; family Cottidae; genus Myoxocephalus; species Myoxocephalus aenaeus. The sequence goes on along the minus strand of JBAMJR010000124.1, from coordinate 1,635,634 downwards.
ATTGTTGGAAGGATTTTTTACTTGCTGTAACTGTGCAACTATACAAAGAGAAAAAACATACGCAAAGTTCAATCAAACTATTCCAATTACTAAAAAAAGTAACTTTTGTGCAAAATAATATCAGTTAAAACTGCTATTCCCCTATTGCATGAACCACCTTTTCTTGTAAACTATGATATGCATGTTCATATTTCAGTTTTTCTTTCTTCTTTCCTTCTGTTTTTTCACCGACACACACACCACCACCAACACACACGCACACAAACACACGCACCCACGCACACACACATAAAGTGCTCCACTTCACTTCCTTCAACACCATCACCTAGCAACGCTCCTTCTGATAGTGTGCCAGCTCTATTAGGCCGTCTTTTTCCTTCCCCTCATCCACCTGGCTGCTCCGCAACAACAAGGTGCAGCAGCGAATCAAAGGAGAGTATCTTAGGTAAGGCATCAGCGGTATGCAAATGAAATGTGTCACGTCCGATGAAGGTATATACCTGAAGCCCCCTCCTTTTGCCAGATTTCACAAGCTTGGAGCACAGAGGGAATCAGTACAGATCGGTGTGTGTCAACAGTGACTTCAATGAAATGATAGATTACGGTACGCTTTCTTGTCCCTGTGGGGAAACACTTCATTAACTCTCAGCACAGGTGATCTGCCATAATTACCTAGAGGATTTTCTACATTCATCTTATTGTGATTTCCATGTACTTAAATTCATGTTTTTAGCCTTGCAGTGTTGTTTCTAACACTCAATCTTATCTATGCTAACAGGTATTAGTCATAGACCCAAAGACCGACAGCAGATTCTTGTTAAACATAATCATTTTCATTCTACTGACATACATAGCCAATATACTCTTGATCCCTCTGGCTGCAGCCTTCCTCTAAAGAAAGTAAAATTAGCACCAAGTCTTGAGTCAAGCTGTGTTCCTGTGTTCAGATACAAAGAGCCTGTCTGACACCGAAGTGGCACTCATAAAGAGCAAGCGAGCTGCCATTTATAGCTCCTTAATCCCCAAGATTAGCCCGGAGTTACAGACTCTCGGCACAGGGATTGACTTCACATGCCTTATTCTTTCCATTTGACCCTGTGGTCTCCTATCAATGCAAAGACTGCGTGTTGAATTTATCCCAGAACATGAAGAAGAACAATGCAGGCATGTTTACTTGTCTTCACGTTGAAATAATCTATAGCCAAAGGCAGCAAGTGACATTAGCGTTACACCTTGATGTAGGGTGCACCTGTGCATGGCAGGCTGTTACATGTCTCTACTTTAATAGCACCTATAGGCGAACTGGCAAACGCTGAGGTTCGTGGAGAGGTTGCGTTCAGAGCAGCTGAATGCTGATGAGATTATTTTACTCTTATCTTTCACTGGACTGCATCACAGAGTAAAAAATAAAGGACAAATATTATGATCTAAGCTCCCTGAATTATTGAGACAAACAAAAGACAATGTTTGACATTTTGTTATATGCTGACTCATTTTCTTGCCAAGAGTTAGATGAGTAGATCTAGACAACTCTAATGTAGGGTGACCAGACGTCCTCTTTTTCCCGGACATGTCCTCTTTTCGAGACCTAAAAAATGCGTCCGGCAGGGATTCCAAAAACGTCCGGGATTTTGCCTCGTTGGATATTTGTGTTTCTCTGGGTCTTTCACAAACTAGTTATTACGCCCTTACAAGTTTTGGAAATGGTATCTCCCTTACGTTCCACCTTCTTGCGCAAGCTCTGACTGTAGAGAGAACTGTCATTGGTCGACCGATCTCAGTGTTGCCAGATGCATGATAATTATCCTCCAAATACAACCATTTTGAGCCTTTGGTACGATACTTCGCCATTTCCAATCTGGCAACACTGAGCACCTTGCCACCTCCACTAGTTGCATTGTTTACAACAGCACATGATATCTGCAGCCATGCCGAAACGTAAATGTAAGTTCACGGACGAACAAAAAAAAAATACCCATGTTTTTGATTTATTATTTAGAATATTGTATTTGTTATCATTACTGCTTTAATATATGAGGAGGACTGAAAAGTGTCTTCATTTTCTTATTTTAATATGTGGCTATATAAAGTATTTATTATTTAGATTTTTGAAATTTGTTATCATTATTGCTTCAATATATGGACAAGACACATTAAAGAAGCACTGGACTAAATGCCACAAAAAAGATTTGTTTTACATTTGCACTTTGCAATTTTGTTAAAGTTCAATAAACAGATGTTCATATAGTCATTTGTGTCATTTCATTTGTGACATATATGCATTCACATATATTCATATGCGGATTTGCAAATTTTGTTAGCTTTGCTAGCCGTTTTCAGTCTTTTTGGTGAGCCAGACTAACTGTCTGTAGCGTCATATTTAACACACAGACATGAGAAATAAGATCTTCTCATCTAACTCTTGGCAAGAAAGCAAATCAGCATGTTTCCATTTTAAAACGCGTATCTTTTGTAAAGTTTGAAACCCCCCAAAATTAAGGGGTTTGAAAACGCTGCAGCCGTGTTAGTTTGAAAACTGTGTTTTTAGCGAGCTGTGTGTTTAGCAGCATTATCAGCCCTGTGGTGCAAGATGATAAGGCCACGTACTGACTATCACGTTTGAAGTCACGGTTTGTGGCTTTGAGGAGGACAACAGACACAAAATGGAGCACTTTCCTTTTCTTATCAATGTTTATCTTTTTCTGCACATCTATTGTGAAGTTCACAAAGAAACTGGAAATGACCAAAAGCAACTCAGCCACTGGCAGAGCTACGAGTGCAACAACAGACAACAATGAAACCGAGGGGAAACGAGTGTTGACCAAATTTATTGACCCATGATCTAGTAAACTTTGATTTGTAAGTGTTAATTTTAAAGCAATACGATGTGTATGTGTGAGAGAGAGATAAAGCAAAACCTGCAGCGTTGTAACTAAGTTTGAAAAAGACAACTTTTTTTTCTGTTTGAGTATATGGAGAAAAATCTTAAGTATCAAACCTGACCTTTTATTACTAGTACTACAAGATTTACTAATATAGTATAATAACTCTGCTGTATTTTCTGTAACCAAGCAACCAATCTACTTCATATTTGCACCGCATGCCCAGTCTTTGTTTTCAGACTCTTTTTTTTCAGACAGTACTCCATTCCATTATTCTCTCTTTTGTGCAAATAATGTGAATCTAGTGCTGAGATAAATATCCTAATTGATGTCTACTTTAATGAAATCTGTCAATTGAATTCATGATTAAATTGTCCTGGTTAAAATGTACAAGGTATATTTATGTATCAATTAAGACATATATAGACAGTCAGTGTTGTAGTACTTGAGATAGGTCTTGGCCTCAAGAACGATCACAAGACCACTTTTTTAAGATCTCAAACTCGTATGCAACCAGTGAAGATGGGTCCCAAGAAGCCATTGCTTTATTTTGTGGAGCCTCGAGGAAAAAAAGGTTGGGTCTTAATGCAAAATAAATGTTTTCAACTAAGTTAAGCTTGGATCATAATTATGTACTTATGTAAATCCCGCTGTAGTTATAATGTGCAAGCCATTAAAAATCCATTTGTGCCATGTAAGAGACATATTGTCCATGATCATGGGAACATTGGACTGTGGAGAAAAGTATGCTGGTGCTCTCTGTGATGAGGTTTTTAGGATTATTTACCTCTTATTGATACAAAGAGAGTCTTCTTTGCATGTCGGTCTGAGCTAATGAGATTTACTACCAAAACCTGAAGGAGTAGAGGTACACTCAAAAAAAGGATATTGGCTGACCCAGGGGCGTTTCTAGGATCCAAGGAAATCCTAGAAACTTAGCCCATAGAGAATTGGCATGTGTGTAATTTTTTTTGGGGCCCATTTGGGGCCGCGGATATCCATTGTTTCAGACAGTTAAGAGATTGGTTCAATCAGAAAGAGTGTGATTTTGCGCTGTAGTTTTGCTTGCATTCATTCAGTATATGATAAGAGAAGAGACAGAATTTCAGGGTCATAGTGAACACAAATATGAACTTTTCTCAAATAACGAGAGAGAAATACTTTTCCTGCTTGTAAAGGAAAGACGGATAAACTAGCTTTCATATCCGCGTCACTCCCAAATCCAATGGATGGAGAATGGACCTGACAGGGTCAACTTTTGAGTTGTTTACTTGTTGTATTTTGAGCAGAAGGGAATACGATTTTGATCAACATTTACATCTATTTTGTTGTCCGTGTAGTTTTTACAAACCAGTGATATTTTATGCTCATCTGTACACTATCACTGAGATAAAGATGAACTAGTTCAGTGTCAAATATACTATTCAATAGAAGAAAAAAGCATGAATAACAAAAATAAAAATAAACACATTTCAAGTACATCTTAATTATCAAATGATACATATTGTATAATGGTACTCCTTGGTATAGCTTACGTTGAGCTAAACTCCTTGGTGTAGTTTACTTGGAGCTAAACTCCTTGGTGTAGTAGTTTACTTGGACCTAAACTCCTTGGTGTAGTTTACTGTGAGCTAAACTCCTTGGTATAGTTTACTGTGAGCTAAACTCCTTGGTGTAGTTTACTGTGAGCTAAACTCCTTTGTATAGTTTACTGTGAGCTAAACTCCTTGGTGTAGTAGTTTACTTGGAGCTAAACTCCTTGGTATAGTTTACTGTGAGCTAAACTCCTTGGTGTAGTTTACTTGGAGCTAAACTCCTTGGTGTAGTTTACTGTGAGCTAAACTCCTTGGTGTAGTTTACTGTGAGCTAAACTCCTTGGTATAGTTTACTGTGAGCTAAACTCCTTAGTATAGTTTACTGTGAGCTAAACTCCTTGGTATAGTTTACTTTGAGCTAAACTCCTTGGTGTAGTTTACTTTGAGCTAAACTCCTTGGTATAGTTTACTTTGAGCTAAACGCCTTGGTGTAATCCTTCTGTGGTTGATGAGAGACGTTACTTGGCGTGAGAAAGCCAGCGTAGCAGCCTCCCCAAGGTCCTAGTACCCTATTGTTAAGTAGGCTATTGGATTGTAATTTGAAGGGGGAGAAAACATACAAACCAGAACGCACACACATATGTAGCATTTTGGAGTTATAAATAACTTGTCCATGTGAGAAACAATAGTTTAATTTAATGACATCACCAAAAGAAAAAAAAAATAAAGATTATTTTTTTTTCAAGCCAAATCATTTGGGGGGGGGGGGGCTGAAGAACATTTTAGGGGGGCTTTAGCCCCCTAAAATGTTGAGATAAACTGTTGAGATAAATCCCACCCAATGTAGATAAAGCACCGCAGATTTATTAAGGCCAAATAATTGATCACCCATTAGTGTATAAGGAACCAGGCTGTACTGAGTAGATCATTTGGATGAGGAAAAAGTACACATCAATGTTGATTCTTTGAGTCAGGATCAAGTGATTTAGAGCTTATTTGTCCCCTAAGAAACCGTAATGAGATCTAAGAGTTTTTTTTCACGGTTATGTAACTTTTTTAACAAAAAATCAAACAAACATGTCCACTTCACGCAGGAAGTAGGATTCAAATTTCTGTGCAACACCGTGAATGCCTTTATCAAGCAAAGTGTTAACCACTACCCGTAGACAGCAGGCCTTTCATCCGACCTCTGGATGTTGAGATAAACTGAGAGAATCGAGTATCAAGGCATGACAGCGAAAATCAAGGCGAAGGCACGGTCTTTACAAAGAAGACTGTTGAGAAGATACACGTTTACTATATACACTAAGATACACGTTTACTATATACACGCAGAGAAGAATGTCCCCAAGGGGATTAATAAAGGATACATTATTATTTAGTGTTATTTTTGACCAGACTTAAAGTACTTGAGTAGTGTCAACTTAATTTTCTATGGTTGGTTAAACACATTTACTAGGGTTGTGTCCAACTCAACTTAATAGGGTTGGCTAAACTAATTCTACAGTAGTAGAAAAACATTAACCAGAGTTGAACCAACTCAAATTATTTAATTTAATCCGGCAGTAAATTAGGTTTGACTAACCCTAATAAATTAAGTTGATCCGACTCAAGTCAATTATATTGGTTAAAGAAAGCATATTGGTTAAAGAAAGCAGTTTAATAATGTGGAAATCCTTTCCATGATATTATAAAGTTAGTTGAAAGCGTCGTTTTTTTTAGTGTAGCTTAATATAAGGTAAGATATGGACGGTGTCTACTGCATATATTTCCGTTTTGTCAATTAAAATTCAACAGCTGGCAGTGTGGGACTTTAACACATAGCTTCTGCCAGAAATATCAGAACCAGCCAGTAATCACTGAGTTATTGGTATTAATCAATAACCCTATAAAAGGACAATCTTACATGCACCTTGAACTTGATAAATGGTCGGATATTGAGTTAATTTGACCCTGAGTGTGTCAACAACTGCCTGATTCAAAGAGAAAGAGGAAGCACAAATAAAAGACAGTTCATGAGATTGTGTTGATTACTGATGTGGATGCAACAAGCCGTCTCTCTCCATGTCAAATCACCATGAAAGAGTAACCTTGTGACAGCTGTGCATAGGAGATTAAGAGCCGGCTGCACCAATCAATTTTAATTAAAGCTGTATCCATTGTGTTGGCAGACATCACAGAGTGGAAATCCCACCCAACGTAGATAAAGCACCGCAGATTTATTAAGGCCAAATAATTGATCACCCATTAGTGTATAAGGAACCAGGCTGTACTGAGTAGATCATTTGGATGAGGAAAAAGTACACATCAATGTTGATTCTTTGAGTCAGGATCAAGTGATTTAGAGCTTATTTGTCCCCTAAGAAACCGAAATGAGATCTAAGAGTTTTTTTTCACAGTTATGTAACTTTTTTAACAAAAAATCAAACAAGCATGTCCACTTCACGCAGGAAGTAGGATTCAAATTTCTGTGCAACACCGTGAATGCCTTTATCAAGCAAAGTGTTAACCACTACCCGTAGACAGCAGGCCTTTCATCCAACCTCTGGGTGTCCAGTCAGAACAGGTATGACCACGTTTGTTATGACAGCTTCACCGCACCGTCTTCTCTACCCTAACATCGGCACATCAACAGACAGGGTCACACTTTTTCAAGTGTGTCAGATGGACATTAAATGAGTTTCTGTCTCCACTATAATGCACTTCCAATGTCATTGAAGGGGGACAACATGTACAGTCCTTGTTCTGTGCTAAAATGTATACAAGTTTATGTCAAGATCCAGGCATTTTCTTGTTTCCTGTTTTATGTTGATAAGTTCCCTCCTCATGTGTCAATATTTGGTTTTACTCCCTGTCTTTGTGTGTTTTGATTGTCTGCCCCGCTCTGATTAGTCTCCTCTGTTCATTAGACCCTCCTGTCCTTCTGTATTTAGTCTCTGTGTTTTCCTTATCCCAGTGTCTTTCTCAGAAAGTAGATTTTCCGCATTTGGGTTCTTCTCTTGCTACCTGCAATTGGGACAAGTTAATGTGCAGCTTTGGCAGCATGACAACGCCAAGTTGTACAATCCTGTCTGAGTAGCAATCTGTTATACAAACTGGACTTCCTGGATCTTATTTAATTGTGTCACCGGTACCGTCAACAACACGGCCTCACCAACGTTGTGACCCCTGTATTGTTTTAATGCAATGTATGTTGATTATAATACAGGATAATTATATTTTACCCTTCTGCTGCCATCAACAACTGTAGTCAATTTTGTTATTAGAAGTTTACAAGATTATTATTATTATTATTATTATTATAAATGTAACATGTAATCTGTAATAGCAGTATTGTTGTCTTCCTGCCTGCATATCATAAATCATCCTTCATGTGAACTGATAATGTGTCATTTCTCACATCACAGCAGCGTTTCTCTACTGCCTGGATTATATTTATTCTCCTCTCCGCCTGTGTGACAATGAAGCGCTCTGCCTCGCTTATCAGCACTGAACCAGCATGACAGACTGGAGCTGGGCTGCCCCAAAATGGTGGCATTTACCTCCCAAAAGCACAACTGTAAAAGTAATTTACACTGCAGGGTGACACATTTTCTGCTTCCCTCTTTTCATGCCATAGATTGTGTTCTCTTGCAGCAGAAAATAAAAGCCTGAATTGTGCGGCACACTATGCTTTTCTCTGTGGTATGGTCTGTCGTTTAAAAAGATTGGGCCTTGGAGAGACATTTTTGTGTCCTCATCAGGAAACATGGAAGCAGATTCAAATTAATTTGTATAAACCCGAACATCATCCAGCTATGGTTAAAATTAAGATTAATATAATTGTTGATTGTTATCTACTTTGAGAAAATACTCCACATATAATATCTTTCTTTTAATATGTGCATCTGACCCAGGGAACAAAACAACTGCACGTCTAATGTGACAGCCACAATGTAAACAAACTCACTTGTGCTCCGGCTGCAGGGTCATTAATAACCTGAAGTGTATCGGGTTAGTTATTGACATAATCCAGAATATGTAGACGCCAGTGGAGAGCAGAGATTACTGCACCCTCATGACTGATTTAGGTATAATTGCACTGACGGAGCCCTTGTATTGCATTTCTGCTCAGTAGATACCAAATGAAAACAGAAGTGATGGTCTGAGAGCAAAGAGTTGGTGTTTAGATTTCAGGGTTTCAGTTTTGACTTTAGACTTCATCATCAATCACTCCTATAAATATGAATTAATGAAAGTGAATGCAAATATACCTTTTAGAAAATAATAATATGTACCTATTTATTTGTCTGGAGTTCATTAAAAGACAAATGAATCAATTTGTGAGTGAAAGCAGGTTTCAAACATGTTACTGATAGCAACAATACCATTGCAGATATTTACAAATTTTTCGGGATCTATTTGGGGTTTTCTTCATGCTATGTTTTTGGAATTGTAGTTTAGGTAAGAAACACTCAGAATATTAATACATTAAAAAAGAAAAGAAAAGAAAATCATTCCACCCAAAAAAAGGCAAGGTCCACGATAACAAACCCCATGACGTTAATGGAATATTGTTGAAAGCTCCAGAAAAAGGCTACAAATTAAAAAGTTTTTTATTTTTATTTCTTTGACAAACTAACTTTTAAGTCAAGAATGAACTTTTATGCTGATTATTAGACTTATGAAGTAGACTCAACTCATCACATTTATTTCTTTGAACCAATATATTCTGTAGGCCTCCGCCGGCATGCTTGTTTCACATTTCCATTTAAGTCCCACTCTTAACCTCAATCAAAGAAGCAAGGTATTGACAGAAATTATTGTATCACTAAAAATAAGAAAAATAACAAATATTGTTAAACATATTACTTTCAAAGTATGACTTCACTCTACTTGAAACCAGGCTTTTAACAGTTCACCCTGTCCTGTTTCCATGACATAATCTGGAAACTGTTTCCATAAAAAGGCTGATAGTATTCTTCTCTTGTATTTGTTCAGCCTGACTACAGTCTGTGACAAGCTATAATCACTGGCTCACATCTCTGGCCACCTGTTACCTCTGAGCCACAGGTGTCTTGAGGTGAGGATGAAGTACGAGCAGATTTATTTTTCAGCAGGATTTGAGAAGCACACCAGGAAGTATTCAATAACCTTCTCTCTCTTTCAATATACCACACACTCAGACACCGAGAGAGGCAAACACTTACAACCACACCTTTTAGTATTATTAGCAACAGGGAAACTCCACCTGCGTGTCCCATAAGGTCCAATCAAAAGACTAAATAAATCAAATAGTAGCCTGACTGCAAGAAAACAATCCACCTGTAACTGCTTATTGAATGTGACACACACCGGTTGATTTAAGGCTACAGAGACTCTCCATGTCGCTGTCCATGGTATTGGTGTCTCGTTCCTCCAGACAGTCAATAAAAACCGTAAACGAACGCAAGGACTATGTTACATTATTATAAAGACAATGAACAAGGAAGCAACAGCAGGTGGGTTACACTAATCTCCTCTAACTGTAGCCAAAGGCTTTGACTACTCTCCCCACCGTGCACATTACAGTAGAAGGTTACTTACTCTTGGTGATCTTCTGCAACCCGAGCACATCGTCGGGCGTTATTACGGTATTTCTGCGCAGTTCTTCCTCAGTTGTAACCGGGATCCCCATGTTTGATGAGTTGCAGCCCTGCTGCACTTTCATGTCCAACAGAAGAGGGCTGGCTGTTCGGCGCGCGACCTGGCAGGAGCTGAGGCTTTCTGGTGCTCTCGGCGTCGTCGCCGCAGGAGCCGATTTACTTGCGTCGCAGCCTTTAGTTGCGCGCTGGCTAATACACCGCACAGCAAACAGGCTCGGTGCTGCTACAAGAATAACTCATTCTCCGTGCCTCCTCCCCTTCTCGATCCGGTAAAAGATAAAAATCAGCCCCTTAGCTCCCTCCCCTCCCGTGCCCAAGGCTCATCGGTTCTCTCACAAGCTATTTAATCCAAATCCTGTGGCTTTAAACCGACCAGTGGTGCGTGGCTGACAGTCTGCGCGCCTCGTCATCTGCTGATACTCCAGTGCGTGCATGGCTGGGCTTTAGGAGCAGTAACTGATTACTCAATATGAGTTCCCACATCCGGCGAGGAAGATGTTCACAGGGGTCAGAAATAACATCTTGAAATGACATTTTGTTGTTTAGGTGAGCTGTTACCATTGTGTAAGTTACAGGTTTTAGGTTTTTAGTCTCCCAGAACCTAAAGTGAAATATATTTTCGAGGCTTGGCTTTTAAAGCTTACAATGTCGTTATGCTCACAAACAATACCAACATCAGCACTAATTTGGAGTCATGTTTCTGGCTTCCTGATGAATGTAGTGGTCTCTACCAACTCATGAAGGAAATATCTGGTGCTTTAGCTCCAGCAAGTCTATAACGTTGTTTGCCATTTGGTGCGAGTGAGTATAGTGTACAGTGGATTTATTGGAGATTTATTGATGAAAACAGCTGCCTGCAGCTACTGGAAACCATGTTGATGCGAGTGGTGAGATTGAACTCAAAACAGCAAAGTTGTGGGCCAAAAGACCAAAACATTTTGCTGAATGACTTTATGCGCTCCTCAGGGCTGAGAGACAGTTGGCCGATAATTCTCTTCATGACACATATTTCTTTGATCCATTGTTAATAAAACACATTGATGAGTGACCCTTTAAATAACATGAGTATACGACCATTATGACCCTCAAGGAAAATACAATACACAAAAGCAGCTTTATAATATTTTTATTTCATTTTTCTTCATTGGAAAGTTGCTTTCCAGATGCCAGCATCCCTGAGAAAGTGTATAATGCAAATCTTCCGAACAGCCCCATCAATGAGATGAAACAGGCCAGCCAAAAGATAATCACATCTGCAAAACACAACCCTGCACAGCCACTTTTCTCTTGTTATTCACAGGCTGGCCAGTGCCCTCATCCTTTCAGTGAAGTGAGCCTGTTGCTTTGAGATGAGCAGATAGTGCCTCCCTCTGCTCGGCAAGCTTACTGCAGGGCATGTGCAGAGCTGAGAGCTGTCCATGGTAGTACTTTGTGAGGAAGGATATGATCGTTTATCCCTTTATTCACTAAAATCTGTGGATCCCAGGAGTGGGAGAGCGCTTTGGTGAACCGGCTTATTGGCATCATGTCAGCTAGAAACACGTAGGCGAGTAAATAAAAATAAAATAAAAGGGTTATAATAGCATTGAAACAAACTAATAAACAAAAACTATTAACTAATCCCCTCTAATCCCCCTTTCATAATCTTTCTACGAGGTCTGTAGACAGAGAGCATTGCTTCAGTTTTTACCGGTGTTACAGTACTCTGGAAGTCTGTGACAATCAGAGTTTCTTATTAGAATCATTCACAATGCCACATACTCCCAAACCTACCAGTAAAAGCATAACAATATTCAAAAGCCATTAGTTTATGTGGCTAGGTGGCGGTTGAATAATTTCCAAGGGATGGTTAGCAGCATGGCAAGCCTGACCCCTTTGCTATTCCCTCCTTTTAGCCCACAGTCTGCTGGACTCCTCTCTATGCGGTCATCTCGAAGCAGCCTCTGCGGTGTGTCTGCATGTCCCTCACCCTGCGGATGGACTGGATCTGGGGGTGGTGGGCTCCCCACTCGTTCCAGTGCTTGTAAGGGCCCATTTCATACACATACTGGTAGCCGCGGTAGCCAGGGTACTGGTAGCCCACCCAACTGTGAGGGGAAGTAGAGAGAAACAAAAGTGAACCACAAAGCTCTACTTTTATTGGCCATGTTAATCTAGCTGCATGCCTTTTTAGTTTTAATTTAGTTCTGATGAACAGAAATTACTTACGTTCCACCGGTGACCTGAATGCTGGCAACGCGGTCCTGGAAGCCATAAGACCACAGGCTTGGGATATCCTCATCGCACACCTCCATCTTACGACCCTCGAAGTTGGGACACTCATACAGGCAAATCTTGTGGTCCTGGGGATCCTGTAAGAGACACAATTCACTTTGAACTGCTTGTTCACACAGAAATGTATGTAGAGGCAAGAGGTGCAGCTTCTGGTTTGAATAATAATGCTGTTTTAAAAGCCAGGACCAAACCTCTGGGGAAAACATTGAATACCTGTAGTTGTCTGTGTTTTTTTAGTCAGAACATCGTCAAATAGAAATATAGTAGCAAGAGAAATGTCAGCTAATAAAAGCTTTATTCCAAAAATACTGGCAGTGGAATGAGCCTATAAATATACATATAAGAGCATCCATAAAAAGCACGTTCCCTCGTGCCAATAGAAGATGGATGTGTGGTGAAAATAGAGCTAGACAACTCACCATTTTGACGGGCCTGACCGACATGAAGCGGTCACACCTGTAACTGTTGGACCAGGTGTCCCAGCGGGGATACTCTCCCTTCTCCAGCATGAACATCTCACCAGTCATGTTCTGCTGCTCATAACCCACCCAGCTGGAGAGATAGATAGAAAGACAGATCCACATTAAATTTAGGACGAATGTATTCAGTAACACATATTTTGATGCCAGGTGTGGTGACTTACGGTCCACACTCTACTCTGATGGAGCCGATTTTATCGAAACCCTTCTCGCACAGGTTTTTGCACTCTGCAGACAGGTCCATCCTACGGCCTTGGAAGTTCTCATATTCATAGAGGTACATCTGAAAGGTAAAACAAGCTGTTTGCATTCATCTCTGAATAAAACATATTTTCAATGCATCATTTTTGTTTTTATGATTAGTCCTTTAAAAGAAATAGTGGAAGTACCTTGTTATTGCGCAGCCCAATGGCAGAGTGGCTGCCAATACTACCTTGAGCACCTGAGTGAGACATGATCTGATCTAGAGACAGAAGCACAAAGTCATTTAGACATTTTTTTACATATCGCTGAGGGGCTTTGCAGAGGGGAATTACTGTTTCTTTACTACTGGAATACCTTAATGTTCATTCATTCATTCATTGTTTGCTTTATGGCTTTAAGGGAACATTTTATTGTTCATACAGTAGCTCTTCTGTCAATTATCACATTAAAGAGACATATGAAAAAAGAGATTTCTAGATATGATATATTGTGATGGTTTTACTATACAATTAGCCTGTAAAGCATTATGAGTACTTTAAAGGGTTAACTAACACTGCCCTCTGTGGTTGAAAGTTTCCACCTGTTTCACCCTGACCATAATCAAAAGCCCTGATGGGTGCTGGTTGAGTGAGCCCCTGTAACCACACCCAACAATGATGTCATGGTGCACTGACAGACCCTGGAGTACACTACTTCACCGCTGTAGCAAGGAGAGAAGTTAAACTGCTGGAAGTCAACAAAAAACAACATTTTCAAGGGGTGTACATTGCTCTTTAAAGTTAAAACATATTGTGGAAACAATCCATCATACTCCTTCTCTTGGACTTCTTTCTTCTATAATGTACTGAAACATAAACCTCAAAGGTCTTTACTCAACTTACATTTTAAAACGAAAGAGGAAATAAAGTAAGCAGATTTCTACTATAATGTACAAGCATTTGTAAACCATGCCGTTCTTTCTTTTACTGTTTCCAGTAAAAGTGAGTAAATAACTGAACTCTTTTTAACATTTTTGTTCACAACCTAATTTCCTCTGATTCTTCACTCAAAGTGCTCATCTGTATATTTCCCAACTCATTCCCTGCGATTTTTCCCTTTCCACGAGAGCAAGAACACTTATTAACCAGCCACAAATAACTGATTTCTCCAAACCTTCCAGGATATATTTTGTAAGGATAAAGGATTTGGCACAGCCCCTCATGTTTCTTTTACATCTTACCTCAGGATGAGCAGCTGAACATGAGAGCAGCACTAAAATGTTAAATCATTCCCTGCTGTATTGTATGTCAATATTCCATCTGTTCAGTCCAAAGTTAAAGTTTAAGAGAAGAGCCAATACTTGCTTGGTTATATCACTCCAAAGTGTGAGCAGACAAGGAAAACCACAGTATCCCCCTTTATATCCAATGATATTAGCAGTTGAAAAGTTAGAAGACCTGAAGTGGAAACTTACAGTTACAATTGCAGGTTGAAACGGACCGACCTTGAGAGAAAGTGATGGACACAGGCGTTGCTCGTGGGTATATATATATATATACATTCACATTCATGCCATGTCTATAGAGGCCGGATTCTGACTTCTCATTGGCTGTGTGCTCTTTGGAGCACGATGCAGGGTCAAAGGTCACGCTGCTTATCTACGGGCAAGTCGTGCTGACGCGGCTGCCTGTTTTGTTGTCCTGCACCATTGTGGGGCACCGGGAACAGTCACTGCCATCAGCAGAAAGTTTGCTTTTCCACACACACACACACACACACACACACACACACACACACACACGCACACACGCACGCACGCACGCACGCACGCACGCACGCACACACACACACACACACACACACACACACACACACACACACGTCAGTTAATTATTTCTCTATTTTCTTTTTTTATTCATCCATTCTGTCATTTTCTCCAGTTTGTCTGTGATCTGTTTTGTCCTTTTCTGTCTCTCTTTCTCTTGATCCTTGTACAGCCGGGCCAAGCCTTTGAGCCCTGTGTGTGTAATGTGCTGACTGCAGGAGCAGCATGCATGTCTCTATTGTTTTGAGAGGCGAGTGTTGGACACTCTTTTGCGTACTATAGTGCTGTACAGACAGGCGGTCTCCATACATCTCATACAAGCCCACCTACACACTCATGTCATATGCACACATGCATTTGTGCATGCACACTAAGAGAATACCTGTTTGTAACTTGTGGAAATAGAAACAAAGAACCTTGTGACCAAAAGACCACAGATATATTACATGTTTGTTTTTTTACTCTATAAGCAAAACAAAAGATTTTTATTTTGTCTGAAGGCTTCCTATGTGTTCTAATTAGTGACTGTATAGTATATGATTACTTGCTCAAAGATCTCTCACACTTATGGCACTATGCTCTTTTAAATGCTTGCAAAACTGCAAGCAGACAAATCTTATTTTTAACATTTTGATTTCCACTCAATGTCCTTTTAATGACTTTGATGCAGCTGTTACAGTGGGCAAATATTCACAATATAAAGGGAATTATTAAAGCATAGAAAAAAAAAACACACAGGAAATGTCATCTTTTGTTTTGATTGTTTAATACAAAGACAATTGGAAAACATCTGACATCTCCACTGTTTTAGATATTTACATATAGTGAACATGGGAGAAATAACACTTCAGAATATTCTGAATCTCTCTGATTCCTGAGCCCTTTCCTGCCAACACATTTGCATTACATGCAGGCCTGGGGCATTTAACCCTTTTTACTAAGACTAGGATTTAGGTGTGTTTCTGTCTCTTGGTGTGATCATTTTATCTTCACTTTTGCAAGTCATACTACATTTACACTAACAACATTAGTCTTTATAAAGGTATTGCAAACTTACAGCATATACAAGGTGACCTAATATAACATGGTAACACCATACCTCTCATCATCTTCAGGGTGTGGCTCAAATAGCAGTTTGCTTAGACACTGACAATGGAAATAAATAAATAAACCTTCCCAGATGTTTGACTAAGCAGCCATGACGCTCTCATACGCACACATGCTCTTCGTTGAGCTTATACAATGACCTGCTTATTACAAATGTATATCAAACAAGTCATACAAGGGTAGTAAAACAATCTGTATGTTTTACTACCCTTGTATGACTTGTTATTGATTGAGGTATTGATGGTATATTGTATGGAGCTCTGTAATATGTAACAATGATAATGTATTATTGGAGTTTTTGTTAAAACTACTCTGAGTTTAGAGTTCGATGGCTCAGTGAACTGCTTTGAAAATACTGACCTGTGGGGAAGCTTGTGTGAGAACATTTGAATTTTGTATATAAATGCAATGAAAATGTACTTTTCCAGCATATTTAGGCTTAAGTGGCTGTTTTCATTATTACTTATTTTTGGCATCAAGTAGAAAAAAAACATTAAATTAAATAAAGTAACATTTAAAGTTGTAAACTGATTTCAAGATCAGTTTTCTTTGTCTAAATGGATGTGTAGGATGTGTAAGTGTGTGAGTTCCTTTGTATGCTCTGAATGTATTTATGACTGCATGAACAGGCCTTTACGGGCCCGTTTCTGTCCATGACTGTGTGTGTGCATGACTGAGCAGGTGTGTATATAGGAGTGAGTGAAAAGGTGAAAGGGCCAGAGACGTGGGGTCAGTTGACGTGGACATGGCGTGCAGATCGGAGACAGAGCACAGCTCAGTGTGGAAGGAACGGAGTATGTACATTATTGAAATACAAATCTAGCTTATTTTTCAGACAATTCTGTCTTTTAGGATAGAGATTTTAAATACAAGTACCAACAAGTTAAGATGTTCTGTTTGTGGTCTGCAAAATCTGTTTGCTTTACACTTGAACACTAAATGTGTCTTTCCTTTTGCACCAGTCACTGGCAAGACTGGACCAGGCCGTGCCAGGACTTGGTCCGGCCTTTTGACTATGGACCATTTGGAACTCGCGCTTATCGGCACTGGGCACGGTGCCCTCCATCCAGTCCGAATGCAGTGAACTAAAGCCCGGCAGCTCAGTGCTGAACAATGACTGGAACAGCAATGTGCTGACTCCTGACCCGACCCACAGGCCCAGTTGCTTTTCAGCACCAGCATGTATAAATAGGTCCGTTTACTCCGGGGTCAGGACATCGTTTTTGTGGAGCCCCCTGTGAGCACTACACTGCTATTCTTTGGGGCCAGTCAGGTAAGCCCTCCATCTCAATCCATTCATCCTATAGACCATTGCAGACCATTGTCACTGTATCTTTCTGTGTCCTTTGTCTTTGTTGTTTCTGCTGAGCCACATAATGTATAGACTGAGGTCAGACAGGCACATGCAAACACATACTGACCATACATCAGGAGAACAAACAGCATTGTGCCTACGACAACAGCTGCATCATCAAGTGTGAACATATAGTCAGTTTCAAGAAAGGTGTCATCCCCAAACAGATGACATACAATAGTTCATATTTTCTTTCACAGAGGTCAAGATTCTTCCTACTGTTTGAAACATGCAAACACAAATACTATGAATATACCTCTTGCATAGGCTATTGATAATAACTTAGCTCAAAAACATACATTGTAGTTTGTGTAAAGGAGGATACAGGTTGTGTTTGAGCTGTGTAATCTTAAACAATTCTCCCTTTTCTCTACACTGAAGGTGAATCAGCATTGAGACACACAGTCAGCATGGCTTTGAATAATCCCAACCCACTGGGACCATGGAAGGTGAGTGTGATGTGTCTTGCCATTGATGCTGAATAAAAGCAGATTCACATTCATTTTAAATTCATGCCTGGCCTGACGATGTCAATGATGTGTGTGTGTGTGTCTGTACACACATCAGTGTGTGCGCGTGGCATGTGCATACTACATGTATGCATTTGTGTCCTCTCCAGGTCACAGTTTATGACCAGGAGAACTTCCAAGGGAAGCGTCTGGAGTTTACCTCAGCCTGCCAGAACATCATGGAGTGTGGCGTTGACAACATCCGCTCCCTGAAGGTGGAGTGTGGAGGGTAAGTCAAACTAAGTGCTCTGCAGAATGTTTCACACAGGAGGAAATGGCCTTCAGTTAAAGAGATTTACCTGAGAAAACATGTATATTCAGCAACAATTAAAACATTCAGCAGATCCAATATCTGATAGTCTGTTTTACCGAAGTGTCCTAACGGCCCTGCATGTGTACATGTGTTTGTCTGCTTGCGGGGGACAGCTGGGCAGGATATGAGCACTCCAGCTTCTGTGGACAGCAGTTTGTGTTGGAGAGAGGAGAGTATCCACACTGGGAGTCGTGGAGCGGCAGCAACGCCTACCACATCGAGAGGATGATGTCCTTCCGCCCCATCTGCTCTGCTGTGAGTTTCTGGTCCCACTCCTAAGACTTCTGTTTCCTCTATTTGACGTCTCATGGGTCTCAGAAGATTTAAAAAGAGTTCAAAAGAGTTCAATTTAAATCATCAAATGTACCCACTTGGTTTCTTTAGTGAAAAGCCTACAGATCCTAACAGCCTAAAAAGAAACTATAGTGCAGCATGAACTTATGCACTATACAATTATGGACTTCCTACACAAATGAGATAAATAGGGCCATTTCGTGAATAATTGTCTTTTCTTGCATCATGTGCACACAGAACCACAAGGAGTCCAAGATGGTGTTGTTCGAGAAGGAGAACTTCATGGGACGCCAGTGGGAGATAAACGACGACTACCCCTCTCTGCAGGCGATGGGCTGGGGGAACAACGAGATTGGATCTATGCAAGTTCAGAGTGGCTGGTAAGTTTCAACCTCTGCACTCAGATGGATCAATCTTCACGGGCTTCTGATGCCGCCACCTGATCCCATCCCTCAAGTGCAAATGATGTATTTCCTCATTTATTGAAACTTAACTTAATGCATAGTTAGGTATCAAATGTATTATATAAGGATAGACCTTTTGAGATATATTTCGCTTTTGAGAGGACTCATATTTCTGTAAGATTTGTGCTGTATAGCTCTCTGTATTTTAGTTTTCACTTTTTTTGAATCGGAGTGATCGACATGCTCTCAATGACAAAAATAAGCCCTCTAACTACCTTCTTCTCACATCGTTTTGAAGTGTGGTTATTTTTAATCATTAATCACTGGTTTCATTTCCTCCTCTAACCCCTCCCCCCCCCCTCCCTTCCCCTCACCTCCTCCCCCTCCAGCTGGGTGTGCTACCAGTTTCCAGGTTACCGTGGTTACCAGTACATCATGGAGTGTGATCGTCACGGTGGCGAGTACAAACACTACAGAGAGTGGGGCTCCCATGCTCAGTCCTTCCAGGTGCAGTCGCTGCGTCGAATCCAGCAATGAGACCTGCAGCCTCCTCTCTCAACCTCTCACTCTTTACCTCCTCTTCCTCCTCTTCCTCCTCTTCCTCCTCCCCCTCCTCACCCTTAACCCAGTCATTCCAAGCTTTATCCAGCTCTGTCACACCTTACTGAACTAAGGCTGACACTTTGCTGGAGCTTCACAATCAAGATGTTTAGCGCACTTTTGTTTTGTTTTGTTGCCAAATGAAAATAAAGAGAAATGATGGAAAAAAATTAAGGATAGAAAAAATAGTCACTGAAGAGAAGCCCCGTACTGACGCCTAACTGAGGAGGGAAGAGGGGAGGAAGTCAGAGGGCGCATGGCGGCAAGGTGGAGATGTCACATCGCTCCTCATATTTGTGGGGAAATAAAAAAAGAAATGGGCAACACAAAATAAACAGAAATACAAGAGTCTGCTGCTAACCTCCATCGTGCTCAGTTGTGATTTATTTTCATTCTCTGCTTTGGGAAAGTTTTATATTGAAGTACATTTACACAAAAAGGGGCTCACAAATTCACATTGCAGTGTAAATTAGGATAAGTCTTACAGAAAATATGTAGATGGAGATATGAAAATAATGCACACATAAACATCACCAACATGTTGCTAGTGCTACTGGTTAATTACTGGAAATCATGAGCAAGTGTTTTTTTTGTCTGAGAATATAATCCTCTGATATCATTGCAGAGGATTAAATACTTTAAAAGCTTAAATCAACAACTCACAGTAGTATTTTCAAAATCCAAACAAGTTAGATGCAATGTGATTGCTGCGGCCATACACAATAAGAAGCTTTGCATAAGTTACTGATAACAGTTAACAGCATTGGTAAGAAAACCACTCAGTGAAATTCATTTTATTAAGATCTCTCATGTTTGCTTGAGGGAAAGATTAGTTAGAACACATTAAGTCAATAATCCTCAAATTGAGCCAAAACCTAGATCCCATAAGATAAATAGTTACAGACCCTCTGCTCCATTGATAGCTAAACATATTGGGTATAAAGAGTCTCTAAAGCACATAGAAACACTCCACAGTCATCAAGTTTGTGTAATTTTAGAGGGTGGACATGGCTAACATGAGTGTGGGTGCAGGGGTGAGGGATGTGAGGGTTCAGCATGGTCTACTTTAAACCATTATAGACACAGCCCGAAATGTTATCAGTGCAATAAATAATGCAACAGAAAATGGCTTGACTGTGTCCGTTGAAAGAAAATCCTAAAACAAACATTAAAGTTGTCATAACGTTGAGTCATATGCATATTCACAGCAACTCTGGCACCCACATTGATACACATGTACATAAATACATCTTCTAATTAGAAGTACATGTCACGAGAATATACAGCCAGCCGCCAGCATGTTACTTTACACACGTTACATGTGTGAAATTGGGACAAAAAGGTGGAAAAAAAAAGTCGAACTCCACCGGTCGACCTTAAAATTCTACGTCACCGTGACGCCCCGCCCCCTCTGAGCTGAGCGGAAGTAGATGGAAACAGCCAGGCCAGACCGAATCTGACAGCGAATATACGGCTGTCGCTGGGGAACCAAACTCTTCGGACCTGGTGTTTTTTCTTTGACTTTAAAGTCCGAATGGTGTAAAATGAGAAGATACGTCAACATGGTGCACATTTCGGAGCATCCACAGGCGACGCCGAAACTCCGGGCGTCACTTTTCGCCTTTCTACTCTTGCTTGTTATCTCCCTTGTTGACGCCAGGCGCCAACGGACACGAAGCGTCACCTCCTCTACGGAGGAAACGGTAGAAACTTACGACAAATACTACAATTATGTTGACCTGACCGGGCGTTTGCAGTCCTTAGCTGATAAGTATCCTCACATAGCTAACCTGTCGAGCATCGGTCAGTCCTTTGAGGGCAGGGAGCTCTGGGTGATGCGGATCACCAAGGACCCCAACAGAGACACGCCGGGGAAACCCAAATTTAAATACGTTGGGAACATGCACGGGGACGAAACCTTGTCCAGGCAGGTGCTGGTGTACGTTGTAGAGTACCTGCTGACTAAATATGGAGAAGAATCGCGCATTACTGAGCTGGTGGACACCACGGATATTTACATCTTGCCCAGCATGAACCCGGACGGCTTTGAGAAGTCCAAAGAGGGCGATTGCGGGGGCCAAAACGGGGGACGAAATAATGCCAAAAATATGGACCTCAACAGAAACTTTCCTGACCAGTATGATGAGAAGAAAGCCAACCCAGAGACTATCCCCGAGATAATGGCTGTGATCAGATGGATCCAGGAGAACAAGTGAGTCTGTCTCTCTTGTTTGAAACGCACTGCAGTGCACACATCATACACACAGTTCAGTTGTTGGAGGCCTTGTGGCCCAGAGCTCAGGTTGGAATGACTTAAGTACGCTTTATTTATCTCAAACACTTTTGATTCAATGTATATTTCACAGAGGAGGATTTGGAGAGTGACAAACATGCCTGTCAATGAGCAACTCGGTTCTTTGTCTCATTTATGACTCTCTTTAAAGTCAAGAACTGCTGAAGTGGGACCATGACGGCATGCTGTGTAAGACTGAGGTGCACTTGGGAGTTGAGCTATTTGTAGATTCATCAATTGGCTGTAAAGGACTTTGTAACTCTTTTCCCAATCAACTTATTGTTTTGAGTCACGTTTCAAGCAAGATTGACAAAGATGCAATGGTTCCAGCTTCTTAAATGTGATATATTTTCTTGTTTCCTTGTCTTATTTGATACCGAGTATCTTTGCTGGTCGGTCAAAAAAAGCTAATTCCCAACATCGCCTTGGACTGGGCATCAGGAAATTGTGGTTCACCTCTTACGTTTTATTAACCAACTGACAATAATAGATTAATCCCCCCCGACAATATTGGGAGGTGTCCTAGAAGCTGAAAGTTGGGGGGCAAGTACCATATAAATAATGTCCACTGTTTGATTTCAGCCAGTTGCATATCTCTCTCTTTCCTTGTTTCCCCTTTGCCTAAGCAATCAGCTATCCAATACATGGATACATATTTTAGGAGCAGCAAACATTTTTGTCAATGAATAAATCATTTCCCCCTTAGTTCCCTTCTTAATCAAGACCTCAATGACCAACGGGTGGAACTCAAAATAAAGTCAGAAAGACCACATGTGTCACTTGGAAGACTAGAATATAAGCCTACATGGACACACATATTCATCCACTTAAAGTGGTCCTGGCTGCTCCAGAGAAGAAGATGCTTAGAATTGACTTCTAAGCTTCTTCACACAATATAATTCTTTCCTTGTAACTTTTTAAAGTTATGAGAATAAGTCACATGTGCATGTAAGTAGTTGTTTTAAGACAGACTTGTACCTAGACTTTAAGGCTGCTTCTAAAATGTTCCTTTGTCTTTCAAGATTTGTGCTGTCAGGGAACCTGCATGGCGGCACTGTGGTTGCCAGTTACCCTTTTGATGACTCTGCCACCCACCAGCGGCACTACAGTCAGTCAGAGGACGACAGCCTGTTTCGCTACTTGGCCCTGGTGTATTCCCAGAACCACCCTGGGATGAAGACTGGTGAGCCCAACTGTCCCGATGCCCCAGAAGAGACCTTTAAAGATGGCATCACCAATGGGGCACAGTGGTATGACGTTCCTGGTAAGATTACTTTGCATTGTTTTTAATGCCTAGTTTAGTGGTTGAGAATAAATAATTGTAGTTGACTCTTGTGAGGTACCACAAGCTCTGGCCAGGTGATTTTGTGTTGACCAACAAGACTTATAAATTCTGTTTGTAAGGTGATGATATCCAGCCGCGGACAGTTTAAACGTCCAGCTTTTGGGGTCACATCCTGTATGTGTCCTATGGACTTCAATGCACATCCTCACCTTTTTGTTATAGAGCTAAAAGAGGTAAGACTTCTGGGCTGTATGTTACCATGGAGATGGCTGGGTGGGATTGGTGTTTTTTTATTTTTTATTAAAGAGCTGTTGTGGTAGAAGATATCTTTTCCTGTCATTGTTCTCTCATTCGCTTCACGTGTTATATTTGTTGTGCACAGCAGGCAAGTAAAAACTCTTTGTGGAAGAAAAAAAAATTGTAATGTGAAGTCTAACCGGTGTTGCTGCTATCGAGCCATCTGAGAGCAGAGAATGTCCCTCATTGTTGTACAGTTTGCAGCATGTTAATAATCATTCCACTTTGTGTAGCATAGCTTACGCTATTGTCATGACAAGGTTTTCTTTCACTGCAGATCAAAAGTAAAAACGTTGTCTTTTTTTCAGCGGAGTTGTTAAAAGTTACATTCATATTCCTGCATTTAATGAGCAAAAAAATCCCCATCCTTCAGTCCTTGCTGCACTGAATAGTGTGGCCTGGTTTGGGGTTAGCCAGGTGTCAAAACGCAAAAACAATCTGTAAACTCAGTTTTTTTTTTTTTTTTTTGCCAAAGGCAGTAATTCCTGAAAGTGTTAGAGTAGTAACAGTTCAGTCTGGGCATATTAAAGCATATATATATATATATATATATGTGTATCCCTGTTTTCTTTTATGTGTCTTTAATATAGCTTAAGTAAATGCAGATTGTGTTGTTTCCCGATCTTCTACAATTCATTCGGTTATATAAAAAAAAAAGGTTCTACTCTGCTGGGCAGAAACTTGATCACCTTATGCTCTACTTTTGTTTGGTTGATTTGTCCAGGGAGGTCAGCAGGTGGTGATGTGTATATAACTTCAGGTTACCGCATGGCTTTTCCTGTTGAGATGTCCTTTGTTGTAGTACATTTTAGGTGAGGATAGTGGGTCTTCCAGTTGGTTACTTCCCATGGATTAGCATGCATTTGCCCTAGTCACCTTAATTCCATCAGGAGAATATTTTAAGTCTGTTTATGAGTCCAACCATGTAGATGTAATACACTTTTGAGACTGTTTGGGAGAAATCTACGGGCTGTAATCAAAAGTAGTTATTTTCTTTAAGACCTGCTCTAATTTAAATGACCAAATGTTGTAATGTAGGGAAATAAACTGACACACAATTTCAAGAATCCTTAAAAAACTAGTGTTTATTCAGTTGCAGATCACTTCAACCTTGATAAAATGCTGTTACATGTCACACTATCCGTTTACCACTAGGAACTGGAGCTGTTAATCATTACCAAACTTGAGCACACACTTTTAAACAACAGCAAAGTTTGCTAATACTTATCTGCGTAACTATTGGCTGTAATTGTCATCAGAAATTAAAAGCACTGGGATTACTGAATGGCGGTTTGAGTTGAAGATTACGTCTTTTTTTGTTGCGGTTTCTCAGTTTAAATGGCCTGTATTACTATTCAGGCAGGTTCAGGTTGCAGTAGGAACCAGTTCGTGAAGCTCTTAGCAGCAACAATATCAAGATAAAGATGGACAGCAAAACGTGTAAAACCCTTGAATAGGCAGTGCTTGTATCCTTCTGACATGTCTCATTGGATGAAATGTGACTGCTAAAACTGGGCTAATGGCAGATGATGGAAACGGCCACGACATTGTGTGACATAATGAGTGATCCAGGCAAAGAGCCAGGACCAGGAGTCGGGGACAGGAGATTTTTTGTGTGTCTGTCAGGGCTTGAAATAATGATTCAGCATAACATGCTATCTTGATTCATAATCTCTTGACCCAGTCTGGCCTCGGAGGGCATTCTTTACTTGAGCTGTATTGTAGTTCATGTAACCCTCTGCACATAACTAGGACACTTGCACAATGTCCACCTTGTGTAATTTATTAACGAGTCTTGAAACGGCATTACATTATTTTTGTTCATTTGTTCAAAGCTGTAGGTTGTATTCCAGTATGGTTTTTAGACATGCAAGAGTACAATGTCCAGAATATAATTTTACTTTATGGAAATACAGCTCTATTGCTGTGATAATCGGAGGCCCTGGGAGTGCCTGAAGATGTTCAGACCTCTGATAGCTGTAAATTCACTGTACGCTTCTGACATCCATGTGACGGTAATACTTTCTTAAATAGTTTATTTCCTACAGGATTATTGCTTTAAATGTTTGACTAAAATAGTTTATTGCATCACTGAACTCTTAAAGTCATCCTGCTTTTTAAACATCCCTATTCTCTACACGTCAAGTTCATCTATCAGCTCTGACTTTGGCTCCATTGTCTGGCTGGTGGTTTCCTTCCACTTTCAGGGTGTGTCACTGGATCCGGTACATAGACCGGATATTTAAGGCTGAGTCTGCCATAGTCGGTCAGTGTGTTTGTCCGACTATGTTAGCATACAGGACGTGTTTACTTAAAGTAAATGTTACCTGATCCGGATCACCAAAGTACTTAAAGTAATTTAACACAGGACGACGCCTAACGTCTTGTGACTGGACAAACGGGTTTGTGTTGTGTGTCATGATGGTACAGCCAAGTATGGATTGCCACACATCAGAATCAGAAACTGTTTATTGCCAGGAATGTTTTCACAAACGAGGAATTTTTCGAGGCGGAAGGTGCATACATTGGACGTGGGACGTTAGACGAGACAAACAACAATCAACGACAACAACAGTGCAATGGGTATTAAATAAGTGTAAGATGAGATAAGATGAGATAAAGTGCTCAGACAACAGATACGTTAATGTGAGTGTACGTTAAAGTGACATGTGTGTTTAAGTTAAAGTGTATGTTAAGTGGCATGAGTGTTTAAATATGAAGTGTGCAGAGGAGTGACCGGTAAGGAGAAAGAAAGAAGAGAAAATTGTTACAGCTGGTTGTAGATTTAGCAATGTTTTCTCATCATTAACAGGTGCGATTTTTCAAAGGGTACATTTTCTTTGGTCTCTGCTGCCACAACAGGGGGTAAAACCTCTACTGAGTTACCCCAAACCACCTCTACACACTATCACACCCAAAATAAGCTCAGAGAGCATGGTCACTGTTGTCTATTGAAGGATTACTCTGGGGCATACAGTGGGGATGATCTTGCTATATTGATTAAACAGCTGTTCTGTCAGACCAATACAAAATGGACAACTGAGATACAAACGTCTCAAACGTGTCAGGTTAGCTTTTAAGAGTTGTTTTCTTCTTAAGTTTCCCATTACAGTTTCCAGTGAATAAGCTGGCAGCCAATGACCCTCGCCAAGTTTCAGAGCGCTGAACAGCTGCCCTTTGACCGGGGCCGACTTGGAGGAACTTGTGTTTGTGGTGTATTTCGGTACGCCTGCTCTCAGAGCCAAGCCGCATACCACATTACAGCCTGCAGCTTTTCTCCACAGTTGTAAGGGATGCGTTGTAACTGTATTTACTGCAAGACTTCCAAGTTGTTTAAAAATGTGCATACGTATGATTTTCAGGCAATGATTGTTCAGTTATAGTGCAGTACAATAGAAATAGGGATTTCATGAAATGGGTTTTTAAGAAGCACTGACTAAAGCTGTACATATGGCACTCCATATAAAATGGTGGCGTTAAGAGTTTTGTAAAGTCTTTGCAAGGTTGTGAATGTTAGGTGATTGGTCAAATACTGTGCTTGTCTTTGTTGTGCATCACAGATAATTAAAGGCTACTGTTTTTTGTGTTGTGGTGTGGTTGATATCTTCCTTAGTAAGACTGGTGGGAGGCTGGTTGCTTTGCTAAAGTTATTTGTTCGTGTTTGAGCCCTATTACTAAGTGGAAAAAGGTCAGTGATTCACTGGGATCCTGCAGCCGCCCAGCAGGCAGTCATGGCAACCCTCCAGCCAGGGAATCTCTGGCTGCCTGCTGTCGCTCTAGTGGGACAGCGTGCCCTCCTCTACGTCTTTCTGTTTGCCTAAACCCAGATGCCATGGCCTGCTGCCACATTAAACACTATCTGTAAACTGTGACATTGAAGAGACGAAGATGGGCTCAAGGCTTTCTACACAGTGGCCTTTTCTGTTAATAATTTGGCCCTTGTACTAGTCGTGGTCAAATTAAGCAAAATGTTTACGATTTTATTTTACCGTTGCATGTTGTACACACCTGTCAATTCCTGGATTTAGACACATTCTTCTCTATTATATAATATTTAATGTGTTATGCCATTTCTAGCCTAATTTGTTGATTACATTTCTGGCTTGTTATCTAGGTGGGATGCAGGACTACAACTACCTGCATGGTAACTGTCTGGAAATCACCATGGAGTTGAGCTGCTGCAAATATCCTCCTGCTTCTGAGCTCCATAAGGAATGGGATCTGAACAGGGAATCCCTATTAGCCTACATGGAAAAGGTATAACTTATAAATAAGAAAAGGAGTAATGATTTACAGCATTCATATTAATGTTACCTTCTTTTTTGTGTTTATTTAAAAGGACATTACCACAATCCAAACCTGCCTGATACTTTAACGTACCATTTCTCCAGTTTAGCTAGATACCCTTGGTATTTACAATATCACTGTCTTCCAGGTCCACATAGGTGTCCATGGTTATGTGAAAAAGGCCGTCAGTGGTACCGCCCTCGCCAATGTCAGCATTGTGGTGGCAAGCATTCGCCACAACCTGACCACAGGAAATAATGGGGACTACTACCGCCTTCTACTCCCGGGAACATATAACATCACAGCTGTGGCCCCAGGGTGAGCAATACCATTGAAATCATTTGCATAGCAGGTTTTAAAAAATAGGGTTAATCGCTAATAATGGTCAGGTTTCAAATTTCACTGCAATGACAGCGAGTGGTGCATTCATCGCTGCTTTTTGCCAAATCCCATAGCAACATTTTTAATCTGGCTCTATGACTTTGGCGATCAAAAGATGAAGCGCATTGTCAATGTCCCAGCCAGATTTACCACAAGTGCTGCATTCCTCTTTAGAGTTAGTCATTATCTTTCTTAAGAAAAATGTATATCGTAGGTTCCTTGGTGGAAGACTTCCTGGTAGAGAGTTTAAAAGAAAACTACACGGTTCATTTTTCATCTAATTTGGGTACTTCCTGGTGATTTTAAGGTAGAGTGGAAGCATTCAAGCATGTCTTTTTTTCTGCACACAGGTACATGCCAATGACAGTCAACAGTGTTCTGGTCGAGGAGGACAAAGCCAAAGAACTTAACTTTACTTTGGCACCTGTGGTCAATGAGGGCCCAGGTGGCATCACTGTGACTACATACGCCATGCCATCCAGCAATAAACCAAACCTCTCCACCGCCACTACCGCTTCTGACTCCACCCAGACCCGGGTGGCACCTGATGCAACAAGCAACAACAGCCCCCCTATACTTCCACCTGCACATCAGCCCATCCAGCCTCAGGAGTTTCGCCACCACAGCTACTCGGACATGGAGCTGTTCTTGCGAAAGTACAGCAGCGAGTTCCCCTCTATTGTCCATCTTTACAGCATCGGCCGCTCCGTGGAAGACCGTGAGCTCTATGTGATGGTTATCTCAGACAACCCCACTGTCCATGAGCATGGTATGTTTTAGATGGGGTGTGATTAAAGGAGTTGGAATACTTCTTTATATTTACGTGTCATGACGGATTTTCCCTTCAAATGTGACAAAACACATTTTTACTCTAACCTCCTTTTTTTGTTTTCATGTCAGGTGAGCCAGAGTTTAAGTATATAGCCAACATGCACGGTAATGAAGTGGTGGGCCGAGAGTTATTGCTCAACCTCATTGAGTACCTGTGCCGTAACTATGGTACTGACCCGGAGGTCACTCAGTTGGTCAACAATACCCGCATTCACATCATGCCTTCTATGAACCCCGACGGATATGAGGCAGCCACTGAAGGTAAGGGACACAGTCAGAAGTAATTCAACAGGCAACAATAAAGTTACACTATCTGCACAGTATGCGATGCTTTGCAAACATGAGCAAAGATGTGACATTACAGGTTTTGAACAGTAATTTGATCACTTGACTAACATTCCTTGAGTGTATGTCGCTAACGTCTATCAGTTGTAGGGCTTGCAAAATAAATATTTTGAGTGATCACAAAGAAAAATTCAATATGCCCTTTCATTGGTTGTTTATAGGTTTATTAGAGGTACACTTAGCATTTTTCATATTATCTTTTTTTACATATAAGTTGTTCTTTTCATTTCCTTTTGCAAAATGGTGTATCCTTGCATATCCTCTCCTTACACATTGAAGGCTTCACCTCATCTGCTGGTATATATGGCTTTAGTAGCACCATCTTGCTTCTGTAAACATTTTTAAAGAATGGCAGAAAGAGGAAGTGCTTTCTGAAATTCCCCCAATGTCTTTTAGCTGAGAGCTGCTGCTGATGTGTAAAAGGAAGTATAGGGGAGTTGAGCTCAGGTTGTGTAAATCTCGTCAGCAGGAACATGCTGTGGTTACAGATATGGATACATGTCGGTGACTCTTTGCTGCAAATTCTTTTCTCAGGTGATGTAAAGGGTTACAAAGGGCGCAACAACAGCAACAAGTTCGACCTGAACCGCAACTTCCCAGACCAGTATTTTACCATCAGAGAGCCCAGACAGCCAGAAACTATAGCTGTGATGAACTGGGTGAAGAGCATCCCCTTCACCCTGTCAGCCAACCTGCATGGAGGTACGCTCTCATTTTGAGCTTTAGTGCTAAAAACTGCAGTCTTTCAGTGTCAGTTTTGCAATTTGATAGTGATATCTCTGATCTGTTAATCATATTTATCATTTTAAATAGTATGTATGTATTTACATAGTATGCTTGTTTTTGTCACACTTTATTGGATTTTAAAGTTACTTCAATAAACCTAGAGGATTCCTGTTATGATTTTAAGTTTTGGCGTTGGATCCACACTTTAAATCTAGATAGTGGGCTACATTATGAAAGGTAAACAAGTAATGCATAGCTAGTATATTTTATTTATTATTTATTTAAACCAAACATTTCTTTTTCTTTTTCTTGGTTTGCCTTAACTTTGTGTTGTGGAATATTAGGCTCCTTGGTCGTCAACTACCCCTATGATGATGACAAAGACGGGCTATCACACTACAGCCGTTCGCCTGATGATGAAGTCTTTCAGCAGGTGTCTAGAGCCTACTCACAGGTAACTGGAGACTCTTGCTGTTGGATCTATTTCAGGCTGGGATAATGTGTGCATATTGTTACATGTTATAATTGAAAACAAAATAGTTGGAGCAGGGTTTTTACGGTCATGGAAAACCTGGAGAAGTCATGGAATTTTAAAATGGTTATTTCCAGGCCTGTAAAAGCCCTTGAAAAAAATTAAATCCCAAAAGTTTTGGAAAAGTCATAGAAATGTGTTATATTCATATGTTCATGACGTTCATTTACGCTGACTTTGAAATAATTAATATGCTTTTAAAAGAAAGATGCTCAAAATATAAGCAGGCATACATAAAGGCCTATACATGTTTATTCTTTTAATCAAACTATTGTCTCTCATTCATTTGTGTCATTTAAGGTATACTGTATGCTTTGGAATTCTCATTGTTAGTTTAAATACTACATTTTCTCACTTTTATACACTGAGATTTCACAAAATGTTTGGTCATGGAAATGTGGTTTAAAGTTATGGAAAAGTCATGGAAATCCATTGGTCAAAATGTGTATGAATCCTGAGTTGGGAGTTAAACCTGTGAAACGACAAGGTTTGAAAACCTGACCACAACAGTACTCATTGTTGTGTTTTCTCGTGTGTGATGCAGGAGAATCCTTTGATGCACAATGGACACCCTTGTGTAGACCTGTACGGTGCGGAATATTTTAAGGATGGCATCACCAATGGTGCCAACTGGTACAGTGTTCCAGGTAAGCCTAAATCTACCTTGTTGCTTGACACATTCATTATTTTCCCACAGGAGATCAGCCACATCCCTCTTTTATGTTTGAGATTTTTGGTAAAGTCATATGATCAGGAAAAGTTGTTAATATGTAGAATATTTTCCCACACCTCTTTGGCCAATTCAAACCATTTAATTATAGTTGTTTTACTACTTGCAAAAGGGGTATTCAGTAAAAAAAGAGAGAAAGTATGTAGTTGTAGACTAAAGTGTTATTGATTCTTCAACAATAGACACAATTTCATGGTGGACATTAAAAGTAAATCTGCCACATATTTGATTAACACCAGTGTGTGTGGAAATGGAATTTGTCATTTTTAGTTTTAGATGAAGTTTAAAGGAGCACTTTTCCTCCAGGTGGCATGCAAGACTGGAACTACATAAACACCAACTGTTTTGAGGTGACCATCGAGCTAAGCTGTGTAAAGTACCCCACAAGCAAAGAATTGCCAAAATACTGGGATCAAAACCGCCGGGCCTTGCTTCAGTTTATACAACAGGTAATACACTCCTAACAATCCCCCGAACGTTCTCCCTATATGCTAAATTTTGCATCTACTCATATTAATGCAGTACTGTGTCTCTGTAGGTTCACAGTGGAGTAAAGGGCACAGTCTCTGACTTTGGGGATAGCACAGGAATTCCCAATGCCACCATTAGTGTGGAGGAGATCGACCACAATATCACCTCAGCTCGCACTGGAGACTACTGGAGGCTGTTGGTCCCTGGGACTTACTCTATCACTGCCTCCGCTCATGGGTAAGATTTGGTTTTCAGAAGGAAGAACAAACGGAGGATTTAACATGAAGTTTCTACATCTTGCTGTGCTGTTATGTCCCCGTATTTCCAGTGCTATTAACTTTTTTTTCTGTTGTCCAGTTATAAACCTGTGAGGACCTACGCCACAGTCTCAAAGGATCATGTAGAGTTGGTGGATTTCAAACTGACACGTGTCCACTCAGACTCTAATGGCCAGTCTCCCAAGGGCCCCCAACCTACACAGAACCCCTCTGAGAAGGCTTTCCAGAGCCTAATCAAGGACCTCTCTCTAGGCCAGGGTTTGGAGCAGTTGGTCAGCAGCACGGCCACGGAGAACAGCTTCCGCTACAGACGCTACAAAGAGCTCTCTGGCTTCGTGAGAGGACTCACACTTAACTTTCCCAAAATTACATCTTTACACAGGTATTTGAACCAGCCACCGTCATTTCCACTTCAGGATATATAACTATTTGACATCATACCTCAATAGCTCTCATCCTCATTATGCCAAAAGTCAATACTCTCTAGAACTGCTCTGTTTTTTTTTTTTATAACTTTAGTTACATTTCTTAAAATACTGATGTATATTCTGTTTTCTTCTCTTGTGTGTCCAGTTTAGGCCAAAGTGTAGAGTTTCGAACCATTTCGGCTTTGGAAATCTCCAACAGACCAGGGGAAGCTGAACCTGCTAAGCCCAAGATCCGCTTTGAAGCTGGGATCCATGGCAATGCCCCTGTAGGCACAGAGCTGCTGCTGGAGTTTGCTGCCCTCCTGTGTATCAACTATGGCAAAAACCCAGTCATCACCAGGGTGAGTTTTAGAGGGTCTCAGGAAATATAGGGAATTGATAGCTTGGAATTAATCTTATTTAAAAGTAGGATATTTTACTCATTGGGATACACAAAATTATTTGTTCATACACACACTTTTTTATATCCTGGATTGGATTCAGTTTGTACTGTTACCGGTCCCAGTAAATGGAGTAAAAGATGAATTAATGTCTGTATTTGGTCATTCTGTTTCCCTTCCATAGCTGATCAATGAGACCCGGATTTTCATCGTGCCTTCTATTAACCCAGATGGACGAGAACAGGCTATTGAGAAGCAGTGCACCTCCACCCAGGGCTTGACCAATGCTCATAGCAAAGATCTGGACACAGATTTCTATGGTCAGTTGTATGGATTTGTGTGTGTGCACGCAATTTAATTGAGATAATAAAAAATATTTAACCAATTAATTCACACTGTAATTGTGAAAGATTTGTGGTGAATGTCACAAAAGTGATGTTTGCTCTAACATTTCCTGTCCACCATCTGTTTTCCTCCTTTTTTAGGCAATGCATCACAGCGCGTGGTGGAGGCCCAACCAGAGACCAGAGCCATGATGGACTTGATTCTAGACAAGAGCTACTCTCTGTCTGTTGCCCTTGATGGAGGCGCACTTGTTGCTACCTACCCTTATGACAAGCCTGTCCAGTCTGGTAGTTTTCTTCACAGTTTACAGATTGACTTCACAAGCTTTTTATATGTAGCAGAAATTTGCAAAGAGTAGGACAAATGATGCACCATCTTAACACTGATAAACATCACTTAATATAACTGAGTTTGGCCTTAAGGTTTGATGTACTTTTTTTTTTTTTTTTTTTGCAGTTGAAAATGAGGGCACATTGAAGTACTTGGCAAGTGTTTATGCCAACAACCATCCTAAAATGCACCTCGGAGGCACCGGATGTTCAAATAATGGGCAGAGTATGTAATTGAAGTACCAAGAATAAGCCCTTTTGTTCTGTTGGTATTGAATCGTTATTAATACCTAATGAAACTTCTCTGTGACTCAGTGGGCAACATACCAGATGGAGTTATGAGGGCAGCAGAGAGACAAAGTCACATGGGAAGCATGAAGGTAAGTCTCTCCACGACAGTGTCGGTGATTGTTGGCGTCCATGCTGCCACTACACAGTATTTCATGAAAGCAAAGACAAAACTGGGCTTCTACTGTGTATATACTGCCCCAATACTGTCTCATTTGTCACCTTGTGTATTTGTGTCCTCCCAGGACTTCAGCATGGACTTTGGTCACTGTCCAGAGATAACCGTGTATAGTGGCTGCTGTTTGTTTCCTCCGGCTGAGCAGCTGCCCACACTCTGGGCTGAGAACAAGAAGTCTCTCCTAAGCATGTTGGTGGAGGTATGATGCCAGATTTTATCACCACAACATGGAGTTGTTAATGGACTGGTTTTTCATTGCTACATAAACATTTTTAACAACTGTATGACTTGTATATCTTTGTAACTGATTTAAATGAGATATTTTCAAAAAGTAATGCAGCAGTATGGAAACTTAAAATTGTGAGTGCTCTAGCTTTGTGTGTGTTTAAAAAAAAATATATATATATATATATAGTTCTGAAATTAAGGATTTTTGATTCCCATCATCATACAGCCTTAATTTACCCTTCATTTCTACCCCACCCAGGTCCATAAAG
Source organism: Myoxocephalus aenaeus (assembly GCA_038501785.1). Classification (NCBI taxonomy): domain Eukaryota; kingdom Metazoa; phylum Chordata; class Actinopteri; order Perciformes; family Cottidae; genus Myoxocephalus; species Myoxocephalus aenaeus. Next base: position 1,601,350 of record JBAMJR010000124.1, on the reverse strand, counting down.
GGGTGCGTGGCGTTGTGCGGGACAAGAGTGGAAAGCCTATTGTTGGGGCAATCATTGTACTGAATGGGGGAGTGAGAGTCTTTACTGCAGAAGGCGGCTACTTTCATGCACTGCTGGCGCCTGGCAACCACAACATTGAAGCCGTTGCTGATGGCTACCAACAACAACGTCAAGAGGTACATAGTTCTATGCACACATGTGTTAAGCCGTCAAGGGACGTACAAGCCTTTAGGTAGATGATCATGATGGGATAACACTTAACAAGTAAATCCAAGTTACAGCATCTAATTCTTATTTATCATTATGAACACTTGAAATGCGTACAAGAGAATTTTAAAAAGCATGTAATGAGCCTTTTTGGAGATGTGACATAAGACACCTTTTTAATATGGATGATAATGCTAGTGTAAGAAGAGGCTTACCATGTCTGTTTTTCAGCATGATTTTTATGCTTAAGTCTTAGAAAGCAGAAGTGCCTTGGTTGCAACCACATGTGACCTGTTTAACAGGTGGTGATCAATACGCATTACAGTACAAACAAATAATTTGAAAGACTGAGCATTTGGAAATTTAGGCAGATACAAACCCCAATTTAAAAATGCAGCATTCATTTTGGCTTTGTGGATCTTGCAGAACTGTGTTTTTTTTAAACTCTTCATAAAGAGGAGCTTTTTTGTCAAGGTGAAATATTTGACTTTTTTTCCTTCAATAAACATTTGAAATATAAATCCAGCTGCCAAATTACACTTCAAGGAAAATGAAAACTGTCTCAATTAAATTTCGAGACAAATAATACAACACATTTTACAAGTTAGTGGGAAAATATTATTATGGTTACCCATTACGGTCTATATCTATGAAAGGTGTAGGACGGAGCACACAAAATCTCTCCATCAGCTCCACCTTTCCATTTGGCTGCTCTGAAATTTGCAGCGTGGGGTAGGCCAGCTCTTCAAACAGATGTTCCTTAATTCTTTTGCCCAGCTCCAGTCTGTATTTTGCGAGCTTCCCGCAAGGCGTTAAGAGCAGGGGATCCACCACTGAATGATATGTCTGCTGGTACTCTGGTACTGTGAAGCCGTGAATCAGCAGAACTTCTGGCTGGCTAGTTGGCGAGCTGCCGGAGGTCCTCTCTTCAGTAGTGAGGACTCCATTGCTGTGGGGCAGTTTGAGATCTGGAAGAACGGCAGCGTTCCTTATATACCGGTCATCCAGGGGTTTCTGGGGGTCTTCGTTACTCTGCTCACACAAAAGGTCCAAATCATAACTTGGGGCCAACATGCATTGCCTCTCTTTAATAGTCTCTCCATATTTCTTAGGACATCGAATACTCCGCCTTAGGCCATAGGGACGCATTTCATTCCTCTGGAAATTAAAGGAACATTATTTTCAGTGGATTCAGTTTCTCTATTGGCTGTATTCTGTGTCATACCGTCAAATCAGCAAAATTAGCAAACCACGATGCTCATTAAAAACAAGGAAAAAAATAGGATAAAGAGGTGCACTTACTCTGTCAACAACTCTTGGCTGTGTGTTCAGGCCACATTACTGAATCAGGTCTGAAACCACATGGTTTGAAATCCTTGTTTCTTGAGCTTTGGGTCTAGTTTCCCCCATTTTTAACTGCACTTAAATAATGTCACTAAATAAATGAGACACCTAACACTGGCTATGAAGCAAAGTCAAGCAAGTTACAAAATGAATGAATTATGAGATTCTAGTATTTACCTCTCAGAAAATAGCTTGGAATTTAGGATTTATTTGAGCCAGCGCTCAAATCCTATTCTAGACATTCCAGACAACCTGCACCAGATTATACTAAGCAGTCACACCTGTAAGTGAGGCTTGCTAATTAGGTAATTAACAACCACACTTCAGTAGGGAGCTTTGGCAAACAGCTAAATGGCTTTTACCTTGAGTTGGAGAAACAGACAGACTGGCTGAAATGTTAGATGAGACTGCTTGATATTTACCCATGATGCATTTTGAATGACGTGAAAAGTTAGTTACGAAGATAAGTTAGCAAAGCAGTTTATATTCAGAGGCTACCACACTAAACAAACAAGGAACAGAAACAAATGACTTGTGTAATGGAAAAATATCTTCCATCACACTTGATTCTAATATTTCACATATATTTCCCCCCCCCCCCGTTATGTTTCTGTTTTACTGTAAATCGTCATCTCAGCGTTGATGGAATGTGACGGTGTTTCAGGACGGCTTGGACGCTTACTGAATGATTTGTGCTGTGTTACAGGTGGTGGTGTCTTCCTACGAAGCTGCTAGCTTCATCGTCATTGAGTTTGACATGGACAACAGCATCTTTGGCCTGCCCAGAGCGTTTGTGGTGGCCAGTGCAGGTAAGCGTGTCTCTTAAATGGATTTTTTAAACCAGTGTTTTCAATATAAGCATGATGTGATCTGTCCACATAAAATAAAGCATATGTCCTTTTGTGAGCTAGCTACTGTGACGTGCTTAAATGGTGCAGTTTGTTTTGATTTAATGTTTCTAAAACTTTTAATAGTTATCGGCTCCTATGAAGCAACTTCTGACAAATCTCCCCCTTAAGTAGTTTTTGACTGCATCTACTTTTAGTCTTATGATCTTTGACACAGATGACACACTCGATAAATAATTCCCTTTTTTTTTTTTTAATACTGTTGAAGAACACAATTCCTCTCCAGTTTGAATCAAGACTTTTCGCTAGTTTTCACAAAGGAATCTTCTTCGTCGACACGGTCGGTGTCGTCTTTCACTTTATCATAGACACTGATGGAGTACAGTCTTATGTTTAGTGAGCTTAATCATCAACACAAAAATTGTATTACTCAAGTGTTGTGTGATTGTATCTAAACGTTATCTTGGATAGAAACTGTGTCTAAGCAGACATGCTGAGTTGTGTGTTTCTTTTCTTCCTTGCAGCAGCCTCCATGACGGCGTTGGTGGTGACGGCGTGCATCATCTGGTGTGTGTGTGCAGCCAAATCTAATCGTCAAAAAGACGGATTCCACCGCTTGCGACAGCACCGAGACGATTATGACGATGAGATCCGGCTCACCTCCATGGGCTCCAAGAAGTCGCTGCTTGCCAATGAGTTTCAGGACGAGAGTGAAAGCGACGAGGAGACCCTGTATGCCAACAAAATCTGAGGGCCATTGCACAAATTTAGCTGTTTGGCTCAGTATTTTATTTTGTTCTCTCCCTTAAATTTATCCAACAAGGAACAGTTTGAACTCTAGACAGCATCTTTGTCTCTCTTTTATGATGGAAATGTAAGAGTGATGACGACTCTTTGTTCTGTTATAACAACAAGGACTCACTCCAGTCACTCAGTTATTAGTCCTACTAAATTATTACTTTAAGAGCATCCTGCTGGCGTCTGGACTGAAGGGCTTGCGCCATCTCTACCTGACTGGATCAGGAGAAATAGACAAAGAGACGGTGATAAAAGAGGGAGAGAAATAAATGTTTGGTCCACTGTGGCCCTCATCCATCCATCCATCCATCCATCCGTAAAGCAGGTTTTGAGTTACACAGCTTTTTTTTTCTTCTTTTTTCTGAGCCACGCAAGAGTGCTCTTATAGATCACCACCTGTCCTGCCTGGCTGAGGGGTTCCAGCTGATGAGTCAAAATTAACGCTTTAAATTTGACTTAATTACTACATTGAAGTGTCCGAGCCTTTGGGAGACTGACTCCAACACTGTGCCTTGGCTTCTATAAAGTTTACAGCCCGGTCGGGCTGAAGTTTGTGACGCAAAGCAGCAACATAGTGAATAGATAATATTTCATCCCTCCTATACTCGGGTGGTAGGAAAAAAAGAAATTATGATTTAAAGCACTGCTGAGTCCAGTGTTGCACTGTTTCTGCACAGGTGACTCAAGGCTGTCTGGTCTTGGTTCAATAGTTTTTGTATTTTCCCAGTGAGTCAACGTTGTGGCCAGAACCATCATCATCATGGGAGTGAACTTTTCAAAAGCTTTAGAGCTTCAGGGGAATCTGTTACCAATGAAATGCTTGAAATGAAACCCTTCCCAGTAAGTGCAGGGTGCTCTAATGTATGCATTGAGGTCACTTGCACTAAATGGAAAGCAAGGATTGTCTCATATCATTGGCCAAGTAAAACAACCGTGTGTGTGTGTGTGTATGTATATATATATATATATATATATATATATATATATATATATATATATATATATATATATATATATATATATATATATATATATATATATATATTTTGTGTGTAATCATAAAAATGAATGTATTTGTTCTTTTTTGTTTTTATTGTAGGTTAATTTCAAACTATCTACATGGATAGTTGAGTGTGTGCCCTGGTTTTATCAAGGATGTGCATTCTCACTGTCTCATAAAAAGGAATATGAATTCAGTTTTCTTTTCAATGTGTTAGTGTTTATTCTCCCACTAACCAATACTCTGGAGTACAAAAGTCTCCTAGATTGTCTGTCCATTACTGATCACTGTCTACGAATCAACGTCGGAGCCATCCAGCTACACAATTTAAAGGTCCAGTGCAAAGAAAATGATGGCTCATAATCTCTTTGACTGAGATGTGGTTGAAAGCTGAAAAAAGCTCTAGCAATTGGACCTTGGGTTGAGGCTTTTAAAAATACGACCATTGTGTAAATGTAACATGCACTGTTAATTAAATTCCTTCAACCAGTTGTCAGGGATGCTGAAAAAGAGGCTAAAAAGTTGCATCAAAGAACATCAAATAATATCATCGTCTGGTGCAAAATAATAATACTTTGCTATTTCTCTTATGTTCAAGAAGCTCATTTGTCTTTTGACAATATATGGACAAATCTAGGGAGCAGGTTTGTGTGCAGACATGTAAGAGAGAGGCTGTTGGTAATCTTGTCCAACATACACAGATTTAATTTAAGCATCTTCTAGTAAATTTAAATGGAACTACCAAAACAAACCAAGTGTTGTTTTCTTTACATCACAAATCTGTGCAAATATCTGTACTTGAACTGATGCACTGGATCATTAAAATAAGGTGGCTCTTGGGAATGCCATGCATGTTTCCCATCACATTTTTTTGAAGTAAAAGACTGTTCTTCCCGAAATAATTTGCCTTGATTTCCTATTACTTTGAGAGAAGATTCTTTCGTTCTCTTTTTATCGAATGCAGCTGTCATCAGTAAAGTTTAAAAGCTAATTTCTGCGTATGGAGACCATTTTGTACATTCTTTTTCTTTCTTATACTCTTGTCTGTGGATGCTTGCATATGAAGTTGAGTGTGTGTCAGGGTCACAGTGTTGGTGTGAAGATTTTATATGAACTGGAATCAACTGTAAATAATGTTTGACAAATGAGAATGGAAAAATAAATCTAATTCATGTCAACCATGAATTTACACCAAACATTCAATAAAAACCTCTGTGTGATCATGACATGCTAACAATGCACACATACTCATATAACAAATAATACACCTCACACCATCTCTCTTGCTGTTCTTTAGCATTGTGCTATTTTTTAATAATTGAGGAGATTGGAGGACACTGTGGCTCATCGGGTCAATCAAATTGTCATTTAATTGCAGGCAGGGTTGGTGATTCAATCACTTGCTCCTCCTTTCTACATGTCAACATGTCCTTTGAGCAAGACACTGAAACCCAAATGTCCCCAGATGGCTAATGTGTGAATATGTACCTGCACGTGTGAGTGAAAGAGGCATTGTAAAGTGATTTGAAAGGGCAGTTCATTCTCCAACATAGCAGGACCACAAGCAGAGTGACATTATAAAATAAGATAAAATAATCCTTTATTAGTCCCACAGTGGGGAAATTGCAGGATTACAGCAGCAGTGCACACAAGAGACACATGGTAAATACAAAATCAAGTAATATAAATAAACAGTAAAGAAGAATACAGTAGCAATATTAAATATACAGACGGAATAAAAAAGTATATAATATACTTAAATGTATTATATATTGCACCAGATTAATGTAATTCGATCTTGATATTGTAAGTATTTTTATTAGAGCTAAAGAAAGAGGCTATTCTAGGGATGTGTGATGCATAGAATCAAAATTGCACAAGTAAAACAAAAGTTTATCAGCTGTTCAACTATGGTTATTTCAGCTTGAAACATTTTAACATCCTTTTATTTGTCAACATTCATCAATAACATATTGATATTGTTCAATGGACCAACTAGGTGTGTGTGCATCGTGTATTAAAACATACAAACCAATGATTGGTCTTTTTAAAAACTGCTATATGATGCAATAGGAACTACATAAACAGTAGTGGTTTAACTCCAAAAATACAAAAGTGACATCAACTATCACACATTTTGACAGTATACATATGATCTACAATATATGGCGTATCTGCATGATGTATCAGTATGTTTTCTCTCAACCAACAGTATGTTTCTTCAAAGTGAACACAACATGTAACAAATGGTTGAAACTTACTGTGGAACCCCAAATTACCTCTAGGTGGCGCTGTTATCGGCTGGTATATGTGGAGCCTGGTGGATCCTGGGTAGTGTGTTGCCTGAGAGGCTGAGCTGAGGGCGATAAAAACACCCAATTATTTTTTTCCTTGTGTAAGTGGAACGTCTTGTTCTGGTTCTGACACGTGACACACTCGGGCCGGAACTGGGTGACGTCGCAGGACAACAAAGATGGCAGGAATAGGAGGCAGCAACTACTGGGAAGGTAAGGGAGACTCCATTTAAGAAAACAGTAAAATAAAGCAACAGCTAGTACAGTATTCACGATTCCAACAGTTAGCCTGCCAGTGCCGCTGTCGTCGCGTCTGGCTCACAGCATATGGGTTTAAACGCAGACGTGTCTCTACAACGACGAGCTCCCAACAAGCTAGCTGACACATCGCCGTGGCAATAACGTTATTCCTTAAACTGTTAGTTACATTTTTGTTGAATGATTCATCGACCACACATATTGGGAGTCCGTTCAGCCAGCTGTCACACCCATTAGATCTGTTTATACCTCCCCCTCTGTTGATGTAAAGTTAGCTAGGTTAGCTACGTTCATGTCAGTCTAACGTAACCTAGTCAATAAGCGTTGCTCTTATCAACTTGCTCTTATCACCATTGCTTATGGCTGTGGCATTCAACTAAAATGAGCCGCTGTTAAGCACTTAATTGTTCTGTCTCTCTCTGTGTGTGTGTGTGTGTGTGTGTGTGTGTGTGTGTGACTCTGTTACAGATCTGCGAAAGCAGGCCAGGCAGTTGGAGAATGAACTGGACCTGAAGTTGGTCTCCTTCAGTAAACTGTGCACCAGCTACAGCAGCTCGAGGGATGGACGCCGAGGAGACACGTAAGATCCTTCCCCCCTGCACAAAGCAAAAGTAGATTGTTCTCAGTCATACAGGTCGTGGGATGTCAGGAAGCAGTGAGGCAAAGGTAGCTTCACTGGAGACTACACAGTTAAATAACTACTACAAGTACACGCAGCAAGTCAGACTGTTATTTACTACTTACCAGGTAAATTTAAGGCAAGAACACATTTGACCTGATTGTCAACTGAAAATTAATCTGCAACTGTTTTAATAATCGATTAATCATTAATTTAAAGTATACATGCCCAAACGTCGAAACAAGGTTTCTGCTCTTCTTTGTCATTAATAATAGTAATTTAATATCATTGGATTGTATATCCATGGTTAGATAAAACAAATAATGTATATATGTCACCTTGGGTTCCTGCAAAGAATGATTTTAAAAGTTAATCAATAAATGAATTGTCAGATAACTTGATAATCAAAACAATTGTTAATTGCATTTCAAAGTAATTTAAGTAATTCTCATTTGTGTTAGTGAAGGGATCCATGCTTAATACTTAACCAATATGAGGGTGATAATCTATAGTATGTCCTTAAGCTAGTGAGAATTTAAGAAATGGTCAAAAAGGGGTCTAGTAGTTATCGTGGTCAGAGGCCTTGGATATTTGGGAGGAGGCTTGCCACCACAGGAAAGGGTCGGCAGGAAGGAAGTGTGAAGGAACAATATATTGAATTCACACCAACTCCAAGGGTGTTCACTAGCGACACTATCCTTCGAGCGAGGCAATTTAAGGAGAACTTCCCTATTGAGATTTTATTATTGTAACTCTACCAGTTCACCTGTTTGTTTCTTTTACTAATCAAGCCACTACTTGTGAGCTGGAAGAAATGGAAATTTGAGATCTAGCACATCTTACATTTTGATTTTTGGAAAATAGTTTGTCTAGAAACAGTCTAAATAAAACATTCTTTGTTGCCCAGTGGTAACTGTTTTATGCCCAGCGTACCAGTCAGTGTACAATTCTACTGGTGCATCCTTACATTGGACATTCACTGAACCATCACTAAGAAATCCATTACCTACCCATGCAATATAATCTAATAAAATATCAATCACACTTAAGATCTGTGTATGAAGGGAGTAGTGTCTGTTTCCCAGAGGAATGTCTTACGTTTTGCCTTCGTGGATTGTGTTGGTAAAATAAACATAAAAACATTACTAATTCAAGTTAATAGTAAGTAATATCTAATTCAACATGTATTTTCATTTGGATGCAAATTCATGTAATTTGCTAAACAAAGTTTCAACAGTGCACACGATTCATCACACAAGCATTATTCCTTAAGTTTTGCACCAAAACTTCATATTCAACATGTATCAGTGTATCATTTAATTAGTGAAAACTTGTAATGATAAGATATGTAAAGTCACAATTTTTTTTTTTAAACAGCACAACTTTAAGTAATATTTCTAATTGTTCTCCATACTTTGGTTTCCTCCTCAAGGTCAGACACAACCCCACTGCTAAACAACTCTACCCAAGACAGGATGTTTGACACCATGTCAGTGGAGATTGAACAGCTGCTGGCCAAAGTAAGTACATTTTCATGGGCCAGTGGCCCGTAAAATGCCAACAAACAGACTGTAATAAGAACAGCATTGGATTTATGCCGTCAAGGAAAGAGCAGACTGCAGGCTCCGCTTCCTCACATGGTTTGCATGATTGGACCTGAAAGTGCTTTAATTAATTTAATTAATTTCACTCAGTTCAACAAAAAAATTTCAGAAAGTGTAACTTTTTAATTTGACACAATTTATAGAGATAAAGCAACAGCTACATTTTTGTATTCATATTGTTCATTTCTAATCTCAAAATGGTACAATGCAGTTATTCTAATAATGTTTTGTATCATTTGGTTATTTGGCGTGAAAGACATCCCTTTGATAAAAAGGGTTCATCCTTGAATTGACACGTTATTTGTGTGTTACCATGTTTTGCATATTGCCCATGTTGTATTGGGATTCTGTGTGAGTCTTTACCTTATCTGCTGCTCTCCTGGTTTCCTTGATGTCTTCCCGGTCCATCTGTCATTAATTTCCATTTCTCTGTCAGCTGACTTTAGTGAATGACAAGATGGCCGAGTACACCAACACCCCGGGAGCAGCTTCTCTCAATGCTGCCCTCATGCACACGCTCCAGAGACACCGAGACATCCTACAGGTTTGCCCTCGCATTCTTCCCAAGTAGTTTACATGTATTCTTCTTGCTCATCTATTTGATATACTGTATATATTCTACTTTAAATGTTTTGTTTTCTGTATAGGAATGTCAATAAATAAAGCACACGTGCCTCAGTATTTCCATTTAGTCCTCTTGGTGTTCACTGTTTGATCCTCCTCAACCCCTCCTTCATTTTCACTTTGATTTGTTTTCTATGCAGGATTACACACATGAATTCCACAAAACCAAAGGCAACTTCTTGGCCATCAGAGAAAGGGAAGACCTGCTTGGTTCTGTCAGGAAAGACATTGAGTGAGTACCCCGTCACGCCACCTTTTGGTTAATTTGACCATGCAGGTAATTTACCAGCATGTGTCCAACGTTATCGGAATATGGACTCTGTAGTTTATTGGAACTGTAAAACCAATTTCAGTGCACATAACTATTGGTAACTGTATTGACCGCTGAAGGTACAGTAAATGAGGGCTCAGGGCCCACACACACATTGTTTTGCACACATAAAGCTGTTGATGGTATTGCATACAAAACAAATAATATTGTCATGCGATTCATTGCTTTGTGTTTGATCTTAGTGGCTGTGGAGGACTAAAAACTGCCAAGCATTATTCAGTGTTTTTATGTTGTAGACCTTATCCTTAGAGGGGTAGTTGAACCTTGACTTCACTGGGCGTGCTTTTGAAAAATGTTGGCCATTAAAACCTAAGAAGATTCATGTCCTCTTTGGCCTTGTATTGAGAAAGTGTGTCCTCTGCTCAGATTGACTCAGTTGTGAGTGAGTGTATTGAAATGAGATGGAGGCTCCCACAAACCATGACTCTGGTGTTTTTTGTTGTTTTTGTAATGGCTTATTGATCTATAAGACGCAGCAGTGACCATACGGTGAGCACTGCAGGATTCCTATTGATCACTTTCCACCCATTAACTGTAGCATGCAGATAGTCTGCGGATGCATCATGCAGGCATACATGTCCCATAGGCCTCACAGTCACTTTATATCATATCTTTCTCGTGCATAAACCCATTTAAAGATGTGTCTAGTTCATAAGAAGTTGTCCATTCTTACTAAATGTTTTGATTTCTTCACATTGGTATTTACTGGCAACGGTTATATCAGTGTACTCTTAAACTTGATTGTATACATTGGATTTGGGGGATATATAACAGGCTATCAACAGTTACAGGCCGCCTTCATTATTTTCGGTAGATAATGCAGAGGTGCTTGGCTTACTACTTAATGCTGCTATTGGTTGTATGATTATTATAGTAAGAAAGGGTTAATTCATATCATGGTTAAGGAATGATGATGCTGATTTTGTCAGAGCTGCGGAGGAACACACATAGGTTTCTTTATAATTGTTTGTTTTTGTATTCTCTCTTATTCAACAAGTACTTGCATTCTTTAAGTTAATTTATATTAAAACTATTTGTATCAATGCACCACCAAGCCATTATTGTCTAATCTGAAGTCACGCTGCACTTTAGCAATTACATTTACTGTTTATCTACTCAGTAAGTACCATCCCATGAGGTCAGCACTACATGCAACAGTTCCCTCAATCTTCTCATTAAATCACATTTCTAAGGAGTGCCACTGACCTGACTAATGGGCTCCCTGCTGATGAATCTAATGCATAGAAATGAGCCGGTCTTGTTGACCCATTGCACAGGCTAACGATGATTAATGTACCGGGGGCTGCTAATGAGAGAACCGTCTGATCTTACAGGTAGGGGAATTACAACTGCTGGTGGGGCATGGGAACGTGATAAATTAGGACTTAAGAATATATGAAAGCAGTCGATCCTGGACAGCTGGAAGGATAGCCTATTATTATTATTATTATTATTATTATTATTATTATTATTATTATTATTATTATTATTCAAGACTTTATCTGTCTTAACTGTAATGCATCTCATGAGGATTAACTAAAATATGAGCTAACTTGATGAACACTTTTCATCTGATCTTTTCAGAAGTGCGTACAGAGAAAGTCTTACTCACCAGTGTACAGCATTAAAAGAAAATTTCATGAAAAGTAAAAACGACAAACATATTTTCCTAACATCACACAAGAAGGTGCCCAATATTATATGACATTGTGATTTTATCAAACAAAAGGGAAGTCTGACATTGTTTTGCAGCCTAGTTTAGAACATTCATCATAACAGCATAATATCGTGTGTAAGTGTTAATAGCCACACAAAACAAACTGTAATGCGGTTTAAGTTGTGTCTGAAAAGCAAAATGGTAAGGTCAGTTCAGTCTGAAATGTGTTGGCTTCATGCCATTGATACAGTGATGGCTGTTTCTGCTGCAGCTGAGCCTTTTGTCCCATTTGTCAGGCAGAGGGCAGTAGAGATCCAGGACATGTAGTAAACTATGTCAGTATCTTTCTATGTACTTTCAGACTCTGTCAACAAAACCTATTTGCGTGCACGCACACGCACATGCACAGCTGCACCATTCATAACAGTAGAATGGAGTAGCGCTGAGCTCAGACCTCACGCTCCCTCTTCTCCTGCTTTGATTCTAAATGTCAGCAACAACAATGACAGCTTTCCTGATTTACATCGTTGCCCTTTAAAAAAAAAAAAAACGCTGGAGTGATGAAGCTAGCTGTCAGTATGGGCAATTCTAGCCCCACAAACGCATCAGCTCTGCTGGTGGGGCGTTCAAGGTAGGCACTATGGAGCGTGCTGTGTGTGCACTGAATATAGTATTTCCATTCAATGGCTTTGGATGGTGCTCTGAGGATGAAGTAGGCACATTTGTTCTTGGACCGCTCACACTACAGCTATCACAGAGTGGCTGATGCAAAAGAGAATGGTGTAATGTGTTTGATCTGAGTAGTATAACAACCCATCCATTAACTTTGACTATTTTGCTACCAGATAGCTTTCTAATAGCATGACGGAGGTGTGTGCTCTATCAGTATGTGCGTGGAATCAGTGGTCTCTTGCATAGTCAATGTATAGAATAGTAAATGAACTGTACACCGTTCTAGACTCCCTCTCACTCTCTCCGAGGCTTTGTCGAGAAAGAGGCCCTGTATGACATAGCTGTGTTGTAGCATGCAGAGCTGTGATTTTTTTTTTTTTAAGGATCTATATTGCTGCTTCATCGCAGGGAATTACCACAGGATGGTCATCCATGCCTTCCATGTTAAGTTGTTGCAGTAAACTAATCGGCTCAACATATGTGGCCATGCAGTTGATCGGCTTTCATTGTGGTAGAAACTTCTGTGTAATGTACGGTGGTTTGCTCCACTCCTTCCACCCTGTCCTTGCCTTTTAACCAACCATTAACAGTCTGGTTTCTTATCTGCTCTACTGCAACCACACTGGTGCTGAATTTGCTGCGTTAAGTTACTGCTAATGCAAACCGAATATTTACTGCTGCTGCTCTTTTCACATTAAAAGCTTTCCATTGGTAAACCACAGCGGCTTTTACTGTAAAGCAATAAATGCAGTGGTGTTGTCGCTGACTGCAAATTCCACAGGCATAACTCTACAAGAGTTCTGCCTGTGCTTTTTGTCTGTGGGTTGGATTAAATATTGCAAGGAATAGGAAATGAATGTTTCCTCAGTGAGCTAGTTGGATAAAGAGCTTTAGGCCGCATGTGTTTTCAGTTTGGCGCCACCACACCATTAATGTGACACCTTTTTAACATTCTAATGTTCAGTGGGATGACTGAGCTTGACATATTTTTTTTCTTCTTTCTCCTATTTTGTTGCATTAAAACCTGAAATTAAAATGTTTTTTTTATTTTATCTGTCAGAAGGGCGAAGTGAAATGAAAACAAAAAAAGTGGTGCTTACATACGTATTCATCCCCTTTGCTGTGAAGCCCCTAAATACGTTCTGGTGCGACCAATTACCCTTATAAGTCACATCATGAGTTTAAATGAAGTCCACCTGTGTGCTAAAGTGTCACAGAAGCACCATCAAATCCATTATTACAAAATAGAAACAAATATGGCACGGTAACAAACCTGCTAAGAGAGGACCAATACTCCGTTACGGCAGGCAAGGAGGACATTAATCAGAGAGGCAGCAAAGAGACCAAAGATAACCCTGAAAGTGCTTGGAAGCTCCACACTGTCCAGAGGACCACTTTAAGCTGTACACTCCACAGAGCAGTGCTTTATGAAAAAAAACATTGCTTAAAGAAAAAAAACACGTTTGGAGTTTGCCAAAAGGCATTTAAAACAAGTTTTTCTTTCACTTCACAGATTTTGACTATTTTGAGTAGTTCCATTACATACAATCCACATAATTACAGGTTATAGTGCAACAAAATAGGAAAAGGGGGT